>CM051455.1:29246037-30446037 GCA_028274465.1 Plantago ovata | reverse complement strand
ACCATTCTTTTGAGTTATATAGAACATTTTATTTATTTATTTTTAACATGATCACTCAAGTTCACATTCAATAGCATATTTTTAGTCCATTGCAAATTGTTGTATCCAACACTGAAGTTCACACTATCATCAGTATTGCTAATAATACCATCTTGATTACCTTTAAGAAAAAAACTTCAAAGGGGGTTACCTGCACATATAAGTGCAACTGATGTTCTTGATTTGCTCGATTATTTCTTACTTCCCTTTCTGTTCTACTGATACTGGCATCTGCTATATTTGCAGTCTCATAGTCTTCGTTGTACTGAATCTTTCATGAGAGAGAATGTCATGGGAGAACTACAACAGCTCCAGCCTGATGAAGAAAGTAAAAGTAAAATGCTGGACATACTCAAACGGTTCCATGAAGAAGAGGAAACAGATAGCCTTGAGGAAGAAGATGGTATGTTGAACACCCCCCACCTGCCTTTCTTTGTCTTATGGATCAAGTGATCTTAGATGAGATGCTGATACATTTCATTGTTTATGTCTTTAGGACTATTCAACTTAAGTTTCTTGGAGAAAAAGAAAAAAAAAATACATAGAACAAATGTGGTGCAAAGGGAACTGGTCTGCATAAAATAGGAATTTTTTTCTAGAGTTTCTCAGAGACAGAAGAAATTTTGAAGAGCAGATGTTATATAGAGAAGCTTTTCTTCTTCTTCTTTTTTTTATTTTTATTTTCATTTTTTTTATTTTAAATATCTTTTTTGCATAAAATAGGAGATAACTCTTCAGGAAAAATGTGAAAAGAAAGACATTTTATATCTTACTTCACCCTTGTTCTGTGTTGACTGTTGACTTTGTTGACAGTTACACGTGCTCCTAATTTTGACTTAGATGTCTTCCACTCTTCCTACTTGGATAATATGATTATACTTCTCCATCTTTGAAATCCTTCCCAGCAATGGTTAATTTTATTATTGATGTTAGCTTGTCACACAAGAGGGACTTTCATGTCACCCTCTACTTATCGTGCACCTTCTTTTCAAGAGTATTGATTTATTTGCTAAGCAAAGTTCTCATTTGTTTGCTAATTCTCGTCAATTTTTGCAGAGCTGGATTCTTCTTTATCAGAGGAGACAATTCAAAAGATCCTTTCAGGTATACTACACTACCCTAACTCTGCCCCGCACTATCTGTTATGTTCATAACCCACCAAAAGCCTAATGCTTCTAATTACAGGAGCCAGTATAAGTTTTGATGAACTAACTGTCCAAGAAAAGAAACAGTTCCAGAGAGCCATTGTCTCAGGCGAGCTCAGCAAACTGATCAAACCATGGGATCCTTGGTGGTTGATGCCTTCAGCCAAGTATATGACACTCAGCTCAGATGGAACCCAACTAGTCCAACCGATCACAAATGAAGAGTTCGGCTCATCATCCAAAGATGACATGGAAAGTGAGCAATTGCACGATATTCCACCTGGCCCTGAGAAGCCACTACCACCGGTGCATACTCTCACTGCAACAGAACCATCTCCACTACTAGCATTTCACCTTATTGACATCATATACAGTTACTGCTTTACTCTCCGCCTTTACAATGGCGACTGGAAAGCTGACCCTTTAGAATCAGCTATGGTGGTGCTAAGTGTGTCTTCTGTTTTGGGTCAAAATGGCCATCCTGAGACTGCTTTAGAAGCTTTGCTATATTGCCTGGAGCAAACATGCTCTCCATCGTACAAGTATATGGGTGGTTCCAATTTTGGGTTGAGTATCATGGATGATGTAACCAACCTTCTTCAGCTTGGAACAAGTGTTTTAGTATGTTTGCTCTGTGATCTTCAGAGGCTAATTCAATCTGCTGAGAAAGAGCTAAAGTCTGAGAAAATGCAGAAGTCGAAAAGATTTGAAATGAAGAACAAGTTTAAGTCTGCTGAGCGAAAAACTTACTTCATCATGTGTTGGGTTCATGAGCAGCCACCTGAAGCATGGTCTTCCTTGGCAGCTAGGGTGAGCACAGAGAAATCTTCTGCTGTAGAATATGCTCACAATAAACCAGGAAGTATGAGAAGGGAAGAGAGGAGGGAGAGAATAGGCAAGCCTCTGATTAAGGAGATCTGATAAATAGTTTAAATTCGTGGATAGGTACCCTAATTAGCTATAATTCCAAAAAAACATAAGAATCAATGGAATGAACATAAGAAGTCCATTGTTTTATCTTGTTGACCTAATTGATCTATCTCATTTGTGTCAAATTTAGTATTTTTGGTATCACATTCCAATCGGGATATGCATATAGTATGTTCTATGAATAGGTTACTGTATTAATTAAATATGTATGGTAGCTCGGATGCCCACTGTCGTTGCCATTGTGATTCAACTCTTGTGTTGTTATTTAAAAATAAGTTGTCTTCAGAGTAAGGGTGGCATTTGTGACTGCACCCAGCTAGGAAAATGGCATATTTGGTCCCAAGTTTGAGGGTCTGGCAAATGCATCCATACTTGCTCTTATCGACAAATTTAGTCCTAAAGTTTGATATGTTTGGCAAATTTGATCTTTTTTCATATTTCTTTACTACTGATCTTGGGAGTGATCACCGAGTTCCTTGATTTCCATGAATATTGCCTGGTGCTGCCACGTCTTGTGAAAAGCATGATACACATATTACACATACAAAAAATCATGAACACAATATAATCTATCAATATGCTTTTAATGGTCAAAACGTTCTTAGCCGAGTTGCAAGCTGAAACATTCGTACCTAAGAGGTAACGGGTTTGATCCTCGAAAAATTGAAATGAGGTTGATTAAAGATTTGTTGATGACAAACTTGTATGCCAAACATTATAATTGTAATGTATCAATATTTTTTTTAAAGGACCAATTAATCAAAGCCCAACACGTATAGCACATAATTCTGCAAGTTATGATATATGTTCTAAGTACCAAGTGTGCCAGAAGCAACACAAGAAAGCTGGTCGGAAGAGTCTCTGATTACATAGAACCTATGCTTGCAATACCATTCCCATTTGAAATCGCTAATTGTTATTTTTCACGATTAATATTTTTTCCTACCGCCACTAGCAATCAGGTGCCACATGCCACCTTCCAACTCTTAGGCTCTGCTTGTTTCACCTGAAAAACTCTCTAAACTTATCTGAACTGAATTTATTTGAACCGAACTGAACTGAATTGAACTTAATTAATCTGAACTAAACTTATTTGAAGCATAAATTTTAACTGAGCAAACTTGAACTAAACTTAATTTATTTGAACTGAAATAAACTTAATAAAACTGAAATTAAGGTGAACGAACGAGCCTTATATTGTGCTTCCACCGCCTCTCATTCGTTTACGTAAGATACTCACTCGAATGTTACGGTTTGGAAAAGAATTTCAACCGTCTCATTTTTTTTTTTTTTTTTAATGTAAAGACAAAGACGCGGCCTAATAATTATAAAGAAGTAGGTTAATTGAACTTGTTTTTTTAAAATCATCCATACCATGTATATTGATATATATACACGTGATTTTGTTGTTAAAAAGAAAAAAAAAATGGGTTCACAAATTACTCTGTAGTAGTAACAAACTAAGCCAAATTTTAACTGCCTGGGTGACGTAGAGGTTTTAGATTAATCAAATCTAATCAATATTGAATCATCAAATCCGTCAAAATTGTTCCACATCCATTTCACACTCACACCATTGTTACTATCATCATCATCATTTCGTCTTCCCTTCCTCACTTTCAGTCAGATAACAAATTTCTGTTTCGCTATTTCATTTCACCTCCCCACTTTCACGGATTCACAGGCAGCAGCCATAACCGCCATCCAATTCCACCACCGCCACCGCTCCGTCGTCGAATCTGCCCTCGTCTCCATCACTAAACCCTAGCTCTTCATCTGTCCTCAGATATGGGAGACGTGGCTGACAAATTGGCGTACTTCCAAGCAATCACAGGCATCTCCGATCCCGATTTGTCCACCGAGATCCTCTCCGCTCACAATTGGGACCTAGAATTAGCCATTTCCTCTATCACCTCCAATAACGACGCCTCTTCCTCCGCCTCCGCTTCCGCTCCTACCGCTGCTGCGATGATTCAAGTGCCTGAAGACACACGAGGCCTAGTTCTACCTCCCGACGGGAACAATCAACCGCCTGGATTAGCTTGGAAGCTCATCACTCTGCCATTTTCCATCGTTTCCACTAGCCTAGGGTTAATTTCCGGCGTGGTTGGGTTTGGCCTGTGGGCTGCTGGTGGTATTCTGTCCTATTCCTTAGGTGCGATCGGTCTAAATGCCCCTGGGCGTGCCGGAGCTGCGGCTCCTCTCGTTTCGGTTTCACAGTCGGCTGCGGAAGCTTTGGAGTTCGTTTCTAGTTTTGAGAGGGATTATATGAGGGGTTCGAGGCCGAATTTCGTGGCTGAGAGTTTCATGGACGCGTTGCAGAGGTCTAGACATGAGTATAAGCTGCTGTTTGTGTACTTGCATTCTCCGGAGCATTCTGATACGCAGGGTTTCTGTGAGAGGACATTGTGTAATGAGATGTTGGCTGCGTTTTTGAATGAGAATTTTGTTTGCTGGGGTGGGAGTGTCAAGTCCAGTGAAGGGTTTAAGATGAGTAATAGCTTGAAAGCGTCCAGGTTTCCGTTCTGTGCTGTTGTGATGGCTGCAACTAACCAGAGGATTGCATTGTTGCAGCAGGTACGGCCTGCTTAAACCTTTCAACTAGCAATATGTTTGGTGACTTAATGAGATGAACTTATGTCAGTATTGCAGTTGGTACATGTAGATGTTATAGTATTATTTAAGCAATATGTTTGATACTTCTAGCGGTGGATGTTATACTTACAGCGAGAAAGTTGGAATGTGTTTACTGGAACAATCTTGAAATTCTTGTATGATTGTCGTTGATGTGTTCTTTGGTTTGTCTGATGGCATATTAGAATCTGCAATGGATCAGTCCGGAACTTATTTTAGAAAGCTATGCTTCAAGACCTTAAGGACATTAGTTTCTATTTAACGCATGTATGAACATGAGTTTCTATTTCATGGATGGGTGAACATTAGTCTCTATTTCACGCTTGGATGAAGAATATAGATAAATGGTTTCAAGATATTAATCACTGAAACATGTAGTCACTGACTAAGTTTATTTTGATAATATGTGTTTTATGGGTCAAATTCATAATCTGACAGACAGTATGTCACACTTTTGGCAACTATGCTGCTCTAACTAAGTTTATTTTGATATTATGTGTTTTATGGGTCAAATTCATCATCCGATGTCCGTGTCAGGGTCAATGCTAATTTTATGTCAAACTGGAGTCAAGCCTCTATTATGCACATTGGATTATTTGTGGTGTACTGTTACCTAAGTTTATAGGTTAGTATGCAGATTTTTTTTTAGAATAGTCATTGGGAGTAATGCATCAAGAGAGAATTTGTAAGCATGTGATGATGTTTCTTGTCTCTCTGATGTTTATATTTGTTATTTTGTTCGAAATTCTACTGTCGGCAAACACCTATGTATATAGATGGTGTGATGTTTCATTGACGTTGTCGTATCTATTTGGTTGGTAACCTGATCCTGCCCCTCTGCTATGCTTGTTTCGGAAACTTGAATAGGCTTTTAATGTGGATATTAATTTCTTTGGTGGTTTATCTTGTGTCTTTACTCTTTAGTGTCTTAACCATAGTTCTCCTACAGTTCACATATTGCCATATCCAGTTCCTCTCCTGGATATTATAATTGTCTGGTCTTCTCTTATTTTTCCTTATTACACAAATGCACATCTGCTTTTCCTCTATAGGTTGCTTGTTGATTTAGGTTTCTCTTGTGTCAGTCACTCCAAATTACTTTTTATATTGTAATATATGTGCATGTGATCATGATGGTGTAAATCTTATGGAGCAAGTGACACATGAAAATAATATATACAAACTTTGATGTAATGCTTCTTCATTCTTCCTTTGTGTCATCTTTGTATGGTCAATGTGACATCTTGCGCAATTGCTTTTCTTCTATATTGTTATTGTTTTCTAACTAAGAAGAATTTACCTCGAGGCAATTTCAATGTGCATTGATGATTTTTCATCTTTCTATAATATGTTTATGTTGTCTTTAATATATATTTTGAATGCCAGTCTATTTTACATAAAAAATTTCCATTTCCAGACACTTATTTCTGTGTTTATCTCTTTGGTTTGTCCAGTTATTGCTTATAATTGTGAAAATGCAAAATGTTATGGAGCAGTTCACCTGTGAAAATAATATCAATGAACTCTAATGTAGAGCTGCGTTCTTTCTTATCATCCTTTCTTGCAGTTTCAGATTTGTTTGAATGACCTTTGTGCATTTCCTCTTATATTTTTCTGATTGTTATGTCTTATGCAGGCCGAGGGGCCAAGATCTCCTGAGGAGATTTTGACAGTATTGCAGAGAGTACTTGAAGAAAGTGCTCCTGTTCTTGTTTCAGCCAGAGTAGAAGCTGAAGAAAGAAGAAACAATATGCGCCTGAGAGAAGAACAGGATGCTGCTTATCAAGCAGCGCTTGAGGCTGATCAAGTATGCCAATATCTAATCTCCTTTCTTTTGTTTTTTCTTGGTCCTTGATGCCAATGACATCTGGTGTCCTTAACCGGATCTGTTTAAACAGTTTGTCTGGTGAGAATAGAATGCATGAACATACTTATTTTGTGCCTGTATTAGGCCCGGGAGCGTCAGAGGAAAGAAGAGCAAGAACGGCTGGAAAGGGAAGCTGCTGAAGCTGAGAGAAAAAGAAAGGAAGAGGAAGAGGCTCGTGAAAGAGCAGTGCAGGAAGCTGCAGAGAAAGAAGTCGCGTTAGCTAAACTTAGAGAGGAGAAAGCTTTGTCGTTAGGTGCTGAACCTGAGAAAGGGCCTGATGTCACTCAAGTAAGTATATGTTCTAATTGTTTCACTATCATTCAATTAATGGGGTTGGAATTTGCCTGATACATGAAGTTTAAACTAGGCCTATGGTGTATATTTCTACATTCATATAATTTCATTTTTTCATTATTAGTATTATTTCTAATGAATGGAGAAAAAACTTAGGACTTGCGTAAGTGGTTTTAATTTAGAGAACGCTATCTCTTGTCTTTTGGGTTAGGAGGGAAAAGAAAATTAGGTTTCTCCATTATAAAATAAAAAATTGGACACATCATATTAATAAGGGAACTATGATTCCACAAGAATCTCCTGCACTGCTGTCATGGAACTACTTATTTCCACAAGCACATCCATAACTGTTGCTGCACAAAACCATCTTTAAAGTTTTCACCAAGAACTGCCTTCTATATCATGCTCACATCTACATAATAGCTTTATACCTGCAAAGGCTAGAGGCAGTGTTGGCTAAAAATCAGTTTTCAATAATTTTTTGCAAACAACCACTTCCTGGAGCTGGAGGTGTGAATCCTATAAAAGAAGATGCAGAAAAATGGAAAATTAGGTCTATAATTATAATTAGACTTTGTAGTGAAGTCTATAATACAATGGATGTATTGACATGCATTTTATAGATGCATGTGCATGAATCTTGGCCACAATGAGAATGATGGTCTTGTGGATGGACGGGTTGATGTATCATGTATGCTATTTTGTTTTGATGTATTATATAATCAGCTTCTGTTTTTTCGCATCTGGCAACTAGACGGAGTCCTATAACTTTATTTATATCCTGAAACATTTAACAATTGACATAAGATTCATCTATGTTGCTGTAGGTCTTGGTTCGATTTCCATCGGGAGACCGCAAAGAGAGGAGGTTCCATTCTACTGCTATGATAAAATCTCTGTACGACTATGTTGATTCTCTAGGTTGCTTAGAAGTGGACAGTTACCGCCTCATTTCAAACTTCCCTCGCACTGTCTATGGTGAGGAGAAGCTAGCGTTATCCCTGAGAGAAGCTGGATTGCACCCTCAAGCTAGCCTTTTCGTAGAAATGCACTAATGCAGTTGAGCTGTGAATTGCAAGTACTCCGTGATATAACTTTGGAGCGTACTACTACCGTTCCAAGCTAGCCTTTCGTTATACTTTCATTCTGGAAACATCTCTAGCGATGAAATCGTGACAATTCTTGGTTGTACCTATGTCTACATCTTAGTTTAGATTGGCAAAATTACACTAGAGAAGTGGACTACTGAATAAATTTGACCTGCGCATGTATAATGTTCCTTATCTTGCATTTTCATAGTCCCTGCATTGAACAATCTTACTGTGTAGAATGCACCAACTCCTTGACGTATTGCGTGTCATCTATCTTACTGGGGTATTATATCAATGCAAACAGGGTCTCTCTAAAATGGAATACGGGTGAACACTGAACAGAACATTTTGTATGTAAAGGAAGTTACCCTGTAACATCTGATTATCTGGCAACTGAAGTGTTTTTCGTTTCTTTTCTTCTCCATGTTGATTTTTTTAGGTTCTATTTGACAACATATTACTTTCAAATTATTATTTTCAAATTATGCAGAATTCTATTATGGAATCAATATAACTTTTTATATTAGGCTTGTAAATCCGAACTCTCTTAATTAATCTAAGTATCTTTTAAGTTTGAAAAAAAAAAATATATATAACTTTTTAGATTATTATAATTTTTTTATTATTTTTTTAGTATGATTTGGAAATAATATGAGATTAAAGCGGATTTAAAAAAAAAAATTATTAAATGGGAACTTTGGGTATAGGTGGAAGGGAGTAACTTTGTTGTGAATTTGAGATACTGTATGTCTGTCTTCATTTTAGGAGAAAAAAACATTGGTTGCGATAAGCTCCCAACATTGGATAAATTGGTGCGGAGATGGTTCCATCTTAGATCACTGGAAAGATGATTTTGCTTTGGTAACCCATAGCTGATTTGATCGACATAATTAGCAAAAAATTCGTCGTCATGACTCATGTCTCACGACTCATAGTCATAGTTACCGACATCTGACGGCCGGAGTATGTACTATGTAGGATAAATTAATGCAACTTATTATGGTCATGAACCTCTGTTTAACGCAAGCATGTGGTACCCGTAATCGTATAAGTCGGTATCGTAAACTTTACAAACTACTCCATGATTGTACAATACTCTTTGCATGAAAACAAATCATTTTCCTTCTTTCTATTTTAGTGTGAGATTCGAGCTATAATAGGCAAACTAGTATAAGTGGGATTCCACGCCTAGAAACACTTATAAGTTTTAGTTGAATCCAACTCGATCACACAAGAGCTTCATTCAATATGAAATTTACTTGGATCTGTACTACTAAGAATTAGGAGTCAACATCACTTAAAGAAAGGTGGGGGATCAGTGATTAGAGTAAGGAAAATATAGCAAAAAGTGCCTACACAAGCAAGGTATTGCAGAACAGCAAGGAATAAAAACCAACCCTTATATGTAAAAAGTCTGAGTCAAAAGAAAAGCTCATTATGGTCATTAATCTATTTCCTTATAAAGGAAATCAGTTCTTTCAGTCACTTCTCATTGTAACCTCAAGTTATAACAAGTTAACAACTACTCGTATATCATAAATGAAGACAGAGATATCACGAGGAATCATCACCCTGATGCTTTATACACACGAACCACTTGAAACATTTAAAGCTTCATCATATTCACAATGCTTATTATTCACAGATTTGAGCACATGAATTTATACAAAGTAGCCTAGCATATAAGCAGATGAATGAACAACAAATTGACATTTTGATTTAATAAGAAAGAACCTTTGGCCAAATATAATCCCAGCAGCATCCATACACTTGTCTTTTGTCCAAGATTGAGCTGTGCAATGTGAGAACGAGAGCCATTCTATTCCACCATGAATAATCACCAGTTATCCTTTACAATTTTAGATTTCTCCAGGACAAATTTCCCTTCCTTGTACTTCTGTGATTCTTCGTAAGCTCTCTCATATTTCCATCCCAGTACTTCACGGCAATCAGAGCAGTAGACATCAGCAACTTTATGAAGTCCGGTCATCAGATGCCTGTCTTCCATAGGCCCCAAGGAGAAGTTCATAGCATGGGAGAACAAGAATGCTCGGCCATGTTTCCCCTGTCATTGACACCATATGTTAACTAAACTTAACCGAAGATTTATAACAGCTAAAGAACAACATATGCAATGGGTAAACAAATTCACCAAGAAAATGCTTCTGTGAAATTCAGCATCAGTAGAAACAAAACAAAGTTTGTACCTTCTTGAAAGCAACTTATTGGGCCTCTGATTTCCATAAAACTACATAGTAAACATAAATACTTTTCGACTTATCTTGGTTATTCTACACTAGATTAACTAGACAGCGCAATACTCTACTACTACCTGACCAAAACAAGTAGCCAGATGAAAACATATCTACTTTCATTCTCCATTGAACCCAAGAATCATCATACATATACTCAACATGTGAAGCAACAAAGCATGATCGAAAAAGTTCATGCACAGAACAAAACAATCTAAAGCAACAAAAACTGATTAACTGAAGAGCAAAATGATGTTCTCCTGACCTGAAATGCTTTAGAAATGATATCGTCGTGAAGAGCGACATGATTTCTACAATGACAGCAGCTATACAATCTGGGGCCAACAATATCAGCAGCAATTTGGTGATTCATCTGTATTGAGAACATGATGATATCAGCTAAATTATTCATACTTATCTGCTAGAGTAAGACTCAAGATCACCTTTTAAGAAGACCCACTAAAGAAAAACTTCAGCTTCAAGTTCTGAGAAGCAAGAAAGTCAGAATATGTCGGCGCTTCCTAAAAATAATTTTTATCTATGACTATGATAGATAGACACCTAATAATAATACTACGTGTTCATCACCGGGAATGAAAGAAACAAGAAGACAAGAAAATATGGAAATACAGAAGAAAGAATTGACAGTTGCAGGCAATATAAAGCAAACATTCGGCAGTCGGTCAAAATTGATCATGATAACGAAACAAGAATTTATGAAAATCAAGAATTGACAGAGCCAAGAAGCAGAATTTATTCATGGTTTCAGGAAATGAAAAGCCATATGAACACAGTATCGATAAGCATGAAGTAACTAGAAAATTATGAAAGCAGTATAATAAAATTGGGAATCAATCAATCAATCAATCACCTGGTCACCGCGATTCATTGAAGCAAGCAGCTGAGAGAGAGTAAAGGCTCTCCTGTGACTGTGTTTAGAGAGAGAGAGAGAGAGAAATGGATTTGGCTTGGCTTGATTTTGCTTTAAAAGGAAAGGGGTATGTTATGAATGAGTCAAAACTAAAGTAGAGAGTATTTAGAAGTTTTGGAGTAGTGTGAAGATTTGATGATGTTGATGAATGATTGATCTATCTATCAAGAGATTCAAGAATTCAAGAAGAAGAAGCAGACAGTTTTTTTTTTTTTTATTTATTTGGAAGAAGAAGAAGAATCAAGAAATTAAACAAGATACTCCTACTACTACTACTACTACTTTCATTAATTACTCTACTAAATTGAAATTGATCATTGTCAGTTTGTCACTGATACTACATGTTTATACACACGCAAGGGTATATATGACGGCATATGGCTTTTATTTTGGCAGGTGTGGAAAGTTTTAGGCCTCCAATTCGTATTTGCATACTTCTCCATCCAATTTCCAAAGCATTTTACAAGCTACTAATAGTTCTTCAATATTTTATTATTTTCTAAATTAACTTTATCCTTGCTCATTTGCTTTATTTATTTTTGTAATGTACTTATTGTATTATACTACTTTTTTTCCGTGACATAATAGTTGTACCGTTTTGTTTTTATGATCAATAATATTAAAGTTCGATTACAAATTAATTTTAAACTGTAATGGTAAAATATTTAACAAAATTATATATTGAAAATTTAGGATGTAATGTTTCATAATATAATTTTATTAAATATTTTATCATTACAGTTTAAAAGTAATTTATAGTTAAATTTCAAAACTGTTGACCGTAAAAAACTAAAACGGTGCAAATGTTTCTTTGTTCGTTTGATTATTTTTAGTGTTGTGACTTTTTAGAGGATAGTTTATGATTGATGTGTAATTTTTTTGAGACAATGAGTATTATTTTGTCATATTTTATGAGGTGGAGTTGTAGTAGTATTAACTTTAAAAATTAAATTAAGATGAACTATCAAATTTTATTTAACATATAAATCGCATTTGAATTAGAATAGTTCGTAGTATAATAAAAGATTAGGTTAAATTGGTTGGCTCAAGCCTATTTTATTTGCTATGTGAGTCATGATTATATTCTAATAAGATTCTGTTTTCTCTGCCCGAAGATTATTTCAAATTCAATTCAATTCAATTCAAATCAGTTCAAAAATACAATAAGTTCAGTTCAGCTTAATATGCATTAAGTTTAGTTCAGTTCAATTCAGATTCGGTTAATAGTATTTTATACTACAATTAAGTTCAGTTTAGTTTTATTTAGTTCAGTTCGACTTTATTCAGTTTAGTTCAATTCAAATCAGTACAATTGAGACGAAAAAACATAGCTTAAGTCTTAAGTCTGAAAATTAGCACCGGATAAGCCCACCGCTACTCATGTATGCCAGGCTTGAAGATGCATCCGAGGGATAGACTATTTGAGCAAAGTATGGCGACTAAAAACGTCCAATATTTTTCGGCTCAAGAATGGACCAGAGCTTCTTTTCTTTTTTTGAGAAGAATGAACACTAGAGAGTGTTTTCATCCGGACTTCTTTAACTTGTGATGACTTTAAGGTTTAAGCTATGAGCCACGAGAAATAAATTTTAACCAAAGCTACACTTTACTACCTATAATAATCTCGCATTTGACGAGAATTGAACCTATGACCTCTAGTGTCATGACACCTCAGTCTAACCAATTGAGCTAGACCTCATTGGTTACCACTTAAATAGTCATAGGTAAGCTAAAGGTAAATAAAATATTACACTTTACTACCTATGTTTGTACCACTTAAATAGTCATAGGTAAATAGGTAACGTATAGTATTGCACCAAAATTTTAGAGTACTTAAATTGTGGATAACGCCACTCATACAAATAATTGTACTTATGAGTTAGAATACAGTGTATGGGGTCAAGATATCACATTGGAGATCACCTCAAGAGTAACAAATGGTCGGCATTTTGACCATTATTGGTTGGATGTTACAATTTCTCTATATTAAAAAACTTAGAATTTTTGTCACGAGTATTGTTATCTATTCGTTTAGTTTCAATTACCTTCCCAGCTTGTACATGCCTATTCACTTGCCTTTTTAATATTTAAAAAAAAAAAAAAAAAATTCAAGTACTAAAATGTAGCAAGTAAATTGGTACTAGTTCAAACTTCAAACAGAAAATTACAAATAAGAAAACTCGTGTCCTTAACTGAACAGAATAGAAAGTCAAAGCCCTGGAAAGTAAATAAACTATATTCACTACTTCTCCCTGGTCATCTTCTTCGCCGACTTCAATTAACAGAGCAGACCCCAAAACCCCCCCTTAACCCTTTTCCCCTATTCACTGAAATTAATTAGTTTCTCACTCTCTCTCTGTACTAGTATTGAGCTTAATTGAGCTCACAAACCAACCAACAATGGAGGCTCAGTCTTCAATCGCAGAAGCAGCGAACGAAGACTCTCTCACATCAGTCAAGGACAAAAAACTCCGACTCGAAACTCGCGTCGATACTCTCCACTCTACTCAGCTCGACCTCATCGCTTCCCTCCGAACCCTATCACCATCCCTCGTCTCATCTCTCGACCTTTCTCTCAAAGCTCTCTCCACCATCAACAACAAGCCTTTCACACCTCTCTCCGACATTCTCCCCTCTCAACCTCCTCCCAGCTTAACCAGATCCAATCTCCCCAAATTGCCCCTGGATGACGACTCCAAGCCGGACCATTCCGCTCCGGTCGAGAATGGGCAGTTGAAAGGGGACGAGAAGGCGTTGATTGAGGAGAGCGGCGGCTCGCTTTCGGTTGTGAGGTCTATGGTGGCGGTTTGTTTGATTGAGAGGGTGCCGTTTAATCCGATAGATTCGTCAACTGTGTTGAGGAAGCTGGAGAATGATTGTAACGCTACGTTGGTGGAGAAGGAGGCGTTGAGGGAGTTGGGAGGTGAGTTGGGGTCCATTGTGGCGGTGGAGATGGCGTTGAGGTCGATTGCCGAGGATAATGGTGGTGTGGAGCTGGAGGAGTTTGTTGTTAGTGGGAAGTCCAGGATTATGGTTATGAATATTGATAGGACTAGGCTTTTGAAGGAGTTGCCTGAGACTAAGCAGTTGAATGATGGGAGTAGTGGTGCTATTGGGGATGGGAAGAAGGGTGGGGGGAGAGGAATGCAGGATGTTTGGATGATGGGTGGACCCAGGGGTGGTGGTGGTCCAAGGGGGATGGGGATGATGGGGGTGCCTAGAGGTGTTGGGGTGCCACCTCCTATGCATAGGCATCCTCAGATGGGTGGGTTTCAAGGTGGGGGGACGAATTCACTTTCATTGAAGCCGAGGACTGAGGAGGATGATATTAAAGATGTTGAGGCTTTGTTGAATAAGAAGAGTTTTAAGGAGTTGCAGAAGTCGAAAACTGGAGAGGAGCTCTTGAAACTCATACATAGGCCAACTGCCAAGGAAACTGCTGTGGCTGCTAAAGTATGTGATTTTGGGACAAATGCTGGTTTTAATTTGACTATGTTTTGCTGCCTCATTGTGATCATTTGCCTGTTTATTGACAATAGGGTCATCCTGATTGTGTTTGGGTAATATATGTTGTGTTGTTTCTCATAAGTTGATTATAACTTTAAAATGCCATGTTTTGTTTAATGTCTAATTTAGTGATAATTTTTTTGTGCTGTACTGAGAAATTATTTTAAGTTGATGTGTATTGGCATTTCTATAGGCCTTTTAGTTTACTTATAAAGAGCAACATTTACTGTCACGGATTTTGGCAGGATCTAATTCTTCAGAAAGACCTCCTAAAGTCCTGACCTTTTTTTAATGATTTCATTGTTGGCCTTCTCTTTGATTGATTCTCATATATCATGTTGTCAAGAATTCAATTTATTGTCAGTCTCAGTATACTAGTATAATTTTTTTGTGGCATTTTGGAATGTAGTTAATTTCTTGTTGCATTTTCTAGTTCTGAGTCCTTTGATAGACATATTGGCCTAAATGCTGTATCTGCTTATTCTATAAACTGCCTTTCATTGGGCAAAACTTGTATTTTTAATCTAATTATAGTTGTAATCTATTTTATTAGTTCAAAAGCAAAGGTGGCTCTCAAGTGAAAGAATACTGTACAGCATTGACAAAAGAGGATTGCCGACATCAGACTGGTTCCTTTATTGCCTGTGAGAAGGTAAGTTTTAAGATCATTTTTCTTTTCGTTCATAGTCAAGGGCCAGTCTCTGTATTTATATATTGGTTAACATTCTATGGGGAAGTCTGTCCCAGGGTATTGGGAAAGTCAGGATATGGCTTTTTATTTTTTCCTTCTTTCTATTCTTTTTGTAGTGCAACCAAGATTGCAGAACAGTATGGATTTACTTGAACATGATATGCTTTTGAATTGATTCAGGTCCACTTTAGACGCATAATTGCAGCGCACACAGATATGAATTTGGGAGATTGCTCATTTCTGGACACTTGCCGACACATGAAGGTTGTACATCTTATTTCTTCAAACCCATTAAAAATTACTTTGTTTATTCTCAAAACTTTAGCAACTGATTCTTGTCCCCAATATTAGACTTGCAAGTATGTCCATTATGAGCTAGATTCAACTCCTGATATATCACCTATGATGATGGGGCAAACTACTTTAACTCCATCAAAGCCCTTGAAGCTTAGTGCACACTATTGCTCAGAAGTAGAGCTGGGGCAACCTCAGTGGATTAATTGTGACATACGTTCATTCAGAGTGGACATTTTGGGTCAGTTTGGAGTAATAATGGCAGATCCACCATGGGATATTCACATGGAACTACCTTATGGAACCATGGCTGATGATGAAATGCGCACTCTCAATGTTCCTGCATTACAGACTGATGGGTTGATATTTCTGTGGGTCACTGGACGTGCAATGGAGCTTGGGCGTGAGTGGTATGTCTTATTTGTTATTTCTCTTGAACATTGTAAATAGGATGTTATAATTTGGTGAATCTGTTCCTGATATTATCGGTTGAAGGATCCCTGTTTTCCGCTGAGACTAGATATCCAAGAAAAGCCAAATCAAATACTTACAGTCTTACACGACTGCATCTTCATTGTGGGTGGGATATATTTAACATGACATTTAATCCATGATGCTGCCAAGTGAGACGTCTTATTATGCAAAAAATGTATATTTGTAAATTTGTGGGGATGTTGTATACTAACTAGATTTATCAAATGTTTCTTGGGGAAAAAAAAAGCTGGATTATCAAATGATTTACTTACAACCGTACACTTACACACTGCATCTTCATTATGGAAAGAATTATCTGACATTATATTGAAATAAGTTATATTTTAGTATGACATTTAATTCATGATCTTACCAAGTCAAAACTTCTTGGTTCTTATCATGCAAAAAATCAAAATTGTGGGGTTGTTGCATGATGATTATCTCGGCTTTGCATACCATGCTGATAATAGACCACAATTGTTGGATTTAGATTTCTTATTTACTGAAGCTGTAGATTTATTTATTTTATGTTTATTGCTTTAAGCTTGGAACTTTGGGGTTACAAGCGTGTAGAAGAAATCATCTGGGTAAAGACCAATCAACTTCAGCGTATCATCAGAACTGGTCGCACAGGCCATTGGCTAAACCACAGCAAGGAGCACTGTCTTGTTGGAATGAAAGGCAACCCTGAAGTGAACAGAAATATTGATACTGATGTTGTCGTTGCCGAGGTTCGGGAAACTAGCCGCAAGCCAGATGAGGTAAGTTCCGTCAATATTTAGTTTTATTGCATATATTTGTATGCTTGCTTTAGGTCTAGGCATCATGTCAACTCTCTGCTGCATTTTGTTCAGAAAGAAGCTTTGGTTCCTGTTAATATGTGTAACTTGTACAGTTTCATGATGTGTTGTAGATGTACGCAATGCTGGAAAGGATAAGTCCAGGGACAAGAAAGCTAGAGTTGTTTGCGAGGATGCACAATGTTCAGGCTGGGTATGCTATCTTGATCTTGTATTAGATTTTATGATTTCCTTGCATGAAGTTGAATCATTATGGGACATACTTAAAAGTATATTAAATGGTTTAGACTTGGGCCTCATGAATGCAATGCTCTTTACAAATAAGATAAAGCTAGGTATTACGGGTTTCTGTTTATCATGAGTGTTATTCATTGGAACTGTATAGAATTGACTAATTGAGTGTTGTCAATCATGCCTGGATACCGCTATCACCGAGCGTTTCCACGCCCTCCTGGGGTAGATCTAATAATGAAGAAAAAGGATCAAGTAATTTTGTTTTTCGTGTTTTTTTTTTAATTTATATTTTTTTAAATTTTATTTCTATTTGTGACCTTATGGTGTTGTGTCAAAGGGGCACATTGTGGGGAAAAAAATTGCGTTTTGAGCGGTAGGGGGTGGTTTGCAAAATTTTTAGTAATGGCAGGGTTGCGAATGTTACATTTTAACGGAGGCAGGACATTAGTGCAATAAGCTCAGGGGGTGTCCACGTAAACTTCCCTTCTTGATTTGTGTCTCAAGCACGCCTTGTCTGTTGACAAGTGTGAATGTTACTTCGCGCCATACCGTGTTCTAGTAATCCTTTTATCTTGTGCAATACAACTGTAATCCCAATCACAATGGTTAGAGAAATGTCAATTCTAGTTGGCTCATAGTAATTTCAGTTTATTTTTCTAAAGGTTTCTAAATAGATAGCATTTTTGTTCCAGGTGGTTATCCCTTGGTAATCAATTGCAAGGAGTAAGGCTGGTAGACGAAGGGTTAAGAGCAAGGTTCAAGGCAGCTTACCCTGATGTGGAGGTACAACCCTCTTCGCCACCAAGAACCGCTGCCATGGAAGTGGACCGACCAGGCCCATCTCCTCCCTCGAAAAGTCCATTTACGGAAGGTGAGACCAAATCATTTTCAGCACAGTTTACAGAACCTACAAGTCAAGCAGCTCCCATTACACCAGATCCGAAAGCAACAAACAATGATGTAGAGATGACAAGCTAAATCCGATGATTGCATCATCAAAACAAATGCATGATATAAGTTGTTAGAAGTGTAGTAAATGATGTACTAGTACTAGTAGTATCATAAACCTCACGATCGAGTTCTCTTGCAAGTCCTGGTAAGCCATGCAAGCAAGGGACATTCATTTTATGGTTTATGATTTCCCGTGTAACCCTCTGACCAGTACTATACTGTACTAGTAGCTCTTTCTTTAATCTCAATATCTTCCCACGGTTATTGCAATAACAATAAAAAATAATAATTAATAACAAATTGTTCTTGCAGTAGCAATGAGAATCTTTTGAGAATA
The DNA here is from genome assembly GCA_028274465.1 of Plantago ovata. Classification (NCBI taxonomy): domain Eukaryota; kingdom Viridiplantae; phylum Streptophyta; class Magnoliopsida; order Lamiales; family Plantaginaceae; genus Plantago; species Plantago ovata. The sequence goes on along the minus strand of CM051455.1, from coordinate 30,427,566 downwards.
CAGAGAATAGTAATTTCACTCTTATAGTAGTGTCGAATTGTAGGCGACGAGTTTAGGTTAATCATAGGCCCTCCTCTCGCCTCACCCAGATTCCATTCCTCATAGCAGCATGGCTTACTAGTCCTTGTCAAAAAGTCTCTGTTCGATCCAGAAAGACTTGGACTAAAGCAAGGATCGGTAGCATGGCAGTTGTAAAGTCAAGGAAGTGTTGTTCTCTGACCAGTCCTTTAGGTGTCGGTGGTGGTGAAAGACTGAAAGTAATTAGTGAACTAGTTAATGATCTGATCTATGCCTAATAAATATACTTCGAATTCCAATCAACATGACAACGATGGTTACGTGATTAATTATACTCGATCCGTCTTAGAACAGTTGCACCATTTATTTTTTAGCACATAAAATAAGGAGAATAGTTAAATATTGAGTTATATTGATAGTGAAGTGGTTTTAGTTTGTTGGGTGATTTTTAGTCAATCAAATAGATTGATGTAATATAGAACTATTATAAGTTATAACCATATTCAAATATGACAAAGAATTAAAATGGTGTAACTCTAACGAACGCCAAAATAATAAAATGGTGAATTTTTTCTGATTAGGCGCTACTACTACCCTTTATCACATGGTTTCAATTTGTTTCCTCCTGGCAGCCAAGCCAATCAATTATTGACTTCGCAACCAGCTACCCAGACATTTCTCTTGATTAAATTCAGGCCGGATGGATAGTAACATGGATGATGATTGTTACATATTGATGCACACTTTTTATTATTTTAATTACTCTTTATTAATATAACAAAATCAAATATGCATGAAATACATACAAAAGCACTCCAACATTTTAAAACCTTGCAAAATTGTATGAACTCGGTTATCGTTTTCTACTTTTGAGATTCTTATGTCGCCAAGTTCAAGTACAGCTAGATTTTTGGACAAGCTTTCGGTTTTACACTTGGAATGGGCGTTTGCTTTTTTGAGAATATAGCAAATATCAAGAAAGCAATGATAGACCATGACAAATCTACAAAGAATGAGCAATTCAAATTTACAAATAGTAGTAGTACTACTACTAGTAGCACAATGAATTTAAAAAGAAATTGTAGTTGTATAATTGCATCTTGGGTCTCCCATAAAAAAGAATTAAGAAGAACAAAATTCCTCCACCGACACTTCTTTCTAAAGAATCATTACATTACATTCCATTCCGCCTCTATAACTTTTATCATTAATCAATAAATGTGAAAACAAGAATTCGATTTTTACACAACCAATCAATCAATACATGAACAATACGTGACCAATGAACAGAGCTACCAATAAGATTGGAACTTTAATAAATGCTGATGAAGAAGAATTAGGAGAAGAGTCCTGCATAGGAATGGACCCTCCGAAAACTGTAGGGTACCCTGGTCCCGGTGCAGCTGGACCTGGTGCCGGTGACGCTTCATACCATGTTCCATTTCCATACACAGTCACATGGAGCTTCTGTGCTTTGGTACAATGTCCAGGCTCTCCACTAGTGAAGTAGTACTCACCTGGCCTAGTGATGTTGAACAGTGAGTTGCCATTGTTCATCATTACAATTGGATCTTTCAAGTTGCAGCTGTTGTATGAGTCCTTTGTTACTTGGATTACTGAATCTTGGCTTGGTGGGTACAAGAAAACTGCACATATGATATATCCCCACAAAACAAACATTAGTAAAAATGACAGTGATCGACTCGATTAGTCGCCAGAGCATATACAAGTATAAATCGAATTAGGTTGTTGACTTACAGAGTGAATCTCCAACGTTGAGTTTGTGGGTCTTGGCCCAAGTGGTGTAGTGTTCTGGGTTTATGGAAGGGATGCCCCAAGCAGATAGGTCTCCAACTTTGTAGATGGCTCTGCATAATGTGGGTTTGGGTTGGGTTGAGAGAAGTACAACTATGAGAATGGCATAGAAAAGATAGGATTTTGGCATGTTTGATTTGGTTTTGCAACTTTCTCTGCCAGTCTTTTGGTGCCTTTTCACAAATGGTGGTCTTGTGAAAGAGGTGGATAGTGATTGCTTGTGTGGGTATTTATAAATATTGTTGGCTTGAGAGGTTCCACTGTCACTTTCCAATTGAATATTTGCGGAAATTTGAAACTTGCATTGGGTTTAGATTGGAGGAGTTTCGATTCTGAGGAAGTAGATTTAGAATTTAATTCCAAATACTACTATTTTTAATAAAAATCACTTACTATTTTTAATAAAAATCACTTGGATTTTTTTTTAAACGGCAAACAGATTTCATTAAACGAAACTAGCATAAAGCACAAGTGATGATCACAAATGGTTACAAACAACAACGGAGTTGACGCCCAACAAGAAGGTGCTCTCACAAGATAACCAAAACCCGCCTCCCTATCTAGTCCAAACCTATCTTCAACAATCAAGATGCTTCTTAGTCTCTAAGAACCAATCCTCTAAATTTGTCTTTCCCTCCTAACCAAGACTAACAAGTCATCTTTATTTTTTCTAAGATTTTCCATGGAACTCCGATCTTTATTGTTGAAGATGAGATCATTTATTGACTCCAAATAGTCCAAATGGTTCCAAACCAAATCACTTGGAATTTCATTAGTACTCAAATGAAGTAACATATTAATAATTATTAGGGAATTTTACATCCACTATCCCTACTAGACACTCTAATTACGCCTAACCCCCTCTCAGTCAATCTATTACATATGAGTCCAAAATCAGCTTTTTCCGTTGACCAAACTAAATGGAAATTTAGACCAAACATGGTCTTAGCATTTTTATTGCAACTAGGCCATTTGTTTCTCCTTTTTAATTTCATTCCTCTTCCTTCCTTGTTCTTTCTTCTTCCTTTCTTTTTTTTTCCTTTTCTCTTCCCTTCTTCAGAACAGTGGCCGGAGCTCCGGTCAGTCGGAGTTGTCAGCTCCGATTGATCGGAGCTGTGACTTGCTCTGATCAATCGGAGCAGTGCTACTCCGATTTAATAGGAGCTTTACAGCTCCGATCGATCGTTGTGACTAGCTCCGATCAGATCGGAGTTGCACAACTCTGATCTGATCGGTGCTGTTAATATACATCACAATCAATAATTTATAACTTTTTGAAGTTTTTTTTATTTTAAATTATTAAATCTTTTAATTTTTAAATTTTTGTAAAAAAAATTAACTCCTACAATGCGTGACTTTTGAATTTTTTTTGGAAAAAAATAAAAAATGGGCCCGATCCCAGCCCAACCCGGCCCATGACGGGCTGGGCTTGTGCCTAAATTTTAGGCCCGTCCTCGGGCCTGGGCCTGGACCAAGTGTGTCGGGTCAGGATCGGGCCTCTGGTGGTTAGGACCAGCCCGACTCATTGCCATCCCTATCCCTAGTGTGACTAAATGGCAAAGATGCCAATGAAATGAAAGTTAAGAATAAAATTCTCAAAATTGTAGAATGAAAGTGAAAAGGTTAAAGGTATATACAATCCTAGGGATGGAAAATCATAACGCGAGTCGAAGTGATTTTCAGTTTTATTCTTTTAGCTGACCATACATTTACTAGAAAAGAAGTTCAATTATTATTGTAAGAGAGGTGTTGCACATGCCACATGGTATTGTACAGTTGGACTGAACATAGCAGCTGTATTATGCACATATACATTACATCAAATTGTGATCCACCATGTCCAATTATTATTCCTACATATCACATGAACTTCACAAACTCAGTGCCCTCCTCGATTGGTTCGGCGACAAATTTTGTCACTTATAGTCCATGTGTTCTTACAAAATGTGTTGTTAATTAGTTTCATGATTTACAATCTTACTATATACGGTAAGTGGTGATTATTGAAGTTAGCGCATACACTACTTAATTAAGTGGCTGATGAGAATGAGTGGGTTATTCTTGTACACTACTTTGAGTCTTAATGAATTTTTTTGTTGTTTCAAAAAAGAATGAGTGTGTTTGGTACATACTGTCTAAATATTTTCTGTCTTTCGGAGAATTGATTGAAGAGGCGAACAAGTCATGAATTATATTGGACCATGCATTATGGTTCGGCTTTGGATATGCATGTTTTAATCGAAAATTAAAAATATCAAACGAATTAAGGCGGATATTGGAAGGATATATTGATAAGTCATGAACGCAAATTTTAAGTGGCAGTCATTGCTTGTGATTATTGATGAGGGTAAATTCTGGTCAATGGCTAGTGGGCTACTTCATCATCTCTCAACCTATGGGAGCGTATAGATTGTGTATTTGAACTGTGAAACTCTGGTACCTACAGTGAAAGGAGGATTAGAGGGGAGGGAAGGTTGAGACAATCTACCTCAGTGTCTCAGTTAGATCGTCTTCAACTCAATGTATTGGAGAGAATTCGACAGCATAAAGATAGAGAGTAGTATATTATATTTGTAGGTGTAATAAATGATGACATATATATATATATATATATATATATATATATATATATATATATATATATATATATATATATATATATATATATATATATATATATATATTGTAAGTTGGAGTTAACTAACACTACAAGAAATCAGGCATTTAGCGACGGATTAGTAGATACGGATACTATCCGTCACTAATTAGCGACGGATCGCTACGGTTAGCGACGGATAATGACGAACTGCGCTCTAAGCCCAGTTCGTCATTGGAAAGGGTCAATCCGGCATCAACCTAGCGACGGATAAAATTTATCCGTCGCTAAATTAGTGACGGATAAGTCTATGCGTCGCTAACTCTGTTGACCAGAATAAAGAAAATTGAAAAAAAAAAAATAAATGAACACCTAGTGACGGATAAGTCTATCCGTCGCTAAGTGTCGACTATACAGACGGCATCGTCTGTACATATTCATTCACTTCTCCCTTCCAAATCTCAAACCCTAATTCCTTCTTCTCCTCCCATCTCAAATCCACCACCACCACCAGCACCACCACGGATCGGCTCCACCACCACAACCACCACCTCGACCACATCACCACGGTAAGTCTCGTGTTTATGTTTTGTATCTTCTTACCCTTTCTTATCTGCGAAATTTTCTTCTCTCTGATTTGGTTTCGAATCTGACTCTATCTTCTTCCCTTTGTTTGTTTGTGTTTCTTGTTTGTGGATGTAGAGGATTCGACGGTGCCTCAAATCCACCACTGCCACCACCTCAGATTCTCTGCCCAAATAAAAGGTTAGAACCATAACCCTATTTTTGGGGCTTTCTAATTTTTGTGCTTAATTATGATTTTTCTAGTTGTAAATTGTTAGATTATATATGTTGTATAGCAATAATCAGTTTGTTCTTCCATTTTTTCGATTTCTTATTTAATTTTATAAATTTGTTTTAATTAATGAGAGACTGTTAATTGATTATATTAACTGTAATTAGTATAATATAGATTAATTCAGTTAAATAAATCTGGTTAATTATGTTAATTAGTTAATTTAATTATTTATATTTATTTTGAGTAATTTTTGGTTTATTAAAGTAGATTGAAATAGATGTAATCTATCAATCTATTCTGGAAGTCTAGTAGACTTTTACGATTTTGGTTAATATTTAATCATTTTATAAAGTGTGTGGTGATATACATATATTAGTTTGGAAGTGTTGGATTAGGTTTACATTGGGTGATAACTAATACTATACGTTTACTGTCTATCAGTAAGCGTTTTATTGGTTTGCACCCATTGGTAAGTGATGAATGTGTATTTTACACTTTCATTTGAGTCTTTTTCACCTATTTTAGCTATCCTCTATGTTAATTTAACTATATTTTAGTGCATTTTATTAGAATAGTGTCACGTTTCCCTTTAGATTTTATTTTACAGGTTTTGGTTGAAAATCGAGGATTTCCGGGCAATTATATTGAAGTTGACAAGGAATTGGTGTTCCAGAAGCCTATTTGGAGTATCTGAAGGTTTCCGAATAGGATTTGGAGTCTAGGGGTCGTATCTGGATGTTAGAAGGCCACTAGAAGTCAGAAACCGAGTCCGAAAAGGGGAAGAAATTCAAAAACGCGTCGAAAACGCGGAATTCCGCGAGATTTTCTCTGGGGCGAACCGCCCCACACTATTTCGAGACCTATATATAGTTGCTCAGATTTTCTCCGAAATTCATACTTTTCCAGACCTACTTTCTCACCTTTCTCTGTAGTTTTAGGTAGGGACTTCCCAGAGCCTGTTCTAGGGGTTCGTAGCTTAGGGGACACTTTTTCATAGCAGATTGGAGCTTGTAGGATCGCAATTCTCCGGAGATTGACAACCTTCGGTAACTTTGTATCTTACAGTTTATTCTACTTATTTTTATTTATCTTTCAACATGTTTTCTTCTATGATTTCTGTTGATTGCATGCCTATTATGAGTAGCTAAACTTATCGTTGGTGGTAGTATGTGAATTCTTAGTGAAGGGAAGATAATCATGCTAATGGCTATATCGCGCATTATACTCCGTGTTATTGCTTTATTTCGTTGATCAGGCTCAGCCTAAATTCTCGTATGTTGTATTAATTATTATGCACAATTGGACCCTCGTCGACCTGTACGCGAGTTTATCTTCGTAGTGTTGAATAATTACGGAACACAATTGGACAATAGTGCTTGACTTGTCAGAATCGTTATCTTCGTAGTGCTTAATAATTGCAACATGACATTAGATTGATCAAAGATCTCCATGCAAGACCGAGGAATTTACGCATGATTATCGACCCGTTATGCTTTGAAGGATCATACTATCACCAATCGCCATTATCTGTTAGAAACCCCTTTGCTTTTACACCTGCTGTTTTTATATTCTAAATTAGATTTGATAAAGCTAGTTATAGTCCTGAGAGAACGACACTCGAGTCATTCTACTGCTACACTACGGTTTTCGTTGTAGTTGTGGATTGCCTTTGGCCAATTAACAAATCTATTTGCTGAATCGAGACCCGACAAATCTTCGTTCATCAGTAAGCCTTACTGACATTTAAGCGAACTGATTGTATTTAACTGAACACACCATAGGACCAAACTAATAATATGATCATCGCGTGACCTACTAATAAATGGACTTTATTTCCTGGTATCCATAGAGTAAACATTACAAACTTTCCTTGCTTTCCGAGTCCTCGTCTATACTTATTAAGTGACAACTTATTAACTGACAATAAGTTAACTAACAATCAAGACAATGAACGTCGATGGTCAAGCACAACCCCAGGGCGGCAACAATGGGCTGTCTGTCTTGTCTGTTGGGCAGGGTTCCATGTAAGTTTTGTACTTAAAGTTTGTATTTAATTGTTTTTATATATAGTTGTGGGTATCCATAATTATTTTTTTAATATGTGTTACAGGTTTCACCCGCCTGAAGCTAATAGAAAGTTGGGTAACATCATCCGTAGAAGATTTCATACGCTTCCAGAGCCAGTGAGTGGGGGTGAAAGGTGGAGTACGCTTCCTATGTCCGCAAATGAGTAGTTTTTCGAGGAATTGAAGGTACTTTATTTGTATTTAATAACTTTACGTCCGCATTCATGATGTTGGGTAGGCGGCGCCCATGATTATGTTAGACCGCAACCTTAGGTTATTGAGTAGGCGGCGCTCACTAATTAACTGTAACATTTAGGTAAATTGTGTTTCATTTCACTTATGTACATTGAATATATATTGCAGAACTACTACTATATGCCTCCTGCTCATATGGAGGAGTTGTGGAATGCGTTCCTGGTCCGAGGATCTAGCATTCACATGCATACGATGATGAGAGTCAAAACTGACTGGAGCAAGGAGGGAAAATGGCTCCTATGGATTGACACGGCTTCTCGGCCGCTGTGGGAAGCGTACTGGAACCGGGACCCTCCCCTCATCCAGCCGCACCACCATGCTGGAGCTTTGGGTGGGGTGGAGAACGCAGAGGCCGAGGAGAACGCAGAGGCAGAGGAGTAGCTAGTAGTTTTAGTATTTTTAGTTTATGTTCGTGCATTGTAGGATTGCATCTCAGTACATTTTGAGATGCTCGTTTTTTATGTTTATGTTCGTACATTTTAGTATTTCTGTACGTACAATTTTAGTTTGTTGAATGAAATTTATAGTTTCGTACCGTCAATCATCGTACATAAATCTCTGGCGCATTCAATTTTAACTCGAATAACAAACATAATTTGAAAAACAATAACAGAAATTAATATATATATATATATATATATATATATATATATATATATATATATATATATATATATATATATATACATATACATATATATATACATATATACATATATATACATATATATATATACATATATACATATATATACATATATATATATATATATATATATAATATATATATATATATATAATATATATATATATATATATATATATATATGTATATATATATATGTATATATATATATATATACATATATATATAGATATGTATATATATATATATATATACATATCTATATATATATATATGTATATATATATGTATATATATATACATATGTATATATATATATAATATAGCGACGGATGACTCTATCCGTCATCCTAAGCACTTGGCCAGGGAAGGACACGTGTCCCATCCATTTCGCGACGGTTAAACCCATCCGTCGCAAAATAATAGCGACGGATAATTTGTTCCGTCTCCATAATGGTCAACGACCACTAGGGAGACAGATAGGTTTATCCGTCGCTATTATTTTGCGACGGTTGGGTTTAACCGTCGCTTTTTACTTTAGCGACGCCACTTTTCACGACGTCCTATTTAGCGACGGACAATCCGTCGCTAATCGCCTTTAGCGATGGATCGCTAACATATAGCGACGGATGACATCTATCGCTAAAGTCAGTTTTCCTTGTAGTGTAATGAATGATTCTATAATTAGCATATCGTCGAATATCTATGACCCTCCAAGTTCAATCCTGTCAGCTTGCGGCATCATACTAGAGACTTATCCCAAGTGTGGGATCACGTTCGAGGGCTAGGCCTCATTTCGAGGGTGTTGGATACCCTTCGGGTCAGAATCTTATCTCAATGATCCCGTTAAAGGGCCCATTGGTTATTATGGTTGCCTCATTTGAGGGACAGGTTCGAAAGGAGATCGTACTGAGTACCCTTATCCCCATATTAATGGTGCTTGGACCCGTAAAACTGGAGTTAATTCATGATGATTGGATATATATTATGAACTTTGCTTCTTTGTAACTTGTGTGAGATGATATATGCTTGTATTGCTAGTTGAAAGTTTTTGTGGGATTATTAGCTCATGATTTGGCGATGCACTATCTTTGTTATTAATTTTATGGAATGCTTGGTCCGGGTGCTAGTGGTTTGGATGAATGCTTATAATTTTGTTTAAGATGGGATTGGAATGTTTTTAACAACATTTCTTGGAAAGGCTTGTGCTAAACGCTAAGATAATAATGAATACTATCCAGGATGAAGTTCCAAAGCATCATGACTCGGGCGTTGGTCTTCATGCGATCATGAGTTTTATCGCTTGATTCGAGCTAAGCACGCGATCTGACTCGTTTCCGGATCATAATCTGGTTGTCCAGATCCGGCTAAGTGCTAACACTTCAAAATTTGACTTCTCTGCATTTTCCATAGCAAAGTTCGGTCATATATAACTTCACATATTTTTACTAATTAAATAAAAGTAAAGTGAGACGTGCCTCACATATTGGGATGGCAATTGACGGGCTGCCGTAGGACCGGTTCTAGCCCAACATATAAGTACCCAGGCCCGCTGCCGGGCCATATATTCTAGCCCAAGCCCAGCCCATCACAGGCGGGACGGGTACCCGGCCCGATCAGTAAAAAGAATGAAGTTACATACATAAAAATTCATCCAAATACTGGATAAACTAGTAATTCCTCCGTCCCATAACAAATGTTACACTTCATTTTATTGACTTTTTTAGGATCAGTTTGACCTTATATTATTCTCAAATCATATGATAAAAATAATTAAAAATAACATATTATAAAACTAGAATGTTTATATTTTCATGACATAAAATTCTTAATTATTTTTATTGTATAATTTGGAATTAATACGAGGTCAAACTGACCGTCGAAAAATCAACAAAATGAAGTGTACCATTTGTTATGGGACGGTGGAAGTATATCAAGTTACAAACAACAAAAAGCGCTTGAGTTTGAGAGAGAATTTAGATAAACTACTTAGATAACACAAAAAAAAAAAATGGTGAAGAAATTGATGAGCTACAAATTACCAATGCAGGAGCCTAAAGGGTGTTATGTTACCATAACCCCAACATCATCAATTATCAAAGCTCAGCCTACGAATAATTGCTGATGGAAAATGGAATATGGATGGATGGCCATGTGAATATATAGTTAGGGTTTACATTTCTATTGGGCTTGGAGTAAGGAAGTAGGGTGGACTTTGAATATTACAATTACAAAATAGCCCAACCAAAGATTAAACTATATGTATGATTACGTATGTACATATAGTGGTGGGCTGCGGGCTAAAAAATTAGGCCCAGGCACAGCCCACGGGCCTACGAAACTACCACAAGCCTGGCCCATTCTGGTGGTCGGGCGGGCCTGGCCCATCATTTCCAATCCGGGCCTTGGCCGAGCTGTCTAGCCCAAATTACCATCCCTACTCATACATAATTATTCCTGTAAATTTCATACGTGTTAAAAGCTTGATTTGGATTGTTGTAGTTGAATACTGATTTGGATTGTTGTAGTTGAATACTCATCTGTCCCAATCAATTCTTTACGTATTCCTTTTTTGGACGTCCCCATCAATTCTTTACGTTTCCATTTTTGGAAAGTACCCCACATCCCATCTATATTATTTTAAATATGGACCCCACATTTACACTTCTTTATCTCCACTCATATCTCACACTTTTTTAATCAACTACCCTACATTTACATACAATATTAATACAACACTACCAAACAAAATTATTCATTAAAAACCGTGCAAAAAGAAAACGTAGACTTATCATCGGGACGGAGGGAGTATATGAACTTACACGTTTTACGGTTGTAAGTTGTTGGGACATTTTGTACCGTATACTTAACAAGTTTGGATATCATTTTGAAGGTTTTTACAGGGTGTGTTACAGTGCGTGGTGAGGGTTTTGAGGGTCACAAAGTTATTTTGGGCCCACATTGCCTATTGGGATGCCCGAGAGGCCGAAAAAGGTGAGGAGATAGCCAACGGTGCGTCCAAAGAATGCCATGTTGAAGGAAAATCCATTCCAACAGTAATTGGGAGTAAGGAAGGGCTCAAGAGCACACATGGGACGCTTGGTGAGATGTACGAAATAGGCTTGAATCAAAGTATGGCATTTACCAATAGGTACAAGACTGGTATGACCACCAAAGAGTTGAAGATGAGCTATACTAGGAGTCAAATTACACTCAAGCACTTTACGTTACTGTCAATTAGTTCTAGGTGATCATATTGGAGCTAGTAAGGTGGTGCAGGAATTAGGTTATGGTGAGAAATTGGGGAACGACAATGTCGAAGGTCCTCCAAGATTGGTTGAAGAAGGTTTTGGACGAGTCAGGACCCAGAAGAAGCTACGAAATGGGAAGAAGAGTAGAGACTGGAAAGATGGCAAGAGAAAGGTTACCATCTGGGAGGATGACGCTGGTAATACATGAGTTACAAGAAGCCGAGCATTCAAGGTGTGGTGGTCTTAATCAACGTTGGGCATCTAAGTAAGTTGGACAAAGATCAAGACGAGTAGATTTATGATTTACATTCCAAACTCTATTCAACTTAGAACTCTAATTAACCAAGATTATGTCTGGTTTACTAGTATATAAGCTGAGCAGGTTATGTTTTTTTAATTATGATTTATCTGATGAATAAATTGCTTCCTGAAAACCCCCTCTCTCTTTCTCTCTCTGTTAATGGCGTTGATCATCTCTCCGTTTGATGATCTGTTTTCCTCTGTTGTTGTTCCGTTAATGCACGAACACGACCCATCTTCTCTTTCGTGTAGTTTTCATTGGAGAACGTCTACTTCGCACGTTGCAATACGAAGTACAACATACCACAAATATTACATACCAATGCACACCTTATTCATTTGTTACCCTACTACAAATCTAAATCTAAGGATTACGGATATTCCCTTTTGTCGTATACTTCAATTTTTATGTATAAGTCAAATGTGATATTTAGTGGATCGAGAGTGGTTTTGATAAGCTAATATTGGTAAATTGTAGTTTATGTTCTGAAAGATTCAGTTAATGTTTAATTTATTGAACGAGTGCGTGTTAACCAAGAAGTCAGTTTATTTGTTTGTTAAGTGCATGTGTATCTAATCTTTCCGTATCATTCGTGTTTGCGTACCTTAACCGTGTGCCTTGTCTTGTCTTCCCAAATAGTCCAAACAAATTAAAGCATTTTCTCGTGTTCACACTTCACCCCATTCCTTAGTATCAATGTTGCTTACCTAGCTATAATAATACTCCAAACAAATCACTCGTTTTCACCAAGTTTCACACTCCTAATCCTTAACTGGTGCGTCACCCCGATCGACATGTATGTGATAGGATCAAGCTAAGTAATAATTTTTAATTAACCAAGAGGATATTTTAATAATAGTTGTTGCACCGGGGATGTGTAGTGTGTATCATTTCACAAAACTTACACTAGCTAGTATTGTAATTGAATTGAATTGAATTGAATTTTATAAGTTTGATTTTTCTATGGAGTTTATTTCAACCATGCATATATATTAGTTTATACGTCAACTATTTATATACTTGAGTTTGATTGGCGGAATTGGACGAGCTCCGCCATTAACGGTGGAGCTCAGTTCCACCATTCTAATAGTGGAGCAGCTCCACCATTAGAAGGTTAGAATTGAGCTACACGTTAAGGCAGAGTTTACCTCCGCCATTAGTGGTGAAACTAAGCTACACCATAAGCTCCACCACAAAAGCGCGCCTTCTCCGATCAGAGCTTAAACTGCTCCGATCGAAGCAGCTCAACCTGATCACAGCGGAGTTGGGCTATTCCGATTGGGCGGCTATGATTTTTTAAATTTTTTCTAATTTCCCTTTCTTAAAAACAAAAAAGAAATAAGGCCTATTTAGTTCACTAAGATTCAAAAGTTGGAATAGTGCTTAGAGCGTCATTTGGTTAAATGTGTGGACTTAAACGTAATTGTTCAACTACGGTGGTTTATTTTGTTATTAAAAACGCTAATGAAGTAGTAAAACAAATGAAAAAAAATAAATAAAAATCCTTGATTGGATTGTGAGTGTGATGCATATATGTAAATTATCTAACTGAAGGGCAAACAAAATGAAAAAAAAGAAGAGGTCAATGCTTAATGCTATATGCAGTATGTTCTGAAAGTCCGACTAGGAGATCGAGCCGGTTACACATAAAAAATGTCAAATCGGGATCGAACCCTTTTAATAGTATTGAGCCTGATTATATCACACACACACGCACAATTATACATATAGTCAGTACTCCCTCTATTCCGTTCGAAACTCTACAGTTCCTACTTTCTTTTAAAACAAATTATTAAAAAATGTTTTCACCTGATTTAAGAAAAAATTCACGTTACTTCATTCATTAATTATTCCGACAAAGAAGTATACTAATCAACTTTTTGGAGTTCTGTTTTTGTCATTTCCTAATTGTTTTTCCAAAACAAAACTGTTGGGATCACATGTACTGGTTTTGGTGGGAAGGGGGGGATGTGGGTTATGGGGCAACCCGCAATAAGATGGTATTGTGAGTCTATTAGTGATTAGTATATGGACTTGTAATATAATCCAATCAATTAATAAAGCCCATAACGAAAACCGTTACTCCCAGCCCAAAAAAAAGAAAGACACCTTATGAAACATTTGTTTAATCACTCAGCAGTGCAGTCATATATCGATCTCTGGGTGAATTGGACTTTGGAGTTCCCACTTCTCCTTTGTTGTTAATTCATAATCATTAATCAATTAACAACCAAAATTATCCAAGATCGATCGATATATAGCATCAACCTATTAATGGATACTAAAAGTCAGTAGTCTTGTTGTATGTACAAATTGACTTGCAGTACAGTTGTGGTTCCTACTAGATGGATCTTCTCCGACCAGAACTCAACTTAATCAAGTAACCATTTCAATTCCTATACTATGTCAAATCAACTTCAATTGCTGCACCAGTGCATTGTCATCTATGGACGATTAATTTGTATCGATTATCTCGTTTAATACTGTAGCATATCATATGCAGCTAGCAGTAATTAGATCAAATTAATACTACTAATTACATAAGACATGCATTTATAACCAATTTGCTTCTAAAATTGCTAGCCAATTGTCATGCTTCAGGTATATATGGACATGGATTTCATTCAATAAAACTTAGATATATATGGACATGGATTTCATTCTTAAAATTACAGATCTCTAAAATCAGCTGGTGGCAAATGGCTATGCTTTATATGCATGATCTAACTAGTTGCATCACAGTAATGTAACTGACTTAGGGACCCTTTGATATACATGCTGCCTTTCGATCAATTATAGATTTTCTCAGTTTATGCATATTTGAACAATGCACAATCATGAATCAAACCAATTTTCACATCTACTGTCACACCGAACCGTCAATTCACGTGTGCTTAGAGTTACATATGCTTAATTTAGGGGGAAAGAGGGACAGATAATATCATACATACTGTTAGGGCAATATATTGAATGAGTCGCAACAATGGAAAACAAGTTTATTATCCAATAGGGAAACACATGAGTACAACATGATAGGGAGCATCACTAATGCACCTCAAATTACCAACTCTTACACAAAACTTCTCAGAAAGCAACAAGATAGTCCATATGTACCTCTTCGAGGTTATAGACGATGAAATTACAAACTCTCACACAACACTTCTCAGAAAACAACAACATATATAGTCCATATGTACCTCTTCGAGGTTATGGACGAACGAACACCAACAAAAACACTATCTATGCACCCAAACAAACAACTTATTGCATTGGGTTAAGCTCCCAGCAGGAACTGTAAGAATATGAAGGATCGATTTTTTATTTGTAAAGAAAAAAATTCCAAGCCAAAACCATAAGTTCAACTTTATGACCTTGTCTTGGATGATCCACATGGGAAGGATTAACAGCTAGTCCTTTGAATAACTCTAACCTCATGATCTTTTGCTTTGCAAATGAACCTCCCGTGCCAAATCGCTTGTTGTTCCTTCAAGTAGCTAGCTAGGGTTTAAAAATACAAGTGAAATTAAGATGCAGACTAGCTAGCCAGCTTCCACAAATTGATGAAAAAGCTAGCCAGCATACTAGTACTAGACCATGGTTGTAATTGGGAAAGTGAATTAACTAACTAAGTACTTTTAATTAATTTATTAATTAATTACCAGTACTGGATAAGAGCTCATCCAATAAATCAGATCCCAAATCCTGAAGAACAATCTGATCATGGTGATGATCACCTGCATCATCATCACTTCTTTGTTTGTTTTCATCATGACCATCATTTCCAGTACTGCAGCTGCTGCTAGATGCTGCAGCTTGTTGAGTCTTGATACACTCCTTTAAGACCTCAAGAGGCGACGAGCCAGCTTGTTGTTGACTGCATCTATAGAAATTCATCTGGTTAAGCGATTCCACCACTTTGTCAGGGAAGTTCATTGGAACTGAACCCCCACGAGTTATGTACGCAGCTTGGTCGTAAGCCAAGGCAGCGTCTTCTGCAGTGTCGAATGTTCCAAGCCAAACTCTGTGGCCTTGCCTAGAGGAATCCCTTATCTCTGCCGCATACTTTCCCCATGTACGTTTCCTCACCCCGATGTAACGTTTTTTCTTCGAGCTTTCGCCCCCGGAAGTGATGGTAACTCGTCGTGAAGATTCCATATATATTCTACTGGAGCTGCCCTACCTAGAGCTTTTTGCTGATATAGAGTGATGTGCTTATCAGCAGCTAGCTTGTGCTTTTGGCAAATGCACATATATGGTATATATAATATATATACTCCACCAAGTCAAGCCAAGACTCGTTGGGAGTTGCGACACCTAATTAACATATTCCTTTTCCTAAAGCTCGAAATCTATATAGTGTTAATAATGACTGTGTCGGATTAAAAAGAAAACATAAAACATAATACCAATTATACAGTGGGTCTCATTAAAATTAAAATGAGTAAGTAATTGATATCTTCCCCGTCACGGTCCTCACGAGTGATACTGGATGGCCGAGTGGTAAGGGTGCAAGAGTAGATGTAGAGTTAGATAAAAAAAACAAAAAAACTTCTTAGTCTCACGTTGAAACATCATAAAGTTTAACTTTACTTGCGTAGTTTGCATGCTAGTACATCTTTTCGTAGGGCGTGTTATTGTTACCTACACCTCTATGTGAACATACGAATATATAATAAAATTTTGTTATCTTCGTCTGAAAAATCATTAATTTAATTTTAGTTCATTTTGGCAGTTCAACTTTGATTAGTTGTTTTTATGTAGTATATTACAAATACAAATAAGTTCACTTCAATTCAATTTAATCCAGTCTAGTTTAGTAGTTTAGTGTAGATCAGTTATTCTTCCTTTTTTAAATGCTAGCGGGGTAAGCAGTGGTACACCTCTAATAGAGATGGTGGGCCCCATGTGTGGACCCCACCTACTCTATTAGATGGTGTACCAGTGGTTACGCCCCTATCATCTAAAAAACCGTTATTCTTCTCACCAAGATCAATAGAGTTTAATACCAATACATTTGTGAGAAATACAATTAATAAGGATTAGAGCACTCCTTATGGAGGTTTTTTTTGGACTTCATTAGGGTTTAAAGTCCCAATTAAGCCCAAAAAAAGCCTCCAATGGGGCTTCTTTGGGGCTATTATTTAGTAGCCCATGGGAAAGGGCTACTAAATAGTAGTCTCCATTTAAGCCCTCAAGTAATATAAAAATAATCTTTTACTTAAAAAATGGAATAATGAAGTAATATTTTTCACATGGACCCCATTTAGAAATTCCAATTAAGTCCAAAATTATTGGAGAGTTCAATTTGTGAGGGGCTTTTTTGGAGCTTATGTGTTTAAAGTCTCAATTAAGCCTCAAACCATAAAGAACGGTCTTAATAGGCTAATTTCCAATACCACGTACCATTTGCCGCAGTACGCACAAATTAATTGGTTTGGTAGTTAAAGTACGTACTACCGCATAAAAAAGACCATTTGAACTATATGGTTGTACATACAAACAAATTTACAGTGTGCAGTGTGTGTTAAATGTTTGGTGGAAAATTATATTAGACTAAAATTTGTTCAGACTAAAAACTGACATCAATAATATAATAATAGGATATATATGTATGGGTGGAGCGATATTGTAAGGAATTGAAAGTCAAAACCTGCTCCTATTTAACCCTAGATCGAGTACAAAAATTTCTTAGATTGCTTAAGAGATAAGGCTAGACGCGCGCGTACATATCGACTATCGAGCCCTATGGATTTTTTAGAAGGGACATTAAAACTGATACTCGAGCATATGACGTTAATGTAACATATCGTGTGCGCGTATAAACAGTGTGTACTTTTGAGCAAGTAAAACAAAGTGTACATGTGATTGTTATTTTTAATTAGCAATTAATTCTCGGTTAATATGGTAGTGGGTTCAGGTGCTTTGTCTGATTGTCTCAAGTCTCAACTACTACTACCATATGGTGCAATTGTTAATGTTGTTGGACAGGTTGCCATCTAGCTAACTGCAGCAACTTTAACTTAGAGGTAATTAAATGGTCAAACTGAAAACTAATCAACCGAAAGTTGGAATTTATATTTACACCAGAACTGATATTTATGATGATTTAATGCAGTGACAATTAGGGACGGATTTAAGATTTAAAGTTAGGGAATCAAGTTATACATTCATGATTTTTCTAAAGTTAGGGGAGGGGGTAAACTTGAAAATCATACCTATAATTTGTTTTTGCGGGGGGACGCCCGCACCTGCACCGCCCCTGGTGAGAACTAGTAAAAGTATAAAAGTATGTTGAAAACACAAACTAAAAGGTTGAAATAATAACTACCGATAATATGAGAAATTACACTTAATGTTGGGGACAATTTTAATGATCTAATTGGTGAATTCACGTATCCATTATATTTATAATATGATACTATATGACAAGGATTACGCCTAGCGCGCATAGCCTATTCCACGCAATACGCAAGGGCTTAAATCCACAAAGCTTATACAAGGTCAGCTATTGTAATTTCCTTAGATGAAGTGCGCGCGCACTCGTGCAAGGGAACACCCCCTCAAAGGCTCAATAGCCCAACCGCGAGGTATGCGCGTAGGACCCACCCGTGCAAGTAGAATGAAGACCCTCGAAGAAGGCTGCTCGCGCTCAGCAGACAAGAAGATACAACGGTCGACCTACGTGCTGAACAATACAGAGCCTTGTCCCCCCAACTGAGCTCTCTCTCTCTCTCTACAAGGCCAAGGGTCACATTTTAGAGGTATGCCATAAACACCTCTCAAATATTCCACTCTCTACATCTCCTACGCGGGTTCAAATAAAGTCTACCTCCGGCCTGTCCAAGACAAACCGGTTAAAGGGACTAAACCCTTCCCTCTCCACTCGCGCAGATACTCTAGTCAAGAATAAAGATGGCGTTAACCCAAGATCTAACCCCTAGATGATAACACAGTGTTGTGTTTAGTACTACTTAATTTGCGGTGTAATTCATAGTTACATCAATATGGATAACTTTGTATTTCAAGTACTGTTGAACAATTTAGAAACATTGTGTTTATTGTATAATAAAATTGTATTTATTGTATTGTGCTCCAATGCACAAAAGATAACAAACGTAGTTGATTGTACGGTATGGATCATTTAAGTGTTTGTTGAAAGTGCGAAACCATGTGTTTATTGGTAAACAAAAGAAAATGGACCAAAAGATAGGGTGTGTTCTATTGGGAAAAAAAAGAGAGAAAATAAATGAAACGAGTTTAAGTTGGAGACGGCATGTATGCACTGGACTAGCGCACAACATTAGTACTTATTATATTTTTGTTATAAAATAATTAAGAGGATGGATAGATATTTTATCAAATTGTTACTATAGTAACCATATAGCTATTTGTTCAAATACATAGGGGATTATCATTGACCAATGGTCAATTGAGGCTTTTCGTTCACCGGTCGTTATCCCTTTATTGGTTTTGGTGGCAACCAAGTGTTATCTTTGAAAAAAAAAAAGAAAAAAAAAAAAAAGGAAAAAACTAACTGTAAACACTACTACTAACTAGTCCTAGGCTCCTAGCCGATGATTCCATTCATGACCTGAGGCCTAGGCGGGGGTATTTGATTTGGGTCCAACCAAAATATCGTTTAACGTAACTCATCTCCCTTTCCACAACCGTGGGTACTCTCCCTCCCATGGGCCTAGACTCTACCAAATTACATAACCATTGGTACTAATTATATACGTACAGTTGTTTATTTTAGATTTGTAGTTCTTAAAAAATGTTATGAAGTATCAACCCTATAATATTACCGGGAAGGACTAGGAGTCTATCGTTCGTTTGCGCGTATAAACAGTGTGTACTTGTGCGTAAACAAAGTGTGCGATTGTTATTTTATTTAATTTGCAACACGATCGCTCGGGTAGTGGGTTCAGGTGCATTGTCGGAACTAATATATAATTATGCAATAACTAATTAATGGAGAGAGCGAGAGAGATTCTTTAAACTGATGTTGGAAAACTGTGAGGAGAGACATTTTTATCAAAGGCTGTTAATTAGTCTGTTACTCTGTTACAAGCAGAGCAAATGACTTCCTACCTAAGCAATTAAAGGCCGTGTTTTTTCGTCCGAAAAACTCTGAACTAATCTGAACTGAACTTAATTAAACTGAATTGAACTGAACTCAATTAAGCTGAACTGAACTGAACTTATTTGAATTATGAATTTTAACTAAGCAAATCTGAACTGAACTTATCTGAACTGAACTGAATTAAACTTAATAATTCTGAACTTAATAAATGTAAACTGAACTGAACTTAATAAAACTGAAATTAAGTAGAAATGAAAATAGCCCAACGGATTTTTGGTACTTCCTATATATCAATTGGGTATGCATGATATTTTTAAGAGTTTTGAATATGTAGTGTTATATGTATTTCATTGTTATTTTGCTACTTGTGGCATTTTTCAATAAATGACACCATATTAAGAAATTTTACTATAATCCTTATAATATGACATTTTCTAATGCTATTTAACATCAATTCTTGTAGTGTGCTTACTATTAAATGATATGGGATGAGGCTTAACAATCGATTATCACTAGCCGATGTCATTAATTACTACATTTACCCTCTTTCAATTCCACAACAAACATTCTTTCTATCACTCTGTAATTCTCCATTGCAGTGAGTTAGGGTTTGTCACTTGAGATTGACAATTCCTTTGTAAATTGATATGTGAGAATTCGCTGTAAGATATTGTAAAGACTGACGGTGATCAATAAAGGTTTTTTTTGGCAATTTTTTCGCAGATGTAGGCATTGTTGAGTCACGTAATTCTCGTTTTTTTCTATTCTATTTTGTCTTGCTATGTCACTATTTTGTTCGAAGCTTTGTTTTGATTTCACTTGTTGATTGATTCGTGATGAGTTGAGCGATCAATCTGATGAATTTCCAACAAGTGGCGGCGTATGTGGGAAGTGTTTCTTTGAATCAAGGTCGATTTTTCATCAATGCGGTGTCCTCAACAAAGTTATGTCGAGAAGCTTATGGAGAAGGTTGATTCCTCGTTATGGAAACTGAAGCTGGAAGCATTGTTATCTCATAACAGACAGTTATGAAGGAGGACTGTTAGGCGATGCTAGATTACAACTATATATGGTACGTTCCAGTAGCTGAGAGGACTATGGCGATGAAAAAGGCCTACACTACCTTGATTTCAGTTCTTTGTGATAATGCGTTTAGGGAGGTCTCGAAGGAGAAGACTCCCAAAGGAGTTTTGGAAAAACTTGACAAGGTTTACGATGTGAAGACTATTGTTAGCAAGTTCTTTCTCTGATTAACGGGTGTTTGCATTCAAGATGAACCTGGATAGATCATTACTGATCAACTAGATGAGTTCAACAAATTGTGTGTAGATCATCTTAAAGGTCTTGGTGACACTTAATGATCGACAAATATTAGGCGCTGGTTCTGTTGAACTCACACTTCCTAAATCTTATGAGATTTTTGTTGATTCTCTAAAGGAAAACTATTTGAAACTTCTCATTCAGCATGTGGCATGTTCTCTTATTGGCTGATACATGTCACCAAGCAATATATATATATATATATTATATATATATATATATATATATATATATATATATATATATATATATATATATATATATATATATATAGAGAGAGAGAGAGAGAGAGAGAGATATGCACTCACATATCATTTCATATTTTACGATGTTTAGTTATTTTTCTTTACTCAATTTTTATCTTTTTCCAAAATACTTTATTTTTATCATTTTCATCAATAACTTCAATATTAAGAAAATATTATAAAAATTCTATTGATCTATCATCTATCTATATATCTATCAAGAAGGGTATATTTTATGCTTCTTTTTAAATCAATTGTTCTATTGTGATTGAATTTATGTCATGTGTCACAAATCTATGACAAAAATCCTATAATTTTAAAATAATGTTGATAGTTTTGGTAATTACCGATAAAAACTGGGCAATTTGTTTTCTTTAATAAATCAAAACAAAAAATCTTATGAGTACAATGATTTAATTTAACAAGATTACGTTCCAAGAATAAGAATAAAGGATTGTTTTCCACATATTTGTTTAATTGTTTCATCCAAACTCCATAGATAAAATAAATAAAAAGAAAACTTAGAAGTTTAAATTACACAGTAGATGTTCTAAAATATGTGGAAAACAATCCTTTATGGCGTCTGAGTCGGCTCCAGCAGGAGCTGAAAATCGGGTCTGAAATTTCAGACCCGATTTTCAGCTCCTGTTGGAGATGGTCTTACGTTTTCTAAAGTATAGTGGCATACATCAGTGAAACATAGTTAGTAGTTAAATATTACAGAATAGACCCATCTAACACATATTGTTTCAGAACTATTGTGTAATATACACATCGAAAACATGTAGTCTTTAATGTATTCATAGAATAGACTCGTCAAAAAATTATTTAATATTCTAAACTATTGCGGAATAGATCGGTCAAACACATGTAGTATCTAAACTATTATGAAATAAATCCGTCGGACGCGGTTAGTATTCTAAACTATATATAGTGGAATGCTCCCGTCGAACATTCCCTAGTTAGTATCCTAAACACTAAACTATTGTGTAGATGGAACACCTAATTATTTTGAACTACGTACTGTGTAATAGACCCTGGAGAACATATAGTCTTCCAAAGTATTTCGAAATAGACACGTCGATAAAATAGTTAGTGTTATTTCAATTCTCCTAAAAACTCAAATTTACTGCTCCGAGTATATAAGAATTCCATATTAATGTTGTGAGAAGTTTCTAACATTGACTCGAATACTGGTCATAATGATGAGTATGAGTATGGTCAATGCTGGATCGTAGATTATTTGATCGACGTGCCTTTGGATTGGCACATTCATCATGGTCAAACACTCAAACTTGAGGTGATAACTTTCTCCTTGACTGGAAGGTTGTGCTAAACTTTTTAATAGGTCAGCCAACACCACTAGCTATCCAATTAATCCATGATCTACGAACTTTCTAGCTGCTGTCAATATCACGTTTCAATTTAATTTGTTGATTTTGTCAGTTCTTTATTTAATTTCATATTAATTCTATAAATTATATTAAAAAAATAATATTTAAATTTATATTATGAAATGTCTATTTAAACTTATATTATATTATGAAATGCCATTTGACTCCAGTTGGATAGTGGTGTGGACTCAGAAAATTCAGTACATACGTATATATATATGAAAGAATAGAAGGAATTAATTGCACACGCCCACATTCCCATTAAAGATAGTATTATACAACCTAGATACATATCTCGGTATCTCCCAACCTGGACAGTGTGCGCTGGACCTAGAGGCTGAGTCCCGTTGATCACAGTCATATATTATGCTGTCGTTTATTTTTAAAAGGTATTGTTTGATTTATTTGAAAAAATCAAGTTTTTAATTCAGTTCACAGTCGTCTTTAACTCTTAACAAATAAAATGTTGTGATAATATATAGTGCTTACTGCTTAACTATATTATCCAGCCATCTTGCTCGATAAAATGTATACGCGCGCGCACACACAAATACAAACTACTAGAATACGAAGTATTACCGTTCTGATCGTGGAAGTTTGGTGTCTGAAATTACAGTCCGTAATAAAAATGTACTAGATCTAGAGTAGCCAGAACGAAATCAAAATCTCCCACATTACTCTCAGCGTTACAATTATTATTCATATGCACTGGTTCTGAGGAAGTTTGGCGTCTGAAACTAGCCAGTTTAAAAGGCGTTTAAGTCTCTCGGCACCAGGACCTGGATTAAGTTTGGTATGATTATTACCGATTTCCGAGCAAGGAGGCTTTCCTGCGCACCAACCACCAGGAGCGAATGCCCCGTTGTTTATCGGCCTGTTGAGTAGCTCTTTGTCAATGAAGTCTAATACTTTTGTGTTCTTTTTGAACTTACGCGCAAAGGCAGCGCCACTGGCCATCATTTCTTTAGTGTCGTTGAGTGATATTTCACGGGGATGTTGTAGCGGGGGCATATCCCAGGAAATGAAGTGCATGTCGTGGTTGAGGACTGTGGGGATGAATACTGGACTGTTACATACAATAGTCTGGAAATAGCCTTCTGGAGATGAAAGGAAGTTTGTGTAGTACATGAGGAGCGTTCTAGGAAGATTGTCCCAGCCCCATATTACGTACTCAACAAAATTACGTGATAAGATCACCCACGCTGAACCTGCACGGGCGCACAACAGAGAATCTCCTTAATTAGCAAATACAGAATTCCAATAGTGCCAACAATGAAATCACCAAATTTCCCATGAAGGCAAAAAATAATAAACCAAGCAGAAATACTAAGGCTCTGCTTGATTTATTCAACTGAAAAACAAAACTTAATCGAATACATCCACGAAATTATTTCTCATCAGGGAAGATCGCAGTTTTTTAAACTTGAATTGAATCAAACAGAGACTAAGAAGAATATATACGTCAATAAACTAACAGTACTAACTCCTAACATATACTCCCTCTGTCCCGCTACAATTTATCCAGTTTGATTTTTTTCGGTCAATAGCTTTCAACTTTGACTCCCAATTACTCTTAAACTATGATGGTAAAATATTTAACAAAATTATATTATAAAAATATAGAACTTAAAGTTTCATAATATAGTTTTATCAAATATTTATCATCATAGTTTAATAGTAATCGAGAGTCAAAGTTGAAAATTGTTGATCGAAAAAAGTCAAAATGGGTAATTTGTAGCGGGACAGAGGGAGTATTGAAAATGGAATGAAAAATATTCAGTCAATGAATACGAGCAGAATAAACCCCTAAATAACCATAAAAGAAATTAAAATTAAAAATAAACCCTAGTACTTTTGTCACAATTTAAAGTGGGTGTACTAGTGGGTGACTGGGACCTAGCATCTAAAAACCGAGAAGATGGTGTTAAACCCCATCTCACATCGCTTGATAGTAGGGCCTTAATTAAACATATAAGATTGGATAACATTCTCCCCTTACAAGTCCTTTTAAGGGGATGATTGCCCAATTCTAATATGGTATCAGAGCGGTTCAAGTCGATGATAGTCACCCGTGTTGGGTTTGAGCTGATGTATATTCCGGCTTTGATTGTCCACGTTGTAGAACCGATGTTCATACCGGGCTACACATGAGGGGGCGTGTTAAACCCCATCTCACATCGCTTGATAGTAGGATCTTAATTAAACATATAAGAAGATTGGATAACCTTCTCCCCTTACAAGGCCTTTTAAGGAGATGATGGCCCAATTCTAATAGATGGGTGGAGAATGCAATTTTTATGTTTAAGTTTAAAAATAAATAAATAAATAATAATAATAATAATAATAATAATAATAATAATAATAATAATAATAAAACTATTTTCATACTATATATTTTGTGGCTTTTTTTCGTTATCCTATATTTATGCGTAAAATAAAAATATAAAAAAAAAATTCTTCATCTCCTAAACCCAAGAGGATCTATATCAATCCGGAGTGTATATTAATTAATTATGTTGAACATTCGTAAAAAGATGCTTAGTCCATTCGGTTCGTATTTGAGTTTTACCGAACCAATAGTTCGTGAATATATTCTTGTCGTGAAGGGATACTATATTTAATTGTTTGGTATTTCGCAAACAGTCGTAAGTGAACAAGAGAATTTGATATATTTACTAGCAATTTTATAATAATTAAAAAAAGATAAGTATTTGGCACTTTCTCTCACTAAAAATTTAAACGCGCCACGCCATTTGAATGGCTGGTAAGAAGCAGCTTGAACGGCCTCAGAAATCAAACGCGCACTGAAAATCAATACTTACAGACTATATTGGTTAATTACTACCCTGACAGATGGTGGTATTATGAGGGGTGGGGAATTGTGGAGAGAATTAGCTATGAGTGATGTGAGTTTAAATGAAACCCTAAGTGAGGCTTTGGGCACAATAGGTGTTACTACGGTGTCTTCGGCTTCACATATTCCGACAATTGCTCGTCCATAAACAACTACGGTTCTGCCGGCCGTGGAGAGGGGAATAGGGGATGATCCATTTGTTGAAGATTTCCATGAAGAAGATGAACACGAGATGGTTAATGAATCGCTAGAAGGGGAGGGGTTTTTTTTGAACTGGCAAAGCGAGGATCAATAATGGTTCCCCATTTATCCCGTGATGACTCAAACTGAGCTAACTTTCCAGAGGAGAGAATGACGCTTAACATCTGAGGTAACAGGCTTGCACAAAGAATGAGATTCAACTTGAGTAGATAGCCCCAAGATAGATAGAGGGGTAAATATAAAATCTAAATTTTTAGAATATAATTTCGTTAAATATTTTATCAATATAGTTTAAGAGTAATCAGGTCAAAATTGAAAGTTGTTAACCGGAAAAAGTCAAACTAGAACATTTATGGTAGAATGGAGGGAGTACAACTTAATTAAATGATTGAGTAAATTTTGTGAGATTAACCTCTAATTGTTTTATAGACATAATTAATTTTGATACCCCCACTAAACAGCTACTTTGCATCCTAACCCAACTATCGCGGAAAATTACAAAAAAATCCAAGTCACCGTCCGATGTTGACTCCGGCGTTCTCTCTCTCCTCATTTCTTCACATCCAAACATCCCTTAACCATATTCCTTTTTTCCATTTTCTTTTCTTTTCTTTTCTTTTCTTTTCTTTTAACTTTTAAATTTTCCTTACTTCATTTTTATTAAAAAAACACATTTAAAAAAAATAAAAAAAATAAAAAAGCAAAAACAAAGTTCCGATCGTAACTTACTGTTCCGGTCGAAACTTCCAGTTCCGATCGAAACTGTCTGCTCCGATTGGAGCTTTTTCAGTTCCGATCGGAACTGGAAACGCTCCAATTAGAGCGTTTCCAGTTCCAATCACCGTGATTGGAACTGGAAAAAAGCTCCAGTCGGAGCTTTCTAGTTCCAATCGGAACTGGAAAAAGGCTCCAGTCGGAGCTTTCCAGTTCCGATCGGAACTGGAAACGCTCCAATTAGTTGTTCCAGTTCCGATCGGAACTGTCCGCTCCGATTGGAGCTTTTCCAGTTCCGATCGGATCTGGAAAAAAGCTCCAATCGGAGCTGTTCCAGTTCCGATCGTCTTCTTCGTATTTTTTTTTCAATTAGTATTTATTTATTTTTTTAAATAAAGAAAAAAAATGGAAAAAGAAAGAAAAAGGACTCATGTTGAAATTCATTGTGTAGACTATTTTGAAGTAAAGTTAAAGTATGTGGGCTAATTTCTAAATAGTTTGTGTTAATATTGTAAAAAATAAAACATTTGGGGTAAATTTTTAATAAATGAAACTTAATGTTTTAATGTTGTTTGGCCTTATTCAAAATCAGAAATTCTGGCAGGGACGAAATAGTCATTTTCAGGGCTTAGAGCGCAGAAAGTCAAATTCGTGGGTTCATCTGTAATTAGTTTTATTTAGTAAGGGTGGTTTATGTAATAAATAGTATAGGTGGACTAATCTGTAATAGCGGAAAATAGCAGGGGTACCAGAAGTAATTTGCCCTTGTTTTATATGAATGAATTACAACGTCATTTCTTAAAGAAGTTGAAATAGAAATGGATCGGAGGGAGTATTAGATAACAAAGAAAGCATAGGTGAACTTGATCTAGATCCAGAAAGTTAATGAAATCCAGAGAGTAAACTGCCGATAAATTAGCTCTAGAGAAAATTAATTATAAGGTCTCACTATGAAGGCCTTTCTCATAATGTGTAATTTAAACTAAGATGGTTCATTTATAAACTAAGATGGTTCATTTCGTTATTATGGACGCTAAAAGAGTATAAAAAATCAATGGACCCTTAACTCTATTTGTCAAAAAACAAACTTTAGGCGTTACTTAAGATTGGTGTAGATTTTCGTTTATAATCGTTTGGAAACTATATTGTAATTGTGTCAATTAATTTTGGTGCTACTCTTGGTCTTGTAAGGTTTTATCCTTTGTAACTATTCTTTCATGTATTAACAGTAAATTACTTCCTCTGCCTTATAATAAATTTGACATTTATTTTATTAATTTTTTTAAAATTTAATAATTTTTTACAATTTTGGAAAAAAAAAATGAGGAAAGTTGGATGAGGTTGTTAAAGTTAATTGTATTGTAATGTTTTTAATATGTGGGATAACTTTTCATTCTAAAAAATAAAAAAAGGATAAAGTTTGTGCGACGGTTAGATAAAACTAATGGTTTCAGTTACCGATGAACAACACATGCATCCTGCTGGATCGAAGACCATTATGGAGTAGATCTAGTGAAGTAGCAGTACGTAGTATCTTTTTCTTTTCTTCTAATATTCTATTTATCATTGATAATATAATTTTTATTTGAGTGTTTATGAATCAAGATATATAAGACATTTCACGTATCATCATCCACCGATGCAAGTATAATACGGGCGGCAGAGAATGGAAATAAATAAATAAAATGCTGTGCGCGCATGAGTCGGCATGATTTTAATATTTATAATTATCCAGTACTTTAATTAAGTATGAAGTGTACTGATAAGATATATGTACTACTCACCAGTAAACAATTTGAATGCTGTTGGCAAATTTCTGTTCGGTGTAACCCAAAATACGTCCGATTTGTTATTTTCATACAGTCCAGGATCCACAATCAATGGCATTGCTCTCACACTTCTGATGAATTAATTACACAAATTAAATTAATTAGTAAAATCTATCAATTATAAGTACAACATTTCAATAATCACTCAGAAAATAAATACTACTTATATAGACATAATTACTCCAATATTAGTAAACCAGAGATTATTTTTAATGAATAATAATATCAGAAAGAGAGAAAGTGAGCAGGCTTACTCTTTCCAGTCTAATTGGCTAGTGTGTTCAATAAAGTTGTAATCTCTATTCAAATTGGTAAATGTTTCAAGAAGATCTGCAAGAACATATATGAAAAAACCACTAGTGAGTAAGTCAACCTGCCATGCATTAGGTAGTTAGGTTTAGAAGATACTAAAATAAATGAATGAATAAAGTCAATGAACTCACCATCCTGAGTGACCAAAGGGTAATCAGAAGCACTAAGATTAATAAACCAATCCCAATCATTATATCTCTTGAGAAGAATAGCACAAGCATGAAGGGTATTTGAAACCATGGTAGGTCCTCTGTAGGTAACCATATTGGCTTTGCTTTTAACAAACACATTCCCAATCTTGGCGAAAATAGGTTGCTTCTCCACACGAGACGCCAGCTCCAGTCTCTCATCAACCGGGGACTCCAGATCCAGATGAAGAACATAGTAGTTCCACGGATGGTAAACAGCGTACAGAGTCCTCCACAGTTGATCCAATTCACCACTGGATCCAGATATCAAATAAGCAAACTTGGGAACTGAAGGGACTGGGAGAGAGTCGGCTGTTTGATTAACATCGCTAAGAACCAAGCTGGTTTGATTGGTTGTATCACTTGAAGGAGAAGAAGTAAGTATGGAACTAATTTTGTATAAGGATGATGACACAGCTGGTCCCATGTTTAATGAGGTTGCAACAAGGAAAATACATGCTAGTGAGCTTATTAAAACTAGAGGAAAAACCCACTTCTTCTCCATATTCATCATGGCCACCTAGCTAAACCTTACAATCAAGAACACTGGAGAAATAAACGGTTGATGATCAACAGTGTTGTGATATGAGGTCAACAAGCAAGCATGAAAAGGAACAAGCTAGGTAAGAAGAAGAAGAAGAAAAAAGAGTATTAGCCACTATTCAAATTGGACATGAGAAACAATGCCATAAAATAGTCTATGTACTTGTAGAAGTTGGATGAAGTATTATACTAGTAATATTATAACAATATAGTACATCCATGATAAGGAACTTGAAATTCAAGCTCAAAAGAATCATAAAGTCCAACATCAAACCAGGGGCCTTGGCGGCCATTTATTTACTTTAATTTAATGTAATTTCCCCACCCTACTAATAATGTGTCATTTTAACATTATAGGCGGTTATGGTACTCTTTTGTAATTTGCTTTGTCTTGGTAGATCCGTAGATGGGGAGGGCTAAAATGATTTAATAGTTCGCATATCATAATCTAGACTTAAATTTCATGGCGGGGACTGGAGAATGGGCCGTTTTGTAAATCTGTTATGGCGGAGTATGATTAATTTTGTTTACCATTATATTGTCCATGTGTGATCATGTGTGATCGCTTTAAGGCTGTTCAAGATTTTGTATTCCTTTCCCCCCTTGATTCGGCATATTGGGTTAGTATCGACCGTATACATAAATATTCATTTGGTTGAGCATTGTCATGAACTTCTACA
Organism: Plantago ovata; assembly: GCA_028274465.1. Classification (NCBI taxonomy): domain Eukaryota; kingdom Viridiplantae; phylum Streptophyta; class Magnoliopsida; order Lamiales; family Plantaginaceae; genus Plantago; species Plantago ovata. The sequence goes on along the minus strand of CM051455.1, from coordinate 30,397,456 downwards.
TTTTGTTCCGGTTCATTAATGAACTTTTACGTACCCAAAAAACAAAAGTGTGTACACAAACTAATTGCATTATTGCAATGCAGTACACTATATAGGCCGATCTTTGCATTAGCCGAATTTTAACAAACATTATCTGTGGAAATGCAGGTTTACTCTATCAATAACTTTTACAAACACAGTATACTTATACAAGCACAACAGAGTACACATATTCTTAAATTTAATTATATCTTGCTATAAGGCAAGACTAGCACACATATCCTGATTTCTCCTTTGAGAATTTCAGAATTTATTACATTTCATGCAATATTGAGTTCACATATATATAGTTTCTAACACAAATTAATCCATTAACTCATTTAATTTGAAGCTAAATTAATCAGTCATCACTTAGTAAAACTGATGGCTTCAATACCCCCCAATGCAGATCCAGTTCTCAGTTTCCAGTCAGTTAACTGTTCACATCAGTGTTCTGGACAGCTTGCCACCAACTACAGTTTAAGCCTGTAACAGTCAATTAAATGATGATGTGATATGTATAGGACACATGCAAAAAAAAAAAAAAAAAAGGAGATGATCATGAAATGAACCTACCAGAGTAAAATAAAGTAGACATACCTTAGTGTGATCACATTTGTTGCGGAAGCTTTGTGATCCTTAGGCTCACTTGGCTCAATGTTTATCGGTGCATTTTGTTCAAGCTCACTGTTGACCTTACCGCATGTGATGTTTGATGACCTGCTTGCTTCACTTTCCCCCCTGAGACCGGAAACCTGCATAGTATTTTGATTATATGTTCAGTAATTATTTACCTACTGCAATGCATGCGTTAATGTTCTAAAATCATCACTTCTGCTTCTTTTTTTTCTTCTTTTTTTTTTTTTATGAAACACTTCTGCTTTTATCTTGTTGAACTGGCAATACCTTTTCCTGCAGTTCTTCATGTTCTTGGCGAGCAATGTTCATCCTGTTGTGAAGCTCTATATTTTCCTGCTGAATGATGTTCCCCTGCTACAAGATCGATGAAGGTATTGCAAAATTTAAACACACAATTACAATGCAAACTGAAATGTGAAACTGTTTTTAATTGAATATTACCTTCCTCTTTAACTCGTTGATTTCTTCTGCCATAACTTGTTCCTGTGAGAAAAAACAGAAATACCTTTTGAGCACCATGGGCGTATAACCATTCAATATGTATCTAATAGAAATAGGTACTTGCCCTTTTCATACGAACACCTTTCAAGCTCATTTCCAGTCGACGTTCCAGGCTTTGAATTTCTCTCACGCTCAACTCAGAAAGTTCCTCTCCCAAAAGCTGCCTACATTTAAAAAAATATAGCACGTCATATATTTCGGTAGAGATCAAGCGGAAGCAGTCACATTGACCTTTAGGGGCACAAAAGCTGGTGTGGGTTTGTGATCTTTCGAATAAGTGTAAATACCATATATTATTTCATTAAATAATCAAGGAATTGAAAAAGCAGTGTTGTGTAGCACTGCATGTAACACTAAATCTGCACATTAGTCCTTAAAATGCACATATTCAGCAGCCAGATTTATTTCATGTGCATGTTCTAGATCAGCAAATGTGGGGCACTCCCTTTGAATATTCTAATGTGATACAATTCCAACTCTCCCAAAATTTTAAGCGGGTGGTTGGGGAGGAATGAAATCTAATCATTTATATTAATTCTACAATAATCTCCTGCACTCGTGACCGATTTCAACAGTTGAGGAGGAACGGAATCTAATAATTTATATTAATTCTCCAATATAATGGAATTCAGGGGAAAGGAAAGATTTAAACATTGGGAGAAGAGAGAACGGAAGTATTATGTCATGTCTACTTACCTGTGGCGTTTCTGCAAGTACTGTAGTTGTTCCCTCGTTCCTGCTGCTTCCGATTGCCAAAGCTAGCAGTGAACAAAAATAAAATTAATTAGCAAGTAATTAAGTGATGAACATTAGAAAATCAATCAGAAAGAGATAATCATCATATCTTAATTAAGTACTTACCTTAAGCTCTGAAGTAGGATCGAACACATGCACCTCTTTCTCTCTGTTGTATCTTTCGATTATAGATTCCATGCTGATCCAAAAGGACAGAGATAACATTTTTAGTTCTACAGCATTTATCGGAAACCTTGTCCAGTTAACAAGTAGGAATGTGTAATTAACAAAGGGGATGTAGGGATAAGCATGAAAAATTATGGCTGAAATTATTAACTAAACTTCACTTATTTGAGAAGATTTAAGAATGCTAAAACTTCACTTCTTAAAAAACGGAAGTAGTACCTATTCCATAGTACAGTATAGGGCCTATAATTAAAAAACGGAAGTAGTACCTGTTCCATAGTATATGCATATCATCTCGAATTTTTGCATTAATTCATAATTGTGAGTTGTGATCATACCAATTAACATGCCCAAAAGTTTCAACTTCTCACACTTAACTTAGCATTTTACTATATCCAAATCAGCTGGTTTTAACACTCAGTGCACACAAAATCAACTTCTAGCTTGTTATGGTGATTTGTAATTTAAATGTAGAATTAAGTGGCTAGCACATGGTATTTAATTTTCAAGACCTCACATGTTCTACTAATTAAATAAATCTCTACCAGTATACTATACCTGCTTGTATGCAGTCAATAACAGGAAAGTCACACATATATGCACAATTACGCGCAGATCTCCACATGTTCTAATATGTGTCCGCTACTAACAACGATTTAAGATCATATGTTCAATATTGAAAAGTTATTGGTCGTATATCTTATGGTCAACCAAGAGAAACACACAAACTAAGATAATAAGATTGCAGAAATTATAATCTCCATGAAAAGAATCATTGGATATGCACAATATGATTATATATGTAATTAGCATATCATATAAATACCAACCTGGAACTGGAAAAGACAGAAAGTTTCCCAGTGGAAGAGAAGACTATCAATCCAACTTCTGCATCACAAAGGATTGATAACTCACTCGCTTTCTTCATCAATCCAGTTCTTCTCTTCGAGAATGTAACCTGCCGGCTAGTGGAGTTTTCGATCTTCTTGATCGCAATCTTCCCCCTGCCCATGTTGCTCTTCGCTTTCCTGGAGAAGAAAACAAAGAGAGAGAATAAATAAAAAGACAATATTAACTGCTCCGATCCATTTTGCTACTTTAATGTACATATCATCTTTAAAGAGAATATAACAACAAATAACAATTAAATGATTTCTATCAAAATGGAAACACCCGTTTCAATATTTACCTTCAAAATAGAAAAAGAAACTCAAGCAAGTGGATCGGAGGACTCGAACAAGGTGTACGGGACGTACTATATATATATATTGTGAGCTTTGCTAGGGCAAATGGAAAGAGAAGGCTGGCTGAAAGCCTCTGAAACAATTTATAGTGGCTAATATATGTAAATAAAATAGCAAGGGTAGGTATCATTTAATCATTTATATTGGTTTCTGTGGAATTGTCAGTAATAATAACTAATGTGCGGGGCGAAGAAGTCAAATTCAATATGAACATATCTGGAGCGATTAAAATAATTAAGAATACACGACGTCATTGTACTTTAATTACTTAGTTGTATAAAATATATGAGGAAAACAGGAGTTGTAGTGGCGGCAGCGATCTAGTTTTGTCCGAAAATGAATTTGAAATAATGTTAATAACATCCTTTATTCCTATCTCAGTTTCTGACGGTTACTTGCTTTTTTATTATTAAATTGTAAAATAAAACATTAGAGAACTAAACTATTTATACTATTTCAGAATTACATAAACACTTCCTTAAGCATTTGAAACTTCTTACTATATTGCTATATATGAAGTATATTTATTTCATTTTAACTTTTATTTCAGACGAAGAAAACAGAGATTTAAGGATAAAGTTATCTTACCAACTAAGTCAGATGTGATATTGTATCAAAGTTGTTAAAGTAGTGCAAGAAATGTACTTTTGATCTAGTCCACTTTGAAAAAGTTTTTGTTATAGTACCTCACGAGTTTGTGCCCCGATAATTTAATGTGTTGTATAATACTTGTACCAAATACTTTATATGTTACAACACATAAATTATGATGAATCTTCAACATGTTGTAACAAACCGTAAACCTTTTGAAAATTGACATAATATTTGCAATCAATCACCCTCTATATGATTTCTTCAATGCAATAACATGTTATCCAAAAGACAATATAGTGATTTAATGAGTTGGTTCCATTTGTTAACATACATTTTCCACGTACCCTTCATCCCTTTGGTATTAGTAATTCCACGGTTTAACTTCTTCTTCCAACATTTTCCAATGAAATTTGATTTTCCAGCTCTGAACCCACCCACCCCCCCCCCCCCCCCCAAATTCCCTTAAACCATGCAAGGCTGTACTTTAAATTACAAATCATTTTACTTTGATGAAATTTTGTGAACTTCAATTAAGTCAACTTCGCCCACAATCGGAATGAACAAATAAGGCATAATTATACGCCAATTGATTTGCTCTAGAAAATTACGAGAATCTGCTATATATATAATTGATATAGAAATGAAGCTGAGTACCATCCATGGAGAAAAAAAAGGTCGAGTGAATTAATTATATGACTGAAAGTTCATGAATACACATGAGAATGGTGATCATGACCAAGCACCATCAAACTGTTCTCCACTTCAACTCAACCTGTATCATTCCATTCTTTGAATCTATGAGATGGTACTTGTGGTTGATACGCCCATTGTACACTACATCATCAAGGTTAATGTCGACATGTCCCAACGATTCCTACATGTTACATTTAACAAATTAATCAACAATTAAACATATCAAAGGACACATATTTATGGGGACGGAGAGATTTATATACCTTTGTCTTGAAACTAATGCCGGTACGTTTGCTCATTACATTTATATGAATCTTCTCTTGCAACGGAGGTTCTTCAAGCAAGAACTGGAACTCTTCGTTCCACACAGGATTACGAGTGTTCCTCATCATCTGCAATGTTTAAATATAATTTAACTACGTAGGTATGTAGGTACCGATGAATGAAAACATGAGGAGGATATTCACCTTTGACTTTCTTGTTTCACCTCTGAATACTATCAGCATGTAAGGATTGTTGTGGTGTGACCCCTCTACATCTTGTGCATCATGAACAGTAACAAGGAGTAGGCCAGCTCCTTTCAGTATTTCTAAGCTAGATGACCTCTCAATAACACTGTATTTCTTGCTAAGACCTTTATTCAAGACCTCACTGAAACTGGTTTCATGATCTTCTCTAAATGGTGCATATTTGAGCTCAAGCAAGATTTGTCCTCTAGGTTTTTTCTTGAGTTCAGGGTCAGTAATTGTTGTATCTTTCAATAAGTCGAGTGTTACTTCTTCTGGCTCGTTTGGCTTTAGGTGCTTTAGAGGGAATATCTGAGATCCCAACCTGTCATGTTTGCCTACCTGTTGCAATGCACAAAATGCAATAATATTGTCGAATTCAGTCCACTAAGAAAAAGAGAAAAAAAATCAGATATCATTTTTCAATTTCAAGGAAGCTCGAGTTCTGTAACCTTGTCCCAGTCGAACATGTTCAAATGAAGCAATTGAGTTTGAGGGTCCTTGACAGAGAGCTTAAATTCCTCATTCCACTCGGGATTCAGTGTTTTCTTTTTTACACTAGTTCTCTTTGCTGGGAGCTTCTCCCCCGAAAGGCTTAGCTTAACATAAGGATCAGATAATCCTAGCAGATCCATCTTCAGAAGATTCATTGCACGTACAACTTTTACATGCAAAATTCCAACAGGCTTCTTTACGGCCACCCTGGAGTTATATTCATTTATTATTAAGACTACACGATGTGATTTAATGAAATATCGACTTTGCTCGTGATTCATGAGTGACTTACATTGAAGCGTCAAGCACTGGTATTTCAAGAAATTTTGGCCAAAGGTAAAGGCTTACAACTTCTTTTATAATTCTCTCCTGCCAAAAGTAACAGAAAAATTGTATCAGAGACTTTCGGATGAAGAAGTGAAACAAGTATAACAATCAAAGGCTTCTTGATTTCTCCATGTCATTCTTATAAGTGCATACCTGCACATATTGATAGAGGCCAGGAATGGACATAAGATCTCCACCCAACACGTTCATCCCAAAGTCCACATATGGCTGCGTGAATCAAGGGTAGACGTACAGAGGATTGGTTAGAAGAAAAGAATGTACTCTTCCATTTCATCAGAGAACAAATAGTTTGGTTACATTATACAATATGTAACATTCTCGGTATATACCTTTTCCATCAAGGAGACAATTATGCTTGCGAAACAAGGGATAATAGGCACTAACTGTTTCAATGTTACTCGTGGTGAAGCAAAAACTTGCAAATCCACCAACTGAGAATTTAAAACTTCAATCCTTTAGAAAAGATGTTACATCTTTCTACAACATCAATAAACATTAACCTTTGTTAAGCACTAACACAAATGGTGCTGACCTGAATAGTGACTTGCACAGTTGCAATTGTCACCGCAATAATGATATTAGGATTACCAGCCCATTTTATTGCCGGTTCCATAACCAACTCCTTCTCATTTGTACCAATGACTTTAAGACCTGTCAAGCAACACTAACACTTGGCTTTAAAAAGGTTTTGAATTAAGACTCTTAATCAGTTGTTGAAGCTAAAGTCTTTTGCATATATGAAAATCTCAGTCAGTTGCAGCTATAACATTGAAATTGAACAGGCGGCAACATTCAAGTGCATTTCCTAATTAAGTTTCACGAACAAAATGGAAAAAGAGTCACCATGTACTGATGGTGGAAGATTCCCAAGAGTAAGAGTATCAAACTCAATGGATTCAATCTTAAATTTCCCAATGTACTCGGCAAAGATAGGTTCTGCTGTGCTCCTAATTATACCACAAATCGCCTGCAAGCATATTATGTTAATTAGAGAACTGATATTGTTTTCGATGATCCAAAAGTGAGAAGCTACAAATCTACCTTGTCAAGGAAGGGCCACATGTCTGACAGTAGTTTGTTTAACCAATCTACCTACACAATCGAAAACCATTTGCCAGAGAAAATTCCACATTAGAAACTGCAACAACATACACACTCATATATGAACTTGAGCAAAAAGGGCTGGAGGATACTTACTCTATCATAATCAGGACTCTTTACCCATAGAGGAATCTCAGGCATGAGTTCCTCTAATTCCTCTGGATCAACCTCGCATAGTTCCTTGATAACTGGTTCCTAACATATAGTACATAGAAAATTATAAGAAACACTTATGGTTCCTTGATAACAGGTCACAGAGAAGTAGGCATTATTTGATACATTCAGTAGACAGCAAATTATCCAGAAACAGATCAAAACTGGAAATGCCTTAAATTTGAAAATGGAACTCTTAGATTAGTCTTCATTTTCTGCATTTAGCCATGATTAATTCTTAGACTTGTAGAAACATAAGCTTAACATAAATCCAGAACCATATTGAATAATAAGAAGAGCAGACAAGTAAGCAGTCAATTGATGTTTACATTTCAAAAAACATGTTGATGTCTACTTGCAAAAAGTAGTAATTACTTGTCATTTATCAGTGAGATCGAAGAAGCAGTCGATTACCTCAACGTTTTTGGATGGAGAATAAATGAACATGTAAAATCCAATGAAGATACCGACCGCGAATCCAATCCCAAAACCAAGAATCCCCAATATACTGCTTAAAAATCCCATCTTTTTTTTTCAACTCCAAGAAATCGATTGATTCGATTGACTATGGAAAAAGGCAACTAAGAGCATAAATGTAGTTGAGCAACCCCAAGTGGAACAGATACAACAGAAAGAATAAATCTTTTAACAAGGAAAACTTTTCTCAAGCTTATTAGGTTCAAGTTAAGAAGACTTGGAGAAACCGCCAAAAGCAAAGCAGCACTCTACAGTCTCCATCCTTTCAAATAGACTTTAAGGGCTTACCCACTTTTTTTTTTTACTTGTAATACCGGCACCCAAATACCAAATCAATAAGATAGTTGGGTGTAAATCATCACTCTCACATTTTACGGCCCGATGAGGTCATTTTGATTATTTCAAAAAGTAAATTCGTAATGAATATATTTTCATAATATAACTTTATAAATTATTTTTTATGTATGATTTGAGATTAATACGGGGTCAAACGAGACAATAAAAAGGTCAACGTTTTTTGAAATGGGATGGAGGAAGTATAAAATAATAGTTGCCGTTAGATTTCTCCCTCGGCGTCAATGGCATTCTTACCGGGTTAAAGTGATCCTTGATTGCGTTTTATTTTTATACCGGCCTAGTCTATGTTTATGTTGCAATGAAAACTCTAAACCATATGATATGATCGATTTAGTTCGTTGTAGATGATTTTGTTTCAATAGTGTTAACAGGTCATCATAACTCGTTGAAAATCATATAATGCGTGATGGATCTTTTGGACGAGAACCTGTATGGTACTGTCCAAAAACTTATTCCACTGTCTCTATTTGTTTCCCAAAAACAATTGCAATAACATGCAAGTTTTGAAAATTTTGGACTAATTTGGTGAATATATGCAAGTTTGAAAATTTTGGACTAATTTGGTGAATATATTATTGATTTATTATGAATATATATACTCCCTCCGTCCCATAACATTTGCACCATCTTGCCATTTTGGGCGCCCCGTTAGAGTTGCATCATTTTATTTATTTGTCATATTTGGACATGGTTATAACAATTTTATATTACATCAACAAATTTGATTGGTCACCAATCCCAATAAAGTAAAATCAATCCTCACTATCAATATAACTCAATATTTAAATCTTCTTCTTATTTTCTGTGTACAAAAATAAATGGTGCAGTGCAACTGCTTTAGAACGGGGGAGTACAGTGAAATTCCTTTAAACTTGATAGTTTAAACACTTTTTGGAACTATCTGAAAAATTCATGTGGCACTATACTATGTGATGGAAAGGACAATCATATCATCAGAGAGGCTATGTTTATCTTCGCAACCACGCACAGTTTCCTAGGTTGACTTGTCACGTACTGTTTCAATAAAACTAATTAAGTCATATTGAAAGTAATATACTTCTTCGTCCGCACACTGATCATGGCCGTGGAGTTTGTTTTCATAGAATTCGAACCCAAATATGAATATGCATGAGAATATGGTGGAGTTTTACTTATGCGCAAGGTTGAAAGTGGTGGAGTTAGGTTATGCCGGATGTGCTGATTTTGTATTTTGCATAGTGTGGGTATCTATGATATGAATTGTGAAGATAAGTTTCTAGGCTAATGAATTTTACCATGCATCACCACAACAGTGCATATATCTTGTTCATGAACTGGAAATACCTTTTCCTGCAGTTCTTCATGTTCTTGGTAAACAATGTCCGTCCTGTTGTGAAGCTCTATATTTTACTGCTGAATCATGTTCCCCTGCTATAAGATCACTGTATATCTCAACATTGTTAAACCTAGTGACTTATATGAAAATTATTCAGAGTATATATCATATCCAATTCACGGACCAAAAAAGACGGAGAAAAGGGGTTTAAATATTCGAGTTTTTATTTGATTACAGATGATTGCGGTATAATTTTCTAGGTAACAATATAACCATACTATTTTCTAGCTAGCTAGCAACAAATACGAAACTAGCTAGCTAGGTAATTAATGTAACATTATAAGTAACACAACAACAGTCTGAGGAGATGAGACCATGCTTAATTACTTTAACTAATCTTCATAGCACCAAAAATCGTCGCTATTGCTGGATGTTGCTACATCGTGCAAGTAACTCAACGGAGTTAGTTTCTTTCCTGCAGGTTCTGGTTGCAGGTGTTGCAGCAACATGTATCGAAGTCATCTATAGTTAGCTGATCTTGAGATCCTGAATACTCAGTAGCTTCACCTGGAACAAACAATAATGGATCAACAAATGGTTCCATCAATGTATCATTATTTGTGCTGGTTGATGAGAGAGACGACAAGGTTTGATGCTCATTGTCCTGCTGCTGCAGAATGTTTGATTCGTGTTTTGTAAAACTCTGAATGTTAGTAGAATTATACCGAGAGAAGCTTATGTTGATGGGGGATTTGCGTTTCCCCCCAAATTCGATACTCATCGAACTGTTGCAGCCAGTGTACTTCTGCACCAAAAACTGGAAATTGTGTGGACTGGCGTTGATGAGAGTTATAGGCGATTTCCTGGAAAGTCTTGACCGCCGCCTTTTGGTGGATATTGGCTTCGCAATGCTACCTGCAGCAGCAGCTTTAGGTGTAATTGCAGTAGTAGTACTGCAACCAATGCTGGAAACTTTAATAGTGGTATGATGATCAAACGGAACAACCAAGGGTGATGATGATTCCACCATCATGTCCTGTTGATACATTTCATCAACAGGTTCCAATAGCTAGTAATTCTAAGAGTGGTTGGAAAGCTTAGATCTATACTTATTTTTTTGAGAAAATTAATAGCCCTAATTGAATTTATATACTATAGTGATTAATTGATTGGTTTGAGTCTGAGATAAGTTTAACTAACATGTTTAATTAAGGTTTGACTTGTCATTTCGTGATGTCAGCAGGAAATTTGTTTGGCTCAAGATATATGAGCTAGGTTTCCACGAAACATTAACTAACCCTTAAACTTATTTTAATGAGTGAAAAACCATACTACCTCCATTTTTTAACATGTATTATATGTTTTAGACTTTTCACACATATTAAGGTGACAAATATAGATAAACACGAAAAAAAAACATGACTAAATTATTGGAATGAAGCTAGAAAATTGAAGTCATATATATTAAAATGAGACAAATAGAAAAAACACCGAAAAATATGACTAGAATATTTAAAACTTTAATTATTTGTTCTTGGAGATATAATAGTAGTATTATATACTAATTAAAATAATTAAAATGTAAAACTTCATCTATCTTGAAAAGATGCAAAATACCTAAATCTTATATTAAAAAATGGAGGTAGTACCGATTTGACAAAGCATTTGCAAACACAGGTATAGTTAAAAATAAATAAAAGTATGTAGAAGAAGTCATTAATTACTTGTTTTTCTGCTTCTGACGGTTACTTACTTTTTTTAAAAGAAGTTATACTTTTTTTTTTTTGAGAAGTTGCAGTAGAATTTGCAAAATAAAATATTAGAGTAAAAAAAAACTAGTTTCACTACTCCAACAGCACAAAATCACTTTTTAAAGCATTTGCAAACTCATCCTTGCAAAAAAATTGATTTTACATAAAAGTTATTAGTGTTGATGTTTTTATACAAAGAACATTTGAAAACTACAAATTAAAATTAGAAGTTGTTGTGTTTTTTAAATTCAATTAAAAATAATTGTGTTTTTAATTGAAAAAAAATTCCAACGGCTTTAAACATTTGAATATTTTTGTAGAGAAGTTGCGGCGGTAATTGTAAAATAAGACACACACAAAATGACTTTTAATTACTCTTCTAAAATTTCAAAAACACTTTTTAAACATTTATAAAAACACACGTAAATGTCAATTAAAACAGTTTTACATCTTGTTGTTAAGTGCAAAGTTGAAAATTGACTTAGCTTCATGCTACATTTAAAAAAGTGAAATTTACGACCAGAGCTAGATATAGACGTCAACACAAGTTAATCAAACGTTCCCACATCTAAAATTAACCAATCAAGAGTAACCGATCGATGTGCATAACTTTCAATCGTGCATAGGAATCGTGGTAATACATTTGTGTTAGGTTGGGTTGGACTGAGTCTGTCTCGATCCTGCACCACACTGTAATTTCGCTTGATTTCAGTTTTCAACGTCAATTTGCTCAACTTGAACATATTTAATCTTCCATCACCGTGATGATATGATTGGTGACTGTAATTAACTAACTAATTAAGACTTGGTCCAAAGACCGTACTGATGCTAATGGAAATCACATGTGCACTAGCCAATGGGCACATCTTTTCAAATAGTATGGTTCCTAATAATAAAATACTGTAATTTTCATGTGAGATGTGATCCACTAACATAAGACGGTTATTATTTAACTTTTAAAAAACTATAGGACGGAATCATATATACACATCAAATAAATGGAGTTGTGGTCAAATAGTATTGTTCATAATTAATTAGTATAATGTGAATGTGAGTTGTGATCCATTAACAGAAGACGGTTGTTCTTTAACTTTAAAAAAACAAAAAAAAGATACAGAGTCGTATAGACAGACCTATGTAGTTCACAAGAGGCTCTCCAAATTGTGTATAATAACTATAATTGCTTGATTGTATGCGAGTTGTGATCCACTAGTATAAAGGAGACGGTTATTCTTTAACTTAAAAAAAAAAAAAAAAAGATACGGGCTCGTATATGTCTAATTACATGGAGTTGTGATCAGATAGTATAGTTCCTAATTAAGTACTATAATCTCTTGATTGTATGTGAGTTGTGATCATTACAATACAGTTCGTTGGTTCGCCTTTGCGAAAAGAATTAGCTACTCATAGCTTGAGTAGTAAACATATTTAAAAAAAAAACGATAAACTGATAAACTAAAAGAAGAAATAGATGGAGAAGAGAGATGACGGTCTTCCTTCGTTCTTCAATGGTAGTGGCTAGGTTTTAAGGTAAATGGATGGGAAGATATGAAGGAGAGAGGTGTGACAATTATTAATACCACCAATTGCCTTTGGAGGTTCTCGGGAAATATCCAACTTAGATTGAGACGTAGTCAATCACAAGATCCCTAGTATAAAGAATGTCCCTCTCGCGTCACTATGGTAGACACACCTTATGCAATGTCGGTTGTCACTTATAAGCAAAACACACAACTCACACGATTTAATATGCTAAAACTCTTCGTAATATAGGAGAGCATTACAATAGAGTTTGATGGTCCGCCTTTTAGAAAAGCTTTAGCTACTCATAGCTTGATTAGTAAACATATTAAGAAAATAACAATAAACTAAAAGAAGAGAGATGACGGTCTTCCTTCGTTATTCAATGGTGGTGGCTAGGGTTTAAGGTAAATGGATGGGAAAATATGAAGAAGAGAGGTGTGAGAATTGAGTGTTTAATGGAGTATTTATAGCTAGAAATGGCTGAGAATTTGTTGCATATTAGGGTTCAGAGAGTGGTGGATCACGGGCCAATACACATAAGAAAACTTGGGGTCAAAGAAAACAGGACTGGGACGTCCATAAGATAGCATGTGGCCGCATGTGGTCGTTATCTGCCCCTTTAAAGGGTAGTCTTATACGGGCTTGCGTTCGGGTGTCTATACTATTGTATCTTCTAAAGTGGTCTTCCACAATGTTTTAACACTTTGAAAGAGCTTCACAACGTTTTCATTGGATTCTCCTCGCTCGTCGTATGAATTTATCTTCGTAAACATATACTTCCTTAATTTGTATATATTTTGTCATATTTGCATCGATTATTGTCATATTCTTCTCAAATGACACTGTCCCTAGAAAACCACGAAAACATGTAATTGGCCATAATTGATACAACAATATTATCTCATAATAACTAGTTAAATATTGTGTTTCATCCACTAAAGTAGAGAAATTTAGTACTTGCAGTTAGTTTGATAAAGTATAGACACAAAATTGTGATGATTAATTGTTAACTATTTATGTAATATTTATGTAATGTATTGGTTTCACATGAAATTAATTAGATTTCAGTTGAAACCAATGAAACTAAAAATGATGTATTATTAAAGTAATATAATAAGCCTGTTGATTCAATCCATTGATTGACCTACCAATCAATTTTAATTCGTTGATCTTGCTTATCAAATTTCAATCTGGTGCGTACATGTGTCATTAGTTAATTAAAAGATGTAGGGTTCGAATCCTGTTGGCGTGATTTTTCTCTATTATTTTTATTATTATTTTTATTGAAGGTGTTTGGTTCGAATCTTGTTGGCGTGATTTTTTTCTATTATTTGTATCATTATTTTAGTTGAAGGTGTTGGGTTCGAATCTTATTGACGTAACTTTTTTCTTTTTTATTTATTCTCTTCTTAAATTTTTATTTTTTAACATAAAGTTGTATGGCGTATTATACTTAATTTTAAAATATAACCATGATATGTTCTTATAAAAAAAAGACATACTTCCTCCGTCCAATAATAAATGTAGCACTTGATTTTGTTGACTTTTTCGATGATCATTTTGACCTTAAATTATTCTTAAATCATACGATAAAAATAACTAAAAACATCATATTATGAAACTAGAATGTTTATATGAAGCACTTGACAATATATTCAACTGATGAAAAATACCAATTAACATGCGAAAAAAATGCATTGCAGATTTTGAAGTTGAATGTTTCCAAAGTTTAGAGATGTATCTTATGGTTCTTAACTTATCGGAAGAATACTTTTTGTATGTCTAATATAGTTCAATTCAAAACTATTAATTGCATAACTACAAAAATTATATACATTTATAGCACACCATTTATATTAAGTTTAATTACTCAATTAGTTATTTTTTATTACGTTTGAAGTCATTATGTGAAAATTATATATTCACTCCATTTATTTTAATATATTATTTAATAAAATAATAATGTTTTACAAGATTACGCTTCACACGCGTAGCGTGTGACACGGTTACTAGTATAAAACTAACACGGATGCCCAGTTATTGGTGTTGATTTCAACAATTAAAAATCAGTGAAATCAACAGTTTCAATGAAGCTTATTTGGTGTGATCTAAAACCTATTAAACTAATACTTTTACCGTTGAAACTAACATTCATGCCGGTTACAATGTTTGTTTCATTTGAAACCACTTAAACAAACACTGTTGTTGATACACTGTTTGTTGATAAAACTAACAACGATAATACTGAAACTCTAGCACCAATGATGTTGAAACTAATCTTTTTGTTGGAACTAATGGTTAACACCATTGATATTGAAACTAATGCTTTATTGGTCCTCACACCACTTAATTAGAGTTTAGGGTTTAAGATGGGTCTAAGGCGGCTCAATCTTAAACCCTAATGCAAACTATAGCACCCAAATGACGATTTCAAGTTCCATTTTGACTTTTGTGTTTCACCATAATTAGGGAATGTATGTTACATCTATCATGCATGAACCCTTTACTTTGGGTTTATGATGGGTCCAGGTCCAGGGCATAGATGTGGATTGTGGATCCATCATAAACAATATACCGTCATATTCAAAAGGAGATCTCATGTTTCGCTAGCAAGATTTTTTTTTTTTTTTTTAAATTCTAATGTGCAGGCCTTGTTTGTAATTAAGTACTGGCATTAAGCCATGATAATTATTAGTTGGAATGTAAGGGGGTTAAATAAAAGAGCAAGGCATGTTGAGGTTAGCTCCCACCTCAAGGTTTTGAGAAGTGATTGTATTGCCTTGCTTGAAACTAGAGTAAAGGAACAGAGAGCTGGTAGAATTAGAAGTAGAATGGGTAAGAGATGGACTTTTATAGATAATTACTCTCATCATCCAAATGGTAGAATTTGGATTCTGTTTGATTGTACTAGAATGGATGTTAGGAATATCTCTTGTACTGACCAACTCATTCATGTTGGTATTTTTGATTTGAATGGAAAGTTTCAGTTCTACTTGATTGTTATCTATGCACACAACACACTTGAGAAAAGAAGAGCACTATGGGATAAGATTACTGATTTGTCTACTACAGTTCAAGGGGCATGGCTGCTGATGGGTGATTACAATAATGTATTATCAACTGATGATAGAGAAGGTGGTCAGGCAGTCTCTCTCTCTGAATTTCAAGATTTTGAAAGCATGATGATGAATGTTGGTTTGTTTGAATGTACAACTGTGGGGCCGCATTTCACATGGTCTAATAAGCAAGAGGATAATACCATTCACTCAAGAATTGACAGGGCTATTGGAAACTTGAAATGGTTTACTAATTTTCCTGACTGCAAGGTTGAAGTGATGGATCCCCATATTTCAGATCATTCCCCACTGAGAGTTACTGTTGAGAAAACAAATCCCCCATCAAAACCTCTTTTCAAGTTCTTAAATTGTACTACAAATGCGGCAAATTTTAAGGAGGTAGTGGAAAGAAATTGGAAAGAAGAGATGGTGGGGAGGCCTATGTATATTCTTTGGAAAAAGTTACATAGGCTACAATTGGATATGAAAAAAGTGAATGCTAGATTTACGAGTGTGCAAAAGAAAATCAAGGATGCTCGAGAAAAATTGGAGAATGCTCATTCTGTTTTGCAAACTGATAGAATGAATTCGCATTTGGTGAGAGAAGTCAAGGTATGGACAGAAGAACTTATCAAATGGGTGGAAATTGATGAGAATATTGGTCAACAAAAAGCAAAGATGGAGTGGTTGAAATTGGGTGATGAGAATAACAATTATTTTCATGCCAATGTTAAAGAAAAAAACAAGCATTCAGGTCTCTCTAAATTGAAGAACTCACAGGGAAGAATGATGTCCACTCATGAGGAGTTGGAACTGGAAGTGCTGAACTTTTATGGGGATCTGGTGGGAAATAAAACCACACAGCTTGAGGGGATTGACCTGGTGGCTATGAGAAAGGGAAAACAAATTAGTCAGTTAGATGGAGAAATGTTGTGCGCAGATATCAGTGAAGAAGAAATTTGGGATGCTCTTAAGAGTATAGGTGATACGAAGGCACCTGGTATTGACGGTTATAATGCTAAATTTTTCAAAAGTGCCTGGAGTATTATCAAAGGAGATGTGGTTGCGGCTGTCAAGGAGTTTTTTGAGCAGGAAAGACTTTATGCTGCTGTAAATTGCTCCCTAGTTACTCTGATTCCAAAACATAAGGATGCTTGTTCAATGAAGGATATGAGGCCTATTTCATGCTGCACGACTATTTATAAGATCATTTCGAAGATTTTGACCAAGAGGCTGGGGATGGTTATTAACAAAGTTATAGATGACAGTCAATCAGCTTTTCTGCCCGGAAAGGTGATCCATGACAACATCATGATAGCTCAAGAACTGATAAGAGGTTATAACAGAAAACAAATCTCCCCCAGGTGCATGATACAAATGGATCTACATAAAGCTTACGGTACGGTGGAATGGGAGGCTTTGGAAGCAATTATGAGGGAGATAGGATTCCCACATAGGTTTATTCGATGGATCATGATTTGTGTTGAAGGAGTTTCTTATAGATATAATATAAAGGGTGTTCCAAGTAAGATTTGAAAGCAAAGCGAGGCTTGAGACAGGGTGATCCTGTCTCTCCCTTGTTATTTGTCATCATAATGGAGTACCTGCATAGATGTCTCCAAAGGTTAAAGGAAAATCCCGATTTTAACTGGCACCCAAGATGTGAAAAGCTGGGAATTTCTAATATTTGTTTCGCTGATGATCTATTACTGTTGCAAGAGGTGATAAGCAATCGATTAAATTGATTATGGATAAGTTTGAGCAGTTTTCTAGATCAACAGGTTTAAAGGCCAACTTTGCAAAATGTAAAGTCTTCATGGGAGGGATACCTATTGGTGAAAAGAAAGAGATCACCCAGGCAACTGGTTTCAGCGAAGGATCAATGCCGTTCAAGTATCTGGGAGTACCTCTAACCAGTAAGAAAATAACTGTCAATCAGTATTTGCCTTTAATGGAGAAGATAATGGCTAGACTAAAGCATTGGTCTACAAAGTTACTGAGCTATTCTGGTAGGCTGCAATTGATCAAGACGGTTCTATTCTCAATTACAAGTTACTGGATGTAGATTTTTCCCTTGCCAAAGAAAGTTATTATGAAAATAGAAAGTCATTGTCGGTCGTTCTTGTGGAGTGGTGGTGATATGATTACTCACAAAGCGCCTATAGCTTGGGATACAATCTGTAATCCCAAGAATGAAGGTGGTTTAAATATTGTTGCACTCAAAGAATGGAATGATGCAACGATTATGAAACTTCTGTGGAATCTTTGCCAAAAATCAGACAAGTTATGGGTCAGATGGGTGCATACAATATATATGAAAGATAAGGATGTTATGCAATTTACTGGAATAGCTAAATGCTCATGGATAATGAAGAAAATTCTAAAGTTAAGAGATACAGTTAGTAGGTTGGAAAGCTGAAAGAATGTTGAGCGAAATCTTAAATACAAGACAGCAGCTGTGTATCACGAGTTGAGAGGAGACAAAGAAACTATGACTTGGAGGAAAATGTTCTATACTAATCGAGCTAGGGGCAGGGCACAGTTTACTTTGTGGATGGCATGTCATAAGAGACTATATACTAAAGATAGAATGTTAAGGTTTGGGTTGCAGACGGATGGTTGCTGCGTTTTCTGTGGAGAAAATGAAAGCATGGAGCACTTATTCTTTGAATGCAGAAACACAAAGATGGTATGGAATGAACTATTAAACTGGATGCAATACCAACATTCTCCTGAAGGATGGATTAGAGAATTACAATGGGTAAACAGAGCTACTGCTGGAAAACGAATGATAGAGGAAGGATTTTGAAGCTGGTTCTTACGGAGACAGTGTATGCTATATGGAGAGCTCGCAATCTCAAGATTCATCAACAACAAGTGTTTGGAATGCACATTGTTGAGGAAATAAAACATGTCGTGCGAATTCGATGTACAGGGAATGAGGGTATGGCTAAATTCTGTTTTGACCTGGGTTGAGTACTAGTAATTGTTGTATAAGAATTGTTGAATGGTTTGGTAGTATAAGAGGCTTGTTTTAAGTCCCGTCTGGACTCCTAGGAGTCGGCGTTTTCTGTATTACTCAGTTTTTGGAATAAAACAAGTAAGAAAGTTCAGTTCCAAAAAAAAGTACTGGCATACTCCCTCCGTCCCAGAACAGTTGCACCATTTTGCCATTTTGGGCGTCCCGTTAGAGTTGCACCATTTCATTTATTTGTCATATTTGGGCATGGTTATAATAATTTTATATTCCATCAACACATTTTTGTGGCCACAAATCCTCCATAAAGTAAAAGCAACACCCACTATCAATATAACTCAATATTTAAATCTTTTTCTTATCAATATAACTCAATATTTAAATCTTTTTCTTATTTTCTGTGTCCAAAAGCAAATTGTGCAACTGCTCTGGGACGGAGGGAGTATATATACATGTATGTTAAGAAGAAGGCTTGGATATAGCAAATAGCCAGAATTGGACATATTCATGATAGAAATCATTTATCGAAATCACAATCTGGAAATACAGAAGACAGCAAAATAAGTACTAATTCAAAGTACAAACAGCTGCAGCAAGCTATAGAGACCGCGCGCCCGTAATCTGCAGGCTGTTTGTGCATGCGAAATATTTAAATTAACAGTAAGGGAAAGCTTAAGTTGTAGTCTTGGTCAACAAATTAAGGCTGCAGGATACAAAAAACTGAAATCGTCGATCTGAGGATTACAACGCTTATTTCAATTCAGTTCGATTTGTTTAGGCAATGAGGAAAGGCAGAACCATAAGCATGAAGTCTTCGTAAGTAAAAGTTGCTGATCCAGAATATGCAATATCCTTCTCCTTGAATTTCTCAGTCAAACCCTGTGCGTGTATGTATAATTAAACACCATCAAGCTACGTTACGTTTTAATAAATTTCAATCAATTACTCATAGTCATTCCAACGTACCTTAACAGTGAGACAACACCTGCAAGAAAACAATTATTGCGCGTAGTATGCAGTTAGTAACTTAAATAGAAAATTAGTCTGAATCATGAAAAATGAAATTATTGATATACCAAGACGATATCTTGATATATTTGATAGTATACATACTCAATAAAATTGTCATATTCAATAGCATTGGTTGTTCCACCAGTTTTATCAAACTTGGAGACCAGCAATCCTAGAACATCAGGCGATACCGAAAATCCAAGACTAAGGAGAGCCTCCCTCAGTTCTGATGTATCAATCCTGCCACTTCTGTCTCTATCAAATCTATCAAAACTCATCTGAATATATAACAACAAAGTTAACTAATTTTATCAAATCAGAGACCATGAAGGAATTAAAGAGCTTGTCAATAACTGATATTAATGGACCAAGAATAGCTAGCTGCAACACTAACCCTCCAGCTCCGGAGACTGTAGTAGACTTGAGTGAACTCCTTTGGACCTGAAATTAAAGTTTCCGTATATTTATAATTACTACCAATCAAAAACATGTATAAATTAATATGCAGTATTAGTAGTATTTAATTAAGTTACATCAGTATTAGTCATGGAGTGAAGTACCAACTCAAGTGCTAGTACTAAGGGACTTGAGTTCACTTAGTCAAGGTTTCGGATTCGAGTCTTGTGGATGTAAAAAATACCGCTCTGGGAGCCGCCCCTAAAAAATGGTCCGACAGTGGCTCATCTGGATTTAGTCCCCAAAGCAGATACCAATATAAAACGAAAAGAACAGAAAGAAGTGACAATGAAGGTTTTGGAGATAATTGTATATAGTCTTGTATTAGTTGTATATATGTGTGTGGTGGAAGTTTTGTGTACGTGATTATTTCGGGTTTGTGTGTGTATTGGCGGGAAAAGTTGTAAGATGAGGTTTTGATTTAGTTTGGTTTTGGGGATAGAATTATAATCTTCATTAGGTTGTCATTGTGAAGGTTGAGGTCTTCTTGTATGCACTTTGTCACTTTTGGTTTAGATTAAAAATTAAAAACTTGGCCGTTTTCAAAATATCTTCTTTAACAATAAATAGATATAGATGATATATAGATTAGTATAATGTTTGGGATGCATGGTGTATTGGTGTACATATTATATAATATGTACGTATGATGATCAATTGAATATATATGTTAGCAGCAGTGCGTACGTACCAATCTTCCTGAGATTACTGTTAGTAAAGAGATACATAAGCAGATGAACAGTCCTGAGCCCAAAGCTCTGATTATGACCGGAAAGCGCTCCCTGAAGCTCCTTATCATCAATAAATCCGCTCCCATCCTCATCAGCCATCTGAAAGCACGCAATCACATTCGGATCAGTCTCTGGAGGAAATGCTGACGGAATCAATGACGCAAATGGACTACCGTAGTAGCCACCACCGTAGGTGTAACCACCGGAAGGATTGCTGTGTGGGTAGTTTGCCATGATTGATGATTTTTAATTGATCTGAGCTAGCTAGTTATAGTAGTGTGTGCTGTGTGTTCGAGTACACTTAAGAGTTAACACTCGTGTTTTTATAGGCATTAAATAGTAGAGTAGTAGTCGTAGTAAGAATGATATTAAGACCGCTTAATAATTGGGTAATTGTGTACTCCCTCCATTTCAGTGGATTTTTAATGTCTGATTTGTTGACATTCTTTAACCGTTTTACATCTAATAAATCAAAAATTATATCGAAAAATAATTAATGAAATTCTACTGTGAAAGTATCTTTTATAACATAATTTTATAAATTAAATTTTTACATGATTTAAGAATAATAAAAAATTAAACGGGATAAATATATGAGCTTTATGAGAATGCGTCGTCGTATGTTATTGGGCCGTCACAACAAAAACAATAATACTTGGCTCACATTTAAATAATATCAAATATTCCTCCGGACGTTAACTCTGATAATTACAAATTAAAGTAATGCACTTAACACTTATCATAACCGTCATATTTTTAATACTTTAATTGATTGTTTAGTTGAGTAAGTAGCTTAGCAACACATGAACTTTATGAGGATACAATAGAAACAAGAATACATGGCTCACGTTCTTTAAATAATATTACAATATTTCTCGATATAATAAAGTGTGTTAGATAGTTAAATTATTAGACGGTTATAAATTAAGAGGGATGCACTTAACACTACTTATGATATTAATAACCGTCATAGTATTTATTATATTTAAGGTGAATATACAAATTAATAAAATATTTTAGAGTTATTAAGACTTTCTCTAACCATGAGTTTTATAAGAGTATTATGTATAAGACTCTCATAAGACAGACCCATGATTGGAGAATTAAAACGTAAGTTTTATGAGTGTTCCTACATAATGAGGTCGTATGTAATTCTTTTTTATTATTATTATTATTATTATTATTTTCCACTTTGTTAGTTTTCTTTTATTTGTTTGTTTCCTTCTTTGTTAATGAAAAGGAAAGAATAAAAAATGTGTATTTGAGTCTTATGGTTGGAGATGTAGAGAGGTTGGAATTTTATAGATGGAATAATGACGACGGATAGAGATGGTCTAATGGGTGGTTTAATTATTTATTGTCTCTAAGCCATAAGGTAAATACAGTAGTATACTTTAAAAAAGGTGAAATCGATATAAAAATGATCAAACTGTTCAATTCCATAGGAATCAAATAAAACAAATTTGAAATTTGGAATACTGGTCCAACATTTTCTACTCGATTGGTTAGTTAGGTTCAGGAGTAGAAAGAGCATAAAAGAATACTCTCTCGAATGAATAAAGCTTACGATTTTATTAAAGAGATACAGACCATCAAAGGCCCTATTTAGAACAACAAAAACTTAACTGAAAACTACTAAAACTAGAGTTGGAAACACCTGAAAACTTGGAACTTTTTAACGCGCAAAATAATCAACATAATTGTTGTCAAACATTAAACAATACCTGATCTAGTAAAAATCATCTTAAATAGCAATCTTCTTTACCTCTTGCAATTGACAGTCTCAATTTGTCCTTTAAATAGATAAAAACATTAATCATGGAATTAAAGATGTTAAATCAAATGAAGTGAAACTAAGAAGCTTGTACTCAATTCTACCAAGCCAATAATAATTTCAACTGCAACTCCCTGTGCTTCTTATTGCAGTCAGATCTTCAAAGCAGCTTTGGCCATTGCGAGTGCACCCTCAAATGTTTGATTACCACCAATGAAACCACTCATATGAACAAAAACACATCCAGGAATTCCTGATTCCCTAGAGAGTTCTTCGTCTCTAAGGCCTCGCCACTGAGCTGGAAGGGCCTTACGGCTCTCAAATCTATCCGGAGCTACTGCCACTGCTTGAACTCGCCAGCCCTTGCTACGATCATCCTAAACATTTACACCACGTATGCATCTTAGTCATAATAAGAGAGTTGTACACACGCCATACCAGTACTAGTCCAAAAGAACACAAATTAATGAAGGAAAACAATTATGCTAAATAAATAAGTAACGGGTAATATATAAGCCCCTCGCTAGGAAACTGGACAAAAGTTTCTGATTGAAATATAATACTGGTAAAACAACACGGAGAGGTATAGAGTGACTTCTTTTCAACATGAAAATATGTGAATTCGTGAAGGAATAACCATGTGATGAGTCAAGGTCGAAATAAGGTAACATAATAAGTCAAACAAATGAGTGAGGTTAAAAATAATAGTAATAATTTGCACATACCTCATAAAGAGCATATTTAACTGGTGGGTTAATCTTCATTTCTTCCTCAAGCTCAAACAAATGAAGCTTCCACTGTAGAAAAAGAAAGGAAAATAAATAGCAATTCAGTATCCCTGTTAACATACAGAATGATTACATGAATAAGATAATAATCAGATCACAAAGAAACCTTTGGAAAACTCGCGAATATAACTTCAGATTAGAATTGCTAATTGCTAGGTCTAGTAGATTTCAAACAAATAAATAAATCAGAGTGGAGTATGGAACTTTTCTGAACAGCTTCAGACAATATTAGTAAGCAACAAAGAATTGCAATCCTTCCCCTGATTTAGTTACTCAATCTTTAAAAGTAGTTCGGTTCAAACATGTTTGTACAAAGTGCAGGTGTCTTAACCATTAAGAACAGTATCTTGGATAAAGTGCTAACTCGAAAAGTATGTGCTAGACTGAATCATACGCACTGTTGTATTTTTATTGGAAATCTTTTCAACCAGGGTCTACATTACCCTACCCAGTGCCCCAAATTTACTTGATCTTTGAAAGAACTGTATGAAAACATGTTCAATATAAACTGAGATATTCTTGAAAGGTCAAGACAAGTACCTTGGGTAAAAAGTTCACTACAAGATTATGTGCTCAACTAATTTTATGCATCATTGAAATCTAAATCTAGACTGGGCAAAGACAACATTGAAAGGGAATTAATTGCTTTAAAATAAGCAACACAGAAAGGGAGCCATATTCAAGTTTGGGGACAAAATTCTCACTGGGCAAAATCTGTCTAAGACCAAAATTTCTCCACTGGGATCAACATCTATTCTATCTTCAAGGCACTTCATCACAATTGACCGAGCTGGTAGCCAAGATCTTGCATGCTTGCGGACAGACTGAATAAAAAGAATGGATGTTAAAATTATATGAACAAAAGCTCCAGACCAAATGGTTAAGAAGGCATTCTCATTTTGAAGAAATCTTACATCCAGAAACTCACTACCAGCCAAAGCCATTGCACGATCAAACGCAGCATTTTCATTTTCAGCTGACTGATCAGGATCTGTCCAGTCCAAATTAAACCTTCCAACTCGAGAAGAAAGGTGTGTGTTATTCACGTATCTCGGTGGCTGGTCCGTGTCATACTGATTGATTCCATTATCAATGGCATCAATTGCCTGTCAACAGAAGAAACTAAAGTTGGAAGGGGGGGAAGAAAGAAAAGAAAAGAAGGGGGAGTGGGTGTTCCAACTTAAGAACAAACTACGAAGTACTATATTTGGCAACGTCAATGCACAGTAGGAGCTTCTGAAAAATACTATGGATTCAAATAAACTTAGAATTTAGATATAGCCACTATTCGACCAAATGAAAGGAATAAATTGTTTATAATTGAGTTTCCCATTAACATATCTAGATATGATATTGACATGCATCTTCAGTCTTCACCCGTTCTAAGAAATGCCTAGTGAAACTCTAGCTCACTATAAGTAGAGGCAGAAAATATTAAGAAGCATAATTCAGAACAAGAGGTCAATATAGGTATGGAAGTTTGAACTGAAACAAACAGCAACATACATGCGATGGACACATTGTCAGTAGGTTTCTGTGAGGGACTACATTGTCACCTAATTATTATTAACAAAGCAATCATCATTGGTACAAGCTGATGCATTCCAGCTGAAGTAAAGCTGAATCTTTCACCCATAGTGAGAGCAATGAAGAGAAAAAAGGACCTAAAAATCATATAAATATGATATCTCGCTTTTGATAAATGTGGAATTACCTCCATGAAGCTTTTATAGATAACCACAAACAGACGGTGTACATCCGGATGGTCCTCATCAACTTGAAGCTCCTTGCCTATAATCTCTTTCCCAAAGTGCTATGCATAAAAAGCCACAATACGACAAAGGTTATTGCATAGCCCTATTAACAAACAGAAAAAACTAGCATTCAAGTAATCACAGCAATCAAACCAAAAACAAAACTTGTTGTACTCTGTCTCACACAGAATAGTGTCACTACTCACTAGCGCACTGGAATGAACACAAATGCTAGTACTAAGAAACAGAGAAAAGATAGTACCTTGTAAACAAGGCCAGCACTACTAAGTTTAGTAGTAAACCCATGTCCAAAAACCTCCTCAAAACCCTTCTGGTGATGATCATACCGGTCCTTGGAAGGGTCATAAACGCCACCCACGTCAAGAACAGCATCCAACGTGTCGAGAACCTAAATGAAAGACGTTCAGACATTTCATCAAACACTTAGCCTGCATACAAACACCCTACAAACAGAACAATTAAAACGATTAAGGGATGAAATTAAGACCTGGGGGTCACGAGTACGGACGATGTGAGCTTCAGAGAACTTCTTGGTGAGGCGAATCATGAAGCAACCGAGAGCTTCGTCGCAATGGAAGCTGCCATGGTGAGTGCCTACTCGTTTAACGGCGGGGGCAGTAGACATGGATGCGAGAGTGAGGCGGAAAGGCGATTGGGTTTTGCAGTTGGAGGCGAAGAGGCTAGGTATATGGCTGGTGCGAATGGTTCGTGAAAATGCTTTGAACATGGATATGTAAAGAGAGCTTTAATGTTTTCCTTCGTTTAATTTAATGGCTGACTGTTATACTTATAAAGAGAGAAACTGGAAAGGCTGTGACTTTCCGTGTGCTGTTAAGACTATTGGTTTTATTTTTCGTACTTGTTTCGTTTATTTTTGCCCCTTTCCGCTCTTGTTTTGCAAACTACTTAGGGTTCCCAAAATGATTTGTTATCATCATCACTCAAGGTTCATTTTGGTTTATACTGACATCAGCTAGGCCGTAGTCAAACATAGTTAGTTCCACCCAAACTCTAGGAAATTGAAACTGAAATTCATATACTATGTGCTCTGTGTGTCTTTAGTTAGGTATTGGTTTAAAGTATGTTGGATAATTTAATGATTAATTGATGAAAGTTAATGATAGGTTAAGTGTGTTTAAATTGTGATTGACATTAGCGAGTGAGATGTATTTTGAAATACGACTTGCACATTTTGAAATACATAAAGGGTATTTGGTTTGAAATTGCATTTGATTCGATTGTGTATAAAACACAATCCAACCACACATATGAACGTCCCATCAATTGGTATGTTTCATCAGTCAAAACGCACAAATGCCAAATCTTTTTCAGGCCCGGTCAAGATTCACGAGATGTGCTATTCGATCAGTGTTTGAACACAACTTACCAATCACTATCTTAAGGTCTTAGATAAAATGTTTAGTTTTGAATTCACCCAACTAATTTCTTGTTTTGCCTGCAAATTTCATATCCCATAGGAATTACCAAATTAACATGTTTTCATAATCATTTTATTTATGAATGATATTGGTAATTCACAACTACTATCATCCCACTGCGCACCGCTAAAAAATCTGCACTTACTCAATTAATTGCAAATCACAACCAGAGGGAGAGATATTAAATAAAATTTTTTTAAAAAAAAAAAAACGAGAGAAGGATAGCAAGAAATGAATATTGGGGTTGAATTGTTAATTTTATGCAGAAACAAGACAAGAAGGCAATTTACCCCGTACGGTGAGGATAAGCAATTGAAGCCCTTTCATTTTAGTTTGTTTACATTCCTTTTTTTCCTATACCGAAAAGCCATGAAATCCAGCATATCCTCCACAACCTCAATAAACAATCTTCCATGGATTTCAACCCCAATTACCAACAAATCCATTAACCTGAAAAGATTTAACGACAATCCTTCACTGAAATCCCCAAGAACCATTGCCTTAAAATCAATTTCAAGATCACCTCTAACCGTAGTCAAGTGCAGCGAAAATGGCAGCGTTGGGAGTGAAAATGGTGGCAGTTTGAAGGACATGTTGGGCGAGAGTGTGGATCAACTGCTAAATAAAGAAGAGAACCGGGCTCTGTTAGATGGGTTGGAGCAAGCCTCGAGAAGAGTTGAGTTGGCACAGAAACAGCTTGCTGATATTCAACAGCAAGAAGTTGAGGCCAAGGCTATGAGGGAATATATTGACCAGCTCGAGGCCAAAGCTTCTGAGGTACTTCGTATATAAAGTTATCATGTGTAGTTCCTAGTTTAGTTGCATTACATTTGTTGCTTAATTGTTGCTTTTAAGCATTATAGTGTTCTGTTTATTATGTGTAGTATGTTTGTTCAAGTTAATGTAGAAGGGGAATTGAGAATGCAATTTGTGTAAAAAAAAACGATAATCACCGAAAACTAAGCACAAACATTTGAAAAACGAAATTAAGGTCTCAAGAGGGATGATGAAGGCATGAAGCCATATATGGATGGATGATCAAAGCCTCAAAGGGGTTATGTGAATGTTCATTTTGTGGAGATGAAATGATGATGAAACAATTTAAAGTGGGGAGGGATTGGTTTGTATTGTTTGCTTGCTGATAACTTTAACGAATGAAGATTGCAGAATGCCAGAAGGAAATAGTGGAAGCGAGAATGATGGTTGAAGAAGCAGAGCGAGCTTTGGCAGCTGATGTAACAAAGGCAGGAAGTGGAATGATGAGCAAAGATGAGGAGAGACTTGAGTCTGCTAAAGCTGCATTAATAGCTGGTGTTACTGGCACTCTGGCAGAGCTTCCGATTGCCTTAACTCGTACCACTGGCATAAACTCTGAACTGATACTTCCCTTAGCAATCGGTTTTGTCAGTTGTGCATTATTTGGAGTAACTTTCCGCTATGCAATCAGAAGAGACTTGGATAATTTCCACCTGAAATCTGGGACTTATGCAGCTTTCGGATTTGTCAAAGGTAACTGCTAGTAGTTTACTTGTGTTGGTTATGATATCAAAGATTTTCAAATTCTTAAATACAGTTAAGAAAATACTCAAAATGTTGATTGGAACACTTGATATCTTTTGGTTTCGGTAATTACAGAGATACTCATGTTTTTATTCTTCCCAATGTAGGTCTGGGTATGCTTGGAGGCGGACCACCACTTGAGCTGGAAGCCGGCAGCATATTGTCACACGCCTTTGATGGTGCAATATATGTTTCCGAAAGTGTTCTGATTTTTGTGTTTGCTGGAGTTGCCTTAGATTTGTGCATCAAGTTGGGATTTCTCTGTACATTTCCGGGTGATTTATCAGTTCCAAGGACATAAGCTATTGAAACTTGGATAGGAGACCAGTGGCTTTACATTCCTTCTCTTAAGTTTATGCAAGGAGAAGAAAGGTTTCTTGAAAACAGCTGTGCAAAATGTTGATAGTTAGTACCTTTGCACACAGCAGCAGTAATATAACAATGCCTTAGCTACAAATACATCAGATGGGTCCTTTTTTTTTTTTTTTTTTTTTGGAAATATACATGAGAAGAAACTATGATGGATTTTGTCATTTCATTAGAATCGGTCGTGTTTACTGTGTATGGTTTTAGGCATTCGGGATAACGCATTTAAATGAAATGTGATAATTTGACTTCTTTGTTTTAGTTCATTAGTGCCATCTTTCTCCAGAATTCAAAGGAAAAAATAGCTAAAAATGATGTTAATTGTACTTGAGTTTTCGTATCTGCAAATCCAGAGGGTATGGCACCGCCAAAATGTTTCTATACTCTATGTGTAATGTATATTTCTATCCTTTTATTCACTGGTTCCTAGTAGCAGCAAACGCTTCGGGGGGAATACGGGCAAATATAGAGGCAAAGAAATCTACCGGAGAAAAAAGATCATGGTAGATATGTAACAAACAAATAACAAATTGAATAAATTATAACAGCAAAATGAATGCATTCATACTTCATGATAAATTATAACAGCCAAATGAATGCATTCATACTTCATAACTCCTACTCCAGAAGAGGAGTACTGCAGAAGAGGAACATAATAAACTTCTGCTAGTACTGGGTAGAAGAAACAAAACAGATAAAAGAGTATAGCAACCTACGAAACCTCTAGTTTCTAGTAATATGGAATACAACAACCTGCTGCAAATTGAGTGCATTCTTACATAAGAATCCCTAAATCGACGCACTATGTTCATACCGCTTTAGAATTTAGATGTAACCCGAACAAATGAGGCAAAGAAACACTAATCAAGTCTCTAAAATGCTTCGAATCTTACTTATCCTCATCATCTTCATTCAGGATCTCATGTTGACGTTTGCGAGAGCTCCAATCCCGTATTTTATCTCTGAAATCGTCATGTCCTGATGGCAAGTTCTGGAGATCCTCTCTTTCATCCTTCAAACCCAAGTTTAAGAGATTTATTCAGTAAAAGTTCAAAAAACATCAAAGATAGTTTTGATTGTGTTTCATCTTGCAAGTACCTCTTCCAAGCTTTTCTTTTCTTCCTTGGAGAAGTGAAACGGTTTAATATGTCATTAAATACTTGGAAACCTTGTACATCTCCGTTCTTAATACTTGCTTCCAACTGCCAACAAAAGGATAACGAATCACTCCAACATAGATGATAATATTCTGAAAACACAGACAGACATCTTGCACAGTGAACTTGAGTACCTGAATGTGAAAAATGCAAAGGAGAATGCTTGCTATTGGCAGCCAACTATCCTCGGGAGATATTGACAAATTCGTCCTGAAAATACAGAGACACTTCTACTTTAGCTCAACCACACTCTTTAAGTCGTAACTTCTATGTACCTCTTTTGCTATCTAGCTCAGACAGATAAACATACTGCAACACCATTAATAAAGTACTGTACAACTGAAGAGTCTAATACCCGATCTAGCAGTCGAATAAATTATTCGTTTAAATGCAATACTCTTCTTAACTTGAATCAATCATACAGAAACTCAGTCAATTAACCAAAGGGAATGTAAAGATCGCCAAAATGATACTAAGAATGATCTGATAAGGTGCTGCTTCGCAACTAACAGGCCTTAATGAACACTACCTATTGTTTGAAAGTTCAACAACTTGAACACACACTGCACAAAAGAGTATAAACTGATCCTAACCTCAAGTAAGGAGCTAAGTAAACAATGGCGTAAACGGCATAACGCTGCCTGCCGGTATCCATCCAAGCAAACACCCAACTCTACAAAATCAAAAATCAAAAATCAGCAAACAAACAAGTATTCGGATATTGAGAAATTAGAAGTGATGATTAAGAGTATGAGACTGACTGACCATCCAATTGAAGTAAGGGATGAAGCTAATGATCCCCATGACAGCAAACCTAGCATCAGCAGAGTCAATCAGCGATTCCTGAGCCTCAGAATCACCTGGCGGTGGAGGAAGCGGAAAAACAACCGAGTTAAGTATGCACGCCCCGATCGCCACAGCCTCTGTCGTATCCACCGAAACCTCCCACCCTGCTTTACATTTCCCTCCTCCTCGTCCGCCATTTCTCTTTGTTGTTACTGTTAGTTGCTGTGATTTGTTGTTGAGTTGATTGTTGCTGTGTCTATTTGTAAGTGAGCGAAGGTATGACGGTGAGATGGAAGCGGAGGAGGGTGATGAGGTCAGAGTTAGCGGCAGCGGAGGCATCTAACGTGCGCCGGTGATGGATTGAGGGGGATAAAAAGGAAATTGCCCGGAGACTTTTTGAATAATTTTCTTTTCTTCCAACTCAAAACAGAAAGTAGGGCCTGGCTGCGTTTGTTAGGTTGGGACGCGTTTATCGTTAATTAATATGGGGTTAGTGGTCACTAAACTACAATATATGATGATGCTTAATTTAACAATTTAAACTATACAATATGCTTGAATTATGTATCGATGCAGCAGCTAGTATCCAGTATACTAACATTATTTTTTGATTTGTGTGATGCTGCACTAGAATTCACGAGCCCGGCACGGCGATAACGTTTTGTGCCATGCCAAAACTGGTTTTGCTCATGTGACCATACTAAGCTTAGAAGATGTAGGATAGGCCGTATATACTCTATACCCTTAAAGTATTTAACGTTTGTACACCGAAAGTCATTTTTATATGTAATATTTTTTAGTTTTTTATTTTCGTTTTTCCCCAATTTCGATTTGGAGTTCGTCCTTGCAGCCTTGTTTAAGTATGGCATTCAATTTCTTGAAAAATGGCTTTTGGTGTATTAAACGCTCAATACCACCACCATTATACGTCGACGGGCATAAAATGTTCTACCTATATATTTGTGTGTGGGCAGATACGTATTGTATTCATCCATTGTATGTAGGATTTGTCTTTTCATTTCTTAAGAAAAAAGCCGAAGATTAACCAAATAAAGACCATAATCATATGAGGTTGAGGTTCCCTACACGCTACACTCATAAGTCAAAATTAATATAGGTATGTAACATTTTTCATGTCATTTATTACGATACTTAACATTTTGGAAAGTCAAAAGTCTCACTCTTGATAGAAAAACTTAGGTGGTAAGCCATAATACGTGAAAAATGCTCTAGACAACAGATATAATTGCCTCCGTCTTTTGCTAACAAGTCTGCATCTTGGTTAGCTTGTTGTGATAGTCAAAAGTGAAATATCGTAGTATAGTAATACTTGTCGTAAGTCCCTAAATATAAGTTTGTGCTCGATCGTTGGCTATGTGAGAATATTGGTTAAGCAAGTGTGCTTCCAAAGTCATTAATTAATGACTCAATCATGGGACTCCACATGCTAGTAGTCAAGATTCCATAAACATGTATCTCTATTCGGTGAATAGATGTCACTCGATGTGGATTCGTCATCAGGTGAAAGAGTAATTAATGTGTATATTGGGTTGATTGGGGCATAAGTGAGTGGAACGACTTAATCACGTACAGTAGGTGTTTTCATACTGAGCTCAAATCCATGAGCATTGAGCGAACACAAATCGAAAATCGCGAAACAAACTTGAAATCCAAGTTTTGGAGGAATTGAGCTCTCGTAGCACTGTTTCTCTCGTTGCAGCAAGAAATGAGAAAGAGAGTTTCACTGCAGCAAAAATTTTGAGAATGCTGCATCAACAGTTTTGAAAAGCCTTCCAGAGAGTTTCATTGCAGCGATAAGTTTGAGAATTTGCAACGAGAGTGAACAGGTACATGCCTATTCACTTTAGGCGGATTTTTCAAGTGGTTTTGTGAAAGTTGCATCCTTTGAGTGTATGGTCTTATTCTATCACTTTTTTTTTCCTGATGGATAAGACATTCTTAATAGATTTAACACACTTGAAGGAGTGCATTGCCATTGAGAAGTATTAATAAGTGATGGAATTCGCTTTCAAAGAGACTTGCGATTTCAAACTTCCCTTCTCCTTTGCTCAAATTCTCTTGCACACTTCTTTGAAAGTGTATATGCACCCCGTAAAAAAATATTCCAACAGGCTACTGAATCCTGCATATACAATTAATGTAGTTAGAATGTGAATGCAAACTAATATTGTTGTAGACTTGTGCCTTTGCAATCTGCAGTCCAACTCTTCTAGCTATATCACTTGTGCAGTTGTTTTATCCATCTTTCTCTAGATGTCCACCATTTTGCTGATCTTATCATATCACCAATATGATTCCTAAATATGCAACCAAAACCAGTATGTGAAGAGAGTGAAGAATACAGTTCAAAAAACAGTTATGCTACCTTCCTTTTCGTTTAATTGACCATTAACTAAGCTAGTCTGATGTGTGAATCTAAAAAGACAGAAGCTTCACATGTAAGGAGCAGATTAAACAAAGTTCATTTTCTAAAGTACTCTTTTAAAAAGACTGTAAGTACTTGGTGAGGTAATCTGTCAAGAACCGAAAGCCAAGCAAAAAAAAAAAAAAAGTGATCCTAGAGAGGGTTCTTATTTTTCAGAATCAGTTCCACCAAGGCCACGTACGTTGTTCCACCCTTTTTTTTTAACAGCTAAAAAAATTCAATAAATGCTCGAATACAAGTCGCTCGTTACAGACCACCCATGCAAAGTAGCAGACCAACACCAGAAGAGATTAAAGCCTTTGGTAAAACAAAAGGCAACTAAACTAGCTCCAAACCCACACCAAATGATCCAGCGTACTAGTAGCTCCGGTAAGTCTTCCACCAGAAAATACAACCTCAAAGGTAACGACACCAGGCCAAATTAGCATATCATAACCTCAAGGAATATGCTAAGACCAAAAAGACTACTACAAAAGAATATCTTTGATTAATATCTTCCAAAAACAGGCTTCTTAAAGTTAAAATAATGTAACAGTAATAGTATAAATATTTATTGATGTGATATTATATATATTTATATATACACAAGCATTACACGTTGCATATGGTACAGTCTAACCAAAAAACAAAACATATGACAATCTACATTGCATAATACAGATTACATGTTCCTGTAATTTTCTCCTTTGGAGTGACAGACAAGAAGGTACCAGCAATTCATTCACACTGGACTCCAGCTTACAGCACCGTCTCTACACAAGAGCCACTTCCATTTGCAGCAACAAGATCTCATGACTCCTAGTCTCTTATTGCAGAGACCACAAGAATCATCACAGAAATATGAACAAATATATCCTTCACTTTTTCAACACGTTCTTCACCCTATAAATCAATAGTATACATACATCAGTCATTTATGTTGTATTTGGATATGGACAGACATGATCACCCGGTGCCATGTGGTAACTTGTAAATATTTTGTTTATACTGCATATACACTCATTTATTAAAGGCCTCAGCAACAAAGTTCTTTTTTTTTTTTTTTCTTTTTTTCAGGTTTAGAAAGATCTGATGGAAAAATGAACTTTCTAGTCTCTAGATATGGAGATAAAAGCTTTGTGTAAGAATAAGGTGTTTTGCTGACATAGGGCTGGGGATCTTGATGCAAGTAGCATAGAGCATGGAAAGGTAAATGAATATTGCCAAGAAGGATCCTTGTCGTCTGAAATCCTTACCCGAGCCACAAGGGGGTTGGCTACTTTAAATCTTTCAAGACTAAGCACATCCACAAATTATGAATCTCCTTCTCTTCCATCACCATCCTCCTCACGTGCAGACATAGCATTTAGTCGCTGTTGCAACTGCCAGCAAAAACAATATGATGTCTATCAGCCACAAGGATTCGATTCACAGAGTCGAAGATCATGTCGATTAAAAAAACAACTGTTTATTTCTCGTACAAATGCCAGATTATACTCACTTCATAGTGCTTTACTTTTTCCACAGTTAATTCATCGGTTAAGCTAACCATTCTGCAAGTGTAAAAACAGAGTTAAGCTTCAAATAAAATAGAGAAATGTCATGGCTCAATTAGTATACCAATTCCTCCAAATAAAGTTGCTTGGGATGTACCTTGCTTGAAGTTCTTGGATCTTCAAAAGCAGCAAGCGTTCCCTTTCTGTAACTGGTTCAACCTGTTCATTGGATGTGGCATTAATGAAGCAAACCAGCCTACATCAAAATCTTAAAGAATACTCTGACTCAAATAGGGTGACAACTTAATAATTTCATCTGAGCTCAAAGATAAGTGAATAATCCAAGAATATCAAATTCTGAACCTCAGATTGAAAGTATAGACAAATATACAACGTATATACAGGATCAAGTCCCGATAAAAGCTGATGTCAAATGGTGCAGTTGTGTTATTTTACCACAGTTCCAGATTCTGCCTTTCTGGACAAGAGTCTGGAACATAACTTTCATAAATGAAGCTTTAATTTCCCTATAGAGAAGATACATAAATGCACATAAATATGACTTGTGCCCTCACATTTCCATTGGTCTCTGAGCCTTAATTTCCTTGCTAAAGTTCTAACTAAAGATATATCACAAATGCACCTAAATGAACACAATTTGTGTGCTTACGTTGCCATTAGGCTCTGAGCCACGAGGTAAAGGAGGTCTCGTATTTTGAGCAGCTGAAACAAAGACAAAATGGTTCAGTATCTAAGCTACAAAAAATTGCTACTAATATTGTGTGTTATGTACATACACCATCAGATTTTCAAGCATACCATTTTCTACTTCTGCTGATTGCAAGCTACTCAACAAGTTCATTATAAGATCCTGCAGTAAACGAAGATGGATAAGTATAACGAACAAACAAGAGAGCAACGTAAACAACGGAGCAAATAGATAACAAATCCAGTAGAGCTTACTTGCTGGAGTGATGTTTGCTGGAACAGATTTTGAAGGTGAGGCATGAGGAATGAGGCTGGCAAATTGCTGCTCCCAACTTCCTTTAATGAATGATTTTGCGGCTGAAACACCAAAAGTAATATTCATGAAAGTGAGACACATTAACTGAGCACTCTTAGCAAGACCGAGATCAAACAGCAATTTATGAGTTGAGATGAGCACACAAACCATTTGCTTGGAATCAAATACCCAGTTTCCCACGCTAGCAGACTTCCTCAGTGGTGACACCTGAGAACCACATAAGCAAAAGGTGAAGATAGAGAAAAGTAACTTTATCATCATCTCGAGAGAGTCAAAACAACACACTTCATCTCTTACCTGAGAATTCCGTTGTGAAACTGAACCTAATGGGAGATCCTATTATACGTTTTTAAGTTAGAAAAAGTCACCACAATACATAAAGTATCAACAGATTTAAGCATTACCTTTACAAGATCGACATTTTCTGATGTTACAGAGAATCGCCCTTTGATTTGCACCAGATTGGTCTTTGGCTTTTCATCCAAGGAATCTTTAAACCCTGAAAATAGAAAAACACGGATAATATTTCTGACTTCCAAGGAATATAAAGCTTGTACACCAGTAGTACATGACAACTCAAATTGTAAAAATACCTCCTGAAGATTTGATTGGAGCTGATAAACTGTTTGCAGAAGCTCGAGTTGGAAGGTTTAAAGGACCACTTAAGCTTGGAGATCTCCTCGGATGTTGAGCCCTCTCAGCCACTGGTTGGTTATCGATCTCAAACCTGACAATTTGATTTTGCATAAAGATTTAGTAACATAAATATAATTTTGCTAATAAGTACAGCAATGTACAGATTTTATGACCTGGTGGGGAGGGGGGGGGGGGGGTATGCCAAAATGTAAAGGGGTCAAGTAGAGACAAGAAATTAATCTATTTAGATTTGTATGTTTACTTTCTTTTAGGCAACAAATGGAATTCCAATCAAAAGCTGCAACATTATAATAGTTCGAGTTTAGATATGAAAATATGTAGTCGTAGCTCAAGCCCTTTTGGATGTAAAGTATCCCCCCACCCCCGTGTAAATATTGTGTATATTTGTCCATAACAATAATAGACCTAACTTGAGCATCCAACAAGCAAACGGTATGCTGTTAATGTCATCATTATAAACTGAATATTTGAAGTTGCATATTATGAATAGAAATAACCAAAGACGTGAGACAATTAACATGAAAAATGTTATGAAACAGTAACATATTTTTGGCAGATATCATGCTAGTTTTCGTACTCATCATAAAATCACAAATAAGTTATACTTGTCCTTATTAAAAGTTTAAAAAAATAAATATCTCACAACAGAACCCTCAACTTAGATTTGTACATAACGACCAGAATCAGAACGAAGATCATTGTTTAAAACCATCAGTAGAAAAAGGAAGGGCTGGAGACTTCTTTAAAATTATAAGGGCGCCCAAATTATAATTTCTGAGTCCATCTAAAACATCACTTTTATGCTCACTAATCACATATAAATGTACTCATTTTATAAGCATAAATTATGCAGGAACGACAGATGAAGCAATCAATAAATCATAGTAAACCTTTCAAAGTTGCGTGCTCTTTCGGACGACAGCGAATGACTTAGCATAGTACCAGGCGTGAGTGGTCCACTTCGCGTTTGGCGAGGTCGTCCAGTTAGAACTTTAGTCTTGGCTTGCGCATCTTTCTCTACCAATGGTGGAGGCTCAGCTTTTGATCCACCCTTCGTAAGTCCAGCTTGCGGCTGATAGTCAGACTCAGCTGAATTGCTTTCATACACATTCCCCTCGTTGGTATGATTTTCATAAATAGGCATGTCATTACCATTTGAATTTTCTCTGAGAAAGATAAGGTAACATAAGCATAAGAAACATGCAGAAATCTGAAAAATGGATTGTGCTGTTCATCACTGTACCAAAGCATGATCTCAGAGAACAAAATCAAACCATAAAATAGATAAATATGTCATGCATCAGATGTAGTCACAGAGGACTGAGTACACAAAAGGGAAGCAAAGATTTAGGAAGAGCGTAAAATCACCTGTTAATATAATTGCTTGCATTCAACTGTTTCACACTGGATGTATAGGAAACCTATGAACAAACAACATTAAATTAGGTGTGCTTCTCTAGTAAGTTGCTAGAAAAAAACTTGTAAATTAGAAGCGGTGCATATTTTGACAAGGACAGCTTTAATAATGCATCTGTTACTTATAATGATTGAAAACAACCTTTTGGTTCATGTTATATTTTGTATTGTCTTCCTCTCTGATTTCTTCCGTTTCATCCTCCTCCTGCAGCTGCAAAATCAGGAGAAGCTCAAACGTACTGATTTAAAACGGCTTATAGATTACTTAGTCATGAGGGGTGGACATAAAATTTACTTAGGCAATCACATACCAAAGATGCTTGGATCTTCAGATCCTCCACATCGAAGTTCCATGCACTTACTCCTCGTTGGTACTCACTCTGAAAGAAAAATAACTTAAAAAATCAATAGAAACACACATACACGGGTGGACTGGACAAGCAAAGAGGAAACGGTATTACCCTACATTTTCCACAGAGCATAACTGTCGCTACTCAAGTACACTATAGATCCGCTACTTAACATAACAGTATCAATATTGATTGGGAATTTATGGAAGCAGATTCAGATTGAAACACGAATTATTAATCAAGTACATAAAGGATGCATCCTATTCCAGCATAAACACTCTAGAGATCTATGCAGGAAGTGATTTAGATGGGATTCTGGTGATTATCATGCACACAACAGAGGCGTCATCAATTTCTGACCTATGTTAACATTGAAGAAACGACGGGACTATATCCAGAATCTGTATTACATGTGCACAATGACTAAACTTCTCTGAACTCAAAATTTGAAAGTATAATAAAGATGGAACAACTTCTGGTCATGCTTTGAACCTGAGACATAGCTTCTTGATCCGTTGAAGCCATTTTCTTTAACGCAAGTTGTGCAGCATCCTTGATCTGCATAAAAGCCACAAGAATGTAAACAAAGAGTTCAAAAAAGAATCAATAAAATGTTTCAAAACTCCAGTAATTAACATCATCAGGGTGCACACCTGCAGATCTTTGACACGCTTCCACAGTGGTGGCAAGTCAGCAAATAGCTTTCTCAGAGATAGTCCCGGAGGCTTTGCGCTCTTGAAAAAGGAATGTTTCAGCAATTTTTCCGCAGTAGGCCTCTTTGTTTGATCTTTCACCAAGCACATTGCAACCATTTCTTTAAAGGACTGTTCAAAATGAAATTTGCTTCATAACAAACCACTGTGAAACCTATAAACTTATGACAATACTCAGTGAACAGTTGAACATGAAAGTGCCAAAACTACCTTTGAGAACCTTTTATCACGATCATAATCCAGTCCAGGAGGGGCATTTTGTATTGTCATTAACAGAACCTGTTAGAGGGTGGTGAAGGTTAAATTCGAAAGTGTTTGCCACAGTAACAACAATATGCAACGCATTGAGTGGATATATATACCTTCATTGGAGGATATTTTGAAAATGGTGCATGTCCATGAGCCAGCTCCAGTGCAGTAATTCCAAATGACCAGATGTCAGCCCTGTAATTTTATCAGACTCAGGGTGCTACAAAATCTTGACTGAAATATGCTCATTTTGTTTACCACCAATAATTAGTTTGGGGATATGTCATTCCCCCTCACTATCCTGATACCTCAATATTAAAAAATGATATCTTATTAGAGTACTTACTTACAGATGTTAAATGTGAATGTATAAACACAAGATGGCAGAGACAAGCATTTATTCATATGCAAAATATATAGATGCATGAAGACCTGTTTATCATGAAACAAAGAGATATTATGAGAAGATTGAGTAAACCCACTTGAAATCATATCCTGTGCCAGGCTGCAACACTTCTGGTGCCATCCTGCCGAAACAAATGGAACACATAATTAGATATAAAAGCACACTCTATTAGAACAATTGAGTTTTTTTTTTTTTTTTTTTTTTGGAGAGAGGGGGGGGGGGAGTTTGGATTTTTGGATATTAAGCAAAAATACCAGCATGGAGTTCCCACGAAGGTATTCCTCGAACGCTGTCTGTCACCTCTGTCAAACATACATGCTGAAACACCAAAGTCGCCAAGCTTCACCTCACCACCACTGTCCACTAAAATATTTCCTGCCTGCAGAGAGATAGTGTAGCAAATGTGAAGTGGCCAAAGAATGTATGTCAATTCAAATACAACTCCAAAACAAGCAACATGTTCACACTATATGAAATTGTCTTACCTTCACATCACGATGAATATGGCCATGCTGATGGAGGTACTCCAGAGCCTTCAGAGTTTCTTTCAATATTGATCCGATCGCAGCTTCTTCAAATCCTTCAGGATATGCAGTTTTCATGAGATGTAGGCATGAACCCTCAGCCATGTATGGCATGACCACCCAAAGGTTGTGGTCAACAACAAAAGAACAAAATGATTTTATGATGTTAGGATGATCGATTAAGCTCATCATTTGAGCTTCCCTGCGAATATCATCCTGCAAACACAGTGGAAAAGTTGCACCAATGAGAAACAAGCTTAGCCCATTCACTATGTTCGGGATAAAGGACGTTGTCATTTAACACAAAAATATTGAGCACTAGACATCTCTATTTTTGGGTCAGGTCAAACAGGTTACAGTGCTTGGTCCAACACCAGAGTTCAGTGTAATACTGCCGATGAGCAATATAAATATTAGGAAACCATCCTCCCTGACCAGAAAGGTAGGTGTATTTACTTCTTTACTAAAAATACTTTTTGCTAACTTGATTATCAAGACATGCTTCATACTTTCATATGGATGCAAGTATAACATGATATCCTATTTTCAGAAACTACATATAATTCAGTCATCAGCAATCCATTTTCTGGAAACACTAGACACCAACTTAAACCAAACAGTAAACCGTGCTCTAAGCACACCGGATAATCAGGCTAGAGAGAGAGAGATGGTAGGGTGAATGCGTGTTGTACATACTACACATCCTTACTCTTGCATTTCTGCAAAGAGGCTGTCTCCACAACTGGAACCCGTGACATACAGGTAACTAGTGTACCAACTTACCGTCTTAAAGTTAAGGCCCATAACAAAGTAATAAAGAAAATTTAGTGCATTTTGCATTTTCGATGAGAAAACTATATGAATATTCCCAATACCAACCATCTGGACTGCGGTGGAACTATGAGCTAAACAAGTAATCTCTGACAAACTAGAGGTTTCATGTCCGAACTTCACTTGAAATTATGCACTGATCATATCTTAATGTTAAATTCTTTCATGCCTTTCCACCACTGCCTTTTATTTTAATTATTTTATATAGATTACAGATAGTTCATAGACGTAGCTACAGTCCACCCGGCATCCACATCATCACTACCATTGATGCAAATGTATGGAAATGTAAAAGTGAATGTGAACACATGTCATCAACCAGGTCTAAACTAGGTCTAGATAATTAACTTCTCGAGGGCCACATGGTACTATGTATAAACTACATGGCTTCAAGATCATCATGTGGATCCCATGTCCGTATACTTGTGCAACACACCAAGGAGGATCAGTAGCAAAGTAAGAATGTTTCGAAATCCAGGGCAAGACGAGTTTTACAGGTCCTGGTATACTCACAATTCTATAATATTTTCTTGTTAATACAATGGAGTTCTGACAAATGTGGAAAAAAAAAAGGAAAAATTTAAAAGGTCCTACTGGCTGTCAGCAATGTGGTTCTGGAACTACATGTTCATCAATATTTACAGCTTACAATACATTAGTGAATGGGCTAACCATACTACGTGTTCACTTTTCACTAGGAAATGACTTACAAACCTGAGGTTTTCTTACTAATTTCCTTGAGTCTGAGCTCTCTAAACACGGTGGAGTCATAACAGATGTGAGGGGAGAAAAAGAAAAAGAAGAACAACAACACAAACAATGGGTCCTACTCACGTTGATTAATCTGGTATTGGAACTAGGTGTTCATCAATATGTACAGCATACAATGCATTATATGTTCTAAAGAGGTGAGAATTTTACTAATATCACTCTTAGCTCTTGAGAACATATTTCAATTTTGCACACCATGGATTGGTTAGTGATGTAATTGCTGATATTAATGCAATAAACATCACATGAGGATTCAAACTTTGACATTGGCCATTGGCAAAAGCCCAGTTATGCGTTCAGGCTATAAGTTGCTCATAGAGATAACTTAGTTCATGCAGTCTGTATAATCCTATCAAATCTATACTTAAAATTTAAAATAAGGTCGAACTGTATTAAAGTACTCAAATTTAGCCCAAAGTAGCACTTTGTACTTGATTTAAGAAAGGAGCAGACGGTTGTGAAGCCTTAGCAAACAAGTAAGATACTTTACTGCCTATACTTGCAAAAAAGAATTGAGGGATGTAGATTATGTCAAGAGACACTCTTGTATCCACACTGACAAGATGTTACGGCTGCCATTGACGAACAATACAAAATTCACCAATTGACCAGAAAGAGAATTCCCCAGAATCAGAGGTTAGGGTTTCAAATTGAGAGAAAAGTTTCTTTTCTCATGCTGAAAATTCATACAATCATGTGATTGATGACATTACTCTTTGCCATCTGTCACTTGTAAAAGGTTTGGCAGCCTGTCACCATTCTCAAAATGTGGGTATTGCAGTTCCTCTGAGAGTAATCGTTAAGACCTTCAAAGAAATTCAGCCTAAACATGATATTATCACTTAAGGGATACTAAATGTTTGTATGAACCCTCCCAAATACTACTAATTTGAAGTGTTCCATGTGTCTATTTGAATGTTCATCTTAGTTTCCAGTAGGCTTATAGCCTTATAATCAAGACACATGACTAAAGCTCAGGAATATGACTACACATGTCATATGATATTGAACATTTGGGACGCAGTCTAATTCTCTAATTATTACCATCACACTGCACCTTGCAACACCTTAAGCCCATTCAAATTCTTATCCAAAGGATTTAACAGTAACCCTTGCATCACCAGTCCAAATGCAGTAATGTCATACGTCTTCAGAGAAATATAGGAAGCCAAATGCAGTAATTAGAGCTAAATCCCGTTTGTTAGAGGTAACTATAAATGATGAAGCAATTCAGTCTACAGCCTAGTCTATGCACCACATATATCTGAGAACGCATTGAATATTTAACTGCAGAACCAAATCTTTCTATCTAAATCGACTACCCTCCGGGGTATTGTAATACAATCAATCACATACCCAATCACCGCAAAATTCAGAATTTCCACACCCCCCCCCCCCCTTCCAAATCACTCAGCCCCCAGTATATGCAACTAACTAATGATCTTCACACAACCTAACAGGCCAGGGAAATGCTAAAGAACCAAAACAACACACAATGAGGCAATTCAACACCAAAAACTAAATTAATTTAAATTCAATTCCACAGCTAAATTAACATTCACTCCTCAGTCGTAATCGAATCTCAGTTACCTAAGCTCTAAACAACACAATGGGGCAAATTCCAAAACCAAAACTAACTTAAACAAAATTCAATTGCACACCTAAATTAGCATTCACTCCTCAGCCGTCAAATCTCAATTGACTAAGCTCTAAGCAACACAATGAGCAATTCGAAACCAAAACCAACTCAAACTAAATTCAATTCCACACCTAAATTAACATTCACTCTTCAGCAGCAATCAAATCTCAATGACCAAAGCTCCAATCACATAAGAAAGTCAAAACATTTTCAACCTAGATCAGAAGAGCTGAATTCAAGAGAGAAGCAAAAACACACATATCGAGGGAAACAGACAAACCAGATTACTATTGCATCGGTCGAGATCCAAAGACTTGACAGCCACAACCTCCTTGGAAGGCAAGTAGATCGCTCTGAACACCGTCGCGCTTGCGCCGTATCCCACTTCTTCCAGAAGATTGTAATCATTCGGATTCAGTGAGAATTTGCTCGCCATTTATGCAAGCTGAAAATCAATTATTCGGGGAGATTGACTTTCTGCTTCTGCTTGTTTACTTTCCTTGAATTGTAGAGGAAACTGTTCTGAACTTCTGTTCTTAAATCTGGACTGTCCGAGTTGATGAAGTCTCTGTTCTGAGACTCTCTTCTCTCTCTCTCTCTCTCTCTCTCTAAAAACCAGTTTCCGAATTATTAGCGATAATTTTTATATAGATTTTCTTTTCTATTTTCTTTTTAGGGAAAGGTAAAAGATAAAATTCTTTTTCTGGGAGGCGTTGACCACCAGGATAAAAGCTCCATAAGAAGGACAGAGGTGAGTACTGGGGTGGGCTCTTCTGCACCCATATCTCTCTCTCACTTCCTGCAACATTTATTTTACTTCATGGGTTACTTCTTAAGTAACTTGTAAATACTAATCCTTGCAAAAAATATTAGCTAGGGTGAATTGATTATCAAAGAAGAAGATAATCTGAAAATTTTCCAACAATTGAAGGTATGTGTAGGACAAGATCTACTATTTTGCACAGTATCCACGTGAAACACTGGTGTTAAGATGTAAATCATATATAACATGGTTGGATAATAATTACAGTCTAATTACTAAGCGGTAATACAGTGAGAGTGAGTGAGACATAAAACAAAAATTAACTCTGGTGTGCACATGTGTTACAGGGCAGGGGAGATTTTAAGTATGAATGAACGGCGATGTTAACGGTTAAAAAACGGATTTAACCGTTAATCAAATCATTTGTGGGCGGTATATAACTTTTCTAACTATTTACCGCCAAAAGGTATATGTTAAGTTGGTAATGAAACGGTAACTATAACGATTTTACAAATGTTGTTACCGTTAATTAATTATATTAATTTCACGTCAATCTAATTCATTAACATAAACGCATTAAATATTAATTACACATTTGAATATTTAGCTACTTCCAAATATGTGTAAATATTTATATTTTTATTTATATCTATGTTGCATGGGTAAAATCCATTGTAGTACTCCAGGGTGCACCATATCCAATTTAAATACTCTATAGTGGTT
The DNA here is from genome assembly GCA_028274465.1 of Plantago ovata. Taxonomy (NCBI): domain Eukaryota; kingdom Viridiplantae; phylum Streptophyta; class Magnoliopsida; order Lamiales; family Plantaginaceae; genus Plantago; species Plantago ovata. The sequence goes on along the minus strand of CM051455.1, from coordinate 30,352,956 downwards.
GTGTCCAATTGTGTTACTTTATTATAACCATATCATTTGTGTACTTTGTTAATTTATCGTACTGGAATACATCAAGTGGCGAAGATTGAGCTTCACACGCATGTGGATACTTCGTGTATTGAAACATGGCATTAATACCACACATAATTAAAGATGATATAAGCAGACTAAAATCAGTGCATATGTCCTGTTGCGTATTTTTATTTTTTTGAAACGGCAAACCATTTTTTATTAATTAAAAAGTTTGTATAGCATTAGGAGTAGTTGTAATATTTTCCGTTTCAAAAAAAAAAATTAAAACAAAACGAGAATAAGTAATGCTCGGAACGATACATAGACAACGAGACCAACACCAACACCCAGTTTTAACTGTGGTTCGACACCGGTTTTTACATCCAACACCTAAACCAACAACGAACAAAGAACCTCCTGGACCTAAACCTCTAGAAACCTGACCTTTAGAACTCTTGAAACCTGAACCTCGTCAACCTCCTGAACCTCAACCTATTGAACCTGAACCTTTACGACCTCCTGAACCTCAACTTATTGAACCTGAATCTTTACGATCTCCTGAACTTGAACCTCCCGAATCTGAAACACGGTACTGTCCCCTTTAGCGGCAAGAAGGAAACCTCCTGAACCCAAAACCCTAAATCTGAACCGGAAACTCTTGTACCTCTTGAATCAAATGAACCTGAACCAACTCCTAAACCTGAACCTCCGGAGCCTGAAATCGCCCGAATTATCCTGAATTATCCTAAAATTGCTTCGACTTCCATTCATCAGTTGAACCGGCATCTTCACAACCACTGTTAATACTTTGAGTATTGATCTCCAACGAAATATATAAAACTAGAGATAAATGAAACCGAAGAGCACCAAAACCTTTAGATACCAAACAACCAAACAGAGAAACAAACAAGCCCCAACCAATACCATTACCACACAAGAAGTAGGAGACTCACATCGAGTGATTTAATTGAAGGTGAATGGTTCAATGTCTCCGTTGTTGAATATGAGGAGAGGGTTTAGTTTGATAGTAATGAGTATTACACAAATTATATTTTTCGTGTTGAGTATTATGCATAATATTTAAAAACGTATACAAATTCGTATGATGCTTATAATAAAGTATCGAAATTGAACACATCACTTTATAACTTAGGAGTACCTAATTAAATGGAACATGGCGCGCTCTAGAATACACAAAATGAATTTACTCAATTTGCGTTGAATGGTTGTGCACTACTAATATGTGCTTGTGTTATAACTTTTAACTTAAAAGAGAGGTTGTGTCATGTGTGTATAATATGTACTCCCTCCCTCTGTTCCAAACTAAGCTTCCTAATGTTGACTTGTTTTCGAACTTTGACCGTAAATTACTCCTACATTACATTTGGTGGACGAATATAAGAAATGGAACATAGGAATAGGACCGTCACTTTAAAAAGAAATAGAGAAAAGAGAGAGAGAGGGGGGCTTAATTTTTGTTTTCCATTAAATTGAATATTGCAATATTAAAGCTTTATGGATTATTGAGAATTACAACATATAATTACAATACAATTAAGTTTAATTTACGGAGTTTGAAAAGCGGAAAAGAGAAGAAAAGAAAAAGGAGAAAAGAAAAGAAAGTTATTATGTGGGCCTAAAATGTTTGCCAAAAAATTAAACAATGAGGATAATAATTTTCATATTTCAAACGTAATTTAATTACTCTTGAAATTACTAATGTTATATACATTTAACTATAATTTTATAGTGTTTGTTTAGTGCATGTTTTGTTAGATGAGTGTTTAGACCATCTCTAACACTCAAACTCTATCTAACGTCACGTCAGCATTCCACTCACATCAAACTCTATTATCTTCTTCATCTCCAACCATCACATTATATCTTACCCAAATTTTTCTTTTCTTTTCCCATTTCTTTTTAAACTACTTTATTTTTTTTTCATTTCTTTTAAAACATTATACTTCATATTATTTAAATGTCATTAATTAATCAAAATAACATAAAATTAAAATAACATAAAACTTCATACTTCATATTATTTAAATATCATTAATTAATTAAAATAACATAAACTTAAAATAACATAAAACTTCATACTTCATATTATTTAAATGTCATTTTCTATTGATTTAACATATTTTAAATTTAATAATAGATATTTCAATATAATTTATCAATAATAAAACATATGAAAAATAAATAATAATAAAAAGAAAGGAAATTAAAATATCAGGAAATTAAAATATAATGCAATTAAAAAGAAAAATACATAAGGGTAAAACAATAAAAAATAAAAGGAAAAAGTAAAAATAATAAAAAATAATAAAAGAACACAACTTACGCGTTTGCTAGTTTATCTGACGCAAGGTTGATGGATGGAGGGACATGTATGGCCAGCAAACCGTTTTTACAAACTCTTAAAAAACGAGTTAGTCTTAGTTTGACTTTACCTTTTTATGGTTTGAGTAATTTATATTAAATCTTTTTCTCCAGTTTAATATATAGTTTGGAAGTTTTTTAGGCATTTATGCTAATGTAAAAGGTTATGTGATCAAATGTACAATATAATGGTCAAATTGTCACTCACCTAGAATTATCTTGGGATAACAATACCCATTTTATTAGGCTTTTGAATGTTGCATGTAAGGTTTTTATTTTATGTGAAAAAATTTCAAATGAACTAAATTAATATATTTATATGTAATATAAAAAATAATTAAATTTTATTCGGTTCGTATAAAAATTTCTGAACTGAAATAATCTTAATATAAATTCGAATTTATATGTAACATAAAAAATAGCTAAATTTTGTTCGATTCGCATGAAAATTTCTGAACTGAAATAATCTTAATATAAATTCGAACTAAATTGAACCGGACAGAGCCACATAAATAATGAGAATTTTAACAGGATGTAATGAATATGAACTGAAATAAACTTAATGTTTTTATTTCAAATTGAAAGATGAGAGCCTTAGAGCATTTGTAGCAAATTCTGCAAGAGGTTTTTACATAAATATAGACAAAAGTATTAAAATATGTATCAAAATGTTAAAAATCAAATTCTCTTAAAAACATATTTTATAATATTTTATAATTGTTTTCTTTATATTAGAGTTTATTTTGAATCTAAAGTTTATTGGGGTTTATTTTTTAATAAAATTTAGAACCGTTTTGAAATTAAGAAGAGTTATGTTTGCTATGTTTAATTCTTTTTGTGTCAATGTGGTAAAATTGAAAACATTTGAGTACAATGTGTAATACATAGAAATAAAAACTGTTTGGACAAATATTTGAAGAGGGGGAACAAATACATTTTATAGTTAAATTTTCCAAAGTCAATTCATGAGCTTGGATATAACTAAAACTATTTAGCAAGATAGTCAAATGCAAACTTTGATCTATCATTTAATTTATAAGGATTCGATCTGAATACTATTTTAGATTTTTAGGTGTCCCAATAAGTCAGTATCAGTATACATGATAACACTAGATCCTCCAGGCGGAGCTAGGGAGTCCGGTGAGGACACTGGGCGCATTTAAATTTTGGCTATATGTATAGTAGTAATAATCTCATTTGTTCATTTGTCCTAGTGGTGGAATGGTAAGCCTTTGACGCGGGTTCAAATCCTCCAAATTTTACGTAAATTTGTTGTCCCTTTTACTTGTTTTAATAACGTCTTGACTCTTTCGCCTCTTTTTATCTTTTCCTGTGTGTTTATTTAGACTTTTATCAATCATTTTAGATTTTTTTTTTTATCTTACATTTTAAAATTTGTCATTTTTTGTTTTAAATCTAGATGTGCATGTTCAATCTTTATTTGTTTATTTATTTATTGGTGTGGCATGTTTTAATGTTTAAAATCCTATCCACATTAATTCAAGATAAGTTAAACTTTTGCATGCTAATATGGACTATATTATTTTGATATTTGAATGTATATGTATAGTTAGAAACAAATGAAAAATGATTTTATTTTTAAAATTATTTTACTGTACTTCGTCCTATCCAATGTTTCCCACTTTCCATCTTAATTTGTCGTCCAAATGGAAGTTTTTCAAAATGGAAGGAGCCCATTTCCATTATTTGAAAATGGATCCTCCACTCAACTTAACAACTACCCTTATAAGAGCACTAGCAATAGTGGACTTCAATCTTGGGGCTTATTCCATTATTTTAATATAATAATCTTAAAAAAAGCCTCTTCCATTTTGAGTTTACAATGGTTTGTGCTTATTTGGAACTTTTTCGTGGATTTCATATGACACTAACCACCTAATTTTTCTTTATTTTTACATTCAAATTCTACATTCGTTTATTAATAAAGTGTCTTTTTTGGGGGGTATATTTATGTAGCGGATGCAAATGAGCTCCTAAAAGGTCCCCATTGGATGACTTTTTAGGCTTATTTGGGGTTTAAGCCCCAACCACTCATTGCTAGTGATCTAATACACTCATATATATTTACAATTTTAGCAGACCACTATATATGTTTTTATTCATTCTTTACTTTTCATACATTTAAATATTCACTCTTGATCATTTTTCCATTTTATAACTAATACACAAATACTATTTTATTAACAAAATACATATGTGATAATGACATTTATAAAAGAAAAAAATTATGTTTTAAGACAAATTATGAAGTATCTTTTTAACTTGCACCTCTCCTAAATTTATAACTTCCCACGGGTGGATGGACCTCTGAAAAGCTTAGGTTGTCTAATCTGCCTGAGACACATTATCCTTTGTGTTCCATTGGTGGGAGCAAACTCTATAGGGAAAGCAGTTCAAGCTCAAGTAGATGTAGGAACACCCGAGTAGTAGTAGCATGAGCCTCACTTGCACACACAAGATATAATAACCTCCTTTGGCTTGAAGGCTCAAGGTCAGGGATGACGCCACGTGGATGATCAATCATGCATGTAAATTGCCCCCATGGGCCCTGGGCCACGTGCCATTGATAGATTACGAATATTCGGGAAAAAAAATCGAGTAAAGTTTAATTTCACGTAAATGTGACTGATTTTTATTAAAATTTGAATAAATTGGATTTTAAATAAAAATTATTACTACTCTAATATTAATATTTTACTTTATGAAGTAATTCATATTAATTCGATTATGTATTTATGTTTACAGTAATGTTTCCGTTCTCCATATTGAAATGTGCAATTTGACAGTGATTTGTGTTTAAATCAATATTCTTTATTCATAATAATAAAACACGCGACGTTTTAAGCCCAACTTAAACCCAAATTTTTCCACTAAGCCCAATTTGTCTTTTAAAACCCTAGTGCTCACACAGTTATACAAAATCACGTTACTGATCATTATTCTTCCAAAACCATAAACGCCCTAACCGTTCTTTGGAGAGGTAGAGGTTGCCGCTGTGTTGCTCCGATCTCGTGTTCTTATTTTCAGGCAAGTAATTCAGGAACACATTTTTTGTTAAATTAGAATTTATTTTGAACTGTTATGATTATCAATATATATATACTGCTTCTACCCGGGTACTTGATGGATGTTAAGCCATCAGTCTGCGTTACCCTCTATGAATTCGATTACTTCCAGCATCTAGCTAGTCTAGTGTCTATTATTGTTTTATTCCTGGACCAATTAAGTGATGACTTTAAACGGCTATCAATTGGAGTAATAATGTGACTATATAGATTTACTATAAATTATAATAATCCATTGCCAGCCTAATTACATCAACTTTTTGCTAATAAAGATTTCAGGATGAAATTCGTGACTCTGGGTGTATGATAAATGTCCTAAAGTAGTAATATTAGCAGCTTCGGTCTTTCGATTTGTTTGCCACTCGCCAGTAGTAACTCAGTAAGTATTAACTCAGTAAGTATGCATTCTTCCCCGCTCCAATTGTTAGATTTATTTGTTTGATTAATTAGATCGATAATAATTGATTGCTCTTCTTTAATTATTGAGCAGTCTAGTTTTCATGTTATTCCAAATGTTTTAGTTAACGATAGTATATTACTTCATGATGTTAGAGAAAATTGCATTTTTGTCCTCTAATTCATTTTTTATCTCTAAGTGAACATAAAAAATAAATTAATATTAAATTGCAAATACCGCCATTAGGTCGATTTTAGGCCGTGAATTTGGTCCCCGGCTCAGGGGCGAGGCAATATATAGCCAGCCCCCACTCAAAATAATTTTTCTACTACATAATACTAGTATTTCACATTTTGCCCCATCTAATAATTTATTTTGAACCCCTTAAATTTATAAAAGATAACAAAATAGGATACTCAAGTTTAGTGTCGATTATGGATTAGCCAAAATTAAACTAAACTTGCAATATTTTAGCACGTTAAGGTTGAAATTTCAATATATAGTGGTGTAAAATCCATTTTTGGGTCTACTTGTGTGTAATTTGCAATTTGAAAAATTGAGATAAAATGATTTTATAATTATTTTTCTCCACTTTTGTTGCCTAATTTTATAGTTTCAAAATTTTCGGCTAAAGTTTTTTCACCCTATAATAAATTTGCCCCCCCGACTGATGATGTTGCTGGCCTCGCCCCTGCAATTCCCAAATTTTCCCAGGATCTAAGCACCGTAGCTTTAATTAGTTTACAGGTCTTCAGAAACTCTCTTGATTAAACATTGGTTTCAAGAGTCTTGAGATGATTTGGATCCTCAAATGCTGAACTCCATAATTCCTCCGACTGCATATCAACACACAACGGTTGCTCACTTTCTTGCCCATCACCCTATTAGTTCATGCCATAGATTTTAGTTGAATGCCGTGAATGCAAGGGTGTACGTAATCAATGCCATACAAATGACCAGGGATCTGCACCAGGCTGCAGAAACATGCCTATAAACTTGAGCTCAAATATTACTGTTTGAAAATTTTGGATTCTTCAATCTCCTCTTAATCTTCTCATTTATTCCTTCAAGTGCTTCAGCCTTGATATTTAAGGTTTCTGCACCTTTGCTCTAACACCACGAATTATCTTGTGGCGATGGTTAATTTTGACCTTTTGCATATGCACAATATTTGCTTCCACCTAAAAAATCTGTTATTTTTACACACTTCTCCTTGAATTAAAAAATTTCTAAACTTGTTCATTAGACGAGTTGAAACCTCAGCTTGGATTTTTTGTACTGCACGTAGAAAAAAAATCGACGGATCTCTAAAATACGCATTTAATCTAATGAACAAAGTCAATATATAATGTCTTAACATTGATCAATATAGTAAACCAATAAAAACAATGATTAAGTATATATAATTAAATTCTCCGAATAATTGTAAAAAAAAAAAAAATCACAATTACTCTCACAATATTCCTTTGGAACATCGATCATGAATAACAACTGTAGCTCTATAATGTTTATAGAAAATATAAGTATCAATGATTTGTTATAAACGTATAAAAACACTTTTTTATACTTTGATCTGAGAGTATAAAATCAATTGTTGAAGTAAAAAGTTAAACACATACTGTATATATTACCTCAAAACTTATCGAGAACTTCTTTGTATACTACGTTTGTTGTAATATCGTAGGTATTTCCTTCCTTGTCACAAATTAACACCTTGATCCCCTTCCGACTGGTGACCCTTGAGAGTGCAACATACAGCTGACCATGACTAAAAACATATGTAGGAAGGTAGAGTCCTACTTGGTCTAGTGATTGCCTTGACTTTTACTAATTGTCATTGCAAAGCAGACATATATAGAAAATTGCTTCCTTTTGAACTGGACATGGAATTGAGTATTGTCCGACGGGTTCTATACTAACCTCGGAATCAAAACCTCGCGAACTACATTTATATTAGATTTCATCTTAGCCTTGATGACCTTTTTTTCCAAGTCTAGAACGACGAGTCTATCGCACTGCACAACTCTGTAAACTAATCATGTTTCTGAGAAGCATTATCATGCAACCAACTTTTAAGACGATCCGATGATTTGGCTAGCCAGAGCATTTTATATCATTGATAAATTCAATCGTGAACAAAACTTGTCAAACATGTCACCATCAACATCTACCTGGATGATGCTATTATCACTCAAATACTCAACAGAATCTCCAAGCATCAATGACATATACTCATTTATTTCGGCAACTATGTCATCGGTTGGAGCCAAGGCAACACGATTGTGAAAAAACGTGGGATCAGCTGAAAGTTTTGCTTTGTGTTCTATTAGGGATGGGTAGGTAGTGCTTACAATGGTATCAATTGGATTAGTTACCTTCTGAATTAGTATATCTTTCAACAACTTGATATCAACTTGACCATCATTTTGTTCGCCTGCTAATCTATCCCCAACATTCAATAGCCATTTGCGTAATGGCTATTGAATGTTGGGGATGGATTAGCAAGTGAACAAAACGGTGGTCAATTTGATATCAAGTTTCCGGTAGATATACTAATTTGGAAGGTAACTATTCCAATTGAGATCATTGTAATCACTGCTTACCCATCCCTAATAGAACACATAGAAAAACTTTGAGCAGATCCCATATTTTTCCATAATCGTGTTGTCCTAGATCCAACTAATGACATAGTGGCCCAAATAAACAACTATGTTATGTAACTGATGCCTGCAGATTATGTTGAGTATTTGAGTTCTGATAGCATAAGCCCGGTAGATGTGGATGGTGACAGGTTCGACGAGTTGTTCACGGTTGAATTTATCAATGATATAAAATTCTTTGACTTGCCAAATTATCAGATCATCTTAAAAGTTTGTTGCATGATAATGCTTCTCAGGAACATCGATCAATTTGCAGAGATGTGCAATGGCACAAGACTTATCCTTACCATACCGGGAAGAATGCCATCAAGGCTAAGATGATATCTAGTATACATGTAGGTCGCAAGGTTTTGATTCAATTCATAGGATTGTAAGGAGCCTGTCGGACATTACTCAATTCCCTGTCCATATCAAAATGAAACAATTTCCTATATCTGCCTGCTTCGCAATGACAATTAATAAAAGTCAAGGACAATTATTAGACCATGTAGGACTCAACTTCCCTACACCCGTTTTTAGTTATGGGCGGTTAGTTATGTTGCACTCTCAAGGGTCACCAGCCGGAAGGGGGTCAAGGTGTTAATTTGTGACGAACAAGGAAATACCTACCTACGATATTACAACAAACGTATTATTTTCGATAAATTATGAGGTAATATGCGTTTAACTCTTTGCTTGAGTAATTGATTTTATACTCTGAGATCAAATTCTTTCTATAAGTTTACAACAATTTAATAGTGATATTTTCTTTAAACATTATACATATACAATTATATATTATCCATGATGATGAAAAGAATGATTGTGAGAGTAGCTGTGACTTTGGTTTTTCTTTCATTTGTTGGACAATTATTCCGAGAATTTGGTCATGCTAATTAACATTGTAATTTCATTGTTTTACTATGCTGATTAACGTTATGCACTATGTATTTGATTTGTTCATTAGATTACATGTGTCTTTTAGAGATCCGTCTATTACCATTTTTTTTCTAGGGTATACAAAAATCCATACTAAGGTTGTCACCTGTCTAATGAGCAAGTTTATAGTCTTTTAATTAAAGGAGATGTGCCTAAAATAATAGATTTTGAGGTGGACGCAAATGTTGTCCATATGCAGAAGGTCGGAATTAATCATCGCCAAAAGAAAATTCGTGGTGTTAGAGCTAAAATAGAACCACATTGAAAAGAGTGTGGTAATATACATAAAACATTCAATACTTGTGATCATTCATCACCTTCATCAAATTGTTTCTAAACTTGAATAGAACGATATATAGTCGATTGACTCAGTCACTCAGTATGATTTGTTTTTGCGGTACTGTTGAATTTCAAGCCAGTTCAATCCGATTTAAAAGGTTGGCGAGTTTCATTTTTGCTACTCTTTGCGGCCTGTATATTTTTATACAAATTCTTGTTGTTCATAAATAGTAAATATGAAGCTAGTTGTTTATAGAATTCTGGTCAGTAATGTATCCAAAGCTACAGTCATTATCCTTTGAATTTTCAGTATGATGTAGCAACAAACTTGAGGTAGTAGGAGAAAAATCAACCTTGATTGCCATCGAGAAAAAGCAGTCTAGCTTGGTTTGAGGGGCTCTTGCAATAGAAATCTACAGAGCCACACTGGAAACTACAATCGGACATCCATAAATCTATCTACGTACACTAGTTTAGTCTAATATGACGAACAACACAACAGAAGCCGCTAAATAAGGAACACAAAATCCATCTAATCCCTCTACATGATGAATCTAGTACTAGTCTTCCTGAACTTCTTGGAAGCCAAGTAGCCAACACCGATACAAACCACCCATATCCCCACATCCACTGCCCACCTCACACCCTCCATCTCCATCTCCATTTCACCCACACCCTCATCATCTTCGGTTTCTTCGACCTCACCACAACATTCGCTGCACCTGCACACATCATAGTACTCCCCTTCCTCTCTAACCTCCGGAATCTCCTCCAGCTCACAACACCTCGTCCTCCTCTTCATCGCCGCCACCATCTCCACCTTCTCATTCACATTCACACCACCTTCCACCGCCACCGACACCTCAGCACCCTTGACACCATCCAACACCTCATCACATTTACACCCCATCTCCCATTTCCTAAACACACCTTTCAGAAACTTGACATCCCCAAAATACACCTCGAACCTCACCCCTTCGCAGACCGATATCCTCTCCTTACACCCGTAAACCACGTCTCTGTCCTTGCTCGTTGTCCAAACCCGGTGCAGCGTCACGAAAGCTGGCGAATCGGGGCGGATTGTAGACCCGTTTATCTCTAACATCGTCCCATTTATGCGAGGGAGACAATGCAGGGTTAGAAAATCAGGGAGATTGGCAGTGTTCTTGTTGGTGGTGCAAGATAGCTGGATGTAGAACGCTTTTATTTTCAAGCGGTCTCTCTCGTTTTGTTGAAACCCTCTACACATTTTCGATCAATTTCTGATGTTTTGATTTGATTTGATTTGATTTTGAATGTATGAATAGTCTTTGTATATATATATATAGATATTGAGTGGGGGTTGTGAATTGGTGATGAAGAGAGGCACTGGTTTTAGAGGAATCAGGGGTTGGACTGATTTGAATGGCACACGGTTTTTGGTAATTTGGCGGTCCACATGAAATGGATCTTTCACCACACGACAATGTTTGCCGCCCAACTGGTCTTATTGTACTATTTATAATTTTAGCTTCTTTATAAAAATAGTAAGGTCGGGTTTGTGCTACTCACACGCTCTTGTCATAAAAAATCCACTAGGTTTGTCTTGCGGTTACAATAATATACTCATTTGTTTTTTTTAAAAAATTATTTACGTATTACTATTTGATTTTTTTTATTGTTTATGTTTTCATTTTTATAATTCTTTATTGTGAATTATGCCACTACATCAAATACCACATCCATTATACAAACCTTATAAAACTCTGTTTCAAAAGCAAACGTAAATAATACTTCCATCGCAGGATCAACAATGAAAACAGTATAAAAGAACGGATGGGTATGAGGAAATAAAACTAAATACCCCGTCGTCCCAATTATTTAGTTATATTTGTTTTGTTGATTTTTTAAATCCAATTTGACCTCTTAAATTCTAAATTATATCGAAAAGGTAATTAATGAAATTATATTACGAAAGTAGATACAATATGTTTTCACAATATAAATTCTTAAATTAATTTTTCGTTATAATTTATAAGTAATCGGAAGTCAAATGGGATAAGAAAAAGTCAGAAAAACAAACAAAAATAGGACTGGGACTGATGACTAGATGATAAACAATTAACAATGGTAAATAGAGCTTAAGGCTAGAAATATAGATTCCCTCAAAAAAAAAAAGAAATATAGAAACACAAATATACTCACCGTCGAAGGTTAACAAATTGAATAACGCAAAAGTTCAGTTTAAATTCTTGGATAAAGCAATCGTTAAATCGCTTGTTCTTAAACTTTATTTGCACCCTTCGTAAGTTTTAAACCTCCCGTGGACAATGAGATCCAAAGGTACAACGTCCAATCACCTTTATATATAGTCAGAAATAGGAGTTTAAGGGATCAACTCATGAGATTAATGAGCATTTCATAAAACCTTTAGTGGAGAAGAAACTGGATAGCCAGAATACATTGAAATCGGATGGGAGCAAAACTTTGCTCATGCGGGCTGGCCATGCTGTGCCTATTTCGAAGTTACACTATTAAACTCAAAAAATAAAACATTGCTAAAAATATAGTGGAGAAGAAATTGGAAAACCAAGAGACAATGAAACCGGATTGGAGGGGTTTGAGACTCAAAGACAAACATGCTACATGGTTTGATGTTTTGTATAGTCATTATTGGTTAAAGAGTTTATTCATAATATAATCTTCTACTTCATAAAATTATTATGCTAAGCAAGTCATGAACTATTATTCATGGCATCATGGAAAACATTAGAAGTGAATATATTTGTGGAAAAAGTCATGAAATGATAGGGTAAAAGCTAGTTAGATGTTAGATTAGATGTTGAAGATTTGCTTCCATACATGGTGCGTATCCAGGCCCAAGGGCCAAGGCCCAAAGGTCCATTTAAGTTTTAAGACTTTTCAGTGCATGTAAAAGTCAATCAAGTTGTTTTAACTTTTAATCATTAACTTAGTTGAAATATCATCTCCGACCCAGCACAACTTTTGTCCGCAACCTCAACAATCAATCGTCTTCAAAAGTTGTAAAGTTTGTCAATGGTCGTGGCTTCTTCTCCTGTTACATACTTTATACCTACTGATTTATATTCTACTACACTGCCTTCTTCCATGTTCTCGATCAGTGTCAAGTCTCTGTCGTTTAGGTCTTGTACTCACATTAAATTTTAAATCCATACTTACGCCCCTGTTGATATATTTTTGTGCTCAATGATTTATCGTATTGTCAATTTGTCATGTCATACATAAAGGTGAAGACATTTCTAATATCATCAAGTAGAAAATGAGACGAGATGTTGGATAGAATTCAAATGGTTTTTACACCATGGAAAGCTAAATGTCCATTTGTCAAGGCAAAGATGATCAAATTATTGTATACCGATCAATTAGTTTCTATTCTAAATATAGAAACACGGAATAGAAACACACTCAATCGGGGGAGTTCAATTATACTTGAGTTGTTAGTAAAATATTATTCACTTTGAATTGGAGTTCAATTATATAGGAGTTTGTGTTTCAAATGATGATTACAAACAGCCGGCATAAAAGGATTGAATCAAAAAGCTTTCGTCTTGAAGCGGAATATATAAAAACAAAGTGAAGAAAAGTAAAGGGGAAGATAAGAGATCGAACGTGACCGGAGTGTTTGGAGAAGGAGTTCAAACTTGCATGCGCAGTTTGTTGTGTTTCTAATGTTTCGATGTTTCAATTGGTAAAAGAGGCAAGTGGCGATGTGATTTTGTTTTCAGGTTTAATCTCGTCATCTCAAAATGGTATTGACCACCCTCTACATCTAGCATGTTATCTTACTAGCAAGAAGGCTAGTAAGATAATTGAACTTTAATCCGATCAGGCCTGAATCGAATGAACTGAACTTGCTTGATGGGATCCTTTAGGTTTTTAGTCGGACCGAATTTAGGTTTTAAGTCGGTCCGGATTCGAATGCCTCCGGACTGTATCCAGGGGCGAAGGCAAAAAAAATAGACATAGGATAATTTTCTCGGTTTCCTTTAACATCATGCTTGTAATTTGTTTTCCTTCTTTTTTACGATATCTATAAGTTGTTGTTAAAGTAATTTTTTTTTGTTTTTTTTTTTTTGGTAAAGAAAAGGTCATGTAATTTTTAAAACATATCGAGGAACAAAAATAGATAAAAGTTAAAAAAATAAGAATTCGTGTATCAGTTTGGTTGTGCATTTGGTAGTCTTGATTTAGCGAAACATTAAAATTGACATATAATGCACTAAAAGCGTTTCAATTACTAAATCCGTTTAAAGCTTGATTGTAAATAAGTCGAAAACTCTAAGCTAAATTAGCACGGAGTAAACTAAATTAGCTTCGCCCCTAAATGTATCGAATGGACGGCCTAATTATTGGTTATGCGATTATTGTAGTGGTTTGGTTCAATCGTTTTTGTCTGCTGCGTAGTCTACCAAAGTAAAGGATGAAGTAGAATTCTAGTGAGAAATTTAATGGCTCACAAGAATTTAGGCAACAAGTAGATGAGAAAAGACACACAAGCCCTAGAATTTGAATTTTCTCTTTTGTGGTGGGCACGAGCTGAGAATATATGCCTTACAAATTTGAGTCTTTTTCCGACCCACCATTTAATTTGTTTTTTATTTAGGTTCTAAAATGTGGAGCATGGAGCGTGTGGTAAACACACGCCTCAAAAGATACTTCTAATCACTACTTGTATGTATTAAGGGTGTACGAGGTAGAGTGATAATGGTTGTCTAATGTAATAATAATAGTATTAGTACCAATAAAAAATTACTACCTCCATTTCATTAATAACTTCCTAAGGTAACTATTGATCGCGACCTTTGACCACGTATAACTCCTAAATTACATTAGAGAAAAATATAATTTTATTATATTATGAAATTAAATGAAATATACTTTCATAATCAACTTTTAATTCATATTGATACAGTTTAATTTAAAAGTTATACGTGATCAAAGTTCGCGATGAACAGTACACTTAGGAAGTAACTAAATAAGTATTAATTATTAAGGGTTCTCAATTACGAAGTATTAGTTAAGTACAAGTGGTAGAATTCAATTTTTTTTCCTCTTATATCTGTCCGTGAAGGAGACAATAAAAGGTGTTGAAAATTTAATATAAATGAGTAGATTTATGTACCTCCTAAACCGTTTGAGTTTTGGGATAGTCTGAATTCTATTGTGGTATCATAGCCTTGCCCATCTGAGTTCGAATTTCATTGGAGACAAACTCCACCCAATATTAAATTTCCACTCGATTGAACTTCTCAGACAGGTTGAAATTGGTCACGAATATGGAGGAATGTTTGAGATTTAATATAAATGATTAGATTTTTATACCTGTCAATATTTCAAAATTTGGAAGAGTTTAATTTATATTAAGAAAAAGGGAAATGAATTAGAACAGCTTGAGCAGATGAATAATAAAGTGATAGGGTATGGAGTAACATGCATGCCTACCTAGTTAGTTTCCCAAGCCATCACCTCGAATAATTTGACCCTAACGACCAATCAAATTCAGATTCCATTTTTTATATAATACAGTATCATTCTTATTTCTGTAAAATGGCAAAATAAATAAAAGGACTCAAGTTATTATGGCTATATACTGGAGTATATGAGTTTAACATCCGCTTGCTTATATATGCCTATATTTGATTCATATGAAAAACACGTCTCTTCGGTATATATATTTCAGATTTACTTAATTGAAAAATTTTATAACAATTGTTCAATTCATTTTAAATTAATTAAATATAATTCAATTTTTTTCAAATGATTCAAACAGAGTATTGTTAACCATAGTAGTACTTCATAATAATAAGGAGTCGAAATAAATAATGTGATTTTTTTAGAAGTACTAAATAATAGACTGATAGAGCACATGCCAAGATAAGTACTTCAATTCTCTACTAGAAGATATCCCAGTAGCATTAGAATATGGTCATGGGAGAGTCCGGAATAAATCCGGGAAGGGGGAGGGGATGCTAATTTATCATTTCAAAGGGCGCAAAATGCTAAAGGTTCCATTTTAAAGGGGGCAAAATACTAAGGAAGCTTTGACCAATTAAAGAATAGGAAAGTCAATAAAATGTTAAATAAATTAAATTGTTAATTAAGTGGTTATTTTTATTTTAACCAAACAATAAAATATCGATTAACTTTAACTTTTAGTATGTATATCAAATACCCCATGATTTTGATTATAATCATATTTTTTTACTTTAAACAAAAACAATCAAAAAGCGATTGTAATATGCATTTGCACACACTACCTAAATGTTTTATTAGAAGCTTCCAAATGAAAAAATATAATGTTTATTACATTAGTTTCTCCCCATAATTCATCATTTTTTATTCATTTTTTTTACTATTTCCTCCTATTTTTCATAATGTGTTTTAGCTTTTTTACCATTTGAGAAATAGATATATATGGTGTTTTAATCACGTGTAATGCATTAAATCTCATTTTATTTTTAATTATGTCTTCGACTCTCAAAAACTTTGTTGAATGAATTGTCAATTATGATTTTTCTCACCAACTAATATTAGTTGTTTCATATTTTGGGAGTACAATAATACTTTGCTGAAAATATGAAGAAAACAATGTATTAAATAATGCTTTGTGGAGGATATTTACTTGGAGACCATTTATTAATTGAGAAAACTAAATAAATATTCGTAAGCAATGAAATAAGAGCTTCGATTTGACATATTGTACCCCAATTGTTCAGAGTTGAAAGGTTAAATGGGTTTGTCTCATATTGAGAAAATGCAAAAAGTTACACTAGAATATAAGACATGAGCTTACACTTGTTGTCCAAGTTCTTTAGCTAAATGTTTCGAGATCGATCTACGCAGGCGCACAGGGGTGCAAATCCTAGCCAGATTTATACACGATATCTCTTCAAATTCAAGTTTACTTTTGTTAATGTCCGGGAGTTACAAGAATTAATCAGATTTGATGGTGCATTAGTACAAAATATTTGATTTCGTACTAAAATGCAATGAAGAAGATATAGAGAAGGAAAAACACCGCATAAAACATTCTTCCTTCTCCTCCATTTTCCTAAGTATAATCCGTGCAATCAGTCTCTATTCGTCGAAAATCATTAATGTGTGCAACTAGTGGTTTTGTTTATTCATTGTATCTTGGAACACAGACTCTCAAACTCTTAAGCAGCGTAAGTGAGAGGGTGTATTTTGTTTTAAGGAAACTGTGCTTACACAGACCTCGAATTTCTTCATCTAAGACGATTTTACATTTCTTATGTTTATTTGAAATTTTAGTAATCCTTTTCTTTTCATAGTCAATATCTTTGTGTAACATACTTCACTCACCCTACTTGTTTTATTTTTTAACATTCATTTTCAATCTATTAATGATACATACGTTAATTTATTCAATTTTATTTTTTACTATTCTTATACTATGATCTCTAAGGAGACCGACTCCCTTTGGTAATGATGTGTTTTTGAGGAGTGATCATGTATAGACAAATTTCATAGGGGTGCTATTGTTATTATCCTATTGGAATTGCAATCAGTTTGACATATGATACATTTAATTTTGTATTTTTGTATAAAATATGTCACTATGACACATGTTAATTTGTATGTATATATATAGTGGGACATGGAGATAAAGATAGGAAAGAACTAAAAACAATTGGATATATTTAAAGGGTTTTTGTTAGCTATCTATCTTGATTCTCGAGTGTAGTGCTTAGTAGTGCTAACACTTGATATCTTGAACAAGACTTTCTTCAAAGAAGAAGAAGAAAAAAAAAAGAGAAATGAAAAAAGAAAATCTTGAACAGGACATAACATTCCTATATGCATCACCATTTATTGGTCAATATTACTCTACTAGTCACATATATTCTGGTGCTTTTTCATATCTCAAGCAACAATTCCAATTGTTCTCCATTAATATCTTTACAAGGATATATATATTAAATGACTTCATCTTTAATATACTTTCCTCCTCCAAAGCTTTAATATTCAATCTCATCACATCTTTATGGAAACTTTTTGAAATTTAAAACAGTATATTTAACATTTTTTTGCTATTAACCATGGATGCCGAAAACGAACCGAATGTCAAGAAGGAGATTGAGAAAGAAGAAGAAGAGCTGGATGAACTGGAGGAAGGAGTTGATCGTCAGGAGTATCAGCCATGGCACAAGCAGATCACGGTCCGTGCTGTCGTTACAAGCATACTTATTGGATGCATCTTCAGTGTGATTGCAATGAAGCTGAATCTCACAACTGGTGTTACACCGAACCTCAATGTTTCTGCTGCTCTTCTTGCGTTCATTTTCATCAGGACATGGAGTAAGATTCTTAAGAAGATAGGGATAGTTTCGGCTCCTTTCTCCAAACAGGAAAATACCATGATACAGACATGTGTTGTTGCATGCTACAGCATTGCAATTGGAGGTATATATAGTATATTAATAATCTAGCTAGCTAATAGTACTGGTTCTGTTTTGAGTTATGGAAATAGTAGTTTCCTTAAAAAGTAACTTGACCTGTTGTGAATTTGATATGATCAGGTGGATTTGGATCTTATCTGTTAGGAATGAACAAGAAAACATTTGAGCTATCAGGTGGTGGGAGTGTTCTTGGAAATAGTCCAAGCAGTATCAGGGAACCTGGAATTGTTTGGATGACTGCCTACCTATTTCTAGTCTGTTTCATTGGTCTTTTGTACTAATTCCTCTTCGAAAAGTAAGCGATTTATTGGCCTTCGTTTTTCATAGTACGAATTATGTCGCTTGTTTTATGAAAACGAACGATGTAATAATATCACTTTCGTGTGCTTGAGTTGGTGTCTAATATTTGCTCTATCAGGACTAGTATTGAGTTGTGTTTGTGTAAACTGGTGACAGATCTTGATCATTGACTACAAGTTGACCTTCCCAACTGGCATGGCAACTGCAGTTCTTATCAATGGATTCCACAATGGAAGAGGTGACAAAACAGCAAAGTAATCAACTCACAAACACCTTAAGTTTCGATTTGCTCGATCCCTGACTGGGAGGCTTGATCTAACATCTATAGCTGATCATGATGCAGAAAGCAGGTGACAAGTTTCATCAAGTCTTTTTCTTCAAGTTTCCTATGGGGGTTCTTTCAATGGTTCTACACTGCCAGAGAGGAATGTGGTTTCGCACAGTTCCCTACTTTCGGACTTCAAGCAAGAAAGCAAACGTAAGAAATTTACTACACCTACCCTGCCTGGAATAATATTCTCTATGCAATGCAATTTG
This sequence comes from Plantago ovata, assembly GCA_028274465.1. Classification (NCBI taxonomy): domain Eukaryota; kingdom Viridiplantae; phylum Streptophyta; class Magnoliopsida; order Lamiales; family Plantaginaceae; genus Plantago; species Plantago ovata. The sequence goes on along the minus strand of CM051455.1, from coordinate 30,333,944 downwards.
AATGGTTCTCTCTTGATAATTTTTTGCAGATTCTACTTCGATTTTAGCTTGACATACGTTGGAACCGGAATGATCTGTCCACACATCGTAAACTTGTCTCTGCTTCTGGGGCTGTTATCTCATATGGCATAATGTGGCCTCTTATTAGACATCTTAAAGGAGAATGGTTCCCAGCTAATTTACCAGAAGACAGCATGAAGAGTCTTAATGGCTACAGGGTCTGTCCTTTACTCTTCCTAGAAACTCACATACAGTTTCTTGATTTACTTATATCTAACATACAGTTCTTTGGCAGGTATTTATCTCCATAGCTCTCCTTATAGGCGACGGGCTCTTCAACTTCATAAACATCATACGCATTACGATTATGAGCTTCCATAGCAGGTTAATTACCAAAAATCCCAACTCAGGTAAATCCTTAGCTTCTTAGAACTTTATCTTGATAAAAGTATTGCCTAATGTTTAACACTAAATGTTTCTGTCAGCAAATGGTGTTAACCAGGAGAAGATTAAAAGTAGAAAGGATGAGATGTTTGTTAAGGATAAGATCCCTCTCTGGTTCGCTGCTGTTGGTTATGTGGCTTTGGTCATCGTATCAGTGATAGCAATCCCGTTTCTTTTTCCAGAACTCAAGTGGTACTTTGTTCTAGTAGCCTACATTTTTGCTCCTTCGTTAGCCTTCTGCAACGCGTATGGAGCTGGACTGACAGACATAAACATGGCATACAATTATGGCAAGGTGGGACTTTTCTTTATAGCTGCAGTGTCTGGGAGAGAGCATGGGGTTGTAGCTGCAATGGCAGCTTGTGGTCTGTTCAAGTCCATAGTCAACGTTTCGTGCATTTTGATGCAAGATTTCAAAACAGGGCATCTCACTTTAACATCTCCGAAAGCAATGCTTCTGAGTCAGGCCATCGGAACAGCTTTAGGCTGCATAGTTTCACCGTTGAGCTTCACTCTATTCTACAACGCGTTCGACATTGGAAACCCTGATGGAGAATTCAAGGCCCCTTATGCTATTATATACAGAAACCTGGCAATTATTGGGGTACAAGGCTTTTCAGCTTTGCCAGAACACTGCTTGCAGCTTTGTTATGCGTTCTTTGCATTTGCAATTGCGATTAACTTGGTGAAAGAACTTTCACCTAAGAAGGTGGGTAAGTGGATGCCACTACCTACTGCTATGGCGGTTCCGTTTCTGATAGGAGGGTATTTTGCTATCGACATGTGTGTAGGGAGTCTGGTGGTGTTTCTATGGTACAGAATTAACTCTAAGAAGGCGGAACTAATGGTTCCGGCTGTGGCGTCTGGTTTGATATGTGGAGAAGGGATGTGGTCTCTTCCTGCATCTGTTTTGGCTTTGGCTAGAGTCAATCCACCCATGTGCATGAATTTTTTGCCTGGCTAATCATGCGACGTTAAACAGTTAGAGAACTTAGAGTTGTATTTGTCTTTAGTAAATGAAAACACATTGTGCCTGGGAACAGAAGCACCAAGAAATGTTTATGAATGGTATTCAACTATTGATAGATCATAGATCATTAATAATGAAAATTACACGCAAGTTTACTTTCATTGATTTCTCTTCTAGACAGGCATTTGACGCAAGCCTACTTATAGAAGCACATCACGAGGTGCTTTTCAAGCTTCAGTGCAGAACTAAGCAAAAAGCCAGAATGCCATTTGCAAACGCTGCAATGTGACAGTAGACAATCAACGTGTAGAGGTGTGGCAATTTATAACGTATAAGGTTTGCATAATCGTTATGGCATTAAAAATTTAGGTTCTATATTTTCATAATATAATTTTTTTAAAATACTTTAACATTATAGTTTAAGAATAATCGGGAGTCAAAATTGAAATTTGTTAACCGAAAAGAGTCAAACTAGGAAACTTCTAAGAGAACAGAGGGAGTACCATTTAGATTAGAAGTATGACGAAAAGGAAATACGTATGAAACTACTACTTGTCATAAACTGGCACGTCGGATAGGCATCAAACAATTGTAGATACCAGATCTCTCACACTTGAATAAATATTTTGAATTTGTAACACACAATTTCTATATATGAAGTGAAAAAGGAATTCTTCAGAATTTGCATGTATAATGAATTCAATCTTTTCGGCTGAACTGGTACATTACATCCTAAAATCCATATAAGAATGTACGGAAGTCATCTATATAGCACATTTTATAGCAACAAGAGACTACTACACAAGTGTACATAAAATAACAGACTATTGGTTGTCGGTAAACTAGGACATGGCGCCTCCACTGGGAAAAATATTTGCACTCTCCATAATTTTATTCGTACAAAGTTATGAACTTATGATACGAGCCAAGACATCACTCTTACCCCGAGCAAAAATTGTGTACACTAGTCGAATTGCATCGAGCCAACCATCTAAGGATTCCCAAGATTCAGCAATCTGTAGCACAAAACAGTGGAACTTAGTACAGGAAAGAAATTTAGGTGCTGTGATCTTGTCTTGGTCTGCATCCTTCTTGCTTTAAACGCATGATGCATGTTATTAAAAATAAGTAAAATTAAATTACCAAGAAAACGGGTCCTTGAATCGTGTCAATGCACAGGCCAGCACCAGGAGGTAACGTAAGATCAGCAGATGCTGATACAGAGATGATATCTGGGACGTTGACCTTTATGACAGGTTTACTAGTTCCCATGTCTCCCGATTTTGATGAAAGGGTCGGTGATAATGGTCCCTCAGCTCTGTTTAACTGCAGAACGATCTTTACTGTGTCATATTGTGGAATAATATTTTCCCATACAAAAATTCTAGTTAAACTAGCCTTGTTACGATTAGTTGAAAAACATAAAATAGAATTAAAAATAAGGAAAAGGTACATATGACATGATTACTCCCTAGAGATGCCAAAACTATCTGATGACCCATATCACAGGGCAATGGATATATTATTCTACCTGCTGGAGGCCTTCCTGATCAAGCACAAACTGAGATCGTTTCCAATCACCATGAGGCGCAAGTGGATTTCCAACAGGTGGTGCCGTTAGGTATCCCATCTTGAGATATGGTAAAGGCAGCTGTAAAAATAAAGACAAACTATTATTTGGATAAGATTCCCTAAGTGTTCACTTGCATCAAGAGAATATTAGGAAGAGTAACGGCTCTGCAGTTTCGCGATTATTGCCAATTTGCTAGGTCCCACGGTTGTGTCATATACAACTACAAAATCACAAAATTTCTTCCATTGAACTATTTAACTATGATCATAAGGAGAAGCGAATTGCAAAAATAAGTAGATGAAAAGATGATAACGGTGAATCTAGGAAAGAAAAACTTGAGATCATATATGGTTTGCAGGATCCAGTACAGGAAACCAAGCAAAAAATTACTGTGGTAGAAATGTAAAAGGGCTAAAAATTGACATACCATAGAGCGGACGAGCTTTAATGCACTAGTGTAGACCTGAATAAAAGCACAAAACATAAATGAGATTCGTATTAATTTTCTGAAAAATAATTAGGTTCATCTGATATACTATAAATGGGGGGAAATTCATTACAATTGATCTATTGAAGGTATGCTGATGAAACTGATATAAGTGCAACAAAACAAAGGGGAGGAGATAATCCATACCCCCCTCCCCCCGTTCTATCCCATTTTTATGTCGTCTTGGGTTCTTCACTAGTTGAAAAAAATGTCGTTTTGCAATTTTCAATAAAGAATTTGATCATAACTAATGCAAGTGGTTGAATTTCATGTCGTTTGGAAGTATTCAAGTATCATAATTACTTTTGATTACTAGGGTATTCTTTAGAAAAATCAATGATGAAGTGTGTTAAAATGTGGGAAAACTCTAAAACAACATATCAAAAAAGGAGGAAGTAGTATGAAGTATAATCTTGAGTACAATATTTGTTGAAATTTGGAGCTGGGCAGATGAAACTTCAGGTGCAGTAAAAGTAATCTTGGAACTAGGACACAAGACAGTTCACTTAAAATCGTCATGTTATTGACTTATCAGTAAATAATCTCAACGAGAAACGTTTCAAATAATGTGCTTACTGAGTAATTGGGCTTCAGAGCATGTGCAGCAGCAATATATATAGCAGCCTGACAGTACAAATCATCAGGAGAGAGATCCTTCGTGTCCATGTGACCTCCAGTTCTAGATATGTCCTCTGCTAATCCATACTGCAAGTGAAATCCAAATCAGAACAACTTTTAAAACCTTCATCTTTCTAGTGTTCAAAAGGACGAGCAGGTCCTGGTGCCCAGAATTATCAGAAGGACAATCAAATGCACTAACCAGGACAGTTCCAAGATTATAGATTGCCCGGTGGAAGTCAAACTGCAACTGTATTGCAGCACGAAACTGCAGACAGACGCGAACTATTAGGTTATATGAAACAATAAACACCCAAAACGTCACCGATCCAAACAGGTCATCTTACCTTACTGATGGCAGTTTTCACTATTGTCTGTTTTTCACGAGCAGGAACAATTGCACTGAGTTCCTGATACATAAAAATATAACTTTGAGATATAAAGATGCACAAAAGAAGCAAGCACTTCAAATAACTGCTTCAGGCACGAGAAGAAGAGGTTTATTTAGACAGAACATTAATTTAATTCATGAAAAAGAAAATTGAAAGAACAACACACCTGCAGAGCAAGTCCCCAGTTGTTAAGTGCCTGAAAATTTATGGCAGGGTGAGAACAGAATATGAAAATATTTCAAGTTAATTATTGTCACACAGCCATTCTATTACACAAGGAAACATAACATGTGCTAAGAAGAAAATAAAAGATGCATTGGTACAGAGACATGAAACGAAACCCGGATATGGTTTCTTACGCTCTTCTGCTAATCACAAATTAAGGTACAGGGCAAAATGCTGACTTCAATGATAATAAATATCTTCGCAATTTTACCTGGGGACTATTCCAATTAAGTTGGACTGCCTTTTCATAATGCTTTGTAGCCTGAAAATTAAGATACAAAAAGAGAAGTTCATTGAAATTTCCTGTTGTTTGAAATGTCACAGGTAGCACATACTCAAGAGCTGAATATACAAGTAATCCTTCCATGATGGCTAGACTAATTCTTCTCATGAAATACCAAATAATTATGTAGACCAGCATATGAAAACACACCGAGAAGATGACATTTACAAATTTCAGAGTATATACATTATATTTCAACTTTCACAGGCATTACCCAAATAACAAAGCACGGTTATCATTTGCAAAACGTCCAATTTGCATGGAGAGAATATTTTCATAATTCTTCCTACACAGAATCAGCATCTCCTCATATATATGATTTATTTGGTATATATATCGACTACTTGATCATCGTTTTCAAGTTTAACCATCGAATACACGAAATTGTAAATTACAGTATGCTGCTAATTCAATGAAACGATACTCACAAGTAGTATGAGAAGATATCCTCAGAGATTTCCATGTCAAAGACCAAATTCCATAAATTATACCAGAGCTTGCACCCAAGTGATTATGCAACGGTAACTCACTTATCCCCCCATAACTGCAACATGCCTTTTTTCTTTGCTTATCTACAACTAGATGTAACTTGTAACTTATTTTATACCTCGATAGGTCTGAATTTTAGATAAATTAAATAATTTTTTAGAAATTAAACTGACTGCTGTAGCAGCATATTTAAATTTGGAAGTAGGAGCCTTGGTTCATGGACAAAGAGCACAAAAAATTAACTGGACCAGCATGATGACATAGGGCAGCTGTATTATCAGTCAAACTGCAGGAAACATAGAAAAAATACACCAACCTGTTTCCAGAGCTCTTCAGCTTCCTTTGTACGGCCACGCATTTTTGCCCGATCTGAGATTGCTATAGCCCAATTATAGTAAGCCTGACACCGAGAAGCATGATAAGCATTAAGATGGAAGCTACAGAAATTATTGCATTTAAGTTTACATCAATTAGAGAAGCAGCATACGATGTAGAATTTCTTTTGCAAATACTTCTTCAATTAGAGAAGCAGCATACGAAGTTGGATTCATCTAATGTCAGGTCATTGATTTATGTTAGCTATAGACCAATACTTCTTCAAAATTCACTAAACAGAGAAAAAGCTAAAAAATACTCTTGTTTATGTATGCATAGATTTTCCTCGTATAATATAACATGGCAGCATGAGCCACACAACTGTTCACTCTTGTTTATCATGAGATGCAAATATATAGCTCTAGCTCGCCATAGCAAGAAAATACTATCTAGCGTCACAGAACCAAAATGTACCATTGATACGTACATCATTAAGTGTAGGAGAAAGACGGGTTGCGTCTTCATACTTTTTACAGGCTTCTTCAAGCAAAGCATCCTTTGAAGGAGAACTGGATTCTGGATTTACATTATCAGCACTTTCCTGCAAGAAAATTAAAGAAACAAATTATGGTTGAGCAAGGAACAGGCCCAGAGTCCTAACGGTGCAATAAAGTAACTACAACATAACTGCAAGTATTTTCATATTGATCAGGCTATTCCATTCAGTACATAGTTTCAACCATATATTTCAAAAAGATAAAAAAATAGATTTAAAAATAAAATCAAATTGATCCATATGATGCAGAGATCAACTGTTTAAAACCCAGCATTTCTCACAAGACTTTTGTTGGGCAAGAAGCTGTTGAAGATATTCCAAAAATCTTATACAAATAACTGAATTACACCCTCCAGACCTGAAGAACAAGAGCCCAATTGTACAATGCATCATAATCTTCTGGATTTCTCTCTAGTGCACTAGCATATCTGCAGATCAATGCCGTAAGGCGGGTGAGATAATTCAACTTGAGCATGAATGATCCTTTGCAAGGAACACAGAGTACTTGATAGCAATTGCTAGCTCATCCAGACAAGTAAACAATCATGCATGCATTCAATGTGTATGAGCATAAAAAACACAATTTTTTAACAGAAAGATAACCCATAATCATCAAAATAAGTAGCTCATAATAAGCGGATGATCAAAGATTCAAAATGTTCACATGCATCATGAAGAAATTTCGACAAGATCACACATTTTCTTTCTATATTAATTCGGGCAAATGTATGTAGGGGCCATGCCACTCCACATATATGAAACTAACACATATTTTTAAACCATAGATAAGATGGATCTTTGTCAAAATGAAGTCATGATTTGGATAAGACAGGGACCAAAGGTGAACTTGGCTCAGAACATACAGAAAGGTCCATATTTCAGTTTTTGTAATGCAGTCAGGAGGCAGAAGAGAGTACCAACAGTAAAAGCATGAAAGAAACTAAATGAACATAAAGGAGAACATAATTTTAGTCAACTAAATAAGGTTGCCTAAAGATAAACGAGTACCTCCTGGCAGCAAATGCAAGAACTCTTTGACGAGATCTGCCTTCCTCATCAAGGCCAGTAACACTGTTAATCAACTCCATGGCAGCATTATTCTGTTCAATTTGCTGCTCTGAGTTTGGTTGACTGGAAGGCATAACACCACAAAGTAAAAGAAGAAATAAGAAACACAGAGCAATAACTATTCATAATGGAGAAAATGAACCATAATTCCAGCAGGGATGGCCTTGCTTCAGCACAAAAGCAAGGCCTGTGTACAGACCAACACAGCTGTTATGCAAAAACATACAACAGAAGAGAGTCATCACAAAAAGAACAGAATATGAGGGTACATGTTTGTCTCAACACGTGTAAAAGGTTACATCATAAATTTCAGCTGATACTAGTTTGTGTGTAGAGAAGTCAAACTATGAAGGTAGTAAACAAGTAGGAAAAGAGCGTTAGTGAATCAGCCACGATCATTATCATTACTAGCCCTGACCTAGTCCTTACATAATGAAGATGAATATTGGAACTATAGTTAAAGGTGACAAACTCAGACTTGTATAACATACTCATCTATTGGAATTTGGTCCATTCCAACACAAATCCCCTCTTACCAGAAAACTCGTCTTTAAACATTCAGAGGCCAATATAATCAAACTAAATCCCATTAGTTCTCAAGCACTGAAGTACTAACGCCATTCTAACGAAAATGATCTGAAACGCACAGAGTGGCAACCTCTCAACACATTTCCCTCTATTTCAACAATCCCAGTCTATCAGCTTACAGTTCTAACTTGTCAGATTCCAAATCTGTTGAGTTAATTTAGTTGAGCAATTGAACCCCAAAATATCCTGTGGAAGATCTCCTCCTACCCAGACTTGAGAACCAATAAGATCCAACAATCACGGTGAAGTGCAAATCACATAATAAAAAAAAAACAAAATGAAACCATTTAGAGGCTAATCATTTCCAGAACTAAATGATCCAAAGGGAACAATACTAGTATACTAGAATGAATCTAAACAACTGACCTAACAGTATCAGCCTCTCTCTCAGTTGCCGAATCACCACCACTCTTCAACTCGTTGAGCAATTCTCGCATAGTAAACGTCCGACTCCCTTGCTCATTTCCAAGCTTCGAATCATCGTCGTTCAATTGCACACCACCAATTACTTCTTCACTCGAGATTTCCTCCTGCGGCGGAGGATTAGAACGCAATGTCTCCTCCTCCGCTACGACAACTGGTTGTACTACCTCCTCAGCAACAACAACTGGTTGCACTTCCTCCTCCGCAACAACAACTGGTTGTACATCGGTGGAATCAGGGAGGTTGGGATCTGGATCGCCGGCCGATGCGGGTGCGGTTTCGGGGTGCTGATCGTGTTCGTGCGTTCCGTTTGGGAGTTCCGATTGCTCGGAAGACATAATTGAGGTGTTAAGTTATCGGAGAATAAAGATTGTGATTTGGCGATCGAGAGTGAAGAGAGAGAGAGAGAGATCTATTTTGATGCAACAGCGACCAAGTGAAGTACTAGTGTTCAGTACTACTCTAGTTCGTCTCGGATATTAGCCTAGGTCTTTCAGGAGTTATGAGGGATCCGCGTTTCATCTTTAAATTAATTAAATCCGTCAAAAACATTAACTCCTTATATTATTATTAATTTTATACGTGTGCACCCTATTACAGAGCTTCTTTGCATCTAAGTCCCTGTGAGCTCAACAATTATGTTTAAATCCAAATTACACAAAAACAGTTTACCAAATTAAAAGTGACTATTCATTTAAATCAAATACAGTAATAACCTTAGACTTTTTGAGATTTTCTTTTTTCTCTTTCATTTCATCTATTTTTTTCTTTTATAATTCCAATAACGAATCTCTGACTAGCTCCGATTGCTTCATACAACACTTGAAAAAACATTAAGCCTCTAAACGACCGATAAAGTAACTTGGGTTGTGATGGCCAGACAAATTAATGACAAATTGAAGAGTTTTAGTTGGTTCTAAAACAAGTATGCACTATCACACTTAATTAGTTGTTGACCAGATAAGGAATAGCTCTAGGGTATCATGACCGATTTTTGTTACAAGGAAGGAAGACAAAACAATAGTATGATAAATCTCAGTGAGATTCGTGCAAATTTGTACAATGAATTAGTGTAACAACCATGATTGTAATATAACATGTCTGAGCAATGGAGTAGCCAAAGATCCAAATTAAAGGTCTACCAAACAATGAAACAGTAACTCAAACATGGCTCAAAGCGATTAATGAATTTTGTAACATGAAGTTTCGCATAAACATGCAATCAAGTTTTAATACGATGGAGTACTTTGGTGCCTGTAAAATGTAGCTGCAAACAACATGATGGTTTTGAATAACAACATGTATTACAATATTTATTAAAATAAAGATAAAAGTTTTTTTTAGTGTTAGATGAACATTCACCTTAGATTAGGACACACAAATAAAACCTACAAAGATATCATCCAATGAAAAAAGTAGCATTGAACATTTAACTTTATGATTTGTGAGTGTGAGTCGAAAAGTGAAGTGAGTTCGTTGTGATAATCGGATCACCCAAACCAACTATTTTATATAGCACTTAAAAGCACACCTTCAAATTGTTGCATGCTTGTGTGATATTTGTTACACATGATATCCCATTTGAACTTGACACTTATCACGCATGTGTAATGCCCTCTTAGTTTTAGATATTATTATTTTAATTAAATTTGAGTCTCGATCAAATTTGTAGTTGTATATAACGAGGTATTAGGAATGCAAATGGTAGCGCCCCACCCACCCCATTTGGATAGTCCCCGAGGTTATCCCCAAGAGTTGTGCGGTCTTACAACAACAAAGTTTGTAATACACCTTGAAAGAGTTAAATTGGTGTATTTCCTTCTCACAATCGTATTTTTTGCCCTTAACAACACTAGATTTTTCCTCGTAATCCCATAATATTGGCTGAGAACCAGCTCCACGATTATTCATACTATTTTGGAAACAAAATTGAAATTAAAGTTCGATTTCGATTTCATAACTGAAATTGTGTTCAAACATCTATACTTTCATTTTGATGGGGAGTATTAACAATAAGAACACTTGTGTCTACATTGTGATGGAAAATGCAAAGGACAATGATGAACTCAGAACAAAACCAATGTGAGATTTAAACGAATTAGTCGAGTTGCAATTCGGAACTCAAGACGAGTGATGTCCCATAAGACGAACACCAAAAAGTGCCACACGTAATCATGAGCAAGAAAAGGAAAATTTGAAATATGAGGGCGCACCTGAGGTGTTGCGCCACCAACACTAGATTGCAAAGAATTCAAAATTACACGTATTTAATGTTTATTGGGATGCTGATTCATGCTTCAAAATCTAGAAAGACCGAATTGTTATCTTGCAATTACCATCCACGTTTTACTACCATACAAAGTCGCTTATTTTCACACATGTAATTTTTATTTTACGCCTTTCGTTAGGTGAGATTCTAGCTATAAATACGGCGGCTAGGGTTCTTCATTTGTATGCCATTTTGAAGCAACACAAAGCACTTCAATGCCTTCACCATTTCTGCAAGCTTTTTAGTCCCATTCAGCTAAAATTATAGTAGTAGCCCAAGTTCTTCACTTGTAGCTCAGTTTCAACACCATTTCCAAATATGTCAGATGTTCCCAAAGAGTTACATCGCAGAATTCTCAGTTGGATGCCAGCGAAGTCAGTGCTGCGGTTCAGGTGTGTATGCAAGGAATGGCGAAATACAATTGACAGTCCTGCATTTGTCAAATTGCACCTGGAACACCTGTTGGGCAAGGACGCTATGATGATGATCAAATGTGTCTCTGGTAAGATATATCCTTTCTCTGCAGAATCTCATAATCATCACGAAAGCAGCAGCAACGGCAAGATTGAGGCTCAGCGTGTCAGGAGCCTTGTCCGTTCCCATGGCTTGACCCTGATCCGGAACTATTCCAGAGAAACAGCTTGGGTCCTTTGTTATCCTTTTGAGCAGACAGAGGAAGACTTCATCAACACACAACAGACTGGCTACTTTTGTATCACCAACCAATACATGGTGGTAAGAATGTCAAGAATCTCTGATGCCAGAATCAACGGCAATGCTCGAATTTATGAAACTCTATTCTACTGTCGTCAGGCGAAGCAGTGGCACAGCATTGAGCTTCTTATCAAGAATCATCATCAAGGAAGTAACTGAGTAGTATAATTTGTTTGTATTGTGAGCTTCGATATATCCTATGTAGCAGCTAGAGTTGTATCCAGTATGTTGTTCAATTCTCCTTCTCATATCCAGTTGTAATGCTGTTCAAAGCAGGTTCAATTTAAGAATGCCCATTTTAGATTTGTCTTTTCTTGAGCCCTGGTTATCCAATCCAGGCAGGCCAATTAATTTCCCAGTATGACTAGCAATGAGTTACTACTACTACTTACTAGTAAAAGATGTTTTCAACATGTAACACTAGGGCTGTAAAGAAACAGAGAGTTCATAAAACTCAATGGATTTGGAGAGTCTTTTCCATATAATATAAAGTTGATAATATGTTACAATGCGAACGTCTGGCTTAGGATCATCTTCCAAGCTCGACTCCAACAGACAAATTGAATGAATTGTTTATCGGGGTGCCACCTCACTCCAGAAGTTATGAGCGCGGGCAACAGTAAACATTATGTTACCAATTAACAGATCGTTCCCTATGATGTTTTTGTGCTGTAAGTGAAACAAACAATGGATACCTCGGTCTTGGACTTGGAGGGCTCCTCAGGTGAAGTAACAAGAAGCAAAAAAGCTTTAGTTGAAGAAGCAGACAGCGAATACTCAGCAGTCAGCAGGACTAGATCTTATCATGCAGCGTCACTACCAGGTCATGAGCGTCATCCAGGAGTTTCCAGATGTCTAGATGTCCAGCCATGCTATTACACTCCCTCATGATCTCATCCACACTGCTGTATTTCTCCATAATCAACTTCCTCTTTTGCAGTACACATGCAGCTATTGCGTATAGTAGGAGATCATCTGTAGGTGGTGCTCTAGACTTTATTCTTCCCCTGCCGGACTTGGAAATCCCAGCTCTAATAGCTGCTTGATCAGCCCACATAACCTCCCAGAGGCAAAGCGTCTGCTCAAAAGTCAACTCCCGTCTGAATAAAACAACCACCATTCTGTACACAAAGAAACAATCATCTGCATGAAGCTTCTCCAGATGCCTGTACAGATGTGAATCCTTACATTTGATAATTTTAGCCACAACATTCAATTGTCTTCTTATTCCAACCTCGTCAAGGCGGAAGTTGTGACGAGCTTTACGCATGAAGCCCACAAAGCACCAGAAAGCAACATGATCTTCCTCTATAACTGAAATGATTGGAGAAAGTAAATCACTCATGCCCTGACAATAGCCTATTTCCGAATCATACACTGAGTAAGCTTCTAGAATGGCCACAAGACGAGCAGCGTGATAAATTCTGCAGGGCTCAAGGTGATCGTAATCTTTCAGTCCGACGCTCTCAGCTAACTGGCGTGCCTTAACTTCCGATACCTCAGCTTGTGCCGGGGAACAAATGATCCATTCAGTATCAGCACGAATTGCATCAAGGCGAATGATACGCTGCCACGTCGCAAAATCTTCAAACTGGTAAAATCCAGCTTTAGTTTCTGAGGTACCGGGACTGGGGCTGGGGCTGGGCCACGGACTGGAGGGCTCATAAAGATTATGATCTTCAGTTTCCATTGAGCCAATAAGAGGTTTTGTGTCAGGATCTTCGAAGGAATCAGAACCAGAACATTCAGTTTCAGCTTCCGAAACTACTTCGTCAGTAATTACTCCATCATCTTCCTCCTCCTCTACAAATTTCGCAGACACACACAGACTCAAGTTAAACCCGTGCGCAAACCCTACTGACGAGTTGACTCTCTCCATGGAAAGAGAAGGCCGTGCACTTGCCGGTTCTTCAGAGACAGGCGAATCTAAAATGTGACAGATATCACTACCATCCTCATTGCTGTGGTTTTCAGATATTCCCCTCAGCTTAAAACTCCTTCCACCACGCTTTGAAATTTGACGACACTGTCTCCTCAAATTTAAATACTCTTTCCTGCCAGAAAAAAATATATGAAAAGCATCAAGTTTACAAGTACATATAGAAAATGACGAACCTGAAAAGTAAAATATAATATACTCCATGCAATTAGTGTGAAAAAGCTAAGGTCAGACCTTTATCCAACATTTAAAAATAGAGGTTTTTTATACATGCATGCAAGAAAGCAGATCTTTATCCAACATTAAAAATGTTTCCCATGGTTTGTGCATGAAAGAAAAATAATAAAATGAAGAATGGCATAACAGGTGTAACACCATGAGCTTGAGACAAATATCAGATGTATTCACCAAATCTGCACTATATAATAAACTATTCTTATAGATGTAACACCATGAATCACACACAAGAAAAATTAACTTCAATAAACTCTGAAAGTTATTCAGCAATCAAAAAATGAAACAAGTCTTGCACATAAAAGCTCATAATTATGTTGATGTGGGGTGCGAGTAGTATGGGACCAATTCAAATTAATGTACAAGATTGAGGGATTGAGAACCAAGGCATGAACTTGTTCATGCTTCACTATGTTCATGTAAATGTATGCAACTTGAAGATATAAACACACCTCTTTTTAGCTCTAACAGCTTGCCTCTCTTTTTTCGAGCTTTTCACGTCATACCTGGAAAATACATACATTTCCAGTCATTTTTCATTACCTTATCATTATCAAACATATAAACCATACCAGAAAGAACAGGGTGAAAGATGGAAGAAAAGAGAACAAACAGACAGAAACACATGATAGCAAGAATAAATAGCAAACAACACTGAACATGGTACCAGCCCTTATATCAAAGCTCCGTGTACTACCTCTACTATAAGTGCCTATAGTGCAATTGCACCCCTCGGGTACGAGTTTACTACTAAATCTATCTGACAGAGGCTTCTGGTGTAATGACCTTTCATCATCCTCAAAATGTGTAGTGTAATAATTACAAAACACACGTGTTCACCACTTTCATGCAAGTAATAAAAGCAAAGTCGATCATTCAGGTTTCTTTACCCCTCACCCTTCTCTCCCTCTCTTTATATAGAACCTTGTACTTGCTCCATCTTTATAAGATAATCATTTGATACTGGAAATATGACTATAGAGGGAACCTGCATTCCCTAATTGTTCTCGAATACATGTGCACAACTAGAGATATTACGATTTTGAAATTTGTTATTCAAGCCCTGGGCAAGTTTCTTTCTTTTTCGTTTTTAATAAAGAAGGAAATAAAAGGGCGGGGGGGGCAAAAAAAGAAAGAAAGAAGAGGAATCACATATTTCACCACCAAAGAGCACAGGATACTAGAAAGAAACACAAATCACATTTATGGGTTGTTGATAAAGTTTTTCGTCATGGATTTCTGGTGATTGTGATTCGGGAATACGAACATTGTATTTTTTAATCTCTGATGAAACTCTTTAAAACAAGGATTACAACAAACTTTCACCAAGAAATTCATCTGTTTTACTCGTGGTTTATATACTTGGGATCCCACCTCCTTTATTATTATCAAGCAAGAGACTCATGTCTTATGATGTAGTTATTGCCATATACTATGTGCCTTTCATAAGCCAAAATGAACAAACTTCCATTCTTACCATCATGAACACAAAAGGTTTAAACTTTAAATTAATCACAAAATCACATGCCTGTCCATGAGCATTAAAAAAGAAAAGAAACACTTACATCCCAAGAAGAAATGGCCAAACCTCGACCCTTATGCTTGGCTCAACACCCTGAATCAGTATTTTTCAAACCATTAGCCACAAGCTTGAGCAAAAGATGCATAAACAGGAGTAAGTCTGTTCAAGTATCAAGCGAAATATAGAAACAAACAGGCACAACAAACATACCCCACTCCGGACTTTCTTAAGAAACTTGACTCCTCCATCGGAAAGTCTCCCTTCCGAATCAAACAAACTCTTCCATTGTTTGGCCAAAAGAGCATGCTTCCATCTGCTTTTAGACCATGGAGATTTCACACTTGTTCTGTACCAAGATAAAAAGTACATCTCAGCCTCAACCAACAGAAAGCCCTAATCTTATATGCAGAGGTGAAATAATTGCAGTACAGAACAAAAGAAGGGGTTGCATTCTCAAAAAGGAAAAAAAAACAAAACAAAAGAAGGGGTTGCTCAATTACATAAAGCACTTAAAGATGCCATGAGTCGGTACTTAGTTCTTACATAAAGCACTTAGTTCTTACGCAGAAACACAGGTCAATAACACTTCCAAAGCCCAAAATCATGAACAATAATACTCTTGAGCAGTAGAAGGTAAAAATACTATCTTAAACTAAGTTATAAGACCATCTCCAACCAGGGCATCAAAGGATGTTAAATCGTCATCTGGGATTAAACAGCCACCACATCTCCGAAAACAAACACAAGCAAGAGCAAATTGTGATCATATAGCTTAACACAAAACTAAAACCCATAACACTCAAATATTCCTAAACACAAAAATCAGGAGCTTAGATAACAAATTATACAAAAAGAATGAGCAAAATTAGGCAGTTGCAAAATAAGAAAAAGTAACTGACCGATCAGAAGAAACTGCTGAAGAAGAAGCAACGACGAATAGGACTGATCTCCAGGAGGAGGAAGATGGGGTATTTCTGCTGCTGCTATTTGAAGAAGAAGAAGAAGAAGAAGCAACCGATGTATGGCTCCTCCTCAGCGATCTCATCAGCGGTTGTTGTTTATGTACCAACATTTACTCTCTCTTTCTCAATAATATATATATATAGTATAAATAAATAAATCAGTAGAATTTGACAAAACCAAGTCTTTCTGTCTATGTGTTTCTTGATTGATTGATTGATTGATGGATGGATTCGAATTCAGATTTTAGATTTACAACCAAACGAGTAGTAACCGATGAGCCTCTACCTCCGCCGGCGGCCGCCGCGAAGATGAGGATCCCTCCTCGCCGTCGAGCATCACCGAGGGGCGAAGATCTGTAAAATCAGCAGCAAGGAAGATGATGGCAGCAGTGAAAGTGAAAGAAGGCTGTAAAAATAAAGTGTGTTGTTGTTGTTCCTTTATTCGCACTCCAAAACTCGTTGAGAGCCAAAAACACCATTACCAAACTTGTCCACTTTCTTCTTCTTTACCTTTGTTTCATCAAAAGCGGTGCTTCTTCATTGTGTTGTGTGTGACCAAAGAATATCACTTTTTTTTTTCTTTTTCTTTTTTATATTTATATTTATAATAATCAGTTCCGTCTCAAATTTTTGGGTAACATATTTATTTGAGTTTGACTATAAAATATAAATTATTCTTAAATTACATAATCTAATTCTATTAATTATTTTATTCATATCATTTACTATATTTTATAATTAAAGTTAAAATGTTATGGAATGAAAATAATTAAAATAGATCATTTATACAAGAAAAATATTTTCTCAAGTATTTAATGTAAAGAAAATGAATGATAATTGGCTCACCTTGAGTTCACTTAGTCCGCTTCGAAAAAAAAAGAGTTCGACATAGATCGACTCAATTAGTCAGCATGTAACGGATATGGGCAAAAATAAAAAAAAAATAAAAAACTTTTAAAATGAATGGAGATTGAAGAGGTAAAATGGGATGAATAAATCTTTTTTTGTATTACTAGTATATGGGGTGATGGTG
This sequence comes from Plantago ovata, assembly GCA_028274465.1. NCBI lineage: Eukaryota > Viridiplantae > Streptophyta > Magnoliopsida > Lamiales > Plantaginaceae > Plantago > Plantago ovata. Next base: position 30,316,840 of record CM051455.1, on the reverse strand, counting down.
ATTTAGGTTGTTAAATAATTATGATGAAATCTGTTTGATGTGTCCATCTGTTCCAACTGATGATGTCTGGGTGTATTATTATATTTGCAGGCCTTGTGGAGCCGAGCACTACCAGTCTCTTCATTTCGTTATTTTTCTTTTTTTCTGTTGGGCTCCAGCTGATTTTGTTTAGGGCTGGACATAAAATCCGAAACCGAAAATCTAATCCAAAATCCGACGATCCGAGTATAAACCGATCCGAACCAAATTTTCAGATCGGATTGCGGATCACTGGTTTTAGTAATCCGAAATTTCGGATTGGATTGGATTAAAATCCGCGAATTATCGGATTAATCCGATCCGATCAATTTTTTTTATTTAAATTAAATTATACCTACTATATATATTAAAGTCCAACACCATCTAACCCTAAAATCTCATTCCTCTTCCGCCCCCATTCTTTCTTCTCTCAGATCTAAAATTTAATATTTCTTTCTCTTCGACTCTCACGGACTGTCACCGCCAAACCTTACTTCTCCATTGTTGCTTCTGCTGCTCTATCTCCAAGTGCCTTGCCACCATAGCAAAATGGTTTCCCAAATCAAGGACTGGCACCATTTGCTTTTGGGCACATAAAATAAGGAGAAGAGTTAAATATTGAGTTATATTGATATTGGAGGTTGCTTTTACTTTAATGGTGATTTGTGCCCACTCAAATTTGTTGATGAAATATAAAATTATTATTAATATGTCCAAATATGGCAAAGAAATGAAATGGTGCAACTCTAACGGGACGCCCAAAATGGCAAAATGGTGCAACTGTTTTGGGACGGAGGGAGAGTATGCTATTATCATTAAATTCATTGGAAGGACTAGATCTAGTAGTCTAGTCACTAAAGTGAGATTTAAGTTCATTGATGAAGGGGCCTTTTAGAGAGGGTGATGTACTCACGTTGCTCGAGTCTGAGAGAGAGGCCAGAAGAGGTTGCGCTGATGGATTTTAGTCCATGATGATTTCAGATCATGATGTTTGTTTTATAGCTTTTTTATTTCTATACTATGCTGAAAAAACTGGATATATCTTGTTCTCAAATATTTTAGATGATCTTGATTTTGTTGGTACATGGTGTTTGACTTTGATGAAATTTGGATAAATGCTTTGTAAGAAAACAAAAAAAAGAAAAATAAATTCGGATTAAACGGATTAATCCGAATCCGATCCGATTATTTTCGGATCAATTCGAAACCGATCCGAAATTTTGGTTTGGATTTCGGATGGACCAAAAGCTGCATTTTCGGATCGGATCAATCCGAAGTTCGGATCGGATTTGATCCGATCCGCCCCATGCACAACCCTAATTGTGTTGGGCTCGAATGATTTATGCCTCTGCATTCGGCGGGATCTGCAATGCGATTCCCTTTCCCTTCGATCCAACGACGGGATCAAATAGTTTCAACTTTGTATGAGATTGAAAACTTGAGTGTTATTCGGATTATAAATTTCGGACAACTTCTTAATTATTGGTTCAATGTCAATTCATGCAAAGCTGTTGAAGATGAGTCCATATTTTATTGATTCATCTAATCTTTTTCACTGTACTTTATTGTTCTCTTTGATTAGTTTGTTCCTAATTCTAGTGTGTTTTTACTCGTTTGCATTCCACCTTGTCTCATAGGAATTTAAGGAGAAAAGCTTCGGATCGTGATGGATTCGTGGATGTTTTCAACACCATTGAACTCCCATGATGAAGCCAATGATGCATGTTCGATGTTGGAAGCACTCACGAGTGATTAGAAGCCAAAATATCAAATTCAGAAGTGGCCAACTGAAGAAGACAGGAACACCTGGACCAAAGAACTCGCCTAGGCAAGATTTTACGAGTTGGATTGCCACCCTACTTGCCTAGCCGAATTTTGACACTTCTTAGGCTCGCCTAGGCAAGATACCTGAGGGGGAGTAGTTTTATTCTTATAGATTCGAACTTCATGAGGGGGGTGGGGGTGGGGGGTTTGGAGGGTATAAAAGCTAGATTTGAATCATTTGGGAGTTAGACTTTGGTTCCCAAAACTCCATAGTCACAATCACTTGCTAGAGTCAATCTTTTATATCTTGACATCACCATTTCATTCAAGCTTGTACACAACACATATTTCGAATTCAAGGTGCTATAAGTTCTGGTGAATAGTCTATGTTCTTGTGTGTGTTTTAAATATCGTTTTTTTGCTTAGTTGCTTGATTGATCGTTGATGATTGAATTGTACAGTGTTCGTCACTTACAAATTGTAGTCTTCACTTCTAAAAAGAGGTGATGTATGTTGAACAATCTTATAGCCCGATCAGAACCCCTTCAATCCCGTTTATATTAATCCAAACTCTGGTACGTGCTTGTGTTCTTGTTCGATCTAGAAAGTGTTCGGTGTTCTTAAGTTGGAAGAATTAAAGTTGAGATTTTGTTTAGTTTGCAGTTGAGATTTGGATTTTCTGAGTTAACCTAATTAGTTTCTTGAGAGATACGACCACGTGTATTGTTCTTTTACTTTAATGTATGATTACAATGCTTGCAGATATCAATTTTTAGTACATCATATATTATAATAAAAATCTTTACATTTCTGACTTCAAAATATTTATTTTGAGCTAGTGCACATGCATGGAATCAACTATATATTCATTATTATAAATTTAATTCGTATTATTTCACACCGGATGAATTCGGACTAAATTTAATCCGGATAATTTTGAATTTGAATTTTCGAATCAACTTTATTCAAGTGAATTCGAATAGGATTCGTATGAGTTTGCTAGGTCTAGGACTCACCAACAACAACAAGAGACAACAACATATCATATCAGAATTATATGGGTTACAACTTACAAGAACATAACTAGTTCCGGCTGAAAAATTTTGATACTAGGAAAGTGATTGTTTATTCTAATTTTAATTAGGTGATTAATTGTGTTGAACACAATCCAGATTCTTGGGGCAGCACATCAGAAACTTTCACAGAATATTCGGGAGCTGGCCCGAGCTCTTGATGAGGTAAGCTTCCTCCAAGAGTCTGCAGTATACATATATAGAATCAAAATGGCATGGATCTAGCAAGAATGAGAGATGCAATTGTTTTCAAGAAAATGTATCCCATGGTCATATTTTGGATGTTAAAAACTTCTAGTCAAAAACTTATTTGTATTTGATAAGTTTGAACTCTAAAGTGCATTAAGTTAATTAGTCGGTCGACTCGGTCAATATACTTTGTAGCTAGCTAGTGTTTGACCGTAAGTTATAGTTTGAATTTTACTTCCTTTCTTTTGTTTGTTAATTTCTTAAATGAGGTGCATGATGATATATAAAAAATTATTTATTTAATCCATATATAAGTCAAACAAACGCAGAAGTACAGAAAATAATGTTAATCACATGCAATTGATCACTAGCGAAGGGGGTGTACGGCATGCTAGAGGAAATTGGCCGGCACAAACGGCGTGAGACCAGATTTTATCATGCTTGCCTAGTTGCCTTTGCCCCCCAACACAATGCGGTAATATATAAATCATATCCTATGTCTTCCAAGTTCCCATAGCTATTGTTTTAAAATCATGGAATTGAAAGTAACGCGTTCGTCAGTAGTTGTAAATCGCACGAATTATGCATTCTTCGTACATCTTTAGCGCAAAAATGGAAGATTGATCGTCAATTATGACATAAGATCTTAATTAGACCAGGATTACAGGGAAATATCTACATTCATCAACTCAAATAAGCAACGATAATCATGGGCATAGCCCTGCAGTGCTTATATATTAGTTTAAAACTTTGGTACTTAGAACTGTAAGCGGAATAAAACTGAAAATCATAATCTACTTGCATTCATCTTTGAGGATAAGGTAGATCATCTCTATCTATCTCTACGGATAAGTTAGAGCACCTTGTTAGGAAAACTGTTAAAGTTTTCTATCAGCAACATATGACATATCTTAGGTTTCACAAAGGTATTATGTACTTTAGTTCACTTGAACCCTGCCAGAGAGGAACACTATTTAGTATGATTAGTCTAGCAAATCTTGTATAGGATGTTAGGTTTATGAATGTAATTTTATATTTGAAGAAGACCGACAATGAAAACATCCTGCAAAAAAGACTGAAGATTTATGAAGACAAGAAGACTGGGGAATTATCTCACCAGAAACCAAGGTTTAGAAACCTTGAAGTAATATCTTTTTGAGAGGACACTTACTGAATCTAAGGTATCTGATATAACGGTCATATGTGAAGATGAGATTGCTTAGAATGTTCCGTTAAGATAATAGGACGAAGTGTAGTACAATGCTTTAATGAAATCAAACTTCAAAGTTTGAACCAAAAGCACACTTCTTTGAAAAGTGATAGTGACTACACAGTGCTAGCTATGAATAGTGTAAAATTACATCTTGAGCCAACGGATATTATCCAAGGATTTATCATTTCTCCACTATGTATAAATACCAACACTTGCAAAGACGGGTGCAACCGTCAACCCACCACCCGACCCAACCCGCTGTGGGTGTGTTAGTTTTCAACCGCGGTTAATTTTAACGCGAAAAAAGTTGACGGATGCAGGTGATCGACGAGCGGTTTGCGCGGGCCGATATTATGCTCACCCCACAAGTGACCATTCTTCGATGTATTATATTAGTAGTCATTGTGTTACAAATGGTATTAAAATAAGAAAGAACTCTAGTTCGCGAACGTATTTCATGCGCTTAGCCTTGAAGATGTCGAGCAGCAACAAACTGTTCACTTGTTTGCCGTGCCTTCTTTTAATTATTGAGACTTTTTGTATTTATTTCCTTTAATTTGGATTATTATGGTTTAAACCTTGCGTGGGTATATTTAATAGTATCTAGTTAGGGCTTATTTCATTATTGAAGTTTATCAGCAGAAAACTACGTTGGCTCTTTGCCGTTTTTGAAGCTGCATCGCTTCGTTTTTGAATAATCATCTTGATTATTGAGTTTGAACTTTCTACATTGTTAGATTGTTCGTTTATCCTTCTTTATTGCTTCCGCGTTTTCTATCAGGTGGTATCAGAGCCAGGTGGTATCGGATGGTTGTTTGCAAAGACGTTACCTAAGAGGCTATTGTAGTTAACAATGTTAAAAAAAAGATTTTAAAGTAATTGAGTATACTTATAATATATATAAAAAAAAAATACTGCCCACCTTGTGTAAATCTAGAGCTATAACAAACTCAGATATTTCATTTCATGCACTAATGAAATGTATTGTCAAAGGAGTAAAAAGGGACTCCGTTTAGGTACAACTTGTATAAGCAAAAGGTTCAAGTAAAATCCCTAAATTATAGTATTACCAAAGACGATTTCGGTGCTTGTTGCTTAATTTATTCACTTTGGTTACTCACTTGATGATGATGGTTTCGTAATAAAATCCTGAATGCTCTGCCACTGATTGGACTCAGGACAAATGGGCAATAAATAGCATGAAGTTTCATGAACGTAACCACCATTGCCATCTAGTCGATCTTAAAATTCTTGCCACCAGGTAATGATTTCTTTACAGGGATAGCAGAGAGCCCAATTCGTTTTACTTTGGTAGTTCCGTTTCCAGATGAGAGTCCAGCCAACGAAGAATTTCCGAATTTTCTGAACACGATCCGCCATGATTTTGGAAAGATTAACGTTCCAGGTGCCATTTCACGAAATAGGGATCGCTAATCATATTTCGCCATTCCTTGCACACGCACCTGAACAGATGCAGTGGTTCAGCTGGCAACTGAGAATTTCTGGATATAACTCGGACGAAATGTATGACATTTTTGGAAATAACGAAAGAGATAAGCTAGTTTCAATTTGTGATGAAGAATAGAGGATATACAGGGCTCAGTTTTTATAGTTTCTTGTGGACAAGAGTCATAAAGGTGGTGCATCGGTAAAGAGTTGAGATAGTGAATGAGAGGTGCATGGTTTGATCTTCGGCGGTGACGGAGGTATAAGGTTGGTTTAGATATGGAGAAATGAGGTGGTTTAGGAAATTTATATAGCATTAGTGTAGAAGTAGTTGTAATATTTGCTAGAAAATAGTTTCTTGTGGACATAGTCGTTTCATCTTCTTGAATGAATTGCACAAGTGCATATTTACTGATACAGTTCTGATTCTCAGAATTTTGATCATACTGCTGCCAATGTAGACAATTTCTCCTGCTGGTGAATTTTCGTAATCAAGGATATATGATGAATGCCAATACCAGATTGAGGTTCTGTCTCTTTGGTTACCTGAATGCAAATAATTAATGAAATAAACACTTCCTAAGAAAAAAAAAAAAAAAAAGCGGTGCGGATGCCATTCCCGTGAGTAATCTTTGTTTGCCACATTTAAAATGAGAAAATTCAATGCATTTAAATTTAAATAAATTACGGGTGAATCATAATCTGGGCCACATACACGCCTAATTGAAATGATAATATTTCCGTCAAAAGCCCAAGGAATTTTTGTTAAACCAACTAAAAAACACTCAATCCATGTGAGAGTGCATGTATATGTTTAATTTAAACTTTTTATCTCACTAATGTGGATGCCAGGTATGTATTACATTCTAATTTCTACATATTTGCCTATAAGTCCAAACTATGTAACATGCATGACTACTTGTATACTCATATGTCCCGCTCATTTATTTACATATTCTTTTTTTTCGTCCCAATCAATTCTTTACGTTTCTATTTTTGGAATCTACCCCACATACCATTTATATTACTTTAATCATTGTCCCCACATTCACACTTTAATTTAATCCTTTTCCCCACCACTACCATTTAAATATTGTTCCACATTCCATTCTATATTAATAAATCATTATCAAACAAAACCTCTCATTAAAAACCGTGCAAAATGTAAACGTAGGTTCCTCACGGGACGGAAGGAGTACTCTTTATTTAGAGAGTGGGCCATCCCCAAACCCACATCAGTTTAACCTTGACATGTGTTGAGATGTCTCAGATGGATCACGCATAAACTAAATGAACTAGGTCTTCAATGAATTTATGTGAATCGTCGACTCTTTGGTTGGAAAATCATCCAAACCTTCTAGATTGATCATATCACGGGTTTAGGGTGTTCGCCGCTATAGAGAAATAAACTGGGTTGGGATAGAATCGGTCATGGGTTACCTTGAAAAACGAGATCTATGGCAGGGGATAAGTAATACTTCCTCCATTTCATTAATAACTTCCTCTTCGGTCAACAACCTTCATGTTTGACCACACATTAATCCTAAATTATACGATACACCTCCTTCTTAAAGTTATATAATTAAAGTTCATAAGTTAGTAGTATTTTTAATATTTTTTTTAAATTTATTTATCATTATAATTTAGGTGTAATATAAGGGTCAAACATGATTGTCGTTGACCAAAGTAGACTCCAGTATATTGAAAGTGCATAGCTCCAGTAAATAATGAATAAACATAAATATAAATATATAAGAGAAAGTATATCGAAAGTAGCTTACACAATCTCCTCTACGAACCTATATGCCATGGAAGAACAATCTCTTACGCATTGGGCCGTGGGATTTTGGACGTGTAGAGCGTAAATCGGAATCCTGACAACATGATTTGATGCATTTTTTCTTATTTCAAAGACAATTTCATGACGGCTCTTGTCGACCAAAGCAAACAATAATATACCAAAGAATGCGAAGCACACATCATTAGTAAGTAGTAACCACCCTGGCCCAAATTTTGAATCTCGATTGTTTACTTTATTGTTTAGTAGCTAGGTCTTTACACATCCCTACTACTACTAAGTAAACGTTGATAAGTAGTTATTAGTCCCAAAAAGTAGATTTTCCCCTACTTAGTTATTTTGTAATTTAAATATTTAATTGCATACTATACAAAATAGAAATTACTTACTACAAAACAACATTCACTAAAATAGAAATTACAAATAAATTAATAAAATTTCAATTTACTACAATTTATTTAATAAATTTATTTGTTTCTCATCAGAGGAAAGTTCTCGTGAACTAATTTATAATTTATCGAATTTTAAAATTTGATTACACTTTATCACGCGGATATTCACGTGTCAATATACTTGTGGTCTATTCCATTATGTTGTTGTTGTGAATATTAAATTTCTAGAGAATTGGATAAGTTTTTGGTATAAAGGTGTGTTAAGTGCTCGATCTTTTTCTCCAACATAATCAAGCAATGTCATTTTCAACTTTTGAACGCTCGATCGATCACCCTATATATGTCAAAAAAGACGAGTAGAAAATCAACTCATTGTATAGTGCTAGCTGCGCAGTGTGACAAAGGTTTCCACTTCCACTCCACCAGCTCGAAGTATATATCAATCAGAAAACACAATATTTGGAGAGTAACAGTTTGATGAAGACCTGGGCTCGCCCGGTCCGTCAACGCTCTAAGCCCAAGTCGTGTCTAGGTCTAGATTAGGCTTACTTGGTCACTAAGATTCCAATTCCTAGAATATCTACTAATTAATAGAAGATTTTTTATTAAAATTGATAATTATCTCTTAGAGTAGTATTTATCGTTTACTTAATTGTCTCTCCATAGCTATTATAAATAGCCACTATTGTAATTCTATTTCACTACGTTATGAATACACAAGATTAGAGTCATATCTCTTGCAAAGGTTCCCACCGGGTCAATTGATGCTAGTTCTTGAGAGTTTATTCAAGAGCTTATTCTGCTTCCTCCTTTCAGAGTCACAGACGGAAACCTGGTATGGATCTTCCGTACGTTGACCTTAGCTCTGAGACCAATTGATGAGAACTTGTACGATCTAAGCCGGATCGTGCGACATCTAGCTTCCTAGATAGCTCCACGGATGGAGGTCTTCGGATATGGCCGATCCGCACGGCACCAAGCGACCTTGGTAGCTCCAAGGAGGAATTGACCCGGTGGGAACCTTTGCAATAGAGATGACTCTAATCTTGTATATTCATAACGTAGTGAAATAGAATTACAATGGTGGTTATTTATAATAGCTATGAAGAGACAATTAAGGAAAAGATAAATACTAAAGATACTCTAAGAGATAATTACCAATCTTAAGAAATATCTTCTACTTCCTCCGTCCTATAACAAATGTTACACTTCATTTGGTTGACTTTTCGAGGGTCAGTTTGACCTCGTATTAATCCCAAATTATACAATAAAAATAATTAAGAATTCTATATAATGAAAATATAAACATTTTAGTTTTATAATATAATATTTTTAATTATTTTTATTGTATAATTTGGGATTAATACGAGATCAAACTAACCCTAAAAAAGTCAACAAAATGAAGTGTAACATTTGTTATGAGACGGAGGAAGTATTAATTAGGAGATATTATAGGAATTTGACTATTAGTGACCAAGTAAACCTAATCTAGACTAAACACAACTTGGGCTTAGAGCGAGCGTTGACGGACCGGGCGAGCCCAGATCTTCATCACAGTTCTACCACTAGCCATCAATTTCTAAACATTTTCTTCATGTTTCTACTAATCCCGGATTATTCATCAACCTATTATCAATTTTTTTATTAATTATTACTTCGTTTTTGGGGGCCGTTTAATCATGAATAAGTGCATTTCGTCACATCTCACCCACAACAAAATAACGAAATGTGTGTTGAAATTAATCCAAGCGGGTTACAATTAATTTGAGTTAGGATATAAGTTTGCAGTAACTTCGTTCTTGTACAAATCTCTTATGAATGAATGAATGTTGGAATATTTCAAAATTGACTTAATGATGGAGCATTGCGATGATTCGTATTAGAACGTATGAATGTATGAATTGGGTGTCCTCCGATCCGGCCATGGTTGGTTCAAAAAGGCGAGATAGGTACAACGACAAAAGAAGACGGTGCCTCCAGTGGCGGATGTACTTAGAGGTTGCCCCACCTGGAATTTTGATATGAAGTAATTATACCCCCATTATGTTAGGATAATGAATATATACTAAACATTCAGATACTATACAACTATACTCATGTGTCCTAGTGGATCAGACAAGGAGCATTATCTCTATTTTTCATTATTTTTCATTAGATTTAGGTTCGAGTCCCCTTTCTTACAAATTCTCATATTTAGTTATTTGATTCTCTCTCTTTTCCGTACATGGCTTTCTATTCCTCCTTCATCTCCTTCATGGCTATATATATCTATTTATACTTCTCATAATCTTAGTTTTACACTTTAGTTTCTTTCATAAACACCATTTTATTTATTGAAAAATTATATAAACATCATATAAATTTTTCTTTCACTTTCTATTCCGTATGTGAGATATATTAAGATAAAAAAAATATTGGTTTAATTATGAGACTATTATGTAAAGAGTTGGTTATATATAATTTGTCAAAACAAAAAAAATAATCATATATTCAATTAAATTGTAATTCGATCTCAAGATAATAATGTTGTTTTGCCTTTTTTTTTTTAATGTAAATTTAAAATCATTATCAATTGTGCCCCACCTCACCTAAAATCCTGAGTCCGCCACTAGGTGCGTCAGAAAAACAGTAGAACAACGCCATCAAGAGAAACAAGAGAGAAAACAAACGGCGGGATTCGAGGAAGTCATTTTATTGCATCAAAATGCAATAATAGGTTACCATGCATACATAGTTTTTACCAAGTAACAATTTTTGGTATCTAGAAATGTATTCTATATATTTGGTGTTGATGAACATGTCAACCCACGAAATAATCACGACTTACACGATTAAAAATCCCAAAGAAGAAGAATAACTTCACAAATTACACATAAATCATTATTTCGCTAGATTTTTACATTTAAATCCCACTTCCAGTAGTCACCTTAGTCAAGCAATTGTTCAACCATGGCAGCAACTTTTACCTTTTCTTTCAAAAGAATTGTTTCAAAACAAAATTAAGTAATGAATTCATGGGGTGGAGTAGTAGTATTTAAACACTAAAGCTCAATCATATTTTGTATGCACTATGCAGGTATAGCTTCATGCACCTCCACGAGATGATGGAGAATCACCGGGACCAACCTCCACTTCCGGCGGCTGGACAACCCTACCCTTTATCCTAGGTCCTGTTTTAATCTGATCTAAATTTCTTGTGCCAAATTGAATCCTGGCTAATTAGTTGCACGTGGTAAGAACTCTTTTTAACAATGATCATGGTTATATATACATATGCAGTAGCTTTTGCAGGACTGACATTGTCGGCAGGCGGGTCGTTAAGCAACCTAATCGTGTTCTTGATCAATAAGTTTAACATCAAGAGCATTGATGCTACTCAAATTGTCAACATAGTGTTGGGCTGCATGGCGTTTTTCCCCATAATCTGAGCAATTCTTGGTGGGTTGAATGTAACGCCCAAAAAATTCAGTGACTTAAAGGGGTTGAGGATGCTACCCATGTCAAAAGGTGCACCTTTATTTTCGGGAAACCACCTGGAATAACTCCAGAGTTAAGCGTGCTTGCTCGGGAGCAATTTTAGGATGAGTGACCTACTGGTAAGTTCCCGGTGCGCGGACGAGTGAGGACAAAGTGCACGGATTAAAATACGTGTTGGTCAAATACATTGTAGCATATGAACTAGATTCTGTTCGGTACAACAAGTTAATATTTGGTGTGTCTTTAACAAGAATGCAAAGCAAATGAAGTAAACTGTAAACCTACCAATGAATGGCCAACATAATGCGTTTTCTGCCCTGCTCATGTATATATTGGCTAAATGCCGGAAGGCTTCAACCAAGAGTAATAACACAAGTAATCACACCAAAACCAAAGGTTCTAGGTTTTCAATCTACAAATCAAAATTCAGAAAATGACACACACACAGAGCATGATAAAGTGCAATTCACGAAATCCCCCGAGTATATAGAGTATGAGAAGTCTATATGAAATCTCCTACCCAAAATTCACGAAAAGTGCACTACACTCGCGGCTAGTCATCACATTTGAGCGTTTTTATTATTGGAGTTACGTATGCATCATTAGGTAAAGTATGCAGGGATAACTTATAGAGTTTTTAGTTTTTACACAAATCTCTTGTGAATAACCTGATAATTATTTACACATAATTATTCGTCCGCAAGATTTTTACATAGTCATAATTAGTAATTGACCTATGAATCACTATGGCATGACATCATAATAATAGAATTCGGCTCCACCACCATGGTCACCACCAACTTTTACCTTTTCAAAAATCTTGTTTCAAAAAGTAAGTAGTGAATCCATGGGCGAAGAAGTAGTATTTAAACACTGAAATTAAACTCAATCATATTATGTATATATATATAGTAAATTGAAACACAAAACACCATTAGTAAAGCTAACAATAATATATGTCTGCAGGTATAGCTTCAGCTCCACGAGATGATGGAAAATCACCGGGACCAACCTCCAGTTCCGGTGGTGGCTGGACAACCCTACCCTTTTTCCTAGGTCCTGTTATCTAATTTTCTTTTGTCTTTTGCGAAATTGAATCCTGGCTAATTAGTTGCATATGGTAAGAACTCATTTTAACAATAATCATGGTTAATTATATGCAGCAACTTTTGCAGCACTGACATTATCGTCAGGTGGGTGGCTAAGCAACTTAATTGTGTTCTTGATCAATGAGTTTAACATCAAGAGCATTGATGCTACTCAAATTGTCAACATAGTGGCGGGCTGCATGTCGTTGGGCTGCATAATCGGAGCGATTCTTGCTGATTCATGTCTTGGTTGTTTCTCTGTCATCTTCATATCCTCTCTACTCTCATTGATGGTACACATTTCTTTTTGCAGTTAGGTCATGTTCTTTTCATTTGAAAAAACAATATTTATTATGGATTTGGTTAGTTGTTCTCTATAATACAAATAGATTTGATCAATTTCAGATGCATTAAAATCAATTCAGTCCAACTCAAGTAAATTGAAATTTCTTGAGGCGAAGAGAACAAGCTTACATGTTGCTGTTTTACGTGCAGGGTATCATAATCCTAGTCCTCAGTGTGACAATAGATGGACTGAGGCCTCCTAAATGTGACAACACGGGTACACTCTTTTGCACTGGACCATCAAAGCTACAATACGCTGTGCTATATACAGCTATGGCCCTTGGTACAATCGGAACTGCTGGAACACGATTTACCCTGGCAACAATGGGAGCCAATCAGTATAAGAATCCAAAACATCAAGCCACTTATTTCAGTTGGTACTTCATTGTGCTTTATGTTGTTTCCGGTGTGTCAGGGACAGCAATTGTGTATATTGAAGATAATGTGGGCTGGACATGGGGGTTTGGCATAGGCTTAGTTGCAGGCTTGCTAGCAATCGCCATTTTTCTGGCAGGAAATCAGTTTTTTATCATCACAAGCCCCAAGGAAGCCCGTTCACAAGCTTGGCATGTGTGGTTGTCGCAAGTGTTAGGAAAAGGAATGTACAAATGTCGTTAGAAAATGCTGATAATTACTACTATGGGGATGGAATCCTTAAAAGAACGGCTGAAGCACCCTCAGGCAGCTTCATGTAACTGAAAATCTTTACGCTTTGCTTTCAAACTGTCAAAATGAAGTTAAACCAATTCTAACTATGATTTTATTTTTCTCTGCAGGTTCTTTAATCGTGCTGCCCTAATTACAAGTGACCAAGAGGTCCTTCAAAATGATTCTGTTTCGAATCCTTGGAAATTATGTTCAGTGCAACAAGTCGAAGACTTCAAAGCGTTACTCAGGATTTGTCCATTATGGTCAACAGGCATATTTATAAGCACCCCAATCGCAATTCAAGCGACCTTTTCACTTCTACAAGCCTTAACAATGGACCGCCATTTGACACCGCATTTCCAAATCCCGGTAGGGTCCATGTTGGTCTTTGCAATGCTCTCAACAGCAATATCCATCGCGCTATTAGAACGTGTTGTCTGGCCTGTTTGGAAGAAATATACGGGCCGCGATGCCTCTCCATTGCAGCAAATTGGCATTGGTCATGTTATAAATGTTGCTGCTATGGCGTTGTCTGCCCTGTTTGAATCAAGGAGGAGGAGCACATTCTACTCCCACCAACTACAAGGTCTTGCTATAGCTTATGTTTTGGAACAAAAAACATTTTTCCAGAAAACACTGGCATTTTTAAACTCAAAACTAGCAACCATTGAAATTTAATACATAGGGGAACTCATTACTGGCTATGATTTTCGCTTGTACCTAAAAATCTCGGCACTTTGCACTGTTTCTGGAATAACAAGTAACACGAATGTATTTCTTGCAGGTTCTGAAATAGTGCCAATGTCAGTGCTCTGGCTAGTGCCACAACTGGCAGTTGTGGGAATAGGAGAAGCATTTCATTTTCCAGGACAAATCGCACTCTTCTACCAAGAGTTCCCCACTTCTTTAAAAAGTATGGCCACTGCTATGATCTCATTGATATTGGGAATCGGCTTTTATTTGAGCACCGCAGTGGTCGACTTTGTAAGGAAGAGAACAATATGGTTGCCAGACAATATCAATCATGGAAGGATTGAGAACATGTATTGGGTGCTTGTAGTGCTTGGAACTTTCAACTTTGGCTATTACCTTGTCTGTGCTTGGTCCTACAAGTTGAAGAAAGTAGAACAAGTTAGGGAGGATGAATAAATTAAGGGCCTGAAATCATTTTCAGCCAATTTAGTGATGGCAGGTGCTGTAATTCGAAGTTAAGAATGCATTCTGGAATAAGTGAAATATTTTCCCTGTAGTTAAGCTAAAACTTGTCATGTTTTTAATGTCACATTATTTTCTGGGAACTAAATTTGGTTGCAGCTAGGGAGCTGATTAGCCTAACTAGGCGAGCGAACCACACCCCAATCATCCTCGTGCAGCATCTGCTGGTCCGCCAAACCATTACCTGTGATACATAGTCAAGATGGTGTTATTCATATACGAACCATAACCTTGATTCTGTCTATCTTGATCACATCAACGTGCCCTTTCAGGCATTGTCAAAAAGGGCGACTATAGAAACGAAAAATTAGTGGTGGTGTATTATCATGAAAAAGGCTTCCACTCAACCAAATCCATGGCTCCATGCCATCCGCCTTATCCTTACAGTAGAAGAAGATGAATCAATCAAACCACACAATCTTTGTAGTAACAGTACTACCACTATATAAATACTCAAGGTCACACGTTTTCTTCATTTCTCTTTTGGACGAAGTGCATTTTGTTACACTAACTTTATATACTCCGCATTTTTAGTCCGTCCATACTTCTTCATTTCCCAATTTTAGTCCTCTAACTTTCTTAAAAACATGGCATAATTTAATGGTTGAAGCTCTCACATCTAAATTATTAGAAAAAATAACTCTAAACTCCACTTTAAAATATTTATAATATATAATGTTTTCTTTTAGAATATCAATATTACACGAGTCATATATCGTCAACTAATAAATTATTTCATCGCAAATCAAACCATTACAATTTTACGAACATTACAAACATTACAAAGCTAGCAATAAACTAATTATATATAATCACAAAGATCGAACCCAAGTAGAATTATGAAAAACCCCACCATCACTCTGATAATGCATATATATGTTGACTTCTTTAAGTCAACTTTTAAGTTATTTCTAAATTACAGTCATAAAAGTAATCAAACTAGGGTATATTCTGAAATAGATTTATTAAATGTTTTTTCTTACAAAGTATTCTCTTAATCTGGCTTTATTAAATGTTCTTTTAGAATTGACGCCATTTCTTCGACTGATTAACTTTTTGGTTAGACTGAGGTGTCATGACACTAGAGGTCATAGGTTCAATTCTCGCCAAGTGCGGGATTATTTATAATTTATTACTAGCTTTGTAATGCTACTTGTGAAATTGTAATGGTTTGATTATTAAAAAAAATATTCTTTTACAATTATAATATGTATTTTCATAATATACTTTTATTAAAAAAAATCTCGATATAATCTAAAATTAACGTACGGCTAAAGTCGATTTCAAATGCACATTATATTTGCAAAACATAGAGAAAGCGCAATGATATGTGTATATGCTCAATGATATGTATATATGACTATATGGTACGTAAAACGTCATTGCACAGCTAGCACAAGAACATATGGCTGGAAGTGGAAGTATAGTACCAGCTCCCGGAGATGATGGAGAATCACCGGGATCAACCCCCACTTCCGGTGGCAGACTTGGTGGCTGGACAACTCTACCCTTTTTCTTAGGTCTTGCATGTTATAACCTGATCTAATTTTCTGTGTGCCAATTGAATTGAATACTACCTAATTATAGTTAGTTAAGTATGGCAAAAAGAAATTTTCACAATGATCACACGGTTATATATGCAGCAACTCTTGCAGCATTGACATTGTCGGCAGGCGGGTGGTTAAGCAACACCACCGTATTCTTGATCAAAGAGTTCAACATTAAGAGCATTGATGCTACTCAAATTGTTAATCTAGTCTTCAGCTGTATGTTATTTTGCCCCATAATCGCAGCGATTATTGCTGATTCATGTCTTGGTTGCTTCTTTGTCATTTTCATATCTTCTCTACTCTCGTTGATGGTACGTACACATTGCTTTTCGCAATTTATCACAACATTATCTTCAAAACTGTAAAACTTTACATTATCCTTTTTTCTTGTTTTCTTTTTTATTCTTATTCTTGTAGGGTATAGTAATCCTGGTCCTCAGTGTAACAATAGACAGCCTGAGGCCTCCTATATGTAACAATATTGGTACAGTCTTTTGTACTGGACCATCAAAGTTACAGTATGCCTTGCTATATACAGCTCTGGCCCTTGCTACAATTGGACAAGGTGGAGCACGGTTTATGCTGGCAACAATGGGAGCCAATCAGTTTAAGAATCCAAAACATCAAGCCACTTATTTCAGTTGGTATTTCATTGTTGTTTATGTTGTTTCCCTTGTGTCAGCGACAGCAATTGTGTATATCGAAGATAATGTGGGCTGGACATGGGGGCTTGGTATAGGCTTAGCGGCAGGATTTCTAGCAATAGCCATTTTTCTGGCGGGGAATCGGTTTTATTATCATGAGAAGCCTCAGGGAAGCCCATTGACAAGCTTTGCACGTGTGGTTATCGCAAGTATCAGGAAAAGGAAAGTACGAGTGTCTCCAGAAATTGGTCATTATTACTATGGGGATGAGATCCTAGAAAGAAAGGCTGAAGCACCCTCAAACAGCCTAATGTAAACGAAAATCCATATAATTTACTATTAACCTGCCAAAGTTGAGAAAGAAACCAACTCTGACCATCAAAAACATTGTCACCGCAGGTTCTTCAATCGTGCTGCGCTAATTACAAATGAAGAAGAGATCCTAAAAAATTATTCTGTTTCGAATCCTTGGAAACTATGTTCCGTGCAACAAGTCGAAGACTTCAAAGCATTACTCAGGATTTGTCCATTATGGTCAACGGGCATATTCGTAAGCACCCCAATCGCAATTCAGGGCAACTTCTCGATTCTCCAAGCCTTAACAATGGACCGCCATTTGACACCGCGTTTCCAAATCCCGGCAGGCTCCTTGATGGTATTCCCAATGCTCTCAACATCAATATCTATCGTGCTATTAGAACGTGTGGTCTGGCCTGTTTGGAAGAAATATAAAGGCCGCAATGCCACTCCATTGCAGCAAATTGGTGTTGGTCACATTATAAATGTGGCCAGTATGGCGTTGTCTGCTCTGGTTGAATCAAGGAGGAAGAGCACGTTCTATTCCCACAAACTACAAGGTCTTGCTACAGCCTAAATACATTCCTTGCTAATTAAGATTATATTCTTCTGACTAAATTTCTATATTTTGCACTCTTTTTAAGAGTAAAATGCAACATGAACTTATTTTTCGCAGGTTCTGAAATTGTGCCAATGTCAGTGCTATGGCTAGTGCCGCAACTGGCAGTTGTGGGAATAGGAGAAGCATTTCATTTTCCAGGACAAATCGCATTCTACTACCAAGAATTTCCAACTTGTCTGAAAAGTATGGGCAGTGCTATGATCTCATTGTTATTGGGAATCGCCTTTTATTTGAGCACTGCAGTGATCGAGTTTGTAAGGGTGAGGACAAGATGGTTGCCTGACAATATCAATCATGGAAGGATTGAAAATATGTATTGGGTGCTTGTAGTGCTTGGAACTCTCAACTTTGGTTATTATCTTCTCTGTGCTTGGTTATACAAATACAAGAATGTTGAACAAGTTACGGAGGACCTATGAAGTTGAATTCGGAGTTCGAGTAATCAGACATTATCGATCGTGTAAGACCTTTATTCTGTAATTATGTTAAAATAAACATACATGATGATGATCATTGTGGTGAAGTGATGGATCTTGCTATATATGATACTATATGTAGTATGTACAAACCTAATTGTGAATATGCAGAGTGTCTGTACTGGTGAGATCTAAATTCAATTGTCAGATTAAAATCATCTTCTGATTCGTTTGGATATATATAATAGCCACACATTTGGGGACGAACTAGGTTTCGGACTTTCGGTAATTCGGTTGTTAAATTTGGGAATCTTGAGTTGCAGCAACGTCGTTTTAGCCAATTTTAGGGCACCTTTGATTTGTGCATTTGTGCCTAAGCGACATCGTTCCATTGGGGGAACAGGTGAATTGACGCCACAGAATTTGCAAAAATTGCCACTAAAGAAGGTTAGTTTGGGGTTCTTAGATTTGCAGGGGCAGTAGTAAATCAACAAATTCCGAACAAAACTATACGAGCAGAACGTACATTCCGACTTTCTCTATGATCCTGCACTTTCTGCCAATGATCGTAGGTAGCTAGGGTGTGTCAAAATGGTTAATCAATTGAATATCGAACTTATCCATCAGATAAATATTATACTTTACGAGTCAAATTTAACGAGAAAAAAAAAAGAAAAAAAAACTAAAATATAGTTATCGCAATTAAATGTTTATCTATTGAATAAGTTCGAATATTAGTTAACCATTTTGACACTCCTAACGGTAGGTGTTGACCTTGTTCGATCTCAACATGACAGAGTTGTTGCTTGTGGATGCATTAAGCATGCAGGTAGGCTAGACAATATTGGGTGCATGGTACCACCACTGTGCTAGCAGCATATAGTAGTGCTTGGAGCTTCCACTTTAATGTAGTACCAGTCTTCCAGAGAATTCATGATGATTTGTGGACATAGACAAAATACGTGGAAAGTTTGCGGTTAACAAGCAGGTGTTGGTGGGACATATGGGGCGTCCCCTTAGATTTAATTAAAAAATACATATACACATTTTGGAAAGTTTGCGGTTAATTGCATATATTGTACTGTCGTTTTACACTGTGGGTCTAAGCATCTTTCTGCAATATTGCTTCATCAATCATTGATTATTGACCATGTGTATTATTGATTTATTAATTTGTTGGCAAATACTACAACCATCCAAATAAATATGGGTTGTTAAACCAAGAATACTGTCACTGTTTTGTTGGTAGCTTACAAACTCCTCATCAGCTTAGACTTTTACTAAAGCATTGGCAAAGTGAGTCCATGGAGAAGTCAGAAGCAACAATGCCGTCTCGTGACGGAAAGGGAGGCTGGTTTACCTTTCTCTTCATGATAGGTAACTTCTGTCATTTTAAATACTGTGTTGTTCATAACATATTTTAATTTGCAGAATTTATTCTCTAACTGATTTTTATGGAACGAAGGAACGATGGCTGGACTATCGATTGCTGCTGGAGGATGGATCAGCAACCTGATTGTGTATTTGATTCAAGAATTCAATATTAAGAGCATAAATGCTGCTAAGATATACAATTTTGTGAACGGAACCATTACCATGTTTCCTATCATTGGCGCGATAGTTGCAGACTCGTATGTAGGCAACTTCACAGTCATTTGGATTTCGTCTCTCATTTCTCTGCTGGTAACTTACTCTGTCTTCTGATTATTTTTCATTCCTAATTAAGCTTCGTATATATAGAAGTATATTAATGTTCGATTTATATATGTAGGGTGTAGTGATTCTATTACTAACCGCAGCAATCAACCACTTGAGGCCACCAGCATGCGAAACTGGATCAAGTATGTGCAAATATCCATCAGAACTACAATTAGCTGTTGTCTATCTTGCTTTGGTCCTTGCGTCCCTTGGGAATGCAGGCACGCGGTTTACCATAGCCCCAATGGGGGCTGATCAGTTTGACAGCCCGAAGCATCAAGCGATTTTCTTCAATTGGTACATTTTCACAATGTACATGGGTACCGTTATAAGCTCTACTGTGATAGTATATGTGCAGGACAGTATCAGTTGGACATTGGGGTTCATCCTATGTGCAGTGGCTAATGTGCTTGGTTTAGCAATTTTTTTAGGTGGTGGTCGGTTTTATCGAGTTGTAAAGCCCCAAGGAAGCCCGTTTAAGAGTTTAGCTCAAGTTATCGTCGCAGCTATTAGTAAACGAAAAGTTGTTCTCTCAAAAAATGGGAATGATCATTACCATAACTTAGATAATGATACAAAATCAGTAGCTAAGTATCCCACCTCTTTTTTCAGGTTAGCTTCTCGGTTCCTTAAATTGATTGTATACCAGGCATGCAAAAGTAGCTTC
Source organism: Plantago ovata (assembly GCA_028274465.1). Lineage (NCBI taxonomy): Eukaryota > Viridiplantae > Streptophyta > Magnoliopsida > Lamiales > Plantaginaceae > Plantago > Plantago ovata. The sequence continues at coordinate 30,296,280 of CM051455.1, read as the reverse complement.
ATTAAGTTTAATATTCCACACAATCTAACTGAAAGTACACTTGAATTTCATCACATTTGTAGGTTCTTGAACCGTGCAGCATTGAAACCTGACGAAACCAACATGTCTGGAGGTTCAATCGAAAACCCATGGAAAGTATGTTCGGTGCAACAAGTTGAAGATCTCAAACGCCTGATAAGAATCCTACCTCTATGGTCAACAGGTTTATTCTTGTGCACTCCACTAGCCATCCAACCCAGTTTAGCTGTGCTCCAGGCCTTAACCATGGACCGTCGTTTAGGACCCCATTTCCACTTCCCTGCTGGTTCAATTCCAGTTTTCATTATACTCTCAACATCAATCTGTATTTTCATTATCGATCGACTGTTATCCCCCCTCTGGGAAAAGCTTGCCCGGAGGCCTCTCACACTTCTACAACGTGTTGGGATCGGACATGTGCTTACTATAATCAGCATGGCTGTTTCAGCAATAGTCGAATCAAAGAGGCTAAAACTGGTACACTCAAACAATCTTGATGACCAACCAACTGCTGTAGTTCCTATGTCGGTCTTCTGGCTAGTGATACAACTAGCCATCGCTGGTGCAGGAGAAGCCTTCCATTTCCCTTCCACTGTTGCACTATACTACCAAGAATTTCCATCCTCGCTGAAAAGCACGTCGACTGCAGCTGTTGCTATGTTCATTGGCATCTCCTTTTATATCAGCAACGCGATGATTGATCTTGTTCGAAAGACATCAGGATGGCTGCCAGACAATATAAACAAAGGGAGGATGGATAATGTGTACTGGGTGTGTTGTGTGCTAGGAGTAGCTAATTTCGCTTACTATCTTTTATGCGCATCTCTGTATAAGTACCAAGATCAAGATGTTGTCGAAGTTGATGATGATGATTGTAACAAGAACTGATTGATAATGAAGAACTGTGTGCATTTCTCTATAGCTTGCTACTTTGAACTTTGAAATGAAGAAGGTTCACTTCAGTCCACGAGTCCAATTTGATTAGTAAAATTCCTCAAGAGGACAAAGCTTTAGATTTTACGAGAATTACACTACTCTTAATTTACATAATAAAAAAGCTTTAGATTTTATGAGAACTACACTACTCTTAAATTTACATAATAATCAAAATAGCCCCAATTTTAATGTTAAATGTCGGACTACTAGTGTTGTTATGCTTATCCAGCCTTACCGAATACTCGGCTTGGCTCGGATCGATAAGGTTTCGAGCCGAGTTCGAGCCTAAACTTAGGCTTGTTCCACTAACGAGTCGAGCTAGGCTCAGCTCGCGAGTACTCGATAAGGCACGATATCATGTAAAATATTAGTAGTATTAGTATTGTAAGTTATGTTTTAAGTTTGAGATTATTCGCTTGAATTGCTTATATTTGCATTTTGTTAGATTTTAGTGCATAATGTTGAATTATTTATATTTTATTTAATATTTTAACATATTTTTCATGATATTTTAACAAACGAACTGAGCCAAACGAGCCGAGCTCGAGTCAAATGAACCAAGCTTGAATACATAATTAAGCTCGCTTCGTCAAATGAGTCGAGCCCCAACAACACTCGGCTCGGCTCGGCTCGTTAAACAGCACTACGGATTACCCATTCATTTGCATTTTTAGGCCTAATTTCACATATGTAGCTAAACTTTGCAATTATTATCACAAAGGTAGATGAACTTTTATTTTATCATATAAGTAGCTATACTTTCCCATCATTATCACAAAAACTTGCTATACTATTTTTATTATCAAATAACCCTCTCTAATTGCTAGATTTAATCACATGACTTGCTTAGCTCGGAAAAATCATAATTATTTATTACAAATGTATATGTGAATGTCTGTTTGATTTCAAAAATAATCTCAAATCATCTCGAAAAAGTTATAAAAAATTTAAATGTCAAGTATGTTATAATACAAACAATTTGGGGATAATTCGAAGTCAAATATGTTCAGCTGAATTATTTTCATTGCCTATTCGCTCTTTGCATCATTAGATTCTATTTTAATAAAAACATTTTTAGATATAAATAAATGTAAATAAATAAAACTGGGATTAAGATTGAGGTATAAAATGATAATAATACTATGCTAGTTGTGTTTAAATTATATTAATTTAAGTTAACAAGGCTGATGAGAAAATTTATCAAGTATAGAATAGAGATTGTTATTTGATAAGAAAATAAGTATTGACAGTTTAGTGATAGATTTTTTGAAAGTAGAGCAATGATAAAATAAAAGTATAGTTATATATGTGATTTAAGTTGCAAAGTATAAGCACATGGAGTATGTGAAATTAGATTTTTTAATGCACATTGCCACTTCATTTTATTAAAATGCCAGTGTCTTGCAACCAAAGTCAGCTAAATCTACTTTAGGCACATCGGTCCGGGTCAAAGATAAAGAAGAGCAATTCACCTACAATTAATTAATTGATGAACAACTACTAATTGATACTTCTGTCACTGTTTCCCAGGCGAGTGTTGGGGTGGTTGTCCGGGCAGCAGTTCTATTCAGCTTCATTTCTAGGAGATATAACGGAGGTTGTGGAACATGATGGTGGACGCTATCCAAAAGCTAACCTGTATGCAGTTGGCTGGTCAATTGGAGCAAATATTCTTGTTCAGTATGTGTATGTGGGGCAGGTACCAGAGACACCGTAATCTTTAGTAATAGTTTCTATTTTTCATTTGCTTCTTTTCTATATCATGTACTTCCTCCATTTTTGTAAGAACATCCTGAGGAGTAAACATATCTCCGTTTATGGAAAAATAATTAAATAAGTGGATTGTGTGGGTTATTATTATACTCCGTTTGGTAAGTGCATGATAAAGTATGAGAGAAATTAATAATAAAGTTTTATAAAGTAGGAGAGATAAATAATATAGAATTGATAAGTGGGGGTAAAAACTTTCATTTTATGGGTTAGGAAGTTTGTAATGTAATGTCGAAAAAGTAAACCTAGTAAATTATTAATGAAAACTGAAATCATATTCTTGTTTTATCAGATGAATGCAGTTGTACTTTCTCTATATTCAGTTTTCAGTTTAATGGTTATTGAATGTGCCCTTTCATCAGACCGTAACATCTTTTGACTAAATGTATCACAGTTGCCAAGGAGAATGACCTCTGTGGTTTTGATGTTATGTTCTTCATAGGAGTACTAGGTCTATCTTGATTCATCAATGACCCTGTTGTTCGGCTTTTGATCAATGTTCACATTTTTAAATCTTTGAATGCTGATCATCAGAAATTTATTAAACGTAAAGGATTTGCTCCTTATAGCAATATATAGTAGTGCTTGGAGCTTCCACTTTACTGTAGTTTACCAGATAAATCATGATGATTTATGGACATAGTGGAAAGTTTGCGGTTAACAAGCAGGTGTGGATGGGATATATGGGGCGTCTCCTTAAATTTACTAAAATAAAATAATCAAAGAAGAATTTGTATAGGCAATTTTTAATTTTTCAAAATTTCTCCCCGAACTTACTAATACTCATGGGTTGTGACTTGCGAGTTGTCAGTGATCCATCCATTTGCCAAAGTTTCTCTTTTGCAATAAGAAATGATGTCACCTTCCTTTGGCTTGAATCAAGTTCAATGTTGTACTGGTAAAACCATCATTTGTTCAACTTTCCATTTTGGTGTGTAAAGTGCTATATACACACATCCTTTTCATGATCTTCCCTTCAAGATAGATCAACGATATAATATAAACCTACTTGTGCTTATATCTACTCTGATCCAATGAAAATCATTTTCTAATAGTATAATTTATTTCTACATTAGCGTAGAGCCAATACTCGTTTTTTTTTCTTAATCACTTTATTAAGTCAAGATGATAATGACCAGCGTAGAAAATTTAGCTCAGATGACGAGGACTAGTGTATTAGAGTATACAAAACCTTGTTAATTTTCATCAAAGTCAAAAAAATCTTGGCAATTAACAAAGCCCTTACATGCATAATTGCATATTTTGTACTGTTGTTTTACACTGTGGGTCCAAGCATCTTTCTGCAATTTGCTTCATCAATAATTGATTATTGACCGGGTTATAATATATATTGTTGATTTATTTGTTGGCAAATACTATAAGTCTACAACCATCCAAATAAATATGGGTTGTTAAACCAAGAGCACTGTCACTGTTTTGTTGCTAGCTTACCAACTCCTCCTCTTAAACTTTTACTAAAGCATTGGCAAAGAGAGTCCATGGAGAAGTCAGAAGCAATAATGGATAAGGCGGTGCGGCTACCGTCTCGTGACGGAAAGGGAGGCTGGTTTACCTTTCCCTTCATGATAGGTAACTTCTGCCATTTCAAATGCTATGTTACGTTTTTCATAACATCTTTTAATTTGCAAAACTGATTCCCAAATGATGTTTTTACGGAACAAAGGAACGATGGCTGGACTATCGATTGCTGCAGGAGGATGGATCAGCAACCTGATTGTGTATTTGATTCAAGAATTCAATATTAAGAGCATAAATGCTGCTAAGATATACAATTTTGTGAACGGAACCATTACCATGTTTCCTATCATTGGCGCTATAGTTGCAGACTCGTATGTAGGCAACTTCACAGTCATTTGGATTTCGTCTCTCATTTCTCTGCTGGTAACTTACTCTGCCTTCTCATGAATTTTCATTCCTAATTAAGCTTCTTAATTCTTATATATAGAAGTATAATTTTCGATTTATATATGTAGGGTGTAGTAATTCTATTACTAACCGCAGCAATCAACCACTTAAGGCCACCAGCATGTGAAAATGGATCAAGTATGTGCAAATATCCATCAGAACTACAATTAGCTGTTGTCTATCTTGCTTTGGTCCTTGCGTCCCTTGGGAATGCAGGCACGCGATTTACCATAGCCCCAATGGGGGCTGATCAGTTTGATAGCCCAAAGCATCAAGGGATTTTCTTCAATTGGTACATCTTCACAATGTACACGGGTACCGTTATAAGCTCTACTGTGATAGTATATGTGCAGGACAGTATCAGTTGGACATTGGGATTCATCCTATGTGCAGTGGCTAATGTGCTTGGTTTAGCAATTTTTTTAGCTGGTGGTCGGTTTTATCGAGTTGTAAAGCCCCAAGGAAGCCCTTTTAAGAGTTTAGCTCAAGTTATCGTCGCAGCTATTAGTAAACGGAAAGTTCTTCTTTCGGAAAATGGGGATGATCATTACCATAACTTAGATGATAAAAAATCAGTAGCCAAGTATCCCACCTCTTTTTTCAGGTTAGCTTCTCTGTTCTCTGGTCCTTAAGTTGATTGTATACCAGACATGCAAAAGTAGCTTCATTAAGTTTAATATTCCATACAATCTATTTGAAACTACACTTTTCATCACATTTGTAGGTTCTTAAACCGTGCAGCATTGAAGCCTGACGAAACCAACATGTCTGGAGGTTCAATCGAAAATCAATGGAAAGTATGTTCAGTGCAACAAGTCGAAGATCTCAAAAGCCTGATAAAAATCCTACCTTTATGGTCAACTGGGTTATTCTTGTGCACTCCACTTGCCATCCAGCTCAGTTTAGCTGTTCTCCAGGCCTTAACCATGGACCGTCGTTTAGGACCCCATTTCCACTTCCCTGCTGGTTCAGTTCCTGTTTTCATTATAGTCTCAACATCAATCTGTATTTTCATTATCGACCGACTGTTATTTCCCCTCTGGGAAAAGCTTGCCCGGAGGCCTCTCACACTTCTACAACGTGTTGGGATCGGACATGTGCTTACTATAATCAGTATGGCTGTTTCAGCAATAGTCGAATCAAAGAGGCTAAAACTGGTACATTCAAACAATCTTGATGACCAACCAAATGCTGTAGTTCCTATGTCGGTCTTCTGGCTAGTGATACAACTAGCAATCGCTGGTGCAGGAGAAGCTTTCCATTTCCCTTCCAATGTTGCACTATACTACCAAGAATTTCCAGCATCACTGAAAAGCACGTCAACTGCAGCAGTTGCTATGTTCATTGGCTGCGCCTTTTATATCAGTAACGCGGTTATTGATCTGATTCAAAAGGTATCAGGATGGCTGCCAGACAATATAAACAAAGGGAGGATGGATAATGTGTACTGGGTGTGTTGTGTGCTAGGAGTAGCTAATTTCGCTTACTATCTTTTATGCGCATCTCTGTATAAGTACCAAGATGTTGTTGAAGTTGATGATAATTGTAACAACTGATCAATTCAGAATGAGGAACTGTGCATTTCTTTGGTGTGCTTCTACAGTTTCAAGTACTTTGAACTCTGAACTGGTTAGTAAAATTCTGCATAGGACCAAAAGTGTTGACTTTATGAGAATTACCCCAGTTATTTTACCTAATAGGCAAATGACTCCTATATTGGACTACCATTCATTTGCATTTTGAATGCACATTACCTACTTCATCTTACTAAAATGTCCCTGTTTTGAAACCACATTCAACTAAATGATTTATAAATCTGATAATTTAATGGGTTAAAATTTAGACACTTAGAGCATTCATATACTATTGGGCTTAATTGCACACAATTTGTGATATATATAACGTATTCTTTAACGCATTTATATTTTGATATCTTGAATCTTATCATTTTTACATATTCGTTTCGTATCGTATTATTTCACATATTCGTATTCATGCTTCCTGGACTAAATCTATATGGGTCCAATCTATATTGGTGGGTATACTTTTTAGGTGGGTCAGTTCAAATATAAAGAAGAGCAATTCACTTGATTTAATATTATTGATCCTTTATGACCCCAACAAAGAGCCTTAAGTAGGCTATCTTATCGGTTGTCAAAGCAATGGCCTACTAGCCCTTTCTAGCTCTAGCTTTACACTATCGATCCCAGGCTGATCCATCCAATCACTATTCTCCTAATAGAAGAAAGAGAAGTGAAAGTATGCCACAGTGAACTACTTGATCAGAAGTGGAAACGAAAAACATGGAAAAATATAATGGCTAACTTGCCAATAAAATAGGTAAACACAACCATGTGATTCGAATTTATGATTAAGAGGAAAGCTCTCTAAATCAGCTGAAACTTGGCCGGAGAGAAATGATTTCGGGGTTTCGCAAAGTGGAAGTTGAAACTAATTCTTTGGAGCTTTTGCAAATGATCAATGGAGAGTTGGATGTTGAAGATGGAGGTGTTGACCATGTGCTCCGCACAAGTATTTGCTTCTCTTCTTATCTACACAAAAGTTGTGTCCCAATATTTGTCCAAGAGCCATTTACAGCCCCCAAATTCACAGCAGCAACTCTCGGCGAATTAATTGTGACGGATCCGACATCACCGGCACCAATTGCCAGCCTTGCAATTGCAAAATCAATACCCAAATTCACAGGCAGGTCACTGCAAATTGAAGATCTCTTATGGTGACAAATTAAATTGGGGAAGAAAAAATTGGTGAACTCGGAAATGGGGGATTGATTGGATTTGGGACAGGATTTTTGTATTTATACATTAAGGCAATTAGGGAAATGGCAGTTCCAGTAATTCATCCAAACTATCAGGGTGTTATGGTCTTATCGGGTGGCCCAATAAAACATACTTGTGCCTGGATCCAAAACTTCCAACCCTGAAAAAACGGAATCATTAAACCCTTGGTCCAAATCCTAAATCTGCCTGAGATTTTTCGCAAACAGGCGGAATAAGAATCAATTGGGGGGTTTTGTGACGGTGAACGCCATTTTACATGTAAAAACACCAAATCAATCAACCCCTTGAACAAAATGGGCAAGTGTGAATTTGACTCTCTTGAATGTAAAGTTGAAAGATTCCACGGTATACAACAAAGTGGCTAAATGGTTCGAAAAAATAATACTCTTTGTATCTTATTTAGTTGTCTTTTTAGAAATATTGTTACTTAATAGTTGTCATTTTAGGCATAATAACTTTGTCCCTATATTCGTTACTATCAATACAATATTCGTATATTAATTTAAATTTAAAGTAATATAATAAGTCTGATGATTCAATCAATTGATTGACCTACCAATCAATTTTACACCGTTGATCTTACTTATTCAGTTTTAATCTGATGCGTACATGTGTCATTAAGTATTTTTTCCTTTTGAAATTCCTATTTTGATATTTGATATAAAAAAAATTATTGAGATATTTAGTTTTATTCCAACTCTTATGCAATGGATATATAATTAACCTCACTATATAATGAGTGAAATAAAACGCGTGTGGTTAACGCAATCTGATTTTTCGCTGATTTGCCGACTTTTTCTTTTAGTTGCTTTATTATCCTTCCTTCATCGTTCCAAATTCTTCTTTTTTTTGATGGGGCGGCCATCGTTCCAAATTCTTTGAACAGCAACAACATTACACCACACCCGATGAGACGAGGGAGACACCCTTTACCCTTCCTTCTCCGATGCCAAAGCCGGCAATTCTCCCGCCACCGTTGACAATCCCACATCCAAAACCCCGGACCTTTGAAGCTTCTCCATCTCTCTTTCAACCAAGATTAAGCCTGCTTCGCCACCGGCACCGATCGCGACACCTTTAGTCATAGATGACTACATGATGATTATTGTTATTCTCCTGCAGAAGATTTTCATTTACAATTCTTTACGCTTCTGAGGTCGAAGAATTGCTCGCTAAGGCTAACCGCAGCCTCAGACAGTGACATCAAATTCTATATTGTGAAGGCCACCCACGTGATTGTGGTATGATGTTTAACATTGTCTCTTTAATCTTCTTTAAATCATTTATGTTGCTTGATTGATCGACTGATTTTGTTTTGTCTTTATTGGGTGTTTCTGTTTCTGTTATGACTTTGTTTTATCTATTAGCTCGATTTAGTCACTGTTTGCTAATTGCTATTGAAAACATCTTGCTATGCCAAGACCCCAAATTTCCATTATGGTGTAAGCTCTGCTCATAACTGTTTAAAGCAAGCAACAAATAAAAGAAAGACTTTGGTGAAACTCGTTAAACAAGGATTATATTAGTGAGAACTACCTGATTCAGACCATTGTTTGCTTGTGACTTGGGATTTAATTTCATTTTTTCTTTTTAGATTTTTGGGTATATAATTAAGATTTTTTTTCCCGATCTCAGAATTGTTTCGCCTATCTCTACTTCAGATAGCCTATTTATAAAATCCCTTCTTCCCTTTTTATTTGATTGTTCCTCAGAGAATTTTGTACTGTATCAAGTTTGAGTTTCAGGGTGACTGGGTAGAATGGAGGCTTAACTTACCAATAGACCTCGAAAAGGACTGTCTCGATTATGCAATGTCTGGACAATACTATTGAATTTAGGTAACTCATAGTAATTCATATTTAGAAAGAGGAAGAGCTATGCTTGAGACGTTAATTTCGATAGAAGGTGCATTATAGCTGTCTTAGCTTTGTATATGTTGAACTTTTGTGTCACCTATTTGTTCTCTCTCATTTTGTACTAGTACCACTTACAGTAATATGGTGTTTATTATGGAGTTATCCACAACTGGGCATGTGGAGAGGCTCTGATCTTTGATTTTATGGCTTATAAAACAATATCAAGAAGAAATGGAGAGAGGATCTTTTCCTTTCTCTCCATCTTTCGTTTCTTTTTTGTTCTTCATAATATGTTGTCTCTTATCTTTGGGCTTTATTCTCAAAATGGTTAAAACAGGTCTCACAAAAGGAATGGTTCACATAATGGACGGCAAGAATAAAGATTGTTACAGGAATGTAATGCAGTGCCTGAATCTAAACGAAGTAAGATGCAGGTTTGAATTTCTCCATCATTTACTCGTGACTTTGGATTTATTTTCACATCTTTTGGGTGTATTTTTTGTATTTGGTTAGCGTTTTTCGTATGAATGATTGATCAAACAATTTCTATTATTATAAAAAAAAATTAATTTTACCGAGTCTTTATGATCCATCCCCATCTTCAATTGTTGAACTCAATGAGGAATATTGCTTCTGCAGGTTGATGCTGAGGTTAACAACAATGGATGTTTGCTTGCCTTTCTCCTGGAGAGTATTTGTTTGATTAAGTGTTTGCTTCAGGTAATAAGCTTTTCTGACATACCTGCATTTGGACATATGCTCTATCATTCACCATGATATTGGGAGCATTGTTTAGCTCTTTCTCTACCTCTTTTCCGTGAAAACGCTGCATTACTTAGTGGCAGGTTGTGTACTGAGAAGCAAATCACTTTGTAAATGTGTTTTGTCTAGCAAAGCTCTCAATTATTATTCCTACAAGGATTATGTTTTCACCCTTTCCCCAATCCCATTCAAATTGTATAATGTTATTATGGTTTAAGTTGGGAATGTGGACTTTCTATCTATATGCAATATGATGCCAGTATTTTTTGTGCAATTTATTTTGAAATAGCTTCAGCTAAGCTTAAGATTATGGTATGAATAAACTAAAATTGATTTTAGTTGTTAAATAAGAACGTAATAGCACGTGCCAGTTGATTTTATTTTGTTCTGAATCTTTCAGCAACCCTATCAATATTAGTGTAAGGTTATCTTTAGCAAAATTAGCTCATCAGTCTTGTTCAGTTGATTATAATTCTTTTATTATACCATCTCTGTGTGTTGATGTGCTGGCATTAGATGTAATATTTGATAAAAGTTTAGAGTTCTGATTGAGCAAATTGTTATTAAGTTAGTTTAGTTGGAGCGAGAAAGATGTGCTTTACTTCATGCATGAACCCGTGAGCTCTATAGAGATCTGCTACTTTTTTTAAGGTAGAAATCAAGTCCTAATTGCATAATCTATTTTGTGTTGATGCATCATGCATTGGAGTTGCAATTGGAGTCATTCTCGTTATCACAAAAACTTAACATATATGGCAATTGGCCAAGTATGATCTCTTATTGTGTTTGCTCAGCTATCAAGGACGTGGATAGGTTATACCATGACAGTGCAATTCACACATGTAGGAGATCAATTTTTGAACCTGAGACCTCTAACCTACATAGCAAGATAACAAACCAATTAAGCTACGCCAGGTTTTTTCACATGTAGGAGATCAATGCAAGAAGTCCTGGTGAGGTGGTTCAGCGGCGGAGACAGTGAGAGAGCAATGGTGCAGTTTTTACCAAAAAGATGGTGTCTTTCTTACTCAGCAATTACTTGCGTCTGTTTCCTAATGTGACCGGACCCATCATACAAAGTCTCAAAAACGGAGATATTTCAGTTTTCTGGAGCCAGATTCTGCCGAGTAAACTTTTTCTCCATAAAAGAGGCTTAAATCCTCAGTGAAGACAGAAGTAAATATCAGTGCCGCTAAAAGAATGAAAACTACAGTCATGAGTCATGGTGCAAAAATCAAATCAAAAGATTTTGTCTGCTCATGCTGAGAGAAATTTTGTGGACTTTCTGTTTAGCTTTCTCACCATTCGTTTGCGACAAATTGAAAACCTTCTCGGCATGAACTCCTGGGGTGTATAGCTAACTTATATCGTAGTGTCGTGAGTTTTGATGGTTAGAAGTGACTAAATGAATACACAAACAATATTTTATCATAGTCATGGCTTCCTCCCAAATATACATTCAGAAACCAAATATTCTCTCTAACAAGTGAAGTAACTTCTTCGTGTTAATATATCGAACATTTTCATTCTTGAACAGTATATACCATGACTGAAATGTGCCTACATACATTAAGATCCCATATTCTGCTTTGCATTGCTTTATTAGTAGCTCAAAGGTCGAATTATCACAATAACCTGAATGTAGAATTTGTTGAGGACAATAGGCAAAGAGAAACGTTACTGGAAAGTCATCTAAAATGAATGAAAACTCTCTTATTGATTCTAGAACCTTGGACTTGATTTATTGGTGTTGACCGTTAATGGTAGGCATATCACTGTTCTCTCTTTATAATTTGGATTTATAAACCAATTAAGTTCTCATTTTAAAGTAGACTACCAAATGAGTTGAATGTTTATCTTCAATGCAGTACTAGACTATGGAGTAATGTTGCATATTCAAGTTCTTTTTTTATTATTACCGTTGTAACGATAATGGGTTAAGAATTTTGCAATAAAGAATAAAGAAATGGAATCATATCTTACTTGATGATTAAATATGGCCCATGAGAGCAAAAGTTACGACGCCAACTCACTGAATTGCAAACATAAAGGACTATTTTTGTCGTTTTCCCCTGAATTCTCCGCCATGTACAGGAACAACCCAACGATAAAAGCTAAAAACCTACTTTACACTTTACAAGGTATGAGAGAATTCAAGGACCTACAGAAGCGAGGTTAAGATAACAGTTTTATAAGCAGGTCTTAACGCCATAAACTGTTGAATGCCTGTAGAAGAAATCTTTCGATGAGATTAGGATTGTGGTAAATGGGGGGTGGGCCTTTTTCCTTGACGGGCCAAGAGGCATGGGAAAAACATTCCTCTACGGATCCTTAAAAACACAATAAGAAGAACGCTTCACACGCGTAGCTACGCGTGTGACGCGAGTTCTAGTATTATAATGGGCTTTTGAGAATAATTTTTATAACTACTACTACTAATTGAAATTAGGTCTCCTTAATATATGAAATTTATTCAATAATAACTAAAAAAGATACGGGGAGTAGTTGGATAGGTTTTATTTCTCTGCTTTCATAATAAATGAGCAAATGTTGAACTCGTTGTGAACATGGTGTTTCGTTGGAGCTGTAAATGTTACAGTCGTTTGTATCATCACACATATGCTCTTGTTAATCTGCAACTATGTGATCAAATTTTTTCTCTATTATATGTCTTTTGTCATTTCATTTTATTGTAACACCCTATATTTAAAAATCCAAACGTATACACTGCAGTCAGCCATATGATAGTAGCAAATAGAAAAAGCAACCGTAATAATTATAATTTGAAACTAAAAATATTATTAGTAGAAATTTATACTTCAAAGCATTATGTTAATTGGGAATTATAAGGTGGTGCACCGGTAAGGAGTTGGATTATTGAAGGAGAGATGCGAGATTCGATCCCAGCGGTGACGGAGTTATAAGGTTGTTTAGGTGTGGAGAAGTAAAGTGGTTTAAGAGGAAATTTGTATAGTATTAGTGCAGGAGTAGTTGTAATATTTGCCGTTTAAAAAATATCATTATCTTAATTTATTTTGAACAAATTGAAATTGATTAAATATTAAATTATTTTGAATATCCTACATCTTATTATACCAAAACAGAGCTATAGAAAATGAAAGCCGGAGAAGTTGATACGGGTGGATGATTAATAAATAGAAAGACAAGATGATTATAATTAATAGAAACATTTAACTATTTAAGTAGGTTAATGCACACTAGCAGAATCGAGAATCGAAATTGATGATGGTGATCAATGATAGTACTAAACAATGGACTACCTACTATAATCTCAATCCTCATATAAGGATAGAAAATTATAATGAATGTTAGAACAAAGGTATGAATATGATGTCGAATTACGGGAGATGATCAGGAAAGGTGATTGATGTAAAATGGTAGGATAAGAAAGATATATCAAATTTCCTCATGGTCTAAATGTCTAATACCGGCGTACAAGTAAAGCTCTGTTCTCTTGTTTTCTTCGTGTGAACAGCACTGGACTGAATTGAACTTAATGGATCTGAACTGAAATTAACGGACCTAAACTGAACTCAACGGGCCTGAACTGAACTGAAATGAAGAAATTTTTTTAGTAATAATAATATTAGTAATAGTAATAGTAATAATAATAAATAATAATAATATAATGATATTATTATTATTATTATTATTATTATTATTATTATTATTATTATTATTATTATTATTATTATTATTATTATGGTTATTATGGTTATTATTTATTATCAACATTAAAAATTATATAGTTAAATCCTTTCCATTTTAAACTATTTAAATTGCCTTATATTTTTTTCGAATTTCGACCATAGAAAACAAATACAATTTAAAAAAATAAACTTGTACGGGTGAACTTTGATTATAAATTATTTTAAATTAAACTTTAATAATATATAATAAAATTAGACTATGAAATATATGTAATTTAATTTTGATATAATTCAATATTTATGTGTTATCAAAGTATATATAAAATCAAATCAATTACTAGTACTAGAATTCATAGATATAAACTATGTAAAATATAATTTTATTTTAATAATAATAAGAATTAAAAATAAAATAATAATAATAATAATAATAATAATAATAATAATAATAATAATAATAATGTTATTAAAAATAAAAAAATCTAAATAAATATAATGAACATGAACTGAACTTAATGAAGCTCAACTGAACTGAACTTATGAAGCTGAACTGAACTTAATGAGCCTGAACTGAACTGAATTTAAAATAATCAATTTTTAGACGAAGAGAACATAGCTTAACTAAAAGGCCAACAACTAAGGCTATGTTCTTTTCATCTGAAAATTGATTATTTTAAATTCAGTTCAGTTCAGATGCATTAAGTTCAGTTCAGTTCAGATTTGACTAATAGTATTTTGTACTACAAATAATTTCAGTTCAGTTCAGGCTTTTTCAAACAAAGAGAACAAAGCCTAAACTCCTTTCTAAATTCCAACACTTAAGCTCAAAAAACTACCACATGAATTAGGCACTATATATAGTGTGCAGACTTCACCATAAAAGACACAAAATATTCGTGTTATATTACAGAGTAAAATTTTAAAAATTATTTTTTCGATATAATTTAAAATCAATGTGAGGTCAAATGGCATACAGTATACTATTAAAAAGTTAAAATTTGAAATGAAAATCTTGTAGGAAAATGCAGGAAGTATAATTTAGCCACGTAGCCACATTTTGTTAGGATAATCAAAAATTCTAGTAGTAGATATATTTCGGGAGTAAATGCATATGGATTAATTAGCAAATTATGAATTCCTCACATATATATCATCCTTTGGCACACTTGAAAATTAATTGGTGCAGTGCAAGTTTGTATGTAGTGCCAGTTTAATCCGTACACATTAATTTTACCATTTTTTTAGGCTACTGGAATTGGTGCAGATATGGCATGCTCAATAAAAACAAAAAATAAACTGCAGCAGGAGTAACATTGAATTCCAGTAGAAGTATTGTACTTTTTTTCAGCATCATTGAACTCTAGTAAAATTACTTTTTTATTCTTGTTGATTTGCTTGTTTGGTTTTATCAACTGACCAAGTATATATATACAACACACAACTATTAGACCGACTCCATCCACGTTTGCTATGAAGTTAGATAAACGTTTTGACACCATACGAGCATCTCCATCCGGTTTGTTGACCGTTAGATGTGTTATTTTATTTATTTTTACTTTTCCTTTTTCATGTTTTGTTATTTTATCTTTTTGTTGTTTTTCTTTTTTAATGTCTTATACTTTATTTTCTTATCTTTTAATTTCCTTTTTCTTTTTATTTGTTTTGCTATTCATTTTTTTAATATTTCACTATTGATAAATTATATTGAAATACTAATTATAAAATTGAATATTTAAAATCAATAGAAAATGACATTTAAATAATATGAAGTATGAAGTTTTATGTTATTTTAATTAATTAATGACATTTAAATAATATGAAGTATGAATTTTTATGTTATTTTAATTAATTAATGACATTTAAATAATATGAAGTATGAATTTTTATGTTATTTTAATTAATTAATTAATGACATTTAAATAATATAAAGTATGAAATTTTATGTTATTTTAATTAATTAATGATATTTAAATAATATGAAGTATAATGTTTTAAAAGAAATGGAAAAAGAATAAAGTAGTTTAAAAAGAAATGGTAAAAGAAAAGTAAAATTTGGGTAAGATAGAGTATGAGGGTTGAAGATGAAGAGTATGATAGAGTTAGATGTGACTGGAATGCTGACGTGGCTAAACTAGAGTTTGTGGATTGGAGATGGTATTACATTAGGAATTACATTTTACATGCATGTAATTAGTTAATTAATTATCGTAATTAGAGCTAGATTTCTAATCATTTAATTAAAAGGAATATGAAATTTAACAATATATGTATGTGTAATCAATCTAGACTAGTGCATGATCTTGGACATAGGAGTACTTATATTGTTCCGTTAACATCTCAAAATTAATCATTATCATATATAGTGGGATTCAAACTTAATGAGTATAGACAAAAATAGGGAGTGACGAGTCGTCAAATCAACTCTAGTCAAGACCGTAAAGGAGTAAATATTATTTATAATAAGTTTGGGGGATAAAATTTACAATTAACTATGGTCCTAAACGGGTTTTGCAAATGATCACAAGTACCGAAGTAAAGTAAGAAGTACACTAGCTAGTATTCATTATACTCAACATAGAACCAGCAACCTGCAAACATCAAACATTCAAACCCAACGGAAAAAAAAAAAAAAAAAAAAAAAACTGTAGCTGCAGCAACTGCAACACGCCGAGATAGTACTCATTAAGTTTATTCAGTCAATGGTAAAAACAAAAAAAGAACCGTAGCTGCAGCAACATTTAATGAAGTACTAGTACTTGAGTTTTTATGTAGCTACAACAACATTAAATAAAGCGGTCCATGAGTTTAAATAAAGTAGGGAGTACCAGTACTTGATTTTGTATTTGTATGTCTTATCTTGGCCGTTGTTTTTATTTTTGTTGTTTGGCTTGGGTTTTGACTTGGTTTTGTGTTGTTTTTTCTCACTACAACCTGGGCATGTTAACCAGAAAGGAGATGCACAGAAAGTCAAGAGAAAAGCCTTTTCAAACCGGCTCCGTCTGTCAAGCTTTATTGTCATGTGCCACTTCTTTTTCGCGACTGTATTTAATCTCGTTGGAGAATATCATCATCCGTCCGTCTTGCTAAGTTCTCTATACTTGCGTTCGGATGGTATTTATCTCCTTTGGACTTGGCTAAAATTGTCTGAAAAATAATTACCTAGACCACGTCTACATTTAATGTTGTAGACCATGTGCTTATAAATGATCCACATCACCAATTATTGTGGGTCACAGTACTTAATTAATTAATTAAAGTGTGTTGTGAATTAATCCTAGCCACAAGGTCTATGGATAATTTCTAGACCTGGTCTAGGTAATAAGGTTTCAAATTGGCTTGACAATTCGTCACCCCCTAAATCTTGACTTGCTTGCTAGTAAGATTGACATACGAGACGAGGAGGCCGTCAAATTTAGTTTGTTTCATACACAACGTTAATTTGGAACCAAAACTTGCTCATGAATCATGATTGTTGTGTTAACTCTTAGTAATTCTTAAACTTTGGGTATCAACATGAAGGCAGCAGTAAGGAAATTTGGGTGCTTAATTGGTCAATTTGATTGTGAAAACTAAAAAGTAGTGTATCCTATTCTACGTAATCAAAAAACTAGTCTATTCATAAGTGTCTCCGTTCCATAATAAATGTTACACTTTATTTTGTTGATTTTTCGAGAGTCAATTTGACCTTGTATTAATTCCAAATTATACAATAAAAATAATTAAAAAAAATTATAATGAAAATATAAACCTTCTAGTTTTATAATATAATATTTTTAATTATGTTTATCATATGATTTGAGAATAATATATGGTCAAAATCACCCTAAAAAGTCAACAAAATGAAGTGTAACATTTGTTACGGGACGGAGGTAGTACTTAACTAGGAGTAGGAGTAGTATATTTGTTTTGGTTAGGTACACAATTACACTAATTTATCTACCTTACATGATATATAGTAGTAATCACTCTGTACCAAAAAAATTATACCGTTTTAACTTTTTTGCGGTCAATAAAATTTGAGTGATGTTTGAAATGCATAGGTGGAGGCGGGTTCTCGGTGCTTTCAGAAAGCGAATTCTCCTAGCTTTGTTTTCTACTCCATTCTACGAGAAATGGTTCAATCTAACTTGAAATAAAGGGATAGGAGATAGGCTACCTTCAATTTTTTTTAATAATTGAACCATTACAAAACTAGTAATAAATTATAAATAATTCCGCACTTGACAAGAATTGAACCTATGACATCTAGTGTCATGACACCTCAGTCTAACCAATTGAGCTAGACCTCATTGGTAAAAATCCAACTGCAACAACCGATGGACTATCACGTCTGTTGGTAACCTTCACTTAAGAAGACAGGACCTTTGGGTTTGGCAATAAGAAGGAGAATTAAAGAAAGCCTGGACTTCCCAAACTGGAAAGCGAACCAATAAAATTTAAATTCGAATATAAATTAATCTTAAACCAAAATTTTAACAAAATTACATATTGAAAATTTAGGATGGAAATTTTTTTCATAATATAATTTTGATAAATATTTTAGTATTATAGTTTAATATTAATTTATGGTCAAATTTCAATTATGTTGTGCAAAAAGTTAAAACGGTGCAACTGTGATGCACTATAGGTAGGCAGTACTTTAAAATGCACTTCTAACGTGGGGTAAATTTACTCCATAAAATACGGATAAATGTATTGGATGTAACATGATCCACACTTCAGAATGTCGAATTGAGTAAAGATGGTCGAGATTATATGGTTATGATGCAGCGGGTACGTGACAGAAAGAAAAAGCTAGATCGAATTTCGTTGATTCTACCTAAGAATACCGAAAATCGACAATTGTGAGGAAACTTTTTTTTTTTATAAATCAATCCAAAAGTTGAATAACAAATAAACCTATTAGTCTCTATATATAGAGGACTAAAACGAATATGAAACTAACTAGGAATTAAAACTCTAATCCTAAAAGAACTCGATCGACAATATTGAAATTAACTAGGAATTGAAATCTAATCCTAAAAGAACTTAAAATATAAACTACGAAGACTATGTCGGTTTCTACTTGCTTGGAACCGCATCATTTCTCATGGTAGAGAAGATTCGTCCTCGAATCTTGAACCGCATCATCATCAGCATCAAAAGAGGAATCACCAACAAACGGGACCATGTGCTTGACATTGAAGACATCAGAGGAGAATATGACTTGGCAAACGCAATCTGTAAGCATTCAGGTTGATCTTTTCCACAATCTCGACTGGACCAATTTTCTTAGCAGCTAATTTGGTATATTCATGAGCAGGAAAGCGATCCTTAGTTAGAATAGCCCACACGTAATCACCCACAACAAACTCCACAGCTCGGCGACGCAAGTCAGCGGTTGCCTTGTATTTGGCAGTAGCAACCACTAAATGATCATGAGTAGCCTTATGAACCTGAGCTAGCTGCTCAACAAACTCCTCTGCAGTAGCATGGGAATGCACTTTACTGGGCAGTTGAAGTAAATCAAGAGGACACCTAGGAGACAGCCCATAAACCACATGAAAAGGACTGAAACCTGTAGACCGGTTGACAACATGGTTGTGAGCAAATTCTGCCTGAGGCAATTTCAGATCCCACGCCTTGGGATGGTCACCAACCAGACTACGTAACAAGTTACCCAAGGAACGATTAACAACTTCTGTTTGACTGTCCGTTTGCGGGTGATAAGCGCTACAAAAATTCAGTTGCGTATTAACCATACGCCATAAGTTACGCCAAAAATGACTCACAGAGCGAGTATCTCTATCAGAAACAATCGAAGCTGGAAGCCCGTGTAAACGATAGACATCACGAAAGTAAAGTTGCGCAACAACAACAACATCGGAAGTCTTCTTACAAGGAATGAAATGAACCATCTTGGAAAAGCGATCAACAACCACATAAATAGAATCAGAATCTCGTTGGGTACAAGGCAAACCAAGGACAAAATCCATACTTACGTCAGACCATGGTTGGGTCGGGACGGTCAGGGGAAGATACAAGCCAGCATTAGTGGCAGCTCCCTTGGACAGTTGACAAACACGACAGCGAACCACAAAGCGCCCAACCTCCTTGTGCATTGTAGGCCAGAAATAGGAACTTTGAAGAGCTGTAGAGTGCGGTCACGCCCCACATGACCTTCATTGTGTAGTTCCTGAATGATTTTCAAGCGTAAGCTGCAGTCGGAGATACATAGTTGCAGTCCGTGGAACAAAAAACCACCCTCCAGCAAAAACTCACTTGATTCACCTTGCGGGAGTTTAGCAAGAACTTGTGAGGAGAAAGGATCATCAACATACAACTCCAAGAATGTATCAAAACCAGGAACATGAACCCACATTTTAGTTAGCAAGCCACTACGGCGACTGACCGCATCTGCCACGCGATTGGAAACACCGGCGTTGTGCTTAATCACGAAAGTGAATTGTTGCAAATAAGACGTCCACGAAGCATGACGATAAGAGAGTTTATCTTGGCTGGTGTTTAAGGGAATCATGATCCGTATATAAAACAAACTCCATGTGGAAGAGATAACGACGCCAATGCTTAATGACTTGAACAATCGCATAGAATTCAATGTCATAGGTACTAAAGCGAAGTTTGGCACTAGAAATTTTCTCACTGAAATAAGCCACAGGACGGCCAGATTGACTTAAAACAGCCCCAATGCCTGTTTTAGAGGCGTCACAGTGGAGTTCAAAGGGTTGTGTAAAATCGGGGAGTATCAAGACAGGAGCTGAAGTCAGGCGGCGTTTGATCTCAATAAAAGCAACCTCTGCGTCCGGAGACCAGTGAAATTTAGTTCCACGCATGCAATCTGTGAGAGGGGCCATAACTCCACTGAAGTGCGGTATAAAACGCCGGTAAAAGGATGCTAACCCATGAAAGCTACGAACTTCAGTGATAGAAGTAGGTCGGGGTCATTGTTCGACGACCAGCACCTTACTGGGGTCGACTCGAAGTCCCTCTCGAGAGACCACATAACCCAGAAACTGAATTGAAGAAGTGAGGAAAGAACACTTTGTCGTTGCCGCATAAAATTTATCACGACGCAGAACCAGCAACACCACACGTAGATGAGTGAGATGTATCTCAGCATTGTCACTATAGATTAATATGTCATCCAAATAAACGACGACAAATTTGCCAATGAACGGACAGAGAGCTTGGTTCATCACTCACATAAAAGTACTAGGAGCATTGGACAAACCGAAAGGCATAACAAGCCACTCATATAAGCCTTCACGTGTCTTAAAAGTTGTTTTCCACTCATCGCCCAAGCGAATGCGAATCTGGTGGTAACCACTCTTTAAATCCAGTTTGATAAACACCGTAGAACCTCCCAATTGATCAAGAAAATCATCCAACCGACGGATAGGGAATCGATAACGCACTGTGATCTTGTTAATGGCTCGGCTATCTACACACATATGCCACGACCCATCTTTTTTGGATGTGAGTAGGGCAGGGACGGCACAAGGACTAAGGCTTTCGCGAATATGTCCTTTAGCAAGCAGTTCCTCAACTTGACGGCGCAACTCCTCATGTTCTTTGGGGCTCATACGATAGTGAGGACGATTAGGAAGGGCAGCACCGGGAACAAGATCGTTGTGATGTTGAATATCACGTAATGGTGGTAATTTCGACGGTAGTGACTCGGGAAAGACATCCGCAGATTCTGTGAGAAGGGGTTGGACCGGAGTTGGGACAACGATGGCAGCATCCTGGGTGACCAGAGAGCAAAAAGCACAAATACTACCCCTGATTCTTTCATGGCAGCCTGAAAAGGTCCTCGAGACAGAAGAGTTGTAGGAGAAGGTGTCGGTGTTGTGGGGGCAGCAACCCCTTTTGGTTTGCTCGGCATCAAAACAATTTTTGTACCACGAAAGTTAAATTAATAGGTGTTAGCGCGACCATCATGGTAAACCGAGTTATCATATTGCCAAGGGAGACCAAGCAAGAGATGACACGCATCCATAGGAACCACATCACAATATACATCATCACGATAAGTAGAACCAATGGAAAAGGTAACAAGCACACGTCTAGAAACGGTAACAACCGTACCTTGACTGAGCCATGAGAGGCGAGAAGGCTTGGGATGTGGTTCAAGAGAAAGGTTAAGCTTGGTAACTGCAATCTCCGCAATGACGTTCTCACAACTCCCAGCATCAATGATGAATGTGCATATCTTCCCACCGATGGTACACGTGGAGTGGAACAGATTGTTGCGTAACCACTCGGTATCCGGTGCACGAGGGGTCAAGCAAGAGCGCCTAAGCACCAACAAGGGTCCAATGTCACCAGGGACATACTCCTCTGCTTCGTCGTCACCATAATCATCATAAGTTGGAGTTGTATCCGCTAAAAGAACAGGTTCAGAATCCGTTGCCTCATTAAAAAGACCTCGAGTGGCAGATTTTGGGTTCCGTCAATCTGCAATGCGATGGCCAACTGCGCCACAATTGAAGCAACATAAGCCACCAGTCCGTCCTTGAGGTTGTGCTGCAGGAGCACGAGTAGGCTGCGGTGTCGGCTGGATAGGGTCACGGCTAGTTTGTGATATGGAACCGGCAGTGCTTGTGGAAGCAGCAGACTGTCGATATCCACAAGTCCCACGCCTTGATAGCTGTTTTCTCGGCTTGTTCTGCACGCTGTCGGGCTTCTGTAACTATGAAAGGGTCGAACATGTTTAACACATCCTGTAATTGGAGGCGTAATCCTCCAATGTAACGGGAAACCAACTGTTGAGGGGACTCGTTGAGATCAACACGAGCCAGATATGAATAGAATTCGGTGGAGTAATCCTCCACAAAACGGGGACCTTGACGTAGATTCTGGAATTTGGTATACAACTCTCTGTCGAAATTGTAGGGAGAAACTCAGCCCTAGCGTGTTTCTTGAACTTATCCCAATTCGCAATTTTCTCCTTGCCTTGACGAACACGCGTATGTTTCAGTTGTTGCCACCAAGACTCCGCACGACCATGCAGGCGGATGGTAACCAGGGGCACACGACGATCGTCAGGGACTTCCTTAAAATCCAGAATTTCTGCAACCTGTGATAACCAATCAACAAACTCTTTAGGCTTGAGACTGCCATCGAAAGTAGGAATTTCCACCTTAAAGCCATGTTCTCATCTAGGGCGAGTTGGTGAACTATTCCGGGAACCACCGAATGGATTTTTGTCCATGACAGTAACATCTTCTTCTTCCTGTCGACGAATGTGGACAGATTCATCCATTCTCTGCGTCAGCAATTCCATCTGCCGCCTCAAATCTTCGTTGTCACGACGAAGATCAGCATTTTCACGACGGAGCTCATCAATATCGGCAACCTCAACACGTCTACGGAGCGACATGGTGCAGGACCTGCTGGAACGTGATACCAACTGATGCAGCGTGTACGTGACAGAAAGAAAAAGCTAGATCAAATTTCGTTGATTCTACCTAAGAATACCGAAAACCGACAATTGTGAGGAAAACCTCATTTTTTTTTATAAATCAATCAAAAAGCTGAATAACAAATAAAGCTATTAGTCTCTATATAGAGGACTAAATTGAATATGAAACTAACTAGGAATTGAAACTCTAATCCTAAAAGAACTTGACAATATTGAAATTAACTAGGAATTGAAACCTAATCCTAAAAGAACTTAAAATATAAACTACGAAGACTGTGTCGGTTTCTGCTTGCTTGGAACCGCATCAGGTTAACAATAACATTACACTATAATATTGTTTGTGAGACAATTATCAATTTACATTACTTATTTCATGCATTTACAACTATATTAGCTCTCAGTTAAACCTTTTGGTTGGCACTAGCATTGTCCTCTTGACTTCGCTTTAGCTCTTGTTTAAGAGAAGCCTGTGATCTCTCCGCAGCAAGTCTGGAGTCTTTCTCTCTTGCCAAACAATCCAACGCTTCCTGTGGAGATTGTATACGCAATTTACTCCTTCAAAGATTCAAAAAAGGTTTGATACTGAAAGATCATAATTCTAACCTCCATACCAATTTATCTGCTTCCTCCTTGGCATATTTCTCTTGCAGTCCCTCATAATTTTTCCTCAATTCTATAATAATTGAGTTCAACTCATCTTCTTTCCCCTTCATTAGCAACTCTGAGATAATCCACACGTTGGGGGGGGGGGGCAAGTCAATCAACAAGTAAAAGTTTTCGTCGTAAATAAAGAAACACAACTACTATTATTATTACCCATATCACTGCACTTCTTTTCTGCTGATTCCAACAAAGTCTTTAGCTTTTCCTGGTCAGCTAGATAATTTCCTTCAATCTGTTGGAACCATCTAAGACATTGCTTGAGCCTCTTAATGGTATCCGCCATTTGATCACATTTTTCCTGCACACAAATGATTGATTCAGTTGAGTACATTTTTCCTACACACAAATCATCACTCTTTTTCTTTCCTCATACCTTGAGACTGAACCTGTTCTTAAGTTTCAACTTCTATTTAAGCAAGGCCTCTACGTCCTCTTTCCTAAATTCGACAACACTAGAATCTGATCCCGAATTACTGGGCGGCCCACTGGTGGGAGGCAGATCTTGGCCCCCATTTACAACCGAAAATGCTTGCCTAGCTTTCGTCCTACTCCTAGGGGTAGCCTTCGGAGGCATTTTCGTATTTCCAATAATCCTTCGCCTCTTATCTACTACTGATGATATTTCATCCGAACTCTGCTTATGTAACATATTTTGACTAGCTATCATGTAACCGATTTTGACTGGCTGCAACCACACAGGCACATTCTGAACTTCTCCACTACTCTATCATATTCTGTTTTCAACTGAAAAATAAACAAGAAACATAAAAGGGCTACTGCTACAATTCAAGTAAACCTAGAAAAGCATAACTAGTATTCAAGGTTATGCTTTTCTAGTAAAACTACAATTCAATTTTAACTTCATCATTGTCCTAACGAAAAAATTATCACACAATCAACCTTGGCCCTTTGCTTTACACTTTGATTCTAAAACAATAAATCCCTAAATCAAATTGAGAAACTTAGCTCTCGAACATCATCAATAATAACAGAAGACGAATTCAAACAAACAGAAACACAGTATTCAACGAAGAGTCGATTGCAGCTCAAAATATCAATCAAACCCAAACCTAGATCTAGGACAGATTGAAATTTAAATTCTATCAAGTGTAGTATGAGGAAGTGAACATCATGTATGTAGTGTAGTATGAGGAAGTGAACGTTACCAAGGATTTAGGAGCTCGCCGGAAGCAAACAACAGCCGGAATTACAGTGTCGCCATGGGAAGAGAGAGATTACGAGTGAGCTGAACTGAGTTGAGGGAACGATTTGTACGATTTGTTCTAATTTCTCTTCTCCTTTTTCTCCTTTTTCTGTTTTTTATTTAAGGTAATTTTCATAAAGCCCCCAACCATGCCACACCGAATTTTTATTTACTTAGTTTATATGTTTTAAGTTGATAATGTGTTAGCTCACTAGCTGGGCTTGTTTAGGGCTGTATGTTGAACCGAACGTTCATGAACGTTCGCGAAATTGTTCGGTCAATGTTCGGTTCGTGTTCGATTCGGTTTTGACCGAACAGTTCGCGAACATGTTCGTTAATATAACGAACCGAACACGAACATGTTAGTTTATGTTCGATTGTTCGCGAACATTTCGTGAACATGGTATAATATAATATATTAAATAAATATGAAATATATACATATATAATTATTATACATACTTCATTTAACTTGTTTTGTGCTTTGTTAAATATTTGGTGTTAATTTTATATTTTTATTGTGACTTATATAATGTTCTTAGACACTTTTGGCAGGATATTTAAATTAATTTTGTAGTATCAATATTGTTGGATTTTAGGCTTTTTTTTGTTAATGAACGTTCGTGAACAAATGAACAACGAACGTTAACGAACGAACATGAACATTCTATTATTTTAACGAACCGAACATGAACAAGCTATGAATTGTTCTGCGAACATGAACACGAACCGAATATACTATATGCTTAACGAACGAATGTTCGATAAGCCTCTTGTTCGGTTCATTCGGTTTGAAATACAGCCCTAGGCTTGTTTAATGCTTAATTATGTATCTTTTGTACCATGCTTTAAGATTGTTACTTCGGAAACTCAATAATTTCTCACTTTATTTTTGTTAACTATTTGATATTCGGTTTGATTTTAAATTAATAATAATTTATTGTGAAAAAAATAATTTTAAAAACTATATTAGAGAAGTATATTTTTTATATTTTGTATAATATAACTTATAGTTTTCTTAACATAAACTTTAATAAAATATGTTGTGTTTCTGTCCCTCTTCAAAAAGTCGAAGCTTATTTTTTCTATATATTTCAACAGCAAATTGAGAAAAGAAATGATATTTTAAGCAAAGCTTCTTCTTTATGCACTTTTTATTACGGTGATCAGTACCATTATACTCTCTCCTTTCTAACTGAAAGATCTTAAAGTTTTAGAGCGCTCTTTATGAAGGTTTTTTTAGGCTTAAAGTCTCAACTAAACCAAAAAAATCTATAATGAAAACTTTTTTGGCGCTACTATGTAGTAGTCATGGGAAAGGACTACTAAATAGTATCATATATTTAAGTCATCAAGTCATATAAATTATAAATATTTAATTCGAAAATGTAATGATAAAGTAGTATTTTACAAATGGGGTATAAGCCTAAAAAATACCCTCCCAAATTG
Source organism: Plantago ovata (assembly GCA_028274465.1). Lineage (NCBI taxonomy): Eukaryota > Viridiplantae > Streptophyta > Magnoliopsida > Lamiales > Plantaginaceae > Plantago > Plantago ovata. Next base: position 30,269,800 of record CM051455.1, on the reverse strand, counting down.
GAGTCTTTGATGGTTTAAGGGCTTATTTGAATTAAATATTTATTTAAATAAGGGGTGTCTTTTACTTCTTATTTTATTTTATTAGTGTACTACAATGATACAACACAACATAGACACGGACACGACAAAATATTTGGAAAAAATAAGACACGCTGAGACACTTAATATATGATTAAAATATATAAATATTTAGAATATAACAAAATTTCTAAATAACTAAAACTAACATAAATTTACATTAAGAAAGAGCAATATATAATCTTTGCACAATTAATTAAAGGTACGTTAATTATATCGATAACAAAACTCGTGATGTATAAATGTTACATAATGTAGATAGGGTCACTAAATTCAAGAATGTATTCTTTCATAAAACATTCATTTTATTAATTATTTTTTAAAAAACATTCATAAAAAAATATTAAGATCATTTTAAAAAAAGAAGTTTGAGAAATTTATTCTTTCATAAGACACTATAATTCATGTCACACTCTACGCGTGTGCTATGATATCTTTGTAAACCTTTAAATAATTGATTAATATGGAAATATCCTCCGAAATGTATCATAAGTTTCCTACCCCGTCCATTTTGTGCCGTAAGTTTGTTACTCCCACATTTTGTCCTATAAGTTCATAAAAAATCTAATTTTTCTACATCGGGCCAAATTTAGCCCATGAACTAATATTAGGGTAAATTTGAACTTCCCCCCAATCCACCATGAACTCACGAATTAGTGATAATTTTTTCATATTTCACCGGGATTATTAACATATCTAAATAAGAAAACAAAAAATTCAAAATAATAAAGGTAATTGTAGAGCATACCCCTTTGTATGACATATCGATGCAAACAAACAAATAAAATGGATCTGATTTTTATTTTTTAATGTAATGTATGTCATGAAGACATAATGGATTGGTTGATATTCTCCTTATTTCTAATTATTTGCGAAAATCAATTGGGGTATATTAAATTCTTAATGAGAGTTATATGTAATATAAATGTTTATTTTTTTTTAAATTTTATTTATTTATTTATTGCAATGATGTGTCATACTTATGGGTATGCTCAATAATTATCTTGTTTGCATTAAAAGAAATGATTTTATTTATTTATAATTAGGCGAATTAGTGAAGAATTATCACGAATTCGCGAGTTCATAGAGAATTGGGGGTGATTCAGAATCAAATTTGCGCTAACATTAGTTCGTCAGGCTCGATTTGGCCCGAAGTACAAAAATTAGATTTTTTGTAAACTTACAAGACAAAATGTGGGAGTAACAAACTTACGGTACAAAATGAGCGGAGTAGAAAACATACGGTACATTTGTTGGAGGATATTTCCGGATTAATATTAACAATAAACGAATGGAGTTTTGATAAGGACTTTAGTATAAAATGATTTTAATAATTTTAATAAATTTTCATTTAACACGCTACGCGTGTGCTATAATATCTTTGTGAACCTTTAATTAATGGATTAATATTAACAATAAACGAATGGAGTTTTGATAAGGACTTTAGTATAAAATGATTTTAATACTTTTGATAAGTTTTCATTTAACAAATTAATTAATAATTCATGTCATTAATTCCTCTACTTGCAAAGTATATTACTCCCTCCGTCCCAATGTAATTATCTACTTTGACTTTTTTCTGTTTTGACTATCGAATACTCTTAAACTATAGTAATAACGTATTTGATGAAATCATATTATGAAACTATAGAATCTAAATTTTCATTATATAATTTTATTAAATATTTCATCATTATAGTTTAAGAGTAATCGAGAATTAAAGTTAAAATTTGTTGACCGAAAAAATCAAACTGAATAATTTCTACTGGGATAAAGAGTATATTGTGTAAGTGTGTCGGTCGAGGTGGGTTTTTCTTTTTTTTCGGTGTCAGGGGGTTTGGGGTGTTTTTTTTGTGTTTTTTGAGTTTGGGTGGGTGTGTGGTTTTTTGGGGTGGGACCGTGTGGGGTTAGGGTGGTGTCAGTGTGTTGTGTTGTGGTGAGTCTTTGTTTTTGTGTGTGTTGTGCTGTGGTGAGTCTTTGTTTTTGTGTCTTGTCTTGTTTTGTGTGTTGTGTTGTTTTTTCTTTCTTTCTTTTTGTTTGCTGCAGGCCCACGTGTTGATGTCTTGGGGACTCAAGTGTGTCAAGTACATGCAGGCTACTGTTTTGCAGGCGAGCGGCCAGTAAGAAGGTTCCATGGAGTATTTTTTGCTATGTTTAATTGTGAGTTCCTGGATTTTTTTTATTGTTTGGGTAGCGTGTTTTTATCATAGGGACCGACAGGTATTTCTTCATGTGAGTGTGATGGTTCCCTTTTGTGGTCCGTGAAGGTGTTTTCGTTCATTCAAGCCTGAGGTTAGTTCAAACGGAGACTGAATTTCTTGACTCTTGTTCCTATGAGCTGGAAGTGGGGTTGTGGTGCTGCATCATCGCCCTGGGAGCTATGAGAGCGAGGCCTTTTATCACTTGGTTTCGAACCACGGAAGAGTTCGAATGGCCACTTTTACAGTCTGGTTCGGTTTTAGATTCTCAAGGATCATAGCATCGCTAGAGTTTGTTTGGGTTTCGTGACGTTTAGAGTTTTCCATTAGCTACTCTGGCTAGTTGGAACCTCCTTTGTACTTGAGGTTGTTCGATACACCTTGTATCAAAATTGGGGTATACCCCTCTTACTCTTGTACTGGGTGTTGAGGCTTTTGAACATTTGCTGAATTATATACTATTTACCCAACTCCATATTAACCGATATTGGATGCATGCGGCAATTCAATTATTATTATTATTTTTTTTCAATGTTTAACAATACAGTAGTATAGTTTTACCTTTTTCTTTTCTTTCATGTGATTTTCGAAACAAATGCTACTTATGTCTCCCTACTAAATTAAAGGTTGTAGATAAAGTTCCCATTTCATTTTATTATTATTTTTTAAGTCCAATTTAACCTCATATTATTTTTAAATCATATCGAAAAGATAATTTACAAGTATAATATTGTTCATTACTTTTACGGCATAATTTAATATTATAAGGTCAAATCGGACCTAAAAAAGTCAACAAAATTAAATTGAAACTTGAAAGAATAATACAGTGCATACTCATATTAAAAGGATCTGAACATTCCAAATTCTGTCATACACTGCATTTTGTTTTTCAGGGATGAGGAGAAATCTCATACTCTCTCCGTCCTAAAAGAGTTGCACCATTTCACTTTTTTTACCATATTTTGGACACGGTTATAATAATTTTATATTCCATCAACACATTTTAATGGACATAAATCTCCAATAAAGTAAAATCAACTTCGACGCTAACCACATGACTACACATAAAAGGCCTCAACTCATAGTTAATCCCTAGCTAAAGTATTTCTATGCACTATATATACAATCTACAATTTCTTTAACTATGGCAGGCCAGCATCATTCCATGTTTGTTGCTGAAAAATTATTCCATTTATTGTCATCCATATACTGTGTATTGTCCACAAAAGCAGCGTTGAGCAAGTTCCTTCTCCAATTTTTGCTTTCAATTTATATATATCTTGACAGATAGCCTGATCAGAGAGTTCATTCAGGTTTCCATTCTGGAAAAATCACCAAAGGACAAATTTAAAAATATGGTTGAATCACATTGGAAACATAACACAACATAGCAAACATATAAACATGAAGAGATTCACATTCATGGATTTTGGGATTAAAACCAGGAGAGCTACTCATCTTCTTACTCCCAGTAATCTCTTGGTTAAGAAAGTAAAAAAGTTAGCTAACATGACCCAATAATCAGTTTCTTGCTAAAACTATACAAGTTCTAAAAATTTAAATGTTGTATGGATTAGGCCGGACCATGATACTACGTACCAAGGGGTATAAAGAATAGGGGTAAAAATCACATAATATTCCCCATCACCCGTGTGGGTTTTTATCTTCTTTGCGGTACTTAAACATAGACAATACCAAGACTACTTGACCAGTGCAACGTACAAGCAAACAAATGAAAATGAGACCTACACCATAAAATTCTGAAAGTTGACCTGAAACCAAAAGTTTTGATACAAATATCACAAGAACAGAACCGAGAAATTTCCATCTTCAACTGAAATTTTCGACACAAACCATCACAATATTCATGACTACATCAAATATATGAATGAAAAAATATATATATCCGTGGACCCTGTCTTCATTATTACATTACAAACTCAAACTTAGTATGTGCACAATTTTCATCAAAGACAACGAAATCAACATACGTCATTATTTCACCTCGTCATTATTTCACCTCCAGATCCAACCACACAGATAATGACCAGAGAGACTCACAAATCAGAGGAAAATCTATACTGTCAAAATCAAAATTGTTCTTTATGAAAATTGGAGAGATGAGTTAATGATACTCACAACATTTATTTAGTAGTATAATCATGATTACCAACGAAAATAACATATCCAAGTGATAACAATGAAATTCTTCACCATCTTAAATAAAAGAGTTACAAATTGAGCAATTGCAAACTACCCAAAAACTCTTTGGCCTGTCTACACGTCTAATGTAAAAGAGAAAACATGAACCTTAATTTGACCACAATATTCTGCAACCTAACAGCATCTTTGAGATATCTAGAAGCTATTAGCATCATCAACATTTGAGAAACGAGCGACCGATTGTTTATTGCAGCCAGAGTCGTAAGATACATCATGCAAGTGTAACAAAATTTTGTTTTCTCATGCACCAGCTTGACTATTGAACCAAATGCAATCTATAAAGAAATTTAAATGATACCTCAAGTCTTGAGCTACAATTTGGGAAAACACATATAAACATTTACGACAGCACACTTGCACTTCACATTTTGTACACGTCAATATTTCACAAAATTCAAAATTAACGATACGAAACTCCCACATGCCACAACAGTAATCAATTAGGAACACAACGTAAGAATGTTCAGACTACTGCATCATTATTCATTACTACCTGTTCGAGCTCATATTTTGTAGTTTATAGGCTTACATGATCATACTTACAACTGAGATAAGATAATGATTGCAGTACACTAACCTTCTTTTCTTTAGGAAAGTCATTGACTTTTAAGTACATAGCAGCAGCGAAAGAAGATGAGAAAATCTCGTCCTGCAAGATTCAGTAGATCAATACGAGAATTACTCCGAATAAATATTCAGAATTTAATCAAAGGTTTGTTAATCAGAAACAAACCTCAGACACAGAAATTCCAAGGGAATGGAACTTATTAGCATTTTGTCTTCTGTACTTAGTCGAGTTATTGGTCACAAATACAGTTTTTTCCCCTACAGGCTACAACAACAACAATAAAATCAAATTATTTTGAACCAAAAGTACATCTTCCATCCCTTTGATAATGATAAATTATGAATATTTTCCAGTTGCTTAAGCAGAATAGAGCATTCATAGAGTGATTAGTTATGTACTGCACTAAAGAATGCACAGCAGCACCATTTAGTAAAGGTCTCCTCACAAGTTCGAAAGCACCACTAAACCTTCTAACTTTTATGTAGCCTAAACAGAAGAAAAAAAACTTTGAAGCCATTAGTTTTGAAATTTCACTGGCGAAATATTTCCGGTTTCTCAATACCAGTTAACAATAGTATTACTGATGTGATCCACAAATGTATGTAGTGCATCAAGATAGATGGATCAAATTTTTCAACGTTTCTTGCATTTTTCACTCAAGGCCTCAAACCATTACTAAGTTGTCAAGTAGCTAAACAAGAGCAAAATAGTACTATTTTCTATGCAGTATTTTGGAAGGACTAAAGTGTTGCTAGTGCCAAATTTCAATAGTACTAAAAAAAATCACAAATTTGCTTATCAAAGTAGGACACCAACCTTAGTATATACATGTTTCATATTAAATTTCATCTTGGGCAGTCAGGCTCATATACCATGTAAACTTAAATTCTTAGAGCATAAGCAACTTTATTTGTAAACAATTGCTTATGAAAGGGGGTTTACTCAGCAAAAGTAATTAAGTTGACTGGAAGCTAAAACATTAGATTTGAAATCGATACCTTAATTCTGGTTTGGGAAGATGAATGGCTCTACAGATTTGTCCTCCAAACTTGTTATTTGAACCAACTTCGAATGTCAGAAAACCCAAACCGCCTTCTAATTCTACCAACTCACCTGCTCGAAATTACCCACTCAGATTCATCCAGTTGAAATGCCTAGGTCGTATCCACCACAAACTCCTTGATGGAAGCCATCTTCTTCTCCACTAAAACCCCGAAATCGCCGTGAAATCGAGCTCAGCCATTCAACGATGGCAGAAACCCCCAATCTCGCCGCCAAGTACCCAGAAAATGATGAAAGAGATCTCTACACGAAGCTTCAATTGATTGAAAAAAATTGATACAAATATTAAATTAAAAAGTTTTGTTGAATGATTGGAGAAGTTAGAAGATTTGAAAGAGGAAGAAAGTGTTTAGAGAAGAAAAATGTCTGTTGTTGTCTTGGAAGAGAGAGGAAAGGGGAAATGTGAAATACAAATCAAGACAAAAGCGGAAAGTTTCCTATAAATTCTCCACGGCGCGGCCACTTGATAGTTATAAAAACCTTTAAATAATGGAGTTTTTATTAGATATCAAAATTTTATGTGAAGTATAAAAATAAATGTTCGGACCATATCTTTTTAGGGTATCAATATAGCAACTAATAACAGATTAGTACCCATTAGACAAACAATAACATTTTAGTGCCGAATTTGACCAACTTGACGCTCTAATAACTATTCCAAAATCTGATTTTTGGGCAGCCAAACAAGATTGTGTGGAAGGACTAAAATGTAATTGAATTTTACATATTTTTAGTCCTTTCTTTATTTTTCTTTTCTTTTTTACTTTTTTCTTTTCCTTTTTCTTTTTATTTATCTTATCTTTTTATTCTTCTTCAAGTCTAGTACCGAATTCCGGTACCGGAATCCGGTACGGACTTGAAAAACTCCCAGATCGGAAAAGCTCCGACCTGGGAGCTTAAGTGCTCCCAGTTCGGAGTTTTGTAGCTCCCGGTCTGGGAGCTTGCAAGCTCGGATACCCTTCCATGATAATAACTCTAAATGTTCACAATATCATACTCATCTTCGTATTACTTCATACTCTTATACCTTAATGGTGGTTCAAGAATCAAACCCTTACTATTTGATATCGATTATCTCCCGCATCCAAGTACAATACACTCGTTATTATATATATAAATCCATATTCCATAATAGGGACTATACACACATATCATTGGGTGTTATTTTACGACACATACAATATAACAATTATCCACCATCTACTTCGCAAACTCCCATTGGAAAAATAGTCACACACATTAACCATGCAATAGATTTTCTCAATATATAAAACATATCCAAGTATCCAACTATGATTTCTTGTGATAACAACCCTGGCCAGATGAACATGCCATGTCAACCCAAAAATGTCATTCTCCAATGAAAATACATCTAATGATCTTCCAGATAAGCAAACACTCTACATCCCAACTCCTATAAATACCACAACATGCACACACTGAAACTCAACTCACAAACACATTTACATTTACATAAACGAGTTCTTACTCTTTTATCTTACAGCAATGGCATCATCTACCATGGCCCTCTCCTCCCCTTCCTTCGCCGGGACGGCTATAAAGCTCTCTCCAGAAATTCTTGGAGCTGGAAGAGTCTCAATGAGGAAGACTGCTGGAAAGCCCAAGCGTGTCTCATCAAGCAGCCCGTGGTACAACCCTGAACGTGTTAAGTACTTGGGGCCATTTTCAGGTGAGGCCCAAGCTACTTGACCGGTGAATTTCCTGGTGAGTACGGCTGGGGCACTGCTGGACTCTCGGCTGACCCAGAGACCTTCGCCAAGAACCGTGAGCTTGAGGTGATCCACTCCAGATGGGCCATGCTTGGAGCGCTTGGATGCGTCTTCCCTGAGCTCTTGGCACGTAACGGTGTCAAGTTCGGTGAGGCTGTGTGGTTCAAGGCTGGATCACAAATCTTCAGCGAAGGTTTCTGGACTACCTGGAAACCCGAGCTTGGTCCACGCTCAGAGCATCTTGGCAATCTGGGCTTGCAAGGTTATTTTGATGGGAGCTGTCGAGGGATACCGTGTTGTTGGTGGGACACTTGGAGAGGTAGTTAACCCACTATACCCTGGTGGCAGCTTCGACCCATTAGGCTTTGCTGAAGATCCAGAGGCCTTTGCTGAACTTAAGGTTAAGGAGCTCAAGAATGGCAGGCTTGCCATGTTCTCCATGTTCGGATTCTTTGTCCAGGCCATTGTCACCAGAAAGGGCCCATTGGAGAACCTTGTTGACCACATCGCTGACCCGGTTAACAACAACGCTTGGGCCTTTGCCACAAACTTTGTCCCCGGGAAGTGAAGTTAGATAAATCAGGACTTTGATACATTAAACGTGTAGGGTGTATGGTTCTGGTTTCTCACTATTATATTCATATGATATGAAAATAGTTACCAAGTAATTAAGGCCAATCAGCAGATATGAGTAACTAAATGAAACTGCGAAAATGTTTCTATGGATAAGCTATGAAATGGGTAAAAGTATAGACTTCCTTGTGCATTGCAAATAAAAAAAAAGTACAAAGTACAAACCCAGGCTGAAAAGTTACCTCATCTGTGGTGTCCTCATCACGGATAGCGAATGCCAAATAAGAACACTACATTGCAAATATCCATCTTTTGCCGTGCACAATAATTAGACATCAGATTCTTCATTGGCATGTTTCTTTGTATCTTGAAAACATAACTACAAAAGGCAAATTACAATTGCTTCAACAGCAAGAAGTGATCAATGTTTTGTTTAAGAATTATTTCATGCAGTAATTGAATCTACAATCTAAAACTACATTTTGTTTTGCACTAGGGTTAAACCGAAATACCACTGGAAAACCGTGCAACGCAATGATAATAACACACCGTTGTGTTTGTATTCAACAATAGTCAGAGAGATTTAACACAGAAACTAATAGTTTTTATAGTACCACCAGAGAGATTTAACACAGAAACTAATAGGTTGCTTGTATCACTATACCTTAGAAATTCTCAATCTAAGTCAGGAATTTTATTGGACACCTTGCCCATTGCATTCGATAAAAAACTGCATGTAAAATTAGAGACTTTAAAGATATTACCCCTGGCCCCTTTAAGAGTATATGAATGCAATAATGAGAGATATATATACATATCACGAAATCGAATTAAAAACGATTAATATAAAGATCCAAAAGGTTCAACACCAAGATCATCATCGCTTATAGGACAGTTGCCACAAATGCCACTTCAAAAGTTTAATTACAAAAATTAAGCAGTACCACAAATCCTCCAGTTCCAAAATGTATACTTGTATTAAAATATAACATCATTATAGTTGCGCCAATCCGAATAATCCGACCATTTGACTCCGACTTTTATCTTGCACACGCCAACAGTAGCCGGAAGAGTGTCTTCTTCAGTAGGGGGATCACACATAAATTTTCCAGAAGAGAATTTCAACTCTTCGTTTAAATTTCCGTGCTTTATATTGAAGATCAGCAACCCACCCGATTCAACACAGATAGTACGGCGTGAGAGCTGAACCATGTTACCCTTAACAATGTTGCCCTTAATAAGGGTGTCCTTACCATCTCTGGAGTCAAGTAGAACAGCCTCCATGCCCCGCGTGATGTCGGTACAGGCAGTAAAACAGCAGTCTGGCAGCGGCACATCACGGTTTATAACCTGCACGGAGATAGTGGCCACAGTGCTGAAGATGACAAGGCTACGTGTCAGCTCCAGCAAGTAGGGCAGTTCGATGTACTGTTTTGTGCACACAAACGGTGTGTCTGTCTCAATATTATCTTGGAAGTCTTTCATCTTTTGTATGTCTTTCACTTTGCCATCCGCACAGCAAATGGATACGCTCAGATATTTGTCCTCAGATTCAGTAGTGCTCTTCAATTTCAAGGTTCCTTGTATCATCACACGATGCGGAAGAGCCAGAGGAGGAAGGGTAGGACCTGTGAGTAGTAAACATGGATCCTGCATAAATGCATATGGCCAGTGATTAATAAGTAGATCACATATATGCTTACTTTTTATTCCTAGTCAAAGGAATGGACTTGTAAAGTATAAAAAACTTGTCCTGGAAATCAGTGGCAACGGCCAAAGTACGGTAAAGCACGTGCAATTAATTTGACAATAGACAAACAAATTGAGTTGGCTAAACAAGCACGGAAACAAATTGAGTTGGGTAAACAAGCATGGGTGCTGAAATATTTAAAAACCCTTGGACCTTAGAAACTGCTAGTGTAAATAAATATTTGACGACCCTTTGAACCGGGTGTAAACGAGTAAAGTGGAACCAGAGAAGAGATATGAGCTAGAAGCACAATCAATCATAACACATATATAGCATATAAGTTAGTCGAATCCAAGACTCAATCAAAACATACACGCACATTAACAATATATCTAAAACAGCTAGCATTTGGTTTAGAATGCCCTTATAACAATTATATGGGCTAGCTGTTAGTAAACAAAGATGAGAAACCAATATAACAGAAACTAAGAGTAGAAAACCAACAAATGAAATAATAATAATATATGGGCTAGCTGTTAGTAAACTAAGATGACAAAAACCAATATTATACGCACATAAGCATGGATGCTGAAATATTTCAAAGAAGGTGGAACTTAGAAACTGCTAGTGTAAATAAATCTTTGACGACCTTTTCAACCGAGTGTACATAAGTAACGAGTAAAGTGGAAGCAGAGAAGAAGTATGAGGTAGAAGCACAATCAATCAAAACTGTGGAGCAAGCATCTATGCATAAATGATAGAATTAGCTAGGCTGCCTAATAATTAGTTAGTTACCCGCACAGTAATACTATATCGAAAACAGCAAGCATTTGGTTTAGAATTATAATAATTATGTGGGCTAGCTGTTAGTAAACTAAGTTGACAAAAACAAATATTATAACAGAAACTAATTAGAGTAGAAAACAACAAATGAACCTTTTGGGTGAGGGTTTGAGGGTTGTTTCTGTTGCGGTTGAAGATAACTTGGTAATCAAATCCAGTTTGGGAATAGACGTGAATGAGACCATACACCTCCACTGAATTCATACCCTCTTTAGTAAGTTTAAGTGAACATATCTGGGCGGTGTGAACTGCAGCACCAGGAACTGCAGAAAGGCAAGGAGATTTCACTCATTCATTCTGTAATTTAAATATACATATAAATACATACATACATTAAATAAAGGAAAAAATTGATCAAACCCGAGCTATATACTACAAGTGAAACATTACCCCTAACCTATTAAATTTTAACCTATTAAATTAAATTTGATACTTTAACCCCCTCACCTATATAAAGTATAAAGGGTTGCAACATACCCTATATAATATTTTACTATCAATTTGATATTTTACGTTCAATTTAATATTTTAACTTCAATTAAATATTTCATTTTGATTCCAAATTAATCATAATACATACCGAAAAATTAATTTTGAAAATTATAATATGAAACTATAGGGTTTTTACTTTTATAATATAATATAATATAAGTTAAAATATTATTTTTCCGGTACAATTAATGAAAATATTATTTTTTTCAATTTTATAATATAAATTGCATTGGAAAAATAATATTTGAACTTATATAATATTATAGAAGTAAAATCTTATATTTTTATAATATAATTTTTAAAATTATTTTTCGGTATGAATTAGAATTAATCGGAGTCAACTGACATATTAAATTGTAGTAAAAATATTAAATTAGGTGAAAAATATTAAATTAAAATTAAAATATTATATAGGGGAAATGTACTAACACTTTAAATTAAATTAAATTAAATGTAACACTTTAAATAGATTGAGGGGTTAAGTTTCAAGTTAGGGTAACGTCTCAATTGTATAATTGTAGTAAAGTTCATGTTTGATCAATTTTATCCTTAAATAAATAAATTAATTAAATAAATAAAGAGAACTTTTGGTAGAAATTAATTAAAGGTAGGTCAGGTGCTTACCGTCGATCTGATTAAATTTAGGGTCCAATGCGAATTTCAAACAAAACGAATCCAGAGCTTCCCCTTCATCATCAGCATCATGATATTCCTCTTTTTCCTCCTCATCGTATATCTTCTTCCAGTAATCCTTATCGAATACGTTGACCCAGCGCGTCTCCTTGTTTCGCATCACATCCATATAGCTCCGTTGTTGGCCCCCCGAGGAAGACATGTGCCAGTGTTGCTTCATCACCTCTTTTTCATTTTCGCTCAGATACCTAATAATATCCCCGCTCTTGTTTCGCATCTCTAATAGTTGAGCTTCACGTTTCGGTATATCTGCCAGAAAAGCAACATATAACGGGACCTCAGGCGGCGGCCGCGGCGGCGGGAGCTGACCAAGTGCCCTCAAACTTTCAATTTTTTCTTTAATCATAACAATATCTCTCTGGTACGATTCCCTTATGCGCTCAATATACCTACGCTCCTCCATCTCCCTTGTCTCTCGGAAACTTTTATCCTCACTCTCCTCCATCTCGATTTGATCCTTGCTCTCCTCCATCTCGATTTGTCGCTCGGAAATTTCCATCCGATATGCTTTGGGAACCCTACATATCAGTTGAGTGTTTTTTTCTTTTTTTTTTCCCTTTCGAGAATATACCTGTTTCAAGGGGAAAAAAGAAATTGAGATCAGTTCATTCATTGCTTGGCCTGGGCCTTTAAGACCACTATGTTTGGAACATGGGCCATTTACTTATGGACCACATTGCCACCCCAGCCCAGCTTATCAATCCAATTATTGTGTCAACTTCAGTGGACAATTGCCACCACCACCCTAGTTGATGTCCACCATACAAAAAACACCCGGGTCAACCCACAATCTTGCACAAAACACCCTTCTACATTCATACCTACGTTGTGAATCTCGTCGGTATCGGTGGCTTGGACGGGCCGATTCCATTAAATACCAGAATCCAGATCTTTTCGGTATTTTGACCGGTATTTCCGAGTCAACCCTGAATTTTACATATTACACATCTGTTTTTAGATCATATACGTTTGATTTTGGATCGGAGTTTTATGAGGTTTAATTTGTATAATGAGTTAGTGGTAGAACCCAAATAAAGTTCTAAATAATGATTTGCCAAAAATAGAAACGTATAGAATTTAAAGAAATGGACAAAAATGAAATACTTGTAGAATCTAAAACAATGAGTAAAAAAATAAAATTTTGTTATTGAGATAGGGTCGCGAAAACTTCAAACCGCGCCTGAGAGCGCGTCAATGGTTGGATCAATGCGTATGAGCTACTGTTGGATAGCTCTATGAGTTAACTACACGTAGACGTTGATTCCAAATCAATCAAGCGTCGTATGAAAGGCTTATGACAAATAGGGCTAGACTGCACAAACCTTTGCACACTTAAATGGTTCAAAATCTTCATCCAAACTCCAATTCACCTCGTACAAGCTATTCTCAACATCTTCCTTGTTCTTACTTGACATTTGGTATCCATGTTCAACCCTTGAAGACCTTGGAGATCCCAAACACCCACAAATGCACAAAAATGCACCGATTTGTAAGTTTGTTTTATAAACATAATTATCATTGTTACAGTTTCAAACTTTTTTTTCCTTATTTGTTTGAAGTTTGAACTTGTTTAATGAAATATTTCCCTTTTGTTTGCTTGTTTTTTGGATTATTGTAGACTTTGTAGTCTTGTAATGTTAGTTATACTATGACTTTATTTTGGGTTCTATGATTTTGTGACATTTATATTAATCTTATTTGGTGATCAATGTCCGTGATAGTTATCAGTGTATACTAAAAAACGTGATAATGTGATAGAATTATACTAATATTATCCCGTAGTACTAATGGATAATTCCTACTCACTCTATGTGCCACAACATTTCTATTCCTACAAGAGAACATTAGTACAAGTCCATCGCATTGCAGTAAGGAAAATGCTCATTAATTAATTACTGGAACTGCCATTGCCCTAATTGCCCTAATGTATAAATACAAAAATCCTGTCCCAAATCCAATCAATCCCCCATTTCCGAGTTCACCTTTTTTTTTATCCCAATTTAATTTGTCACCATAAGAGATCTTCAATTTGCAGTGACCTGCCTGTGAATTTGGGTATTGATTATGCAATTGCAAGGCTGGCGATTGACGTCGGTGATGTCGGATCCGCCACAATTAATTCGCCAAGAGTTGCTGCTGTGAATTTGGGGGCTGTAAGTGGCTCTTGGACAAATATTGGGACACAACTTTTATGTAGATAAGAAGAGAAGCAAACACTTGTGCGGACCACATGGTCAAGTTAAATGATAGAGTTATGAAGGATGGCATCGAGTAGTACCACCTCCTTCGAGTATACCTTTTTTACATTCTGACAACGTCTAATCAATCAATGACATTCCTTTCTTTACTCTAAAAAATTTTTTAAAAAAAATCTATGTAAGTGACCGACCGACCAATATGATTGATATAGTACTAATACAGACATGAAATAAAAATACAGGAAAATGGAAGGACCAAAATGTGAACACAAGTTGTAAAAAAAAGGACTTATCTTCACAACAACTGGGAATTATTCCCTCTCTTCTTCTTATCGACCAAATGGCCAAAGCCTCCTTGGGCTTAGCCATCGCCACCCCTCTCCGCCACCTAACCACCACTGCTAAACCCATCCGATTCTCAACTCTCCGAGCTACCGCCTCAATTACCGAAAGCCTCCCCCACCCATCCCTGGAAGTCATCGGCGGAGCTACGGAGAAGTTCCTTCCCGCATTCAAGTCCCTTAATCTCCCCTACATTCCTTATCCAGTCATCGCCTCAAATCGCCACGTCGAGACAATATTTGCCGCCTTCTTCCGGTCCCTCCCTGAAGTGAAATTCCGGCGGGAGTGTCTCCGCACTGCGGACGGAGGTGTCGTCGCACTCGACTGGGTCTCCGGTGATCATCGGAGCTTACCTTCCGATTCTCCACTTCTCATCTTGCTGGTCAGTTTTTTTTTTTTAATTCTTTGTATTTTATTATTTTTCTGATATTATACTACTTATTGTTAAATTAATTATAATTTTTTCTCTCTGTTTGAAATTGAATCAACACATGATCATTTCTAATGTTTAGTGCCCTAGAATTGAGGTTTATAGTGTATCTGTAGCTTCTTGGAAATGTTTTGCGCAATTTAGGTTGAATTGTTGAGTTATGCATTTATGGTGTTATATTGGCTTTGTTGCAGCCAGGTTTGACTGGTGGTAGCGATGACACATATGTGAGGCATATGCTGTTGCGAGCGAGGAGTAAAGGATGGCGAGTTGTCGTGTTCAATAGTAGAGGCTGTGCAGATAGTCCTGTGATCACACCTCAGGTACTTAACTTTATGTTATCATCGCTCAATTTTCATGGACTCTGCAAGTTTCTACTTTAGTCTATTGTTTGACAGTGTTGTTTATGTTGTGATTCGTAAGACTAGAGTAGTTGTTCATGAGGCTTTGTTGTGTTATACAATTTGCCTGATTACCACTGTCGGTTCTTGGTGACTTAACATAGGATGGAGAACCTTCTTGTTTATTGTCTGCCATTTATTTCATGACCAGCTAATTTCTGCAGTTCTATTCAGCTTCATTTCTAGGAGATATTTCCGAGGTTGTGGAACATGTTGGTGGACGCTATCCAAAAGCTAAACTGTATGCAGTTGGCTGGTCAATTGGAGCAAATATTCTTGTTCAGTATGTGGGGCAGGTACTAGAGAGTAGAGACTCCATAATCTTTAGTTGTACTTTCTATTTTTTTCACTTGCTTCTTTTCTATATCATGTACTTCCTCCATTTTTGTAAGAACATGCTGAGGAGTAAAAATACTCTGTCTGGTAAGTGCGTGATAAAGTATGAGAAAAAGTAATAAAGTATTATAAAGTAGGAGAGATAAATAATAAAGAATTGATGAGTGGAGGTAAAAACTTTCCTTTTACGGGTTAGGAAGTTGGTAATGTAATGCCGAAAAAGTAAACCTAGGAAGTTATTAATGAAACGAAGCATATTTGTTTTATCAGATGAATGCAGTTGTACTTGCTCTATAGTCAGTTTTCAGTTTAATGGTTATTTACTTTTGCCTTACCAGTGATTGAATGTGCCCTTCCATCAGACCGTAACATCTTTTGACTAAATGTATCACAGTTGCCAAGGAGAATGACCTCTATGGTTTTGATGTTATGTGCTTCATAGGAGTATTAGGTCCATCTTGATTGATCAATGACTCTGTTGCTCTGCTTTTCATCAATGTTCACATTTTCAAATCTTTGAATGCTGATCATCAGAAATTTATTAAACATAAAGGATTTGCTCCTTATGGATATTTGTATGCATGTGCCTGTTGTAAGCCTTGTAAGCCATTGCTTTTTTTCTAAGTTAAATTCTTTTGTCCATGTAATGTCTAGTGATTTGTTACCATCTAAATTTCCTTGGTTGAAAAGCATAGAAGATTCCTGAAATTGTAGCTGTATTTCTAACTATACTAGTTATGTACACTTCAGAGTAAGTGTATTTTATATCCTAAAAATGTCCTCCCCAAAATACTTGTTTTTCTTCAAACACAAAAGTTACCCATATGTGATATTCTCAGAGATACTGCAAAACTTTAGACATGCAATTATTATTATGACGTCTTTATTTAATACTTCAAATATTTCAGTAACAGTTATTGGTGTGTATTTTCTGTTATGTGTTTTATCTCGCAATCTTTTTCTTTCTTTTGTAGGAGTGCTGGCGCTATCTTATTCATTCTCTTTTGTTTCAGGAATCTCGCTCTTGCCCTCTTGCTGGAGCTGTATCCTTGTGCAATCCTTTCAACTTGGTCATTGCAGATGAAGATTTTCGCAAAGGCTTCAACATTGTTTACGACAAAGCTCTATCTAATGCACTCTGCAAAATTTTCAAGAGGTTACCACTGATGGAATTATTTTTTATAGGTTATAGTACATCCCATTATTACGTGAATTCTTAATTTAAAGAAAAATGAAAATTCTTTCTAAACATTAAGAAAATCCACATTTTATATACGCTATGCTAATGTAAACTTACAACACAACCAAGCCAATGTTATGCATGGTTTTTCCTAATGTTCAATTTAAAACTGGTTTTTTTGTTAAGATCTGCTCTAATATGCAATTAGTGCCTCAAAGTAGTTACTTGTCTATGCTGCATCTCATTAAATGTCTTGAGTATAGATTAATTTAACGAAGCATCGTAGTTTTACAGGCATGCTCCTTTGTTCGAAGATATCGGGGGTGAGTTTAACATACCACTAGCTGCTAATGCAAAATCTGTCAGGGAATTTGATGAGGGACTCACACGAGGTCTGTATTTGTTTTCTGGATGCAACTTGTTCTTGCTACTATACCACTGATCACTTACTACTTTTCTCTGACACCCTCAGTTTCATTTGGATTCAAATCGGCGGATGACTACTATTCACACTCATGCAGCTCTGACGCCATACAAAATGTCTCCATTCCTCTACTCTGTATCCAGGTAAGATCACTAGATCAGTTTAAAATCCCCGGTACTGTTTTGATAGTTTATGAATTCTGTAGACAGTGTTAGATACTTAGTCTGAGTGTATAGTTGTTTTTTTCTTTATTTTTTATTATTATTTTTTAATGTAAGATATATACCCTTTTGTTAGTCCATTTGTAGTTCTTTTACAAATGCGAAGTTCTATAGTTCATCAAACTTTTTCCCCTTTTAATTTCATTTATAAAGCAGAAGATTTAGGGATAGAGAGAAAATATGGTTTTGGTGCAGCAATAGCTACGTTTTCTGAGTTAATAAAGAAAAGATAAACTAAGACACCAATCTCCAAAGAGACGAACCACCCTAAGGAAAAACCAGCTCCTATGAGCAAACAACTATAATTTAACTTCTGAATTCTGAATAAACGCTGGAATGATGATACTCTCTTATGTATAAAAATTACTTCCTGACTTGACAAAAACTCTATTTAGTAAATTCCTAATTCTTGTTGAACTTTATTAGCTAACTTACCTAACGATAACGAAACTCTAATATTAATAAATATTTATCCTAATAAGTAGTAATAATTTAGGACTTTAGGCCAGTAACAGAATTGAAGCAACTGTATCATCTTAATGTTTCTTTGCATCCACCAATAGCTAGGTTCTTTCTCTTTTTCCTTTGGGAGAAAATTGAAATGTTTTGACCAACAAAGAATTCTGGGAGTGTAAGAGGGGCATACCCAATATCTACAAATGCTATAGTCTTTCCATAATCAATCTAGACTACTTGTTTTCCCAGATTTTTTCTGTCTAAATCTACTGCCAGGGGCCTATGCTATTTGCTTACTAATAGTAGCAAGATAATTTATTTTATTTTTCACTTAATTTCTCAAACAGACCTGTGTGTAATGCAAGCATTTCTCTTCATTTTAATAGATGAAGATTTGCAATCTATTTAATACATGTTCTGCCTTCCGTTTGAATCTTGAAATGACATTTCAAAATTATTTCAGGCTGAAAACGATCCTATTGCACCGTCTCGGGGAATCCCTCGAGAAGATATCCAGGTTCTACTTCTCTCGTCTCTGCCAGATTGCTTTCTTATATATTCTGTCAAGATTACTGCTTTCTGTGTGCGCACCATTATTTCCTCTAACTACAGAATTGACTAGTTATTGTATGTTTTCCCTTCTAAAGGGTTGGTTCACTTGAAAATGAGTATTTCTAGCATCCTAAAACATTACGTCCCTTGATAATATGTTCTATTCAATAATGAATATCACCATCACCTTAAGTGAAAGTCCAGATATTTTATGCTAATAACTACTGTCTCCTGATATACCAAGGTGTTACATTTTTTACATACTGGGACAAGAGAACAATCCGAAAAGACTAAAGATCATGTCTACTATTGTCTTCAACATGGAATTGGAATAGATGCATGTAGATTAAATGTGAAACAGGCTTCATCATATTTTTATGTAAATGCTAGTAGTATCTCATAAATTTCCTCGTAAGTTGGACCTTTTTAAGTAACTTTCCTTAAATTTAGAGAAATTAAGTTGGATTGAGTAATTTTTACAAACATCTACCAACTTCTCTGATAATCAACTCTACCAACTTCTCCTTAAATTAATTTTCTTAAGATAAGTTGAAGCTGTTAAACATACCCCCGGATCCTGCCTGACCCTAAAAGTGCTCAATAAACCTATCACCTAGTTTTTCCTTCTCCTCATTTCCGTCAAACCTAATAAAGCCTACTGGAAGTATGGCAGTACTGCTGGAATATACACTGTACGTTTTGCTAAATTTTGAAATTATTTTTCGATCTAGTAGACAAGTTTTATATTGCTTTGTTTGATTGATAATACCTAATTCAGGACCACATGATTAACTTACTCTTGTTCACTTTCATTTTATGCATCATTGTTTGGACCGTTTCAGAAGAATCCACACTGCATGCTGATAGTTACGCCCAGAGGTGGGCATTTAGGTTGGGTGGCAGGCAAGGAGGCTCCACTGGGAGCTCCATGGACCGATCCACTTGTAATGGACTTCTTGGAGCACTTGGAGCAATCAAGGTCTGCCAATGTTACATCTTCAAATCCATCAGATGTGAATTGTTTGGACAATACGCGTGGCCTTGAGCACCTCGAGGTATAGATTCAAGAGTTAAATTATATTGAGCCGTCTGATCATTTGATAGAGAAGAGATTATGTTGGTCTTTAGTCCTTTATTAGTGATAAGGCTGTTGCCTGTATTATTAATTTACTGAACTCCAATTTGAACAGAAACTGGTAAAACTCACCTGAAGAATAGATCTGTATTGAAACCTAATTGTCCTGTAATTTATAATAGTGAGTAGTGACAATGTTTTGATGAATTATGTCTCCTTAGTCTCAGACTCAGGCATATGCTTTTATTTGTAGCTTTGTGAAAGATGTAGTATAAGTTTGGTTGGAACTTGGAAGTATAAACTAGTAACGCAACGCCTGAGTCGTGACTGATTCCTGATCACTATTTCATAAGCTATGTTGATCGACATGCACTACAGCAAACAGTATTTAACTTTATTTTGGAACCGTTTAAAAGGTTTCTTTAATGGTTTTAAAGTCCAAATTTCATTTTTTTTTCAATCTCTCTCTATCAAAGGCTTCTTAGGACTTAGGGTCATGTTTCTGGATTGGAAATTAAGGTTTGAGGTTTTGACTCAGAAGTGTATGTTTCGTAAATGTGATTTGGTTTTATAACGAGTACATCTTGTAGTCTATGCAACTCTCCCATTATGTGTTACCAAAAAAAATATATACGGTAGTTTTTTAAACAATAAGTATATTCTTTCTCTTTCAATTATTTATTTATGAATTACATGATCTGGGATATTTTTGGTAGTTCTCCTTGGTGCTTAGGACAAATCTTCAAGAATCTAAGTGTGAGTTGCTAGGACATGGATGCTTTGGGGGAGGGGAGGGGGGGTTGGTACTACAAGACCAAATGGCCTACACCTAGTCGGTTGGTTACTCAACTGAGAATTGTAGGTTTAAGAGCTAAGCTTCCCAAGTAGAGAGGAAACATAATGGATATTAACATGGAGGCAAGTCACGAGTGTCATATTTTTACTTGAGAATATTCTTTGAATGAGCACTAAATATCAAATTCTGGTCGCGCCACACATATTGGACTAGACATGTGACTCTAATTGGCTTGACCAATACCTTGATGGGTTGGACCCTAAGCTTCGTGGATTGGCACCGGTGTTAATTAGCCCATTGGGCTTGGTGGGCCATCCAAGTGCTCAAGGGTCCGATACGAGATTTGACCTTTGACTAAAGTTGACCATGGACGGATCTTTGTTGGCCAGGGGTTAGTGTCTTGGCATTGATGTCTAGGCTTTTTCAAGGTGGCAGACTGACTTTCAAGACTGCCTTTGGGACCAAGTTTTCCAAAACTGCCATGCCAACTGAATCTCAAGACCGCCAATTGAGTTTCAAGACGGTCGACTAACCTTCATGGTCGCCTCTGGAGCTAGGTCTTCTAAGACTGCTAACTTTATATCAAGATCACCAATTGACTTTCAAGACTGCCTTGGAGGCTAGGTCCAAGAATGCTAGCTTACTTTCAAGACTGGCAATTGACTTTCAAGACAACTGAGTGACTTTCAAGTCTGCCTTTGGGGCTTGGTAGTTCAAGACTGCCAACTGACTTTCAAGACGTTTGTAGCTCATGATTCGTCTTAGATCGTCTTTGAGTTCCTAGGACATATTTTGACATCAACTACAACTTGTCATCGTATATTAGTAACAACTTTACATATGTTAGCTATTACTTTTATGACCAATTGTGATCTGTTTGGACCTGAAATGAATAAACTGCCATATACAAATTTCCTAATGTGCAATAATTATACAACAATAACTATTTCATGTTTTTCTTCCTAGAGTTTTAATAATTACGGAGTATATATATATTTCGTAGGGTACGTTATAATACATAACACCGTGAACTCATTTTAATTTCCAATATGTCATTAACATCAGTTGAAAAAATATAATTTAAATAATTTTATACTCATCTGTTTTGTTGGATTCTATACGTATTCCATTTTTGTCCCTTTTTTTGGATTCTATACGTTTCTATTTTTGAAAAATCTATATCTCACAACTTTATTATGGGTCCTGCCACTAAACCAACACACTACACTCATTATATAAATCTTCTAAAACTCCGATCCAAAATCAAACGTATAGAATAAAAAGTGGATGAGTACCACCTAATTAATTATGAAATGTTACGTCAAGATTAAGAAATCTGATGAAGAGTGTGAGTGCAACTCCTGTAGTAAGAATGCGGGCGGATGATGATGTTTCTAGTAGAAGCGTAGAACACATATTTGGAAAAGAGTTGTGATCATGGGCATTTCCACATAAGGCCGTACGGGATTTTGCTGGGTACAAAAGTCCAATCAAGTTGTAGTATATCATATCATACTTTGATGATCATCGTCATCAACTTTATCACAAATAAGTTTATGATTGATAGCAAAGTTGGGCAGTGCCATTAAATAGAGGGGGACGTGGACGGTGGATCCCTTAGCTCTTCCAATCAGATGATATTGTTGTTTTCTCCAACTCATCATCATCATCATCATCGATCATAATTAAGTTAAGTGGACATAATTAAGCACTTGGAAAAGAGTTTAAGTGGACATAACATAATTAAGGACTTGGGAAAGCTAGAAAAGTCACCACAACCAATGACCAAACATCAAACATGTACAAGTTGAAGGAGATCAACACATGAGTGGCGTGCTATGCATCAAGACTTCCATAATCCATACGGACGATGAATCCCGTATCTTCACAAAAACATTAGTCTACATATAAAATACCTACTAAAATTATTTTTTTTTAAACTTTTAATCACTGTTTTCTATCCACTTCCTCATACAAGAAAAATGACATTATAAAATATATCCAACAATTAGTTTACTAATTTTCTTTAATTTTAAAACGTTTTTTTGTAATTCGTGAGTTATTGACAGTGGAGAGGGAATAAACGCTATGCAAAAGTAAACTACTCCAATTTTAATAAAGAATTTGAGTAGTAGGCTTTGAAATTATAATTGTTGGTGGTGATAGTGGTTGTACTCCTGTTCTATTCAGTTTCTATAACCGATTCTCTATGCCACCCATTCGGTTCTATTCCTGACGGATCTTCTATTTATTTACGCCCTTTTAAGCACCATTACCAGCTGCTAACATACCCATCATCCTAAAGCATATAATAAGTCTCCGTTTCTTTCTGGTGATGGTGGTCCGGTTCAATTACTTTCCTTTAGTCGGTTTGGATCATTATATACACACCTTTTAACCAAATCAATCCATCACTTCCTTCTTCAACAAAACGATTTAATTAATAAATTCAAAATATTGATGGCCGTCCAATGGTATATCCATCGTCCCTATCTCGTTTTTGTTTACCTAATGACCTTCACTCTTTGAGGGCACGATGAAATATAGTAGGAGTATTGTGTGGGTGAAAAGTTGTGAAAATGGGTTTGAACTTTGAAGGGGATCGATCATCCAAATGTTCATTATTAATTAATGTAATTGGAATATTTATATTTAGATTTTATCTTGACAAAAGCTATGAATTATTGTTGCACGATAGTGTGTGTGGGTCTTGCAAGTCTGAGAGACGCATATTTTATTCACGAGTGTACGTTGAAATTATGGAGTTCCAAAGTGTCTGGAATCCTTATCCTCTTAGCGATGAAAGGCTATTCACCAAACCTCGCATCAAATGAGCTAGCCATGCACTTAGCATCATGGACAAATTCACATGCAATAATAAGCTAGTGCAGAATTTGTCTCAATATTTTCCACGTTGGGACGGTTGGGTTGGAAAAATATTCATATGTACCAGATCGAATTGGATAGGTATGTTGGAGAATTAATATAAATGACTAGATTTCGTTCCTCCCCATCAGTTCGAGTTTTTGGGAGAGTTGAAATTCTATTATAGTATCAGAGCCACCTGGCTCACGTCCACCTGGGTTCGAATCTTCTCGAAGACAAATTTCGCCCATATTAAATTCCCATATTAAATTGTAACGTGCACATAATATATGTCACGTACGTGGAAACTATTCAGACACTAAACAGTAACATCAATTGAAAGCGGCTATAGGCTAGGCTAGCTATCTCAAAGAAAAAGGTAGTTACAAATTAATTAACCCTTAATTGTGTACATGCTAATCATGTTGTTCATGCTGATAAACGTAAGGAATCTAACTTAATAAAATCACAATATATAACCACTTAATTTGTTGCAGTGTTATGCCCGGGAAGACGAGACTAGTACTCATACAGGTAAAATCGACGGATAGTCAAGGAGTGGCAATCTGGGTACTCAGGGGCCAGGGCCACGATTTGAAACCACCTTCGCCCGCATAAAAGTTTAATTTATCGAGTGTGCTAGCTATACACAATTTCAGGACAAATGTTTACATGAATAGTTGAATACATAAGCTAGCTAGTGAAATTTTCATTGGGCAAGACTCGAGAGTCCCAAAGTGGCACTAAGAACTCCCAACCCTGCACACCACTTTGAGTTAATTTATCATTCACACAGAGAATTAGTTTACTCGCATGCCTTATATCGTTATAAAGCTTGCTCAACCCTCTTTGCGACGAACTAAAGAACAAGTTTTAGTTAATAATATTGGCTTTAAAAACCAAAGTCTCCAACAATCTTCCACATGAAATGAAAATTCAATGCACAAGCAATCCTAAAAATGCATTTAGAGAGTTCCACGAGAAATCCCTGCATCATGACATGTGGTTGTTAGTTTTGGACCCTACGTAAAAAATTATCATCGGATACACTTGTCAATCAATAGATGTGATGCCTTGAACTGTTCGACATTTTGTATGTACCAAGACGATGATAATCACACGATCATTCTTCTACCAGTTTTCCGTTTCTTTGTCATCCATTTTGGCCTGGACTTTAATTTGACAACTCCCATTATTTTCCTTGATTTGGATGCACAACCCTCTAATCAGTGTAATGTAACGGAAAGGCATTGATAGTTGGTGTTTTAGTCCCTTATCCTCGATCCTTACTTTCTTGTATTTGATATTGAGTGAACCACTTATGCACTGTATTTCTGTGTTTGTTGAGTTTGTGTTTGTGAATAAAAGAAAAAAGAACCAGATTGTTAAGAGGAGTGAAGTAACTCGAAGCCTTGAATGCCCGCCAGCTCCATCGAACTGATTAAGTTCCATGTTATCGCTGTACCAGTGCATGTAACAAATGTGCCACATACTTATTAAGTGGCTCGATTTCGTTTTGCTCCATCCCCACACATTCGCTTCCCAGTACCAAATGGTAACCAAGAATTCTACTCCTTTCCTCTCATCAAATAGTTTCCACATATGAAATAATTTATGATTCAGAAAAAGAATAATAAAATTGAAATGATAACGTTAATAAAAATAGAAATTAAGAAAATAGAAGTGTTTTTTTTTTTTTTTTTAATTCGCCAGTACACACGAAAAATATGCACAATCATCATTAGGCCCATCTTGCCGACCATTGATGAACTGAGTGGGTGTAGTGGCAGGATGGCTAGAATTTCCTCCGTTAGGAATCGAAATGAGCCCCGAAAGGGAAGAGAGAAAGATGGATATTCAAACTTCATTTGCGATACGTATTTCGCTTGAATTGTAGATGAAAACTTTAATTTTAAGGAATCAGGAGTAATAGCAACATGTTTGAAAATGATATATCGTGTATAGAAAGACATTTTACTTTTTTTGTCTTCGGAAAATTGGAAAATAAAATGGGACCCGAATTCCCACCCGATCCCGAAGTCTCAATCCCGAAAATTCCTGACCTTATTTAGGGTGGGATTGGGATGTTAAAAAATTGTCCTGGTCCTGAATTTGAAATTCCACAATCCTGTATTTCCCACCCGATCCCATCCCTAAATGCCACATTTTCTCTGCCAGCTCTTTTATTCGGCCATTCAAATAGCTCAATCCATTAGAATCATGTCATTCGAGAAAATACTCTCATTAAATAACTATATTTATAATTTTATCATATTTTATTATTTTTTTATATTAAAGGTATCACGGTCATATTCTTTATTTATTTTTTATGAACTAAAATAATTATCACCCCACTTTTTTATGCAAAATTTCTTCCACCATATTATTATATACGTAGTAGCGGAACTGACGGAGTATATTACAGGAATATTTGGAAGGTATTATTTACCAAATTACTATTTCCGGATAGCATGGCTGCATGAGCGAGCTGCATCATCATTCACATATTCACGTGTGACATAATTGGATAGTCGTTACATATAATTAATTAGGTTTCCTTCACCAAACAAATTTCTCAATTTTCTTACAAGTTACAAACAAATCAATTACAAATTTGCTTGCTATTTCCATGTTGCCGTTAGAGAAGAGAAGAAATAGAGTCGGGTGAATTTGGACTAAATTTTGACCTCTGTTTGTTATGAATTTGGACAAGTTTTATTTATAACAAGGCACCTCTCCTTTCACCTATATATAACTACAACCATCTCTCTCTCCCCATTTCATCAAACACCTAACCTGAAAAAAACAACAAATTAAACAGAACAATGGCGGACACCACCCTTAACTCAACCCTCTCCTTCCCCAACAAGAAACGCTCCAGCTCCGACGACCAATTCATCGCCAAGAAACACCTCCCCACCAAATCCTCCACCCATGCCGAGGACCCTGCCGAGGCCCTCGCCAACGCCCGCCACGAATTCGGCGAACACGGTGGCGTCAACATGTCCATCGAAGCCTCCGCCACCTTCACCGTCATGGAGCCCGACACCATGCGCCGCATGTTCTCCGGCGAGCTCGGCCCTGACCGCGACTTCTTCATCTACAGCCGCCACTTCAACCCCACCGTCCTCAACCTGGGCCGCCTCATGGCCGCCCTCGAGGGAACCGAGGCGGCCTACTGCACTGCATCCGGCATGTCGGCTATCTCCTCGGTTCTTCTCCAGCTGTGCAGCTCGGGTGGACACGTGGTGGCCTCGAGGACGCTGTACGGTGGGACGCACGCGCTGCTGACGCATTTCTTCCCGCGGGCGTGCAACATTACAACGACGTTTGTGGATATAAGGGACTTTGAGATGGTGAAGAAGGCAATTGTGGAGGGGAAGACGACGGTGTTGTATTTCGAGGCGATGTCGAATCCGACGCTGGCGGTGGCGAATGTGCCGGAGCTTTGTAGGATTGGGAAGGAGAAGGGGGTCACGGTCGTTGTGGATAATACTTTTGCGCCTATGGTGGTGTCTCCGGCGAGGCTTGGGGCGGATGTGGTGGTGCATAGCATTTCTAAGTACATTAGCGGTGGCGCCGATATTATCGCAGGTACTCACGGGTTCCTATATTTTCTTTGGATTGTTTTGATTTACGTAAGTAGTATTTGTTTTCGTCGCGAGTACACGTGTTCGTTCATAATCACGACGTACGTTCTCATATTTTATGTTGAGCTGAGAGAATATGGTTGCCAATTTTGTCCCCATTTTTGGGTTCGTTCAGTATCGTTCATGACAAATTCGTTTAAATGGATGTGAAATCATCTCACAAGTATGGTTGGAAAATTGGGCACAAATAAATTTTTAGTGTAGTGTCCCAGAGTGACCCTGTGACTCATCTTATTTGATCATTGATCAGGCCTTTTTAATTTGACTGATGTGATCGTTTAACATAGTTTCTTTGAATAAACTGATTTGAAAATTAACATATATCGTAGCTTTTTAAAAAATTAGGTTACCCGGCATTGTGCCTTCGAAGATTAAGTGCTAACCGCTACATGTGGTTAAATGATGGGCTACCTGATTTGCTTCCTAACATTCATCTGTCTGAATTTGGAGCATACCGGGTTACCACACTTTTTTTACTAATTGAATTTGGAAATTATCTAGACAAATGCACAGACAAACTTACTACTGTAGTACATTTCTTGACAAGTATTTGAATTTGAATATACTACCAATCTTTTGAGTTGCACTTCTTCATGTGATATTAAAGTACAGTGTAAGGTTGGTCCGGTCACATGAAAGATCCAGCTCCTTGATTGGCTTTTGTCATTTCATATATCTATAGCTCGTGAAATTCATGAGGTGCATGCCATAATGTGTCCCACAGGCGTTTGCTCCATACAGTGCACCGTTTATATTTTATATATGGGACTCCTGAACTAATTTATTGTGTGATATTTTGATAAAGTAGCAATAAGCCAAAGTATGATTTTGATCGACATCATCATCATCATCTTCCTCATCCATGTGAGTGCTGAACATTGATGGGCCTTGTTTACTTTAATTTCCTATGGCTCCAAAGTCCATGGGATTAGGATTATACTCTATCCAGTTTGTGATAATATAAACTACTACTATCATATGGCGGATTCCTTCCTTTAGTTTCCTCTGTCTTTATCCTACTTGATGATTACATTCATCTTCCTGATAGATTCAAGCCCTTATAATAATTGCTCGGTTTATATGGCTTCGGAACCTTGGCTCCATTACCTTATAAACTACTATAATGAAATAAATAGTTAGGCTAGCCCCAGTTTCAGACTGAGATCAACTTGTAACAGAGTTTAGGTTTGGAAATAGCTTCTTTGCATACTAGTATGGGTAGCACTTGATAGCCCCTGTTTGACTCAGACTAAAAAAAATCAAGTTCAGTTCCGTTCAGATTTCTTCGTATGAATCAAATTGAACCTTAATATTGTTTACTTTTTACCACATAATACTATACTTTGTTATAGGAGTTTTACGCTTCTACTAATGTTTTTTTGTATAAAATTTTAAACAAAATGGACAGGAGCTGTTTGCGGCCCAGCAAGCCTAGTGAATTCCATGATGGACCTGCATCAAGGATCCCTAATGCTATTGGGCCCAACAATGAACCCAAAAGTGGCTTTTGAACTCTCTGAGAGGCTGCCACACTTGGGCCTGAGGATGAAGGAGCATTGCAATCGGGCTTTGGTGTTTGCTACTAGGATGAAGAAACTTGGCCTGAAAGTCATCTATCCCGGCCTGGAGGATCACCCCGACCATGAGCTCATCAAGTCCATTGGTAACAATGACTATGGTCATGGTGGCATTCTGTGCCTGGATATGGAAACTGAGGACAGGGCGAACCGTCTGATGAATCTTCTTCAGAACAGCACACAGTTTGGGCTCATGGCAGTTAGCTTGGGCTACTATGAGACATTAATGTCGTGCTCTGGTAGCAGCACGAGCAGTGAGATGAATGAGGAAGAGAAAGAACTGGCAGGTATTTCACCAGGACTGGTGAGAATGTCGGTTGGGTATACTGGGACGTTGGAGCAGAAATGGAGCCAGTTCGAGAAGGCCTTGACAAAAATGCTGCAGGAGACCAAGAAGATGTAGATACTTGGCGTTTGTTTGTTTCATGGAAATCTGTGTACGTTGTTAATTTTGGTGGTTCCTTATTTGCATTTTGTACATTTTGTTATGGTTTTGCAGTTTCACCAATCGAACTTGTTAATTTCAATAACTAGTTCTACTTGTATTATATTTTAGTATATAAAAATATTAAGGACCCATAATATTAGATTCAATATTGGTACTTTTTCTCGGGTGGTTATTCTCTTATTCAAGATCATACGTCTCGGTTGTGTTATGCAGTGCCCTAGTTTATCGTGATAATTGTTCCACTAGTGTATTTGTTGTAATTGTGTAAAAAATGACAATATGAAGTAGATTAATGGTTTTATTGATGAACTGAATTAACATTGAAGAACAATATACAAGAAATCGATGAATCAACAGAGTACAATTCTCAGGAAAAGAGAAGCTATTTAAACTAACGAGCGGTAAAATTGTCCTTTCATATCTAACGGCTCATTAACCTAAGGAAGAGGAAGTACAACATAAACAGGCTAAGGTACAATCTATTTGTTACAGGTAAGACGTTTGTTTTCTTCTAGAATTTTACAAATGAGGACGCTTCCTTTTGATTGTTTGCATACAAGTCCCTGCAGCCTTTCTTCAATGTAAAGTTGGGATGTTCTCACTTCTCATAATAAAAATGTTTGGGGGATTTGCTTCGATAATTAATAGTTAATTACATATCAAAGTCTATATGCAACGTGATTCTTTTTCTAAGAAACAAAATGAAAAAAATCTTCATTCGAAGTCAGAGTACAATTTGTAAGGAACAATCAAAATATAAAAATAACAGTAAAGAACGGTACGCATAATGTGTGAAACGAATGGCCGATTGCTTGCTACCATATATATATGAGCACGACCTGAGTATTTGTGTATGTAAAGTGAATTTCTGTATCCTCCACGTTTTCATTGAGTTGGGTGACCAACGAAGCTTCGATCGATAGATTAAAGTATTAAACCATGTTGCATGAGTGCATGACTCATATCTCATAATCTCATATGGAATGTGGACAAAACATGGTCCAACTCATGTGGGATTCGATTGTAGTACTAATAGATTCTTTGATTAACTTAAACGTACCATTTGAGTTCCGAAACTAATTTATTAATTTCTAGTCTTGGTCCTCTGTTTTGGTTGGGTGATGGAACCTCGATTTCGTATAGATAAATAATAAAGAAATACTAAGCAAAGCAAAAGAATTACCCGATTTCCCATAACTGATCACAGCTAGGCGAAGAAAGTAGCTGAAGAGCAATCTTCCTTCCAGCTACTACCTCCCCGGTAACCACGGTACTGTTGGACTATCTCCCCTGTCGCAAGGTAATATCAAGACACAAGGCCGCAATCTAGAGATGAACTCACGAGTTTATTGACAGAATGAAAAATATGAATGTCTTACATGCTATTTATAATAGCCAAAATAACAGGCATTGACCCAATAAGTTATGGGCTAGGCCCAACTAAGATAATATTCTAGAGAATAAACCCTAACTAGATAACTAAGAATCTAAAGGAATGTTCTGAAAAAGTAAAGCAAAATAATAGCAAAACCCTACGTCTACTCCTTCCTCGCGGTCGCCGACGCTCCTCCGTGGGCTCGGCTTGTTGGACTCGGCTGAGGTCTCATCATCACCGCCCCCTAAAAATCGACCTTGTCCTCAAGGGCGTCTTTAACGTGGCCTCCTTCAGGATCGAACACCCAAATCATCATGGTTGCTAGTGTCGTCATGGCCATTGATGGCAGCTTTCCTCTGGGGTCGAACACTTGAACTACCATGGCAAGGTCCGCATACTTTCGGGATACCATACACATCTTGTTCCTTGCATCTTCCTTGAACTTGGTACCCCTCCACCAGGTTAGATGTGACGGTGCTATGATATTGCCAATGTTCCTTACGTCGTGAAAGTGGTGGACAAATATGAACAAGAGCTTGAATGCCTTGCGAGCTGCCTTCTCTTGTCCCATCCAACTGACTCTGTCATTGTCCGCATCCAAACTTGATGATGAAATAATGCATTTTGGGTTCCATGGTTTCTTCAAGTTTGCTGATGCTTCTGGTATTATTGAGCTAACAAAAGCTTCTTCCTTTCCACCATAGTCAGGATGAAACATTCTAGGATATTCATATGCACTCAACATATCCAACTGATCGTAAGCATCACAACACACTAGATAGGCATGCATACCGGGCTTAAACATTGAGCTAGTGGATG
This sequence comes from Plantago ovata, assembly GCA_028274465.1. Lineage (NCBI taxonomy): Eukaryota > Viridiplantae > Streptophyta > Magnoliopsida > Lamiales > Plantaginaceae > Plantago > Plantago ovata. The sequence continues at coordinate 30,238,505 of CM051455.1, read as the reverse complement.
GCATAAAGTATGAATGCACATGAACTGCTACTGCGTGTACCACATCATGGCATGGCACTCCAAACAGATTGTTATGAGATTTGTCATCAAAAGTTGGTACCTGAATTTGAGCCACGTCACTTGGGATAACGTCTATCATATGTCGGATGTTTATGATATAGCTTGAGTCAAAATCCCATGGCACGAGCGTTTGTGTATGCCTAGTGACCACCATTAGGTCTCCACTTTGTTCGTCACTCACCACTCCGCCATACTCCGGGTGAAAGGTTGGCATGCCCGTTGACAGTATAATTCCTTCAACGTCGAACACCTGCTCATGAATTGTTAATTTCCTGGGTACCCTACGCATCTTGCTCTTCGAATCCTCTTTGAAGTTTGTTCCCTCCCACCATGTATGTTGCGACGGTTCTACGACATGGATTTGTTCGTTGATGTTGCCGCCGTCGTGCAAGCTTCGGGAAGGTAACAACCGGGGATTGACTATCCTTCCAGTGGTCTTTTGTTTGTTTATCCAACCGACACTAGTTGTGCTTGAGTTGGAACTGAACCATGTAATAGTGCATGCTTGATTTGACACCCCCTTCAAGTACAATGGTATGTCAAGGTCTAGCTCAATTGGTTAGACTGAGGTGTCATGACACTAGAGGTCATAGGTTCAATTCTCGTCAAGTGCGAGATAGTTTATTACTAGCTTTGTAATGCTACTTATGAAATTGTAATGGTTCGATTATTAAAAAAAAAAAATCCATTTAAAAAAAAAAGTCATTTAAAAAAAAAAACCTCTTTCATCTTCGTTTTAGATATGGTATGATGTAAAGTTTCACAACCTGGACAAGGCTACAAATTAAATAAGCCCCTCGAGTGTATCCTTGTCCAAGTTCCTGAGTTAGCTTTACATCGTGCCATATCTAAAACGCAATGAAGATGAATGGATTCATCTAAAAGTTTGAACAAAAATATGGAAATTAAGGTTGCAATTTATCCGTTGAAATCAAATTCTGAGAAACTGCAAATTGAGCTTGAATATGGAATGTTTCTTTTTTATTAGATGGAAGAGTCACACGTGTGTACATAATGATAATGATGTTATACAAGTCGAACCGAGTCGAATATTATCGAGTTAAAACACATTTGAGCCAAGTCTGACTTTGTTCAATTAGAAAAAGGGGAAAAATTGAGGATCGAGTTCTAGCCATATCTTTTTTATTCTACCTCGGCTCGTTTGGCACGAACGAACTTGAGTTCAAACCAACCCTGAATCGAAATTGGGCTGAGTTTGTTATAAAAGATTGACAAGAAGAAGTAGATAATCTAGTATCATATGTCTTATCGAGTCTGAAATGAAATAAGAATTTACCAAGTTTGAATATGTCATGTGTCGCAACCCTTGCCTAGACTACCGAATATCATTAGTTAGACCGTACTTGGCTCATTAGTAAAACAAATGTGAAAGAGTGGGTGCACAATCTTGAATTAAGCTCGAGCGGAGTTTGTCATTGAAAAGTGAAATAAATAGATAATCTAGTTTAACAAACCTTGTTGAGCCTGAAATATGAAACTTGTCGAGTCTACTAGCTAGGTATGGATGTGTCATATGTTACAACGCTTGCTGAGATTGTCGAGTATCACAAAGGTAATTTATTGCTCGTTAGTAAAATAAGCTCGAGAAGAGGCTCGAGCTCAACTCCAAAACCTTATTGAACGCGGTAATCTCCACCCAGACCAACATAACACCACTAGGTACACATGAACGATTTCTAAAATGTCATGGAAGAGTTACATGTTGAACTTGAACGATACATCTAGTGCTTCTTTTTTTTTTTTTTTTCCTTTCCCCTCCTATTCATTTTGTAGAATGAAGAATCTCTACAATTATCCTGTGATCGATCCAATAAAATAAATTAGAAACTTCTATTTTTTTATTCTTTTAAATAAACGTGTTTAGAGAATATATAAAACTAGAATTGACAACATTCCAAACACCATACATAGACGTTATCTGAAAATAGTATTAATTTCAAGTTTTCAACCCATCAATTAAACAAAGCAATCACATGAATCTGTTCATATATAGTAACGGCACTTATCACAATTCCATGTCCATCCCTCTATAAATACATAGCTCATCTACTGATCATTCCTAACTCAATCCCTCTAACAATTAATATACACAAATTCATACACAACTGAACAGACACACACAATCCCAGCAATTAATGGCAACCATCACCCCTGAAATCACACCTGAGCTGGTCCTGAAACGCCCACGGGAGTCTTCAAGTGACCATCCTCATCATGATGATCCAGCCGATGCTCTAGCCGTTTCTAGACGCAAACTCCCCCAATCATGGAGGCGTAAACATGACAATTGAGGTCTCGAGCACCTTTAAGGTGACAGATCCCAAAACAATGCGACGGATGTTCTCTGGTGAGCTCGGTCCGGACAACAACTCGTTCATCTACAGCCGCCACTTCAACCCAACCGTGCTCAACCTTGGTCGCCTCATGGCTGCCCTAGAGGGGACCGAGGCTGCTTATTGCACTGCCTCTGGCATGTCCGCGATTTCCTCCGTCCTTCTCCAGCTTTGCAATTCTGGCGGACATGTGGTGGCCTCCCACACACTATATGGTGGCACTCATGCGCTCCTCACACACTTCCTCCCTAGGACTTGCAACATCAAGACAACGTTCGTGGACATACGTGATCTTGAGATGGTTAAAATAGGAATTAAAGACGGTTCAACAAAGGTGTTGCACTTTGAAGCGATATCAAACCCGACCTTGGAGGTTGCTAACATCCACGAACTGTGCAAGATAGCCCATGCTAAGGGTGTAACAGTCGTGGTGGACAACACGTTCTCCCCCATGTTGATCTCACCCGTGAAACTTGGAGTTGACGTAGTTGTTCATAGTGTTTCGAAGTACATTAGTGGTGGAGGTGGTGGAGCCGATGTTATTGCGGGTGCTGTATGTGGTTCAAAAGGCCTTATCAATTCCATGATGGATCTTCATCAGGGATCTCTCATGCTATTAGGCCCTACAATGAACCCTAATGTGGCCTTCAAAATAGCAGAGAGGCTACCCCATTTAGGCCTTAGGATGAAAGAACATTGCCACCGAGCTATGGTATATGCTCACAGGATGCAAAAACTAGGCCTGAAAGTTATCTACCCCGGCCTGGAAGATCACCCTGATCATGAACTCATAAACTCGATGGCGAATAAGGACTATGGTTATGGTGGAGTTCTCTGTGTTGACATGGGAACGGAGGAAAAGGCGAACCGCCTGATGGGTCTCCTACAAAACTACACTCAGTTTGGTATCTTGGCTGTAAGCTTGGGGTACTATGAAACCTTAATTTCATGTTCAGGTAACAGTACAAGTAGTGAAATGGATGAGGAAGAGAAAAGGTTAGCCGGAATTTCACCGGGATTGGTAAGAATGTCAATTGAATATAATGGCACCTTGGAGCAGAAATGGAGCCAGTTTTAGAAAGCATTGTCTCAGATGTAGAGTGTAGACGCACTGCAGTGATCATCTTCATTCTACAATAAGCCAGTAATTGAGCCAATTCGTCATCAGTATATATTTAATTTACTTTTTGAATATAATTTTATTAAATATTTTCTCTGTGTTCAATACTAATCTCTTTGCTAAATTTAATATATTTAATTTACTTTTTAATACTGTATAATTTTATTAAATATTTTCTCGGTGTTCAAGACTAATTTCTTTCTAGGTGTTCAAGACTAATTTCTTTTTAATTTAATAAATCCTACCAGAAATCAGTCTTTTTAAATTATACGAGAAAATATTTAATAAAATTATATTTAAAAAGTAAATTAAATATATTTTTTAAAAACAACATTATTTTATATTTATTCAGTATAATTTAGAAATTGGTTGTCGTACACCTTCGTGTAAATATTTATTTGTGCGGAAAATAATTAAGTGACTAATTCCATCATTAGTGTGATGGTATAGCACATGTCACAGTTAAAAGGTTTAAAAGGTTTGCACTTGATATGTATAAATAAATTGTTTTTTTTTTTTATTTGAAAGACAGAACAATGTCATATCATTGGAAGATGATAGTCAAAGAAACGAACGTATTACATTGATGACAAAAAGTCTAGGTATTATTGTCAAAGGAGTTAACTTAAAATTAGAAGCTGTATTTGAAAACAACTGAAGTTCAATTTTCTTGCAAATACTTCCTATGCAGCCAGCTTGCTTCAGGTATTTGTTGGAAAAATTAGGGAGCAAATATGGATGTATCAAAATTTATAAACTGAAATTCAACGAATTAAGAAATCGGCGGAGTTGAGGGATGACCCTCTCTTCTTAAGACATCATTCGCCCTGCTACGGTGCTCACAGTTCAAGCGAATCGTCTCCCAAGATACAACTGCAGGTGAATCTGTATTCTAGCACTCGAAATACAAGACTCTCTCGGACTACTTCAATATGGTAGACAAACATTTTAGAAAGAAGAGAAGAAGGAAGACATGGATTTTAATGTGCAATTTCAAAATTCACATGTCTCAAATCCAAAACATGGAGTTTTATTTATAATTTTGAAAGGTTGTAAATGAATAGGTGCAACTCTTGGAGAAGGTAACTCCTTACTCCAGAATCTATCTATTTATGTTGCAACACAATCTTTCACCAAATGGTGCAATGGTTGATTGGAAATTCTCCCCTCTCCTAACTAGGAAGGCATGAGTTTGACACTTGTTGGTGATAATTCTTCCCACTTATTATTTTTACACATTTTTAACTATTCCACCCTTATCCAAGAGTGTTAATTCAAATAACCCCATAACAAAACATTATTTTTAATATTTTACTTTTCCTTCTTAATTTTAACAACTTCCAACTTTTAATTTTCCATAACTAGCACATCAACCAACACACCCCGAGCATTAATTACTCCGTGTGGCTTAAAAAATCTTCGGTCATGATCGGAGCTTTTTAGTCCCCTAGGCGGAGCATCCACTGTTAGGTGAATGCTCCGCCACTATTTGGGTTTTTTTTAATTGTTTTTTTAATATTAAAGAAAACATAAAATCTCATTATTATGAATTGGGGAAGAATTAGTGCAAAATACGGTGAATTAGGGCGAATTATAACATTTATACGGTGCATTAGAGTGAATTATACGGTTTGGGGGACTCAATTCGTCAGTTCGCGAAAATTTAGGACCAAAATAAAAGTGGACTGAGACTTGGGGGACTAAATCTGCAATTGACCTATCCATTGTTGGTAGCTACAAAGGATCAGGCTCTTGTAGCGGCCACATGAGTGAATAACGTGAGGTACTCATAATAGCTTTGTTTTGCAGAACTAACTGATAGACTTTGAGAAGCTTCGTTTTCTCTCTATGCAGCTAAGGAGTTGCCCAACATCAAATGCAATTGTCCCAGCACCACAAAACAATATCCATCTAAATACTGTTAAACCCCATCCCACATCGATTGAGAGTAGGACCTCAATTCAACATATAAGATTGGATAACATTCTCCCCTTACAAAGCCTTTTAAGGGGAAGATGGCCCAATTCTAATATGGTATCAGAGCAGACCCAAGTCGATGATGGTTGTTACCCATGTTGGGTTTGAGCCGATGTGTATTCCGGCATTTATTTTCCACGTTGTAGACCCGATGTTCATATTGGACTACACGTGAGGGGGCGTGTTAAACCCCATCCCACATCTCTTGAGAGTAGGACCTCAATTCAACATATAAGATTGGATAACCTTCTCCCCTTACAAGACCTTTTAAGGGGATGATGACCCAATTCTAATAAATACAGGGCCAAGTTATCATACCTCATATACAACAGCTGTGTATCTTCCTTACGATAACTCCAATGCAATTTTTCTGGCCGCTTTGAATTCGACTAGCATGCATTTTAGCGCATTTATTACTTTGGACATCCCAGTTTCACTTGTCACCGGAGGTGCCAGAGCAATGGGTCAAATTCAAGAATGAAGTCCATAAACAACAAATTAAAGAATAAATTATATGCAATATTTTTTATAATTTAAGATCTCCGCCTCCTCCTCATGGACTTCATTCTTGAATTTGCGTCTACAAGTCAGTCACCTTGTACATTTCTCGGTTTAGTTTACTTGGTTGATCTACACGTTCTATTGTTTTCATCACCAAAAGTGGAGCATCGCGCTTCGTGCATTTGAAGTAGCACTCGGCATTGGGTCTATAACTGCAGCCATTATGTGCACAATCTTGTGAGTAGATGGGTATGAAGGTCGTGCTTACTCTAAAGATGATTAATATTCACAATATATCCAAACAACGTCTGGAATCTCCTTCATTGAGCTTTATTTTTCGTTATTTTTCACGAAGACCAAGTCCAGATCCTAATTCGATCAGTAGCAAGCCCATGAAGGCTTGGATTGGAGTGATTTGAACAGATTTTGTGTAACTGACGATCGAGCCCGTACGCTGGTTATTGACCCTCAGGGCCGTCTATAAGGGTGTGCAGTGAGCCCAACCGAACAGGGCCTCCGATTTTTGAATTCAGAAAAACATGATTTTTATATTAAATAATATGAAATATCAATCCAAACAATCATATCGTCCCGATTAATACTATACATTTGTTTTTTCACCATGTTTTTTAAGATAATGTATAATATAATTTGTTTGATTGTGCTATTTTATTCTTAAATGTGATGTAGGGTTCATGACGACAAATAGTGAATAATTGAAGTGAGGTTCACAATAAAGAACGTACAAATGAGATTGTGAGCTAGTTCAAACATAACAATTTGAGTGTGACATATCAAGATGAAAAATATAAAACAAAATGATGGGAGGGAAGGATATTGTGGAATAAAAACATATTAGAGAATAAAAATAAAAATCGTAATGATATTGTTTTATTTTCTTAAAGTCCTCATAGATAAAAATTTGCACATGGCCTCTGAAATCTCCGAGACGGCCCTGTTGACCCTCAGCTCCAAAGTTCATTGTGTGATGGTGAAAACCCTTTCTCTAGTATGTGAGAGTAATTTCTGTATTTTTACGAGTGCAGGTTATGAAAGACAAATTAATTGGTCTCGGACAAATCTATTTCGTTGGTTTAAAATATTTATGTGCATCGTATTAGTCATTGATCTTATCACTGATAATCAGTCCTGGAATTTGGGATTTTTTCATGCTCTTTTCTCTGTTGATCATGTTTCATCAATTACAGAAAGCATAGCAAGGTCTTCAATTGGCTGTCATCATGATCGTTTAGTTTGGTATTTAAATCCTATGCAGTTTTTGTTGGGATCAGAAAACTTTTTTATTAATCAACCGAATAGAATGACTATACAAGGAGCAAACTCTGATACTCAACTATTACAAAAAATCAATCTCTCAATTCTTTTCCTCACTATTATCAAATTCTCTCTATTTTTGTGTGTGTTCAACATGATGAACTGTGGTTGACTTTATAGGCCAAATCTGCAGCTACTCAACCATATCACTTAATTGACACCAACCAACATAATTGACTTTTATATGTCAGATTCTACCTCATCTTACCTGACTAACAAAGATATATGACAGAATTTAGGAGATCATATAATTATTATTACCTATTATACACTTAGGCAGATTGCGCGAGGTCCAAATTCTCATCATTATTTGATTTCACTACAATTTTCCAACAAAATCAATTTCCTATCAACATTTGTCTGATTAGAATACTCACGAATTCATTTGGGTGTTAGGGTTCAGAGAGGTGGTTTTTAAATTGGAGTGTGTGCAGGCTGGAGTTGTAGGTTGAGTACGACTAATGTTATTGCCACAACAGTATACATCCTGCCAGAGCAACTTTTTACTTAAATTATCAGTTTGTTAAATGTTAAAATCTAAAAAATAAGAAACTACTCTTTCACCATTGTAATTTAAGTGGATAAAGTCTCCAAAATATATACCTACCCCAAAATACATTGAAGCTTTGTTGATGAGACTTTGGAGTTTTTTGGATTTCCTAGAAATATTAGAAGTCTGATCATGTATTGCGTGAGGCTCTCTCACCCTCGAATACGGGAGCCCGCTGGATCCTATTCTACCTACTTGCGGGTTGAGACAAGGTGACTCGCTTTCCTGTATGTTTTTGTAATTTGCATCGAAAAATTATCTTACTTGATACAGGAGAAAGTGGAGGAAAAAAAAAGTGAAAACCCATTTTTTGCTTGTAGGGGCAGACCTACCTTTTCACATGTTTTCTTCGCCGACAATCTTATATTACTAGGTAAAGCAACAACCAGGAATGCTCATGGTATAAAAGAAGTGTTGAAGACTTTCTATGAAGCTTCGAGTTTAAGATCAGTGAAGCTATGTCAAGAGTCTTTTTCTCTAAAACAGGTGGTATGGAGTTCAAGCGCAGGATTAACGAGATTTTAGGATTTGGCGTTACGAATCTGGGAAGGTATTTGGGTGTTCCACTACTTCATGAAAGAGTGACAACACAAACATTTCGAGATGTGGTAGATAGAGTCACGATAAGGTTCGCAACATGGAAAGCAAGACTCCTCTCTCTTGTTGGATGGACAACTTTGATCAATTTTGTTACTTCATCAATCCTGATTCATGTAATGCAAGCTCAGTGGTTGCCTAAAGGTACATGTGGTCAGCTTGATAAATTGAACATGAGTTTTCTTTGGTCACCGGACCCGAGCAAAAAGAAACTCCACTTGGTCGGTTGGAGGAAAGTGACAAGGCCTAAATCTCAAGGTGGTTTATTAGGAATTTGACTCGCGAGACAAACTAACATGGCCTAGGTAGCCAAGGAGGGTTGGAAGCTATATAAGAGGGACTCGAATTAATTTGTGGAATGATATGTGTTTGAAGAATTATCTAAAGGACTTTGGAGTCATGGAGTATCAAATGAAAGGGACAGAGTCTAACACTTTTAAGGGTGTTATCAAGAGTAGCCAGGAAATCAATAATTGTTTTGGATGGCGCATTGGCAACAGACGAAAGGAGGTCTCCTTTGGTTCGATCGCTATATGGGAAATTACAAGGTTGCTGAATTGTTCGGGGAACAGGTGGATAACCGTGATCTACGACTGAAAATTGCATATTTATGGTTTGTAGAGAACGGGTGGAACCTAGATGATCTAGCCACTACGATTCCAAAGAACTTCATCGTGAAACTTACGAGTTTCCTGTGCCGCTCGAGGTTCACGGAGAGGATGTACAAATTACATTGGGTGATGGCAATGGCAAGTTCTCATACAAGAAAGCTTATTGACATCAAGTCAATTTCAGAAGTTCCACACAGTAGCTCATGAATGGGGATTAATTTGGAGCATTAAATGTACAACAAATTAAGATTCAATACTTTATGTGGTTGTGTTTGCATGATCGTTTAGCAACAAAATCTCTCCTATTTGAACATCATATTACTCATATTACTGACTCCTACGTTTGCGTACGGTATGGCAATGCTCCAGAAACAATTGGCCATACTTTGAGATTTTGTAGTGCAACCAAGGCAAAACGGGAGTTTTGTGTAAGCCCGGCTCAATGATTCGAGTTCTATGCAGTTCCTCAAGGTGCGTGGTTTACCGATAATTTATTTGAAAAATCTTTTAGCAATATACTTGTGCCTACTACCCCATGGTATCTTGTGTTTCTACAAGCTCGGAATGAGTTTGTTTTTAGAATTAAAGTGTTGCCGGGTCGTGGCTAATAGAATTAAGATGATGGGTTTTGACATGGTGTCTGCTTTTGTGGAGAAACACCAGCAGGCTGCCCATGTTGGTATTGAAAGAGTAATATGGCATGCTCCCCCATTGGGATGGTGTAAACTCAACACCGATGCGAGTTTGATTAGTTCGACAAGTGCGGTGATAGCGGGTGGCTTGTTGCAAGATGACTAGGGGCTGAATTTTTGGTTATTCACAAAAGTTATTTGGAGTGATTATTAACACAATAGAGTTGCTAGCATTGCGTCAGGGACTTAGTCTAGCCTGGGACAAACAGATTCCAAAGATCATTGTGGAGACGGACTCAGAGGTTATTTACAAGCTTATTAAGGTTACTTATACGACATAACATCCACTACACAACTTGCTAGAAGATGTGCGGAGCTTCCTACACCGACCATGGGAAAGTGAATTAAGACATACCAAACGTGATGGGAATGCTTGGGCGGATTCCTTGGCCAAGTTAGGACATGAGGTGGATGTGCTACACCTTTGGGAGTTGCCACTTCCATTTCTCTTTCCTATTTTGAGTAAAGTAGCTTGTTCGGGTAGTTAATATTGTTTTAGTTGTTTTTTAGACCGAGTAAAAAAAAAAAATAATAATAATAATAATAATAATGACTGAAAAAGTCTTCGGAGCCTAGAATTTACATATCCAAACCCGGCAAAATTTCATATGTATATGTCCTCTAGAATTCACACACCGCAGCGGCAACGCCGATCCACACCAACGCAATCACTCTGCTCTCTCCGAAAATTGATTGATTGATTTGTACTCCAATTGAAGAAGAAGAAGAAGAAGAAGAAGAAAAGGGATGATGATGGAATCATCACAGACAACAACTCCTAGCGGTGGCAACGGGAACATGACCGACGCATCTCCGGTTGAATCATCCACCTCTGCAACAACAAACCCCATCGATGATCAAAAGCATAATTTACAACAAGTCATCAACTCAACCCAAAAAACCCTAGGAATCCTCCACCAGCTCTCTCTCACCGTCTCCTCCTACAATGTCGGCTCCCAGCTCCCTCTCCTCCAGCGCATGTAAGTAAACGAATTAATTTGCTCTTTTTCCCTCTTCTTTAACCAAAGAATTGAATTTTATTTGACTGATTTTCTTGTTTGTCGTAAAGGAATAATTTGGTCATGGAGCTTGATAACATGACCAAAGCTGCCGAGAGGTGTAACATTCAAGTCCCCGTCGAAGTAATTAAGTAAGTTTTTCTGATGATTTGATATTCTAGTTATCAAGTAAGTGTAATTCGATTTTCAATTTAATTTATTGTTTGTTGATTAATGAATTTTCATCTAGGTTGATAGATGAGGGGAAAAATCCGGATGAGTACACACGAGATGTTTTGAATTCTTGCATTGCTAAGAATCAGATCACCAAAGGGAAAACCGATGCCTACAAGGTTCATTTCTCATTCAATCTCCTCTTTTCGTCCCCTACACAGATTCTTTTTCTTCTTGTTGCTTTCTTTGAACTATATCTTCTTGCCACAATACTTCAGATGATGTTTATTTATTATTTTATATAAAGATCCTTCATCCTTGGAATCAAATTATGTTTAAATTAGAAATCCGTCTTATGTGTTTTTCTGGAGAATCCGAGACAGAATGCGTACCGCATTCAGCGAATCAGTTAACCTTGCTTTTAGTAAATTTGCCTTTTTCTGATTCTTGGATTAATAACAGAATTCATCTGATGATAACTCTGAGTGATGTTTTATATCAAATGCAAATCGCTATCTATTTTCTGTACTCTCATGTTATCTATTTTCTGTCATCTATGTTCTGAGTTCCATGTTAGATTTCAGGCTGAATAAACTTTTGCTTCCGGTCTGTTATAGGCACTAAGAAAGAATATGATGGAGGAATTGGAGCAGGCGTTTCCTGATGAAGTTGAATCTTATAGGGAGATACGTGCGGCTTCTGCTGCGGTGAGTTATATCTGAATTTCTTCTCTATTTTTCGCCATGTGTGATTTAGTCATGAATATTGAACTGTTATGCATTTTCTCATCTATGTTTTAAGATTATTATCAATTTGACTTTCTTGATCAACTGTTGTAAATTGGAACAAAAGCATTCTCCTGTTAGTTTATGTATTCAGGGGATAATTGAAGTTAGATAGATGAAGGAACTCGAATGGATACTTGATGCGCCCTAACCCTTGTTTCATAGTTGGCTTATATAGTTGTTACAAGTTCCCTTTGCATTTGCAATGCATCTATGGTTTTATTTAGATATAAAATCTGAAACTTCGGATATGATAACTTGCCAGTCATGAAATTGGATAATTGAACATTTATGTTAAAAACACTGCAGTTATAAATTATTGGCGATGTCAGATTAGTACTCTTATTGGTGTAAATTTCAAATAAACTATTTCAATGCATATTTTTCTGTCTATTTGGAGATATGAATAAACCTTGCTTGTGATTAGTGCTGGCAAACTAGACCCATAAATGTGGGTGCAACCTTATCCAGTCCAATTTGAACCTGATTTAATGCAACCCACCTTGAACTGGATAATTTAAAATGGTTCTGTATTAGAAATGGGTAGAAACTGCTTTATCAATGCATATCCAATTTGACCCACATTAAATAAAACCTACTCTAATCCTCCTCCGTTCAGCACTCCCTCTCTATAAAATTAACAAATTTCCACCGCCCTCCGCACCGGTAAACACACTGATCATCGTCGACGACATCTCATGGCTGCTCGTACATTTCTCTCTCGTCTCATCTCATCTCTCCCTCTCTCTAAATTTAATCTTCTCTTTTGCTCATGGTAAAATACATTTTTTGGTGAAGGAGCAGTTGCAGAGAACTCCAAGGAACTCAACAATGGCAGTTAGGTTAATTCACTGGAAATTGTTAATTGCACCATCTGTGTGAACTCGATATAATCCTAGCCATGATTTTTTTCCTCTTTCCTGTGCATCAAAATCCAACCGTTGGATAAGATGTCCCAAATTCCAGTGTAATTAATCCCTACCGTAAGATTCCATGCCAATAAGAAATCTCAACCGTTTTATTGAATTATGAAGCGGTGCTCGTTACTAGTGGGTTGAATAGGGTGAACCTTATCCACCCTCATCCATTACCAACCAAATAAATTAAAATCCATACTAAATGGGTGATTAATGGGTTTCACCCTCATTTAATTAAATCCACTCTTTAACCATCTTAATCCTATCCAAACAATGAAATTGCCAGCTATACTTGTGATGCTCTTGCCACCACCCCTAGCACCAATGTCTTATCTAGTAAAATAAGAGAATTGAAGGCATCTTAATCTTCCGACTTCCCAGTACTTTGCTGAGTGATCTAGTCACATTCTGTGATGATGCATGTGCTCAGTCTGTATTGTGTTCTGAGCAAGAGAACGCTGATAAATGAACTTCTGCTGTTTCAATATGTTGAAGCTTGCAGTTGAATATTATATGGAATCTTTTTATTGAAAGGAAGGAAAAAGATTCAAACTATTGTATTATTTAATTTTAAAAACTCTCTTCGAAATAGTACTGAGGGGTATCTGCAGTGGACTATACTAATTTGTATATCGGAAAAGGTAAATATACCATTGGGTTTGTGGGGTGATAGGTTCTTTCCCTTTCTAGATTTTGAAACTAATACTTTCCCAGGGAGTATATAGAAGTTGCTGGCACAGTGGTGCCTTAATCTAGGATGCTCTCTGAAGCATATTGTGGTTTGACAATATAACCTCCCAACTTTGCAGGAATCCAAACGACTCGCACAAGCACAAAGCATGTTACCAAATGGAGATGTAAAAGTAAAGCCAGAGGCTTAAAAAAGGTGATGAAGTTAATCCCGTTGTTTTTTCCTGAGCAATGTAATAGATTTCAGTAATATGGGTTCTAGTGCACCAATACGAAGGTCAAAGGTTGAGTCAAAAATATGTAACAAAGACTTTTTCCTCGAGGAAAAGGAACAGATAGATTCAGAGTCTCTGTCTACAGTTATTAAGCTTGTATTATTTATTATATAACATAATCGAGTGGAAACGACATTCAGTCTAACAATCCTTTTGTGATCATGTCCATTACTTTCGTCTGTGTTGATGCACACACATGCTTGTTTCACAGTATCATTTGTTTATCTTTTTAAGTATAATGAAAAATATACCAATGCTTGAGATATGGGATGTAATTTGAACAGTTCTGCTCACATAAATGGTTTAGTGAATGTATGTTCCTTCTGTTTTGTGGACGCTCCTAGCTTAGGAGTTCTTACAATCTATCCCCTTATTTAGTTAGACTGACAGGTTAAAGATGTTTTTATCTATCAAGTCTTATAATCAAATTCAGTATATTGTGTTTCGTTCAAAGCGTCCTGTCTGGTGTGTGGATTTGTTTTCAAGTGTTTGATGCAAGTAAATACTTTACCTGTTTATTTGCTCTGCCAGTATACCGTTCTCTGCATGCAATAGATCTGTTAGGTGACAAGGGATGAGCACACACTACACAGTCTATCTTGCTTTAGGAAGTTCTCTTTGATCTCTGCTATTTTACATTGCTCTATGGACCTTTTGAGTGGAATGTGAAACAGGATTACAAGATACAACTACAGATTTCTTAAAGCATTGCAAACCGATAGAGGATCCCTTCTGCTCGACCGTATTGTGTTTTAAATACAAATGGTGCTGCTCCTGGAGAGTAGAGATCCTTCAAGGATAATGAATGTGACAAATACATACAAAGTCCTCTATATCCTAGTTCTGAAAACTATTGCCCCATAAGCAGAAGTATCAGTCTCCCAGACAGTTTCCACATTCTAGAGGTGAGAATTAGAAATCCCACCATAGTGTATTGGTGCCGGTATTTTCTAGAAATGAACAAGATTCGAAGCTGCATCCGTTCTCCCCTGATGTTAGAGGCCCTTCAGCAATCTGTGGTATGTCTACAACATCAGTTTCCTGCATGTAACCCATCTTGCTGTTGACATCAGTGCAGGATGGGATGCATAACTCATGACTGTTTATCTCCAGTAGAAATGTCGAGTTTTCTGAAGGTACTACTGTAAAGTGATTCTCTTTTGGTTGCTTCTCACCTTTCCTTTCTTCAGCCAATGTTTTGAGTCTCTGTAGCTGGCAATAACAGAAGCATCTACCGTTATGCATACTGCTGGAAAAGGTATGTCTAAACTCTAAAAGCCTATAAATAACATGGGTGTCCAAGATGAATGAGTAGTTTATCAAGTACCTGGAGGATCAAGGCTTGATTCTCTTTTCTTAGTGTCTCGAACTGGGATGCCAACTTGTCATAATCTGCTCTAAGCAAGTTGTATTCTCTCTCGACTTCCTTCGACTTTGACCTCGCTCTCTTGTTCTGGAACCATATGGCGACCTGCCGAGGCTGCAGGCCAAGCTTGTCGGCCAGATGCTGCTTGAGGCGTAGCTCCGGCCTCGATTCGGCCTGGAACATTGTTTCCAGTGACTTGATTTGGTCATCATTGAACCTTCTCTGGTTTTTGCTGTTCTTCTTTGTAGTTGTTGACATGTTAAGTTTGTTTGTGTGCAGCCTTTTTTCTCAAATGTTAAGGCTTTGTTTGTTCAGTGAACACCAAGATTGCAGCTTTAAGGAACCACCAAGGTAATAAGACGTGTATATCTAGATTTTTGGTGGGCCTTATGCCTTAATGCTGGTACGTACCAGCTGTCCACTTCCCTGATATGATCCTTTTTAGGGGCTCCAAGTTAAATTATACATACTCCCCCTGTTTTTTAACCTTAAATGCCAATAATGTAAACTCTGGTAATGTCGTTTAGTGGAGACTAATTGTTGTCTTTTTCAAGTCACTTGGGGTAATTAATTTCCCAACTTTTACTTCACTTTACCTGAATTTCCTGTGATATTGGATTGTCATCTGGTTTAGTAATTTTTTTATAGTCTTGTTTAATTTATTAGATTAAATCATGTGGTTTAGTAGTTTTTAATAGTGAAACGTTTACCAAAACCAGGGGTGTTTTTTGTTTTTAGAAGTAGGTTTGATCTTTCGGTATATTTTAATATAAGTGATGGTGAGAAATTTCCTGGGAAGAAAGGGACAGAAATTAGTGTTAAGATAAGGTGTTGATCATCGGACAAAAGAAAGAACACATGTCAAAAAATAAGAAAACAACTTTTGTAATCACCCTAAGGCATATTGACACGTTTGAACAAGTCATTTGCATGGAGACCACATTGGTCTTTGCTGTCATGCCAATTTCATTGGGTTTATGGCCATGTGGATGTTACTATACACACTTGGCTAGCTACTTGGTTGCTATCTTCTTCTGGCTCTATTTGCAAGACTTGGCAGTTGCTGTTTACCGGTATTCGAACTGACCCATGTTCGATTCTCCGATCCTCCATGATGCACCTACTACTCGTATAGGAACCGCTTTAGGGAGTGACATCCCAGTGATATCTTGAATGATGCACGTACTACTCACATAGGAATTGTGTTAGGGAGTGGAATTCTGGGATACTTGGACTTGGAGTAGGTTTTGTTTGTTTGTGTGAGTGTAGATCTATGTGGGGACTGTGGAGAAAGGACATGGTTGCTGTTTGCAAACACGGTGCTCAATGTTCATACTGAAGCTTCTTTTCTCATTTGTTTAATACCATACTTTAGTCTGTTTCTGGGATAGATGTTTACACTTGGACATGGATGTGTGATTTAACTTGTCCCCTGTAGAGATAGGCCACATGTATGGGAAGATTTTAGAGTTTGATTTTCACACTCTTGTTCATGAACTTCAAGTCTTAATGATAGACTTGGATGGATATCTACTTCTGTTTGCGTTTTTCTTTCTTAAGAGTACTTTTTAGATTTTACCCTTTTACTTTTTCTTTTTTCCTGTAGGATGTGGAGTAACTTTAAGTATTCTACTGTAGTGTTTAATTCTCAATTTTCATCTATAAATAAATCCTTTTTAATTTTGATCTACAAAACTCAAGTTCGAAACTTTACTTGGTAAAATTGAGAGATATACTAAATTGATATTTGTTCCCGACGTCTTATATTAGAATAGTTGTGTTGATATCAGGGCTTTCTCCATGCTATAGTAGCTTTGTTTGCGGATTCATTATGAAATTTGACTTTGATATTGTAGTTTCTTGAATCTATTTTGTTTATTCTTTTATTGCAAGATATGGAAAAGATTGTGATCATAAAGGAATGTTAAAATGAAAGTATACCCTATTTATAAGCTCTTGTTTTATGAATACGTTTGTGATTTCCTGAAGTAATGATGTATTTTTTTTTCATTTCATTTCTCATAAAAAGACTCTAATAACACTTCTTTCTTATGGTTTGAGACTCGATTGGTGGCGTTTAACATATAAACTCCAAAACGCCCGTAATACCAAATTGAAGACTTCAATGGTTTTGGGGTTTTAATTGAGGCTTTTATGTGGGATCCATGTAACACATACTACTTCATGAATTCATTTTCTAATTAATTTTTTTTTTTATCTGAATTGGAGGTTTAAACAGAGGCTACTATTTAATAGCCATTTTTCATGGTGTACTAAATATAATCCCCATTTGAGACATTTTTAGATTCAATTGGGATTTTAAGCTCCATTTAAGCTAAAAAAAAACCTTCAGAGTGCTCTAAATCACGAAACTTCTACAAAAAGTTTGGAATCTAATTTGGCAGTATCACTTACCTGGTATTAAATGATACACAATGAATTGATGGGTTTGGAACGATTATGTGAAGATTACCATATCGATGGATACTTTTGTCCATGTGGGTTTCATGGTTTGCAAATGATTTTAATAAATAATTTCACACATCTTTTACTAAAAGTTGAGTAAATTGATTTTGAATAAATGTTATTAGCATATACTCCTCCGTCAAATAACAAGTGTAACATTTAATTTTGTTTATTTTTTCGAAGATTAGTTTGACCTCAAATTACTTGTAAATCAGACAAGTAAAATAATTTTAAAAAATATATAATGAATATATAAACATTCTAGTTTCATAATATGATAGTTTTAATTATTTTTATTATATGATTTAAAAATAATTTATGGTCAAAATGAGGGTGTTTCTAGCGTTAGGACCCGGGTGTTTTTCTTAACATACGTCCATTATTTCTAAGTGTAGAATAGGTGTTCTACGCACAGAATATCCATTACATTTGATTGAATTGGTAGAATTATATAACAGTTTAACAATGTTATATGTGTAAATAAAACCACATATATCTCCAGAGATTTAAGAATACAAAATTAAAATTTAAAAAATACAAATACTTTTAAACTTAAATCATAATGAATTTCATTAACTATAATAGATTCATCATCGATCCAAAACATATTAATAAACCAAGCAACCAGGCCAAGAACCCTAAATTCCCAATTTTACTGATGATTGAAATTTCGAAATTGAAGGGATCTTCACTGGCATAGGGACCGAATGAACTCTCAGATTAAACTGAATACTTAGCACCTGGAGATATGATCATTTGTTCTTAATCTAATTCACAGTAATGGCTCACAGTACCCATAAAAAAAAAAAGGTAATGGCTCACAGTATATGTCGAATTGGCTCTCAGATGGAGTGGTATTTTATAAAAGGATTTGAACAACTCGATCATTATAAAAATGACCACTCGAGCTGCTCACAGTAATGCATATCGTGTTGGCTTGGGTTTTCCTTAGAATTGGATATGAAGGGGAGAGCGTTTTAGTTTGGGCGTTTTATATTTATTTTACTGAGTTTATTCTTTTGTAATTTAATTCTTATATAATTCTACCAATATAATTAATGGTAATGATATTTTATGTGTAGAATGTCTATTCTACACTTATAAATATTGGACGTAAGTTAAGAAAAAACATCCGGGTCCTAACGCTAGAAATAGCCTCAAAATGACCTTCGAAAAAGTCAACAAAATCAAGTGTTACATTTATTATTGGACGTATGAAGTATTTTAAAATCAGCTTGGAATTATAAAAGTAAAAAATGTTTGTCTGGTCCTGTTTGATATTTTACTTGTGAATTACCTAAAATTATGAAAGTAAAATTTTAGTATTTGCTAAAATCAATTTGAGTGGTTAAAGAACTTAGAATCAACCATATACTTGGGCTCTGTTTATTCAATTCTTCAAATATATGCTCAATTTCTTCCATCTCTACGGATTCAGTATGCCCAATTTCTTTAGATTTGTGTTGCGGTGGTTGTTGTGGTCCAATGGTGCGGTGGTGTTGGCGGGGGAGCCAGACCCAGAGGTAGGCATTGTGGGGTATCCCCCTTGAGCGTTGGTGCAGTTGGTCGTGGCATTGTGGGGTGTCCCCCCTTGGGTGTTGGTGCAGTTGGGCCCAGTCAGACCCAGAGGTAGGCATTGTGGGGTATCCCCCTTGAGCGTTGGTGCAGTTGGTCGTGGCATTGTGGGGTGTCCCCCCTTGGGTGTTGGTGCAGTTGGGCGTGGATGGTGGTGGCAAGTGTTGTGGTGGTGGATTAACGGTGCCGTAGACGGGTATTTTTGTAATTTCATCTTTTTAAAATCACCCAACTTTAATAAAAACAGCCACGAGCTCTTTCTTTTATTAGTTAAAATAAAACCTGAAGACCGACCTGCATTATATTTTTCCCATTATTATGAAACTCACGAATAAGAGAATATGATTTCATATTAACCCACTACTACCTAGTTTTAATACCATATGTTGAGAATATATATGAGCCCACATTATCTCGGTTATCCTGGTCCAGATCCTAATGGTTTTGTTTTTAAACTTCTTCCGTGCCTGCTTGTTGCCAATATATATGGTTTATATGTTTTATACGTTAGCAATGTATAACTTTCACTATATTAGTTAATTCAAAATAGCTTTGCAAATGAATGTGTCTAAGCTCATTATCGATTGGACTCACAATATGTTACTTTACTCTTTTCTTTGTTCCATGCGCGCGGCAGGTACCTCGGAGGTTCCACAAGCCTCTGGTTGATGGGTTGATGATATATCCATTCGACCATTCGATCAGCAAGCAGATTGGAGGAGGTTTGTATGGTTTTTGTCTATCAGGAAGCTAATCTAGTGGCAATGAAGAATTAGCATGGATGATTAATCAGAGGATTTTTAGTCTTACTAGAAATAGTGGTTCCTTGCATACTTCTTCTTTTGTGCAGAAGCACATCAGTAGCTTTTGTTTTTGGCATATATCATCCTTGATAATTAGCTAATTTTTTTGTACTAAATAATCGAACAAAATCCTATCCTCTGCTTCTTCCAAGCCTTGAAAAGGTATCTTTTGTACCTCCTTCAATTTCATAATATATGTATGGTAGGAGAGAGAGGAGAAAAGAAAATCATAGCCGGGGGGTAATGGAGCTTAGACAATAGACACATTATTTAATGGGTTTGGGTCTTTGTTAATGGGCTAAATAATTGGATCAGATATTGCTAATGTAGACTTCTTCAACTTGAACTGATTTAATTGGGCTGCTTCACCTTTTCTTTTAGTTATTTTAATTATTTTTTGTGTAAATTTGGGTCATAAGACCTGGCAAAAGTGACTCGGACCGGAAAAACCGATCTGAAATGAATGACCCGAAATCTGAATTTCAACACGAAATATGGTGCGCGAACTATCTGAATGTGACCAGAGACCCGATTCGAATCCGGATCGACCCGAAACAGGGTTGATCCGAAGCTGATCCAAATCCGAATGGACTCGAATTCATCTGATCCGAAATGACCCGAAGTAAACTTAACACGAATTCACCCCGACCCGATTTAAATTTCCAAATTCATCTGATCTGAAATTACCCGAATTAAATTACATCTAAATTGATCCGATCCGATTTTAATCTGACTCGTACTAATCCTCAACTGATTCGATTCGATTTAAATCTAACCTTAATTCATCCGATCCGGCATGACCCGAAGTATACTTAACATGAATTCAACCCAATCTCAAATCACCTAAATTCAAACAAATGTTACAAATTTATTTTTATTTTTATTTTTTTTGAAAAAATTGATAATATTAATTAAAACACGAGTACTTAGGTTACATAACGAAACGACGGAATAGAGTATGCTAATAATATTACATTCATCCGAATAGGTGGAGTATCCCGAACAAAATAAAAAGAGTCACTAAACACTTGTATTTATTTACACTCAGCTTAATTACATCATGCTCCATGTAATATGCTTTGATTTTGGACAAATAATTATAGATAATAGTAATAAATATGATAGAGCCCAAGACACTATCTAAACAAACGGAGGGAAATCAGCTGGTAAAAATTGAAAAATAGAGGAAAAAATTATAGTTAAATATATGGCAAAAGCCGCAAAACTCTTTGGGAGGGAACTCAAGTGTAAAAGTGGAGGGACATATGTACTAAAAAAGCAAGGATTGAAATAAAATGACATGATACCTAAAAAAAAAATAAAAATAAAAAATGAAATGACATGATAAAGTAGAAGCTAAATAAATTAATAATTTGGAGTAAGTAATAATTTTATCAGATTCGACTGATCGTGCTAATTTAATAACCAAACTAAAAGGATATATATACATATATATATACATATATGTGTATAAACATAAAGAAGTGCAACATGAATAAATTTCGATCAAAGTGACAACTACCTGAATTCGAATTAGCAAGAATGAATTAATCCGAATTGATCTGAATCCAAAATGGATCGAATGTAGATTCATCCATATCCGAAAATGGATCAAATACAGAGCGACCCGAACCCGAAATGGTCCGAATCCTAAATGACCAAAATTATTATAATCTGGATAAAACCCAAATAGAATCCGAGTCCGAATATGGCCCGACCTGAACGGGTCAAATTAGAAATCGACCTGACCCGTAATGAAGTGACATTTTATTATCCGAACATGATCCAAATCCGAATAAGATCCAAACCCGAACTCGAAGAGACCCAATACGATCCGAGTTCAACCCGTAAAAAACCAAAGACCCGAAATATCCAATCTGAATTCATCCGGCCCGAATTTGATCCGAATGACCCGTTTGCCAGGTTAGTCATTCAATTACGAATAATGTTACATGCCGAGTTAGGTAAAGACGTAAAGTGCATAAGAAGTCCTCCAATTATATACTATGAGTAAGAGAAACAAACGCAATTTACCTTCAAGTCATTAAAAGTGCATATAACTCTCCCAATCTTCTAGCTAACCTAACGAAAAATGTATTAAACTTGCCAAACCTTTGCTCTTAATATTTTTGAAGTTGTTTTTGTTAATTGGCCCGTTGTTAATTCCTCTCTATTAAATCTACAGAGATAATGTAAAGGTGGGAGGAGTACACATTTTTACAATCTTTTGTTTCAGAATTCATACCATTATACGAAGTATGTATTACAAACTGTTCCAAAATCAAACGGAAACGGATAGTAGAATCTAATAAAACTGAGTGATTAATGATGGAAATGAAACCTGCATGACTTACGCTAACATCTCCGTACGGCGCATTCTATGTAATGTTCATTTCAACTGTTTCTTCTTCACCTTCCTTGGTCGCGCGGTACGTACTACTAGTCTTGAAGTACTAGCCAACCATAGCCCATAGTAAAATAATGAATAGGGTACAGCTCAATTTTTATTCTTTTCATTTTCTTCCTTTTCAATTTGGACAAAATTGATAAGGACTTCCTTTCAATAGTGTAAACTAACCAAAATAGACCTCTTGAATATTGAAGGCCTCTCACATAAACGTAGATAGTGACCCCATACTCCCAAGTCCCAAACTCCCAACCACTTCCTTTCAATCTCAATACTCTCCTTCCTTTGGTTTGTTAAAAACTACATTTCGGGTTTCCCCTTTTTTCAACGCTGACTAATATTTTAGTGAGAGGGTGATATACTGATATTAATGATAATGAATATTTTACTCCGCAATTTTCCCCCTCCACACCATGCCGTCGAGCAAAGTTTCAAACACTTTCCTTCTCAAGGACCAATTTTAATTTATATTTTTTTCCACTTAGGGTCTCACTAATGCGTGTGCATGTATCAAGTATCAGGTATGGGATTTGGATTCATGTGTAATAGCCCGGCGAAAAAGTCTTATCTACAAAAGATTTAAGAATATCTAAGGCGATTTTGACTTATTGGTTTTACTTTTACTTACATAAAATCTTTACAAGTATTGTCGGCAAACCCAAACTCACTCACTCAATAGTCAATATGAGTACTAGTTTTTATTTATTTATTTATTTATTTTCATATAAAATCTTAAAAAGCAAAGCTAGCTATCTGCATCTGGATAAACCTTTTTTTTTCATATAAAATCTTAAAAAGCAAAGCTAGCTAACTGCATCCGGGTAAAACTGGGCACATTGCTAATCATTTTATTTACCCTATCACTCAACATAAGAAAATGAGCGATTCGACTTCAGCAATGCTAGAGAAGAAACTAATCCAACTTTAATTAGTTGCCACCACGGTTATATTTTCAAGACTCAATTGGATCTCATACCATTCTTACTTAAAAAAATAATTGGATCTCATACCATTCTTACTTATAGTCACACAACAAAAAATATTAAAAATGGTAAGAGCAATACAGTCAAACTACTACCTACGTCACACTAAGAATGTAGTGGAAGGATTTTGCACAAAATTTTAAGAAAATAAATAGACTATAAGTAGTATATAGTACGAGTGGGGTTAAGTTGTGGTAAAGAATGAATACAAAAATGTAAAGATATTGGTTTGAGTATGGGTTGAGATGCTATGTTTAGGTTTGGGGTAGTTGGTAATAGATTGTAATTGGACGAAGTAATTGGTTGTGGTTTGCTTAATTTCGAATATGATGGTGTTCTGGAGGTCTGTCTCCGCGTATTTCAGTTGTAGTTTGTTTTTGAGCATTTCTTATGCTCTCTGTTTTAATAAAAATTTTGCCGTTTCAAAAAAAAAAAAAGGATAAAAAATGAATAAATAATTGATAAAGTGTGGTTAGTGGAATAAAGAATTAATATAAATTTACTAAAAATGGACTGACATATTTCTAATGAGACACCTAAAATAGTAAAATCTCATGTTAATAAAAAGTTTCCACTTAGCCGGACAGGTGATTGACTATCGAGTAGTACTAATGAGATTTACCCTTGTAATTTTGTATGCGTCTCTTAATAAAAGATTTCGACTTAAAATTTTCATGTTAACAAAAAAATTCCAGTTAAAGTTTTCTTTTTAATAAAAAGAAATTAAAGGTAATAATGAGATGTAATTAGCTGGTGAGCAGGAACCATGAGAAGAAAATAAAGTACAGTATACTTGTGTTTGGAAAAAGTAGACAGAAAATGTACGTATGAGGTGAAGAGGGGAGCATTGAATGAGTGATGATGATGGATCAGCTGCCATCAAATGTAATCGATGATGACAAAATCACCGTGCACCTTGCTTGTTTTGCTTCTTCCGCCCCTTCCGTATATATTTTGCTGCTACTTCTATATATATACTCTATGACTTTTCATTTCAGTTGCTCCACCCAAAATCAGTCTCTTTTGTTTGTTTGTCAGCCTTATTGCCCTTATTTCAATTTCATGTAACCTACTCAATCCGTACCAGAACAGTTACACCATTTTACCATTTTGGGCGTCCCGTTAGAGTTGCACCATTTAATTTTTTTGCCATTTTTAGACACGTATATAATAATTTTATATTCCACCAACACATTAGATTGGTCATAAATCACCCATAAAGTAAAAGTAAACTCCAATATCAATATAACTCAATATTTAACTCTCATCTTTATTTTCTGTGTCCAAAATCAAATGGTGCAACTGTTTTAGGACGGAGGGGACGGAGGGAGTATATATATATACATCGTCTTTTTCATCCAGTCTTGCCATGCACCATGATTTTCGGTTTATTCTATGTTACATCTGTCTACATGTTGCGAGTTGCGACTGTGCCATATATAACATCGTCTAGCATGGAACAAACCATGACGTTCCAATTTGCTTGCTCTCGAGAACCAACACATACGTTTAATTAGGCAGTGATTCGTACAAATGAGTTTCAAAATACAATCAAGGCCATCAACATGCATACTGGAACTGACCCACCGATTGTCTGAATACAATTTCTTTTTATCATGAAACACATTGATTCGTAGTGTGCTTGGAGACGCATTTTAGGGCTTCAAATCACTCATTTCTAAATATGCCGTCGCTCCGCCACCTTAAGCACGTGTATTACATCATTTGTTAATTACAATCCAAAAAAAATGCACCAAGACAGATTCAGAACAATTCTACACACTAGCTACTAGCTAGCTAGGCCGATGAACCATTTAAATGCACATCAATAAACAAACAACCAATCATCGCGGTATTGAGTTTCTTCACCGAGGTGAATTTTCATACAACTACCTTTTAAGATGTACCATGAACAACCAAGTCCCTAATGTTTCAAATTTTACAATGAAGAACAAAATTTAATCACCACTTTGACTCCTGTTAAAAAGACAACAATACCCTTTTATTTTTTACCACTATTCACTAATGCATGAAAGACCTGTTTCAAAAAAAAAGAAAAAAAAACTAATGCATGAAAGACCATTTAGCTGGTTTTATACTTTTATAATATAAAATATCAAAATTTGACCCTTATCAAGTTTTCACCAAATTCATAAACCTTGAGGAAACAGGTTGAATATGTTTCTGGGCATTACATAATTCTTTTTATTTAATTACTTTATTTAATCACATGCTCCACCATGCATCATAGAAGTACTTCATAAGCATTTTAATATTATCAAATTTTGTTGTAATTTAAGGTCTTGAGTAGATTGAGTTACCTATTTGAATATTTATCTTATTATGTTATTTAGGGTTTATATATATATGCTCACTGAATATTTATAAATTTTCGTTTATATATAATTAAACGTTTCATTTTTTATTTTTTTTTCTTTTTTCTTGGTTGACATTTTCATATATAAAATATATTTTGTTGTCGGATGAAATGAAAGTATACAAAATATCTCCTACCAGCATGGCTACATTTTAATCTTCAAAGCCATGAAAGTTGGTGACTTAACAAACCCAACTTTGATCAATGATTGGTGAATGTCATGCCCAGACTATGTGATCTCTCAAATAAGTGTTTTTGCTCTTTCCAAACTATCATTGACATATAGAACATGTTTTGTAATGGATGAGTTTTATGAGACATAGAAAACTTGAGACATAAATCAATCAATAGTAAAGAAAATAAAAATAAAAGGGTAGAATTGGAATAATAACACACTCTCTCATATATATGACATCATGAACTAAGTTGACTTTTGTCCTCCATTTATGAATTTTTCACAGTTCAAAGTTTGTCCTTCATTGTAATATATAAATCATTGAGAACTAAATCTAGAACATCTTTTAAAAGGTAGTCAGTCAGATGATAATCGCCCCTTCTTCCAATTTTAATTAACAAATTTGAACAAACTGACATTTTACTATACTTTTCTTTCTTTTGGTTTATTAATAAAATTTTGATGTTTAAAATAAAAATTACTTTATCAAGCTTATCATTGAATGAATATACATGAATAATTGAGAAAGTGCAGAAATCAAGAAAACTTAATTAATCAAGCTTTTAGCTGTGTCGTTTCACTAATTCAGTCAATAGGCTGTCAACTTGTTTAGCTTTAGCCTTTTCATCTCCATTAGAGAGTTAAGTAGTCCACGTGCTAGCTCTCATCAAATAATCAATCAATCAACTGAAATTTGAGTGAAAATGTACTGTAACACTTTTTACCATTCTGAGATTCCCTGCATGCATATATTTCCAAGTAAACTTGGGGAACCGGATCACCTTTTTGCCCTATATATCCCATCATATTTTGTCACTCCAATCAAATGAAACCAAATTCATTTCCTCGAGTAAAAGCAATCTCAATTGTGAGAAAAAGTTACGTTAGACTCGATCAACTCACATTCCATTGATTTCAGTCATTAACTAGCTTCATGAAAACTCTACTCTTATTCGGATCATGAAAAAGTTTCATGTGGTTTTTGGGTGTTTTTTCACTTGTTTTTGGAGTGAGGTTCTGATCTACAGTGCACTTATTTTCCTTTTTCTTTTTGATAAATTTCATTTAGAGACCGGACGAAGAGCATGAACATGTACAAGAAGAGTACAGCGGCACACAAACACGCAGATCCAGAATTTGAGGTTTAGATAAAGGAGGTGATGATTTCATAAGTTTGAGATTTGGCAAATTATAAAAAAAAAAAAAAAACATACTAAGTATTAAAACCCCACAATGATGACCCCTAATTATGCTCCTACTGAGCTTGCTTTGCTGGTTGGTTCAAGTGGTTTGGCATCTAACACTAATTTACTCACTACAAGAAAACAACCAAAAATCTACGGAGTTGATGTAGTACAAAACTATCTACTACATGCACACAAGAATGACATTTTTTTTATCTTTAATAATTCACTTTTATTACAAGTAATAGTATTATTTTAGGGATAGAAAAACATTACTCCCTCCATTTCTTTAGGACCTTCTAATTTCTATTGGAAGCACAATTTTTTATAAGTATAAGAAGGGTATTGTTTGTTGTGGTATTGTTTGACTAACGTATGAAAAGAATATGGTGAGTCGGGTATTAAAGAATGACGAGTAGAGTGGTAAAGTTGTAAAGTAGTGGGGTAATAATTATAATAAATATTATCATTTTTTGATGAGAAACTTGTAACAAAACGGTCAACTGTAAAAATATGAAAATTTAAAGGAATTGGAAAGTACGAGTATTACACTATTACATATTAGGAATCATTCAAGAACTCAACATGTACACCTATGAAGATTGAAATTATAAAATCAACCCAATTATCATTCTCACTGGAATTTTCTTTGCATTATCAAGGCCAAGGACAAGGAAAAGTTTGTGAGAAACCAAATAACTAGCCCTCTAGAGATGTTCAGTACTAGTACAATCTCTTATGTCAATGCATTAAGGCTGTCTTTTTCTTTTAATTTTGTTTTATTAGTAGTATTATTACTGCATCTGCAGTTCTGCATTACAGTATAGAAATAGTACTACTTCACCATCAAGAGTTGCAGAAAATAAATCTATCCACAACACATCACTATTGAAAAGAATCTAGTACAGCAAGAGATTTTCATTTTAAACTTAACTCAAATAAAATATGGGTATTTTGTACACTAAATATATCTCATCTGCCAAAAATCCATGTCAGGCATGAGCCTGGCCTGAGAATTGAGAAATGTACACATCAACTCAAAGAACTAATAAGTTGAATTTATACATTTAACAAGAGACTTTGCTAGTGTTAATTTTCACTAGTATGGTTGATACATTTAACAAGTAAAGTGGATCCAGCTCATGTAGTACAAGGTCTCATGGCCACTTGAAAGCAAAGAAATAAGAACTCACCTGTGACTGAGTGACTGACTTTTACCCATGCCATCCTCATTATAATTTCTGAAAAGCAAAAGGATAGAAACAAACAAAAATTAGAAATTAAATACTTCAGAATACAAGAAGAGAAGCATTGAATATAATGATAATATTTTCAAGTTGTACTAGTAGTACTACTAGATAGATCGGAGAAGTGAGTTCTCTGTATTTAGATTTAGAAAAAAAAAACATTCTCAACAGATCTATAGTTCTAATTGTCAGTAAAAACCAGAATTCTCTTGTCAAGATTGACTTTAGCCCTTGTGCAACTTATACTATATAGTATCATTTTGCATAAAGATGAGTGTGTATGTGTGTATTTATATTGAAAACCCTAAGGGTTTGAGATGTTTGAAAAGCCTTGTAGTAGTACTCCTATTTTTGTATGTGAAAAGGGAAGCAGACGAGACACACAGTAGATTATTGATAATTGATAAATGATGAAGCCATGATGAAGAAGAAAGAAAGAAGAAAGAAACTGACAAAAGAAAGAAAGGGGAAAATAACAACACAACACATGCCCATCCATAGAATATATATGCAGAGAAATGTAATGATGATGGTGATGAAAGAATCCATCTACACTATCCAATTAAAAGGGAAGCTAACAACTAGTAGCTAACTCCAGTTTCAGTGTCCGGATTATACACCACAAAGTCAATTTCTTTAATCATTACTCCAATCTGCATCTCTCTCTCTAACTCTCTCTCTGCATGCTCAACGAACAAAAAATTTATTTTTCCTGTCAAAACACAAACAAAAACAATAGAGAGAGAGAGAAACAAAACAACAAATTGAACACCCAAAAATGGATCTTGTTAAACATGTAGTAGAAGTGGGCAGCAAGAAATTGGGGGGAATGAAGCCTGGTCCGACGTCACCAAAACACGATCTATTTGATCTATCTCGGGATTGAAACATCATCAAGACCAAGAAAGAATAAAATGATAGAACTAGTAAAGATTTAGATCTTGTTGATGGCCTCGAGCCAGACAACATTCCCCTCAAAGATTAAAGCTACCCATCTAATTCTTGGTCACCACCCGGCCATGGATGGATAGAGATTAGGGTTTTGGAGTGTAGAGATGATAGAGAGGAAAAAAAGGAAAGGAAAGGGTGTGATGATTGTGAGACTTTGGTTTGTATTGTGGTGATGGTGGTGTTGTTGAGGAAGAGAAGAGTGGAGATAAGGGGGTGTTGATAAATAAGAGAGCAGAGACTCTGCCTGTGTGTGTAGACTGTAGAGAGAGTTACAAATTCATTCAATTAAAAGTGCAAACAAACAAAGTCATAAAAGCCACCCCCATACCACCACAATTTTATTGACCCCACTACTCTCACAGCTAATTTAACTGTATTTAATTTATTTTATTTTAATTTAAACGCACGCATAAATATCGTCAATTCACCACATTATTACCAGAATTTCTGGAATTTAATTTCCACTTCCCCCCACCCCCCACTCACTTTTGAGTTTTGACTTGGAGTTAGTCTACTCCTTCCCCCCCTCAACAAGTTTGCATCATTTATTTTAGACATAAAAAATAGTTAAATATTATTTGTGGGATATAATTTTAAATTTTGGAGAATTTGCAAGTTGTACCCATTAAAATATATTGACGGAGTATGAAATTATTATATTCGTATCCAGTTTTGAAATGAATCAATTCTAATGGGACTCCCAAAATAATCAAACGGTGCAATTACTATGGAACGGATATAGTAGTTTCTAATTCCTCCAGTCTATTACGAACTTCCTAAGTGATGGTGTTAAAATATGTTTTTAGAACTTACTCCGTGTAAGGCACTCTAAGACGAATTACGTACGTGACGATCTTGAAGACTTAGCCCCGGAGGCAGCCTTAAAGTCACTTGGTGGTCTTGGGCTCAAAGACATATTTTGTACTCATGGTCTTGAAAGACATTACTGGGCTTAACTGGCCCAATTATAGTTTCATGTTTCTTCTAATACATACGTACTTGGTGTCACTGTCGAAGTACATGCATTGTATCTCTTTTAAGCTCCTCTCCCAGATTGTGGTACATCTTATAATAGCATAACTTCGTGCATGGTCTTTATTAGTTAAGTCCGACACTAGTACTTTCGGAGGTATGACCAATCAGATTTCTCATAATAACAAGCCAGATCGTCATAGTTCTTCTTCAGAGGACTTAACACGAGTTGGACATATTTTGATATCCATCACTAACTTATCCAAGGTTGTTTTGGGAGCGCTCGAGAAACTGAAGACAGTCCATAAGGTTTCTTTTCTTAGTCACAAACATAGTCTATACCAGTTATTAATCATTAATTTTTCAGATTGTATACGTTATTCTTTTTTTGTCTGATTTTTTTATATTGTTTATGTTTATTTTCTGACAACTTTTTTCTCGCACATTTTATTATTGGTCAGATCATTAAATTAAAGACCATAAATATTATACAAATTTAAAAAAAAATCATTTTAAAACAAATACAAATGCGCACAAACAATATAAAAAAATACCGAGGGAGTAGTATAATATGGTAATTGCAAGTATCGCCGGACGATGTCAGCATATGCGCATATTCATCAACATCACCTAATTAATTAATGTTTTCATATCCTTGATGCATTTAATTTTTCTTCTCTCATAGTCATCACCCATTAGGTAGTTAGTACAGCACCATATAATTAATGATGTTAATTAATTAATAATTGAAGCATGCAAATGATGATGCATGGGATTTTTTTTTTTTTCACGTGTGATTTAATTAAATCAATTGTCTTATACTCCGGACTGAGTGGTGATACTCTGGTGAAGTGGTCTGATCTCTGATGTGAGCTGGGGTCGGTTTCTTCCCATCGTTGTTTTGGAAACTATTTAATTACTTCATCACTCTGAATTTTCATTTTTTACAATCACTAGTATGTCCGAATTTTAAGTTGTAAGTTGTAACCTGCCTGAAATTAAGAGACCTCAAGTTATAGTTATTAGAAATAATTACCACTCGACATAAATCGAATCCATTTCCAAATACCTTTACACCACATACCTGGCAAAAGCCATCCGAATGCCAAATTCGACCCGAAACTCGAAGTCTCATCCGACAATTTGTGGTCAAACATCTGAACTTTAACTCGAAACCCAATCTGGATTCATCCGATCCGAAAGCACCCGAATTTTTTTATCCGAATTAAACAATCTGAAATCTCACGAATAAATTCAATCCGATACGAATTAATTGTGACCCGAACTCTTTCCATCCAAAATGACCCGAATTAAATTTATAGGGAATACATAATTATTTTCATTTAAAATATATATTTCATATATGACTAACTTATAATTAAAATTTTGAAATTGTAATATTTCATAAATTTTCATTATAAAAATAAATTTACGTTTCAATATTCAATCAACACTGAATCCGAATCGGCCTGATCAGAATTGACCCGATCCGAAATCGTCCCGGCCCGAAATGTTTTGAAATTTATAATCCGAATAACACCCGAATCCGATAAAAACCTAAAATCCGAACATATTTGAATCCAATTCGAAATCACCCGAAACAAACTCACTCACCCGAAATCATTCAATCCGAACAATCTGATCTGATTCTAATCCGATCAACCCGTTTGCCAGGTCTAACCACAACTAGCTTTATAATTTCAAACAAGTGAAGTTATAAGGTGGTGTAATGGAAGGGAGTTGGAGTTGTGACACAAGAGGTGCATGGTTTGATTCCTGATGGAGATATAAGGTGTTTAGGTGTGGAGTTATAAGGTGGTGTCACTACTAGAAAAACTGAGATTAGTGACGCAAATTAACGACGCATAATCATGCGTCGCTAATTTTAGCGACCCATAGCCCATGCGTCGCTAATTAGCGACCCTTGAGCTTTGATCGCTTAATTAGCGACGCATGGTTATGCGTCGCTAATTTAGCGACGCATAACCATGCGTCGCTAATTTAGCGACCAAAGCTCAAGGGTCGCTAATTAGCGACGCATGGGCTATGGGCCGCAAAAACTGCATAATTTCAGGTGGGTCTTCTCACATTCAACTGGAGTTATAGGGCTCATCTGTTATTGGATTGGTGCGCATAACCTACCGTTGGATACCTCGTTGAGTTATCTACGCGTGGACGTTGATTTGAGGTTGATTCAATATCGTATGAAGGAGTTATGGATGAAATGTATAGATTGCGCTAATCTTGCACACTTGAACGACTCCAAAACCTTTATCCGAACTTCTGAATATGTGCTTCTAAGGTAAGTCTAAATTTTTCCCAAATGAAATTCTTGGCTTAAATCGAACTACGGTCACTCACGAACATATCGATGGAGATCGAGAAACTTCAACAAGATCACTTTGCAGCGTTTTAAGCTTAAAATCACAGTTTCGTACCTAAGTGTTTGAAACATGAAAAACATCAAAACGTGACACTATTCTACAAAACTAAAAGAAAAAAACACTTAAGAAATAAGGAGTGCACAAAGAATATAAAATAACACCAAAACTGGAGTCCGTAACTAAGTAACCCCAACCGTTTAAAAATAAACTATTAGTGTCTTATAAGTAACTCAACCGTTAAGAAATAAATAAAAATAAATAAAACTTAGTGACCTATTCCTTAGATAGTCCACTTAGTAATTGAGATATCTCAAACCGTTTGAAGATATAAACGGTTTATAAATATAAACATATGGAAGTGACTATGAAGAGCAATAACTATATATTATCTAGAACTTATACAAGAATTATCACAAGTATTGGTAGCCGAGTGGTAAGGGTGTTGGGTTAGTAAGGTTTTGGGTAAGGATGTCATAGGTTCGAAACCTAGGAAACACAAGGTGGAGTAGAGAGGAGAATTTATTTTTAATAAAATTTTTCAGAAATTAGCGACACATAGAATGGGTTGCTAATTTAGCGACGCATGGCCCATGACCCATGCATCGCTAATTTTAGCGACCCATAGCCCATGCGTCGCTAATTTAGCGACGCATGGCCCATGCGTCGCCTCGCCATTTAGCGACGCAATTTCTATGCGTCGCTAATGGGTCGAAATGGATTTAGCGACGCATGAGGAGCTGTTTAGCAACGCATGGGAGCGTCACTAAACCCAGTTTTTCTTGTAGTGTGTGGGAAATTTGTATAGAGTAGCAGTAACAATTGAGGTTTAGAGAGAGAGAGAGAGAGAGAGAGAAAACACTTTATAATTAACTCCAATTATGCCTCATGTGCTATACTCTAGAAATTTTACTACTCGGTCACATTTATAACTTCGATATAAATTGAATCCATAACTTATATAGTTATGACACCTCAACCTAACTAATTAGCCATCATGGGCAGGTATAGATCATAGATCAACTTGTGTACCATAAAAGAAACAAAACTGGTGGTTATTGTGTCCTAGCTTTTACAATATTTTTTTTTCTCCCATATGTTGCACTGTTTACAAGGTAAATAGTACAAGAACCTCTTAGCTATAAAAAACTGTGGGTATCGTGAACTTGACTCAAGACTGCGGTTGATTAGCTCGTTGTAATTCCCACGGACTGAGCGTACTCCAGACATGGCTGGTTCAGAAAGGAAGGATTGGTCGCCATTGACAACAGGAGAATTGAGAACGCCCATGGTTGAACAAGACAGTGAGAAAATTCAGAAAGACATAAGAGATTTCGGGGAGTAAGCTTTAATCATCAATATCAAAGTATATGGAAAAAAAGTAAACTAGACACAGTCATGGGTTATTAGAGTTCTAAGCGGAAAAGAACTATGAAAGTAAATTCTAATCTACTCGCCTTAATCTCTACAGGCAAGGTTCCTTGTTCTAATCTACTCCTCCATTTAATAATAAGTGTCGTCCTCCAAATTAACCCATTTGAACATTAAGTGTTGTTATAGGTTACTATTTTATTTTTTTGGGAAAATCGCCAAAATAGTCCCATAACTTCACCTCATCTGTCAAATTCATCCCATAAGTTTCAAATCTGAAATTTTGGTCCCGTAACTTTGTTCCATCCTGCCCTTTTGGTCCTAAAGTACTGATTTTCTAACAAAATGAATTTTAAAGATGAATAATAGATTGATCAAAGTTTAAGGGGTTTCTTGTAATATTTCAATAAGATGATGGAATTTATTTTGCGTTGGAATTTATTCTCTGTTTCTACGATCAATTTTTCCCCCCTAATTTCATATATGTGGATTTATTTTCTATTTTGTAGTTTTCCACATTTTATTCTTTTATGATTTATTGTAGTTTTATGAGTACATGTTACTCCCTCGTCAAAGTGTTATTTAATTTTTCAATATCGATTATGATCACAAATTAACTCCTAAGTTGTGTAGAAAAATACTTAATAAAAGTTATATTATAAAAGTAGACTTTATAAAGTTTCATAACATATTCTTTTAAATATTTTTCATACTTCTTCCTCTGCTCCAATTTAAATTTTCCGTTATAGTTTGGAATTAACTTAAAGTAAAACAGATCCTTAAGAAATTGATAAAATGAAGTGTTAAAATCGGTACGGATATTATTTTATACGTATTCCATCATTTTCTTGGTCACGGGCAGTTTTTTAGCTAAAATGTTCAATATTTACCATCCTTCAATTCAAGTCGGATATTTAGCCATTCACCATGACAATACAAAAAGAAAGAAGAAGGCAAAGAGCCATGACCATGCGATTTGAAATTCTGAATCAATCTCCCAAGTTTAATTTTACACGATTCATAAAACTGAATTTACATTATTGCACGAATTAATTTAATAAAATAACGGATCAACAACCAGAAAATATTACAACAAGCCCCTTCAAATTTTGGTAAATATCTTATTCTTGTCTATATTTCATTTAGTTAGCAAATATGTACTTTGGGACTGAAAAGGCAAGATGGAGCAAATTTATAGGATCAAAATTTCGGTTTTGAAACTTGTAGGACCAATTTGATGGATAAGGCAGAGTTATGGGACCATTTTGCCGATTTTCCTTTTCTTTTTAAACATCAAAATGTTATTACTCAACCGATAAGTGTACTCATTGTCCCATATTAATTAATTAATTAATTAATTTGCTTACTCTTTTGGTAATATGTTTACTTTTCTTTCACTAATCCAACCCCACATCATTTTTATCTCTAACAACTTGACTATATTTAGTATATTTTATAGTATTATTATGATTGAATCTAGCCCTATAAACCTATTAATATACTTTCTTAATATATGTGATTTCTCCAAAATGACAGATAATTAAAGTTGGAGGGAGTATCTCTGATAAGTGTGGATAAGAGATCTTATCCATAAATACTGACCAACCTAATAAATTAAATAAAACATCTAATTACTC
This sequence comes from Plantago ovata, assembly GCA_028274465.1. Lineage (NCBI taxonomy): Eukaryota > Viridiplantae > Streptophyta > Magnoliopsida > Lamiales > Plantaginaceae > Plantago > Plantago ovata. Next base: position 30,202,974 of record CM051455.1, on the reverse strand, counting down.
CCTAATACTAGACTCTTCCTGACCCACGAGTTAACCATGACCCGCACATGTTTACATTATGAAATCCCTAAAAGAGAGACAAAGTTAACATCCCAATAACTAAAATGTATAAAACTCTGCTAAACACACCACCATGCACCCTCTAGTTATATTTATTAACTTATACTACGGTGTTTCTCCTACGTATTTAGTACAGTTTATTTTACCGTCAATAAACATAAAATTAAAGGGAAGAATACTGGTGAACTCCTTGTCAATTGTCACCAACTAACCATCAACGCGAAAGGCGACCTTTCGAAAGGTCGCCATTGCAACCTATCTCTTGATTTCCATCAAAGGTGTGTCCAGGGGGTTTTATAGATCGAGTTTGATTAACGAAAAACTTTTTGAAAAAGAGAGAATTATATCATGGTCTTCTGTTGTTGGTCGATAAGTTTGCCCTCATTAGTTCAAAAGGGCATGGGCCCTGTCAAAGTCATTCAGTGTAATTCCTATTTCTACATGAATTTGTGATGAAGATAAAATTCTGAACTTTTTTTTGCTTCTCCAACTGTATATTGTAATCTTGTTTCATCTGAGCACGGCCTTTGCAAAAGTAGGGGACAATTGCTGCAAATGATTGTTCGGAAATGTGAATGCGGTTTTGACTTCCGTGACAAAAGATAAAAGCAGTTGCTTTATATTCTTCTGTAGAAAAGAAGAAGATGAAGACATTGCAATTATTTCCACATATAACCAGCTGCTATATGCCTATATTCTTTCGAAGTTTTGAGGTGTTCTGCCAATTAAGTCTTGGCACCTTATGAATCTAGGACCATTTCTTACATGTGCCCATGCTCTAAATTAAAATATCATGCTGGTATGTTATTAATTAATTAAAATATTCACTTGTAAATAAGAGGTAAAGGTACCGTCGGATATTGCAGGGGTTAGGTGTCTGTGTGATGCCATAAAAATATTATGGTGTACATTGTGACTGGAAATAAATACCTATTACCCGAATAACCCATCAACATATACCCGAGCCCGTCCATAAGTTGATATCCAATTATCCATATACCCGATGTAAGATGAATTTTCAATTGGTCATTGTCACATATAGTTAATTAATTCGATAGGGCGTTTTTGGTATCCAAATAAGTACGTTCAAATGCACATGCCTAGTTAGGCGTTTGTGTGATGCAGTACGGACCGATGCATCCGCATGTTACGTTATGCTAAACTAAGTGTAGTATATATAAAAAAAATATGATAGTGAATCTCATAAATGTGGAACCTATATTACGCGTATTGTTGGTGCTAGACGCCTAGACCTGGTCTAGCATGTAGCATCTCATTTACCTTTATTTGTTTGACAAAATTCTAAACAACTATTTTATCACTATTCATTAAAAAGAGAAAGAGATGATTAGTTCATCTTTTGACCAATATTTGAAATTGGACTGAAGTGTTGTTACAGCTTTTTGACTAATTACAACATCTGACCCAGTCCAACGACATTGATCCGAAAGTCAAATTACCTTGATGTTTGTTCCTCACTTCCTCTTCCTCATCACTTTACTCTTTTTGGCTCGTAAATGTACATGATAATTGGCTTCGATTTTTGATAGTATTATGGACTATGGAGTGAGTGTAATTCAACATCCAGCAACTCATTAGGTGTAGTAGCATGCGTTATGCTTATGCGTACATAAGCTACATGATCTGGAATTTGGGAATGGTAAAATTGCAAGAGCTAGAGCGATATTGTGTTTGATCATTTGAGTACCGACGTACTGTTCATCAGGAAAAATGACAATTTTAGTTCTCAAAATAGCTGCTCGATTGGAACAGAATAACTTGTTTTTATCCGAAAAATTAGGTTGAAACTTGTCATTTAATTTTCCCTATATTCTTCTGTCACAACCTGCTTTCTCTTTCTCTTAATTCATTAACCGGGAGAAACATGTCGGTGTTTGGTGATATGTTATGATGTGGATTTCACTAAGTGTGTGTTTTTATTTCACTTTTGTTCACATGGGACCGAAATTTGCCAAATCAGCTCTTCTCTAGTTAATAAGATTCAGGGTTGAACCAAAATTGCAAAGTTTAGAAAGTTAATAAAGGCAGGGCTTCATGTCTGACCCGATGAGGACCAAACCTATCATTCTCTAGCTCAAGCTTGACACATACAACCCACATCAAAGGATATATGATCAATTGATCATAACAGGATCGGAGTAGTAATGCATGAGATTACAATTTTGCTACGACTCCACAAAATCTTTACGCGTCTGATAAATTCATAACAGGAGCAACATTGTTAAAAGGGGTTTAGGAAAAAGGAGAATGGAGTAGTTGAAAAGTGAAAAAGAAAAGGAAAGAGTACCTTTTAGAAAAAGGAAGCTTTCACAATACATAAATGGTTTCTTCACTTTCTTGAGAAAACGAAGATGGCAAATTGATAACTGATTAGATAAGATCTAAATAAAAGAGTTCGGGTTATACGACTCACGCTTAGACCTCACGTTAAGTTTGATAGTATGAAATTTGTAAATAGTAACCACTTAAATGAAGTTTAGTGTCATATTGAGTTAACATTAAGTTGGCCCTGTTGAGATGTTGGCATAAATTTTAGTTCTTCTTTTGATGATTCATAATCATATCTGCATAAACTAAACAAAGTTTACCTGCTTTAGCACTACAAAAAATTTCAGAATCCCTATGCACTAGCTCAGTCATAACATATTCTAGATAATTCATCTTATCGGACCATGTCCATGAATGAATTAGTCATCACCGAAGCGTGATAAAATCCTAACATGATCACTCATGTTCTAGTTTTTTCACTTCAAATCCAGTTCCATTCCATTCAATTCATTTCAGATTTCAAATTAAAATAGTTCAGTTTAATTTAGATTTTCTTAAATGAAATTTTTGTTTCAAATAATTTTATTTCAATTCAGTCAAATTCAATTGAATTCATAGGCTTTTTAGGCGAATTGAACATACCCTTACTCTGTTCTCTTGGAAGCTGGCCATTTGTTATTATCCAAAACAAATTAAGAGTACTTTTGAATGTAAATAACCACCTCGCTATTATCATAAAATTACATACATTCCACTATACCCCCTCCTTATAAAAACAACCACCTCGCTAAAACTCTTACAAACAAGTCCAATCTATTTTTTGGTGGCATAAAATCTAGTCAAGTGGACTCCAAATTCTCGCTAATTTAGATTAGATGGTATTTTTTACGTCCTAGTGTTAATTAATTACTAACTAATTATATTTAATGTATATTCATCTAATTAAACTTCTAATTAATTAGTAACTAACTATATTTTATACCTTATGACTACCAATAAAATTAAATAACCAACTTGATTCACCTGAAATTAATTAAACTAATACCGAGACTAATATTTATCGTTGAAACTAACACTAAGGCCGATCCAACATGGTTAATGTTAAAACTAACTTTCGAAAAATAACTTTGGTGCTGAAACGAACACCTTTGTTGCTGAAACTATTGAAACTAACATTGGGTGATTTTGAAACTAATGAAACTAATATTATTGGTGCAAAATCAAATGTTAAAAGTAACATTGATATTAAACTAACTTATGAAATTTACTTTTGTATGAAACTAGTTTTATGAAACTAGCTTTTATGTGCTTAAACTAATAAAACTAACACTTTTATGTGCTGAAACTAGCTTTTTGTTTGAAACTAACTTCTAAAATTAATGTGAAACTAGATTTTTTCTAAATCTAACTTCTGAAACCAGCTTCTTTTGTCTGACACTAGATTTTTGTCTGAAACTAACATTGGACCAAATTAAAATACTGATTTTTGTTTCATAATTTTTAAATTCTTAGTTTTTCAATGAAGATAATGATTTATATTTTATAATTTTAGTTTTCATATTTTTAATTGTCTAAGTTTAACATAAATATGTTTTTAGAGTTAATTTAATCATTTTATCGTTAGCTCTTCAGCGCAAAATAAAATTAACAACTAGTTTATACGGTTAATTGCAGTAAAAATATAAAATTAACAGCTAATTTCAGTCATTTTTAGCTTGTTTTAGCGGTTATTTTCAGCGAAAATATAAAATTAATAGTTAATTTCAACTAGTTCATATTTAGCTAGTTGCAGTCATTTTTAGCTAGTTTGGCCATTGGAATGAATGAAACTAGCTTTCAGATTCACATAAGTTATTCAATCCAATTGAGTGAGTTTTTTTTAAGTCCATTACTGCAGCCAGATTTAAAAAAGTCATCATTAAATTCACTATAGTGAGTTTTTGAGGTCCATTCATTAAATAGAATGAACTTTTTTGTAATAGTTATTTTGTGGGTTTTCTTTAGGAGATGTTGACAAGTGGTATGTATTTTTCCATTGAAATACTCACTCATAATTTATTTTGCTGACTAAAAAAAAGAAGAAATACTCACTCATAATTTCCAAACTTTATCTACTAATTGCGTGTTAGTGGCCAACAATTGCAGTCGATAAGATATACTGTTGATGAGGCCCAATCAGTTAGGACTCCAAAGTCCAAATCAAAGCATTTCTCGTGGGCCTGATTGGCCTAGAATACTTCATATGTATTTGGTTCAAATATAGAAAACCTATTCATTGAACGTCATCATTCATTGTTCATTTTCAGGGAAGTTTCTTGCAAGTAGTGTGTACTTTCCATTTCATTTCTAGTTATCTACCGATTAAATCAAGTGCGTGTCATAATGGAAGAGCGAATACTGAAAACTGTATAAAGGTACGCAGACTACAATCATGTTAACAATCTATTTACAATCAACAAAGAATATCATCCGTAAACGATTTGAGGCAGACGCCAGACGGTACGGCGGTACCAACTACCCTCCAATTCCGGGATTCTAACCTGTGACCGTGCTCTTAAGGTACAAATCATTAGTCCATAGTTGCTTCTAAAAAACCGACAGTAGCTTCTTGGCATTGAAATACATTTTTTTTTAAAAACAAAAAAAAAAATTATTAATCACAAAATGATAATACATATACAAATGATAAGTGCATAAGATGCATACCAAAATCAAAATGAATCTCAAACCAATATCTCAACTCATAACCATGAAAAATATAAAAGCATGTTCCCCAGGGAAAAGAGAAGAATTAAGTCCCAAAGACTACCTATACTAGCTCAAGTCTTGCAACTTCTTGTATTAAAAAACCTCATTCCGGCACACACATATCCTTTCTAATTGAAAGTCTATAAGAAATCAACAGTTACATAAAAACCCAGTGAAGACACCATTCAAGCTTTCCAAATAAAAAAGCAAGCATAGAAATTTAAACTGTTGCTAATCTATTTAGCACACTTTTCACAAACATGTTAACTTTCTTACCAAACTTGAACTTTATCCTTACGTACCTAGAGTTCCATAGCCATATCTCCACAAACTTTTTGCCCTTAATTATTCTTCTTTGTGGGGGCATAACTTTTCGAAACGTTTCCCATATACAGGGAAAATATGTTGTAACCTAAACCACACTACAAGATTACTCATACAAATAAATCTTCTCTGTTCGTTACCCTCTTGCTCTGTTGTTACCATTGTGTACAAGAGGGATAGTTCTTTTGAATCGGCCTGACTTAAAAAAACCAGAGGTAGACTTTAATTGAACTCGAGTACTAAGCCTCAAGAGAGTTGTTAGAGGGAGATCGGGGTATAGAAAATGCATACCTCATAAATGCTCTAGACTTTGTATATATAATGGGGAGCATAGGGACAAGATCCCGTATTTTGAAGATCTTATCAGTCGTTCAACCTTTCTTGCCTGCTACTTATTTTTGGACGACGCTAGCTCGTCGAGGGCACACCTTATCCGCGTGTCTCCTATTATCTTTCAGGATGGGCTGTTTGGGGAATTTTCCATCTGATCAACCTTAAGGTTCTCATGCATATCTGCTATTCGAGGCCAATACACAGCATGACCTCTGTATTAGGTATACTCATAGCATGCTTACACGCACGCACGAGTAAGTCTTATGAGGTACTCCCGTCCCACTTTAAATTATCCACTTTGCCATTTATGGCGTCCCATTAGAAATTACCCAATCCATAAATGGAAAGTTTTTATTACTTTTTTATTATACTGACAACTCCTATTAACCATTTAATTAACCATTTTATTACTTTTTCTCCTAATGATGTACTTTCTGGCCCACACTCAAATATAATAATGCAAAATTAATGTTTTTCTTAAAATATGTCTGTAAAATGAAGTGGGTAACTTCAAAGGGGACAGAGGGGGAGTAGTATTTACTTGTTATATCAATACAATACCATTATAGAATTTCATTTCGAAATATGTTAGGTGGTGTGAAACTAATATATAACAGTGCATGTCAAGAACTAATTGTTTACTTTGATTTGTTTTGAATTTTTAACAAAATTAACTTGTTCCATAATTTCATTTATTTGACATGTACGTGCAGGGTGTAACCGGGATATAAAGGAAATAGTGAAGTAAAAAGGAGAAAGTGTAAATAAGAAAAGTGATCCATTGAAGAAGGTAAAAGATCTTTGACTTTAACAAGATTGTTTAAAGACATGCTACAACAAGGAAATACTATTCCTTGGCACTTTAAAACCGGTGAAAGAGAACTTTTTGGTTTGTTACATGGCTTGTTTCTTGTTCTTAAGTTTGGGTTTAAAGCAGTTGAAATCCAATATAACTCCTTGTATTTGGTTTCATATATAAACATAACAATGGTGCCGAGCTGGAGTCATCGTCATCTTCTGGATCAGATAGAAGACGTTTGCTTTTGCCAGAGGAATTAAAGTTGTACTTTGTATATAGGGAATGTACGTAATAATGTTGCAGACATTTTGTCTAAACTAGGTAGTGGTATGCTTAGTTTAGTTGATGACTCGTTCAGGCTCTTGGGCCGTTAGCTAGTCCAGATAGGAGTAGTTGTACAGTTTGGACCGAATGTCCTGTATGGCTTAAGTCCACTCTGCAGAATGATGTGCTACATGCTCATCCTCGCGTGATGACTGTAAAGGATGTCCATGGTGCTGTAAATCCTCTAGCTTAATAAAAAGGTGGGGGGGGGGGGGGGGGGGGGTTGAAAGAGAATTACCTTGAAGAGTTCATGACCTCAAATAATATATACTCAAGGGAATTCGACTTCACACCAATTACTATATGAAGAACTCCTGAGTTTTGGCATCATTAATAATATGAATTCTTCAGTCATTTCACAAGTTTTTGTAAGAAAATCTCAAAGTAACGCTTTCGCGAAAGTGCATCAAATATATAAATATTTTCTGAATATTTATACAACTGTATTTACATTATGCCGTACATTAACGGTTTCTTATACTGTTTTGTCATTTGTTTACAAGTGTTACAACAAGTGTTTAGTTAACATCTAACCCAATACATGTGTTCTGCTTAGATTTACAGTACAAAGTTCAAGTTCAAGTTAGATCTTACGTATTTTTCATAATCCATATAATGATATAATTAATTCCTCCATCAAAAGATTCATTCATTATATGAGAAAACTTGCTAGTAAAAGTGTGATAAAACTTTGTACTTTATAATGGCTTTGGATCCTTACCAAATAGCCATATTTATAAGTAACGATGGCATTATAAGTGCCTCAAAATAACTAGGGATTACATATCACATGTCCTACCATATAAAACCTTCACAACACAAGCGGAAAAGATGAGAAAACTTGGCAAATTCCAGGTCCTTCTTTACCCTAATTAATTTGACCAAACAAAGCTTTTCATCAGGAATTCACATGCACTTTATTTCAAATCAACCCCTTGTACTCTTCCAAATTCCCTCTAGCTCCCTAGCAAAAGCCTTTTGTCTTCCCACAACAATTGTGATGTGATCTTTCTTCTCGATGATCTTCACCTCTGCCCGTGGGATTTTAGACTTGACATGGTGGCTACATTCAACCGGAATGAGTTCATCGTCCTTCCCATGAAATATTGTGACATTGCACTTGAGTCGATTCTGAACATCGTCTAGGTATCCTTCAATTTTTCCCGCCGTACCACAAATTATGTTGTGTAGAGTATGCCATGCTGCATTGTGTGTGTGGAGGAAGAAACCTTCCATCAAATATGTTCTCAACCTGAAAAATGAAATGATGTCATATTTTATAGGGACTTCTGCATAATATGGGAAACTTGTGTTTCTCTGTAATTTAAAAAAATATTGGGTGGGGTAGGACAATAATAAATAATTATAAATATCCATACGAAAACGATAGATACAAGGAGTCAAGCATTTAACAGTACATGAACTGTATATATGGTCTATACTTTGTCCCTACTGTTTTAAGGTTTTAAGTTTTTAACAGTTCAAAGTTCAAACTCCGAGCCAATGAGTCAAATTGTAGCAAAGCCCAATGCTAAGGAACGTTCCAATACTGGGGCAGAAATTGAATTCCTGAAAGATAGGTGGTTGGTCGATATAGTAAGACGATAAATATCCGTAATTACTTTTCTGCTCCAAACATTTGTTGTAGTATCCATTATTAGTTATTACCCCCTCTGCTCCAAACATTTATTTCAAGAACTCAGTAGTCAACACACGTTTCTACAGATGAACGCGTTTTATGATAATCATCTTCATTATTTTTCTTAGCTCATTTCCAGATTCCAGAATCCAGATATTACTGTATAACATTAAACATTTCATAATAATAATTTAATTGCAGCGTTATTACGCACAAGGAGGAGGTGGAGAATTGGGGTAATTGTTTTAATATAACGATATTAGTATCAAAATAATTTTAAATAAATAAACATAACAACTGGTTACACTCTGTTTCATTCGTTTGAAAAACAAAATAAATGTTTAGTTCAATTCAGTTTTACAATTCATATTTTTTCAAATGTATCAAAAAGAAAAAGAGAATTATTCTAATTGCATCGATATATCATTTTAGAAATGACTTTGGTTTAAGAAAAATGATCAAAGTCCTTAATTTGATCGTGTTATATTTAGCTATGCGTTCAATACTAAAAATAGCAAGTAGGTACTACCACTACTAATAAATTTATAACATGTGGTGGTTTTGACTATTGGATTCACGAAATTGATTTAAGGTAGGAAATTTGGACAATGTCTAGTGTAGATATGAGTAGTCATATGACCCACCTGTTTGGGTGTATAAAGTATAAACAAATCTTGAAATGAAATTAACTACTAGTAAAAAAAAAAAAAGAATTAATTTCACACATATATACGAGTTATAATAGTGAAATTTGCGAATATATAACTTGTTACACGAACCTGTTTCGAGTGAGAAGTTTGGCGAGAAATTCCCACACGCGGTGGTTCTTGCAAATGAGGAGGCAGATGGTCCGACTGATGTGCTCGTACCAACAAGCAATGGATGCGCCAAAAGCGATGAAAGGCCACACACGCCGCGGAGCTACCCGACGCATCATGTACTGGGTGGCTTGTTCTCCGTTTGGTGCTGGGAAATATGGCTGCAAGTATTTACCACACGTTTTTTTAATTAATTACCAAATCTTTAAAGGCAAAAAATTAAATGCACTTGGTAAATTGATAGAGTAAAAGTACCACGTTGGAAAATGACGGAATTATTTCTAATAGTACAATATTACTATTGAAAGTTTAAAACATCAATAATAATGCTAGTACTATAGCATGTCCAACAGGACTAGTTACGTCCTCCTCACTGCAAAATCAACATAGTCATGCAGGCTCTTAATTATTTAAAAAATTCCCATCTACCATGCCATTTATTCAACATCTTGTTCACCCATTATTACATTAAAAAAATTCTCCCTTAAAATCGAAACATTTAAAGAGTTTAGCCAATTACAAGTTATTTCAAGAATTGAAGTCTACTTAGGGTCTCAACTACTTCTTTAAATCTAACAGGAAATTGTTGCCAAAATAAAATAAAATAATGTTTTGGCAGATTTAGTATAATTAATGAGAAGTAGTAGTATATTATTTCTGGTCGAGACGATTTGTCACGCATCTTTCCTTCTTTAATGGCGATTGGAAAGTTTTGCTACTCAAATTAACCAATAAGCCACCGAAATAGTCAGTATAGATAATTTTGACATTTAATTTACAAAACATGAGTCACACTCAACTCTAACAATCATTAGCAAGTAACATCAAAACAAATAGTAATATATTTTCTTAATCAGCAAATTAATTTTATTAACCTACCAAATTAACAAATTACAAAAGGTGGTGCACCAGTGATACACAAAACTTAATCACAAGATAAAAGTTTAACCCCTAAACTATAAACTAAAAAGAGTATATAAGCATGCCCAAACCAAATACTAATACTAATTTGATGTTAAACGAGTTTAATCAAAACGTATATCATATTAATTCAAACTCGAATTCAGTTTTAAAAGATTCTATTTTATGTTTAGCTCGTTAAAAATACAATAATAAGCCTAAAAACCAGTCCCGAGCACAAACTCCACTTTTTAATGTAAAGTATATTAAAAAAAATAAAATATATAACAAAATATAAATAGCAAGATGTGACAAATGTATTCAAACTTCCTCACTATTGAAATGAAATATACAATATCCTACTTGGTATGAGGTCGTTCAGGCTAACCCAAAAATAATACCACTGAAATTGAATCTAGGTCTAAAATGAAAAATATCATACCAAATTAGTAATGAATGGGATAATGTTTACCCATATTTTAATATGGTTGAGCTACGTTCTACTCGCTAGTTAAATTAGCTCTTAGCAAGCTCAAACTCATCTAAGTTATCTTATTAAATAAGCTGACCCCAAAGCCAAGTACTGTTGTTGAGCTATTAGCAGTGTTTGCATTAGTCTCAATTATTTTATCAACCGAACTGATCTCGAATCAAACCAATTACTCGTGAGCTCTTAGAGGAGCTCGAATTTGTCTCAATTATCTTATCAAACTAGTTGCCCTCAAATAGAGTACGTAGTCACTAAGGCCCAACCTGCATAACAACACTAATAGTAACACTAAAGTCACCAATTTACAAAACTATTCTATAGTATTTAAAAATTAAAATGCATGGTCAAATACTCACCCTATCAGGTATCAGTAATTTTATTATTTCCTTTATATAATTTTCAGTGTGATCAATAGAGTACTACTGTACTAGTATTGATGACAAAAGGCGCGAGAATCCCAATAGTAGTAATCAGCAGATTTATCATTTATTCGAGATAAATGTAAAGGCGTATAGCCAACGAACAAAAAACAAAAGAAATTAAAAACCTTACCGGTGCAAGCAACGTTAGTGATTTGACTGAGCCAGGATGCTTGACAGCAAGAGCAAGCGCCAAAAGACACCCTAGAGAATGAGCTACTATGTGGAACGATTTCACCTTGTATGGCTCCAGAACAGATTTCTCTATCATGTCCAAATGCTCCCTCAACGTATACAACGAATCGCTCGGTTTCGGGCTCCTCCCGAACCCGAGCAGATCAACCGCAAAGAACCTGTACTTCGATTTTGCTGACTTCGAAAAGTTCGGGTATAGCGTCTCCGTCCAGAACGCCGAAGATGAAATAAAACCATGAATGAACAGAACGTCCTCTTGCACGTTTTCTGGAAAAAATGGCACATTATAAAATTATTTGTACACCAAGACATATTATTAAAACTAATAAAAACGAGGTTATTCCATTGTAAACAAGGTTTACGAATTACGCTTAAAAAAGCGGTAAAACTGATTTGGTTGGAGATTAAGTGACCGGTCTGTCGTTATATGACTCTGACGAAACCAGTTTTTATATAAATATTTGGCTTTTTCAATAATGTATGAACAAAATTTGGCAAGGTAGATGCAACGCTAACTAACGAAATTTAAGACATCTGTTTTATTATCAATCTAATAATAACCATACCTTTAGCTCCATCCACTTTGACAAAAAGAGTCTCTTTGCTAGTTGAAGCCCAAGAAGTGCACGTTTTGCAATCACAATCGGACCACCTAGGACTAGGAAGCGCCTGTGGGCCATCTATCCTGCCCTGCAACATTTCGACTATAGTCGAATTGACGGTGAACGACGAGCGGGCGGGGCCGCCTCGCCTGCCGATACTCTTGGATGACCGAATAATGGTCGACTTCGATACCTCGGACACAAGCGACGGGCGCGTGTAGAGAGTGTCGGAAATCTCCTCAAGCTGGAGCTTGCTGCAGCTAAGATGAACGATTTTCGACTCTCCTTGTTCGGAAACGAGGATCTTGCCACTGCTGGTGATGGCTTCTTTGGCAGAGGAGCAGTAACAGGGCTTCCACTCTGCTTCGATGAAGAAATCAGCCACATTGTAGACGTAGCATAGAACGAAATCCAAGATGTCTAGCAGAGTGAAAACCAGGAAGCTCAGGATTTCGTTCAGTAATCTCCCTGACATTGTTAGAACTGTTTTCACATGACTCTTCACTTCCATTTCCTTTTTTTTCTTCTTTTGAAGAACAAATGCAACCCAAATGAGCAAATATCAGAACAGAGTTAATTAATTACAAAATGGAAAGGACTAAACGCTGATTGTTAGGCTCCCATATTAAAAGCTGATTGTTATTCTTTCCTCTTAGGAGCCTTTTGACAATGCCACTAAGAGGAACAGAATGGGCAAAAAACAAGAAGAAATGGAAAAAGGGGTATCAATTCTGAACAAAAGAGCACTGAAAAACAGAGTGCTCTGTTTGATATTTGAGGCAAGGGGGTTGATGAAATGTGAGTGAGAGTTTGTCAAGAATCTTTGGATTACAGAGAGAGAAAGGAAAATGGGAAAGAAGAGAAGGGGTATTTAAGAGAAGTAAACACAGGTAACAGATATATGTATTGAATTGGTAGTAGTAGTAACATTAAAGAAGGGTTTGCTGGACAATGAAAAACAAGTTGGTGGTAGTTGAACCCCCTTGCTGAAAAAGTATACACTGCTCCAAGTTTTTGATCAAGTTTTCTGATAGTCCTTGATCACATTTAACAGTTTTAGCACTAAGATCTTGTAATCACCTTCCCAAGAAACAAAACAACAGTGTATTCGGTTCAGTTTAGATATATCAAATTCAATTTAGTCCAATTCAAATTCATTAAATTCAGCTCAGTTCGGTACAAATTTTTCAGACGATTAATACTACATTTTGATTTCTGTTTTTTTTTTCCCCTTCATTTCTTGCAAGTATGGAATTGCCAGCTATCTTTAAAGTCTAAAAAGTCCAAAATAAATATGTATATCAAGATTATGACCATTAAAGGGTAGATGATCAAGAAGTGAAGATCTTCACTAACATTCAAGACAATGTGATTTCGTGCATAGTCGATGAAACCCACAAAAGGGATTAGCTACTAAGCTACAGACAACTGGCCTGTAAGTCTGTAACCATATTTACTATTTTTAGATTTTGTATCATTGAAAAGTTACTAGTATTAGCAATTAGTAGCAATTAATTTGTGTATAACCTCACAACAGACTAATTTTGTGGTAGCCGAATGATAATCAATGGGAGTGTGAAATTTTTTCTCAGTGTTGCATTTATTGATAGGTGTCTAAGCCACATGACTCCCATCCTCTTCCTTGAGGTGCCAACCTCTCAACGCTGAGATTGTGATGAGTCCATTTAAATGTCATTTCTAGCTAGCTATAGTCTCGTGCCATTTAAATCAATCATATCTTACAGTACAATTATATATGCTGGATTTAGTGTTATTATTCAGTAAGTTGCAACAGAGTGTATACCTAAAATCATGTTAAATATGCATTACTTTCAATAGTTACATTTATTACGTGCCATTTGCTAATAACATGTCCATCGATCGTGGGTTGGAAATCTGTGTTACCAGGACTGTTTTGTACGTACCGGGGACCAATTTTCCCTTAATTCAGATGTGAGATTTGTACAGGGATGGATGACTTAACACGGAGGGGTGGATTGGTGGTCAATTGTAAATGGTGTTCTTACTAGCTAAAAGTATAAGAATTACTATAATTTTGTAATATGAAAGTAAAATTTTACGATATAATTTTGTTAATTATTTTCCGTATATGATTTAGAAATAATGTGAGATCAAATTAAATTTCTGATAATCAACGAAAGGATATGAGAACCTTGGTGTTGGATGGAAGGACTAAAGGAGTACTTATCTGTGTTTTTAGATTGTTTACGTATTCCATTTTAATCCGTTTCTTTAGATTGTTTACGTTTCTTTTTTTGGCAAACTTTTATCTCACACATTTATTGTGGGTACTGCCACTAACTCAAACACCATACACATTATACCACCCTCCTTAAAAACCGTTCAAAAAACAAACGTAAACAATCTAAAAAAATGGATGAGTACTATATAGTGTGACGCGGTGTCATTTTGTAGGAATTATGTTGTACTTCCTTCGTCCAACAATAAATGAAATACTTTGTTTTGTTGACTTTTTCGAGAGTCGGTTTGACATCAAATTAATCCTAAATCATTCAATAAAAATAATTAAAAATACTATATTATGAAACTAGAATGTTTATATTTTCATAATATAAAATTTTTAATTATTTTCGTTATATGATTCGGGATTAATTTGAGGTCAAACTGATTCTCAAAAAAGTCAACAAAACAAAGTGTTTCATTTATTGTTAGACGGAGGAAGTATAAGATACCGTTGGCTTAACTATGGAGTGGTTGGAAGTGGATTTTGAGAATGAAGTTTAGGTGTTTTTGTTTTCAAATATTCGATGCCAAAGTTGACATGTTGATTATAGACGACAAAATTTGAGAATCATCTGCAGGAGACTAGTGTTGTTATATTAGCCAAGCCTTATCCAGTACTCTGCTCGACTCGAGCGCGGCTAGCTCGATAAAGTTTTCGACCCGAGCTCGAGCCTAATTTTTTGTCCGTATTATTAATGAGCTGAGTTGAGCTAGGTTTGATAATTCCTCGAGGGCTCGTCATACTTTCATATCCTTCGTACTATATTCTACATTTTCAAGCACATCACTCCATCTTGAATTGTTTGTGTTTGACTTTTGTTTAGCTTTTTATAAATTTATCATATGAAATGTTAATTTGTAATATGTAATTTTGAATTTCATAATCTTAATATGAGATTTTTTATTTTATTTTAAATCACGAGCTCGTTCTAGCCAAAGAAGCCAAGCTAAAGTATAATATTATGACTCGAATTATTATTATTATTATTATTATTATTTTTTGTCATTTTATTAACAGGTTTAGCCTAAATTTGACTCAAATGTAATTAAGCTCCACCGAGCCCAGTATCCCTTTAACAATGCCGAGTATTCCTTTAACATCACTACATGAGGCTCTCATACTCCATTCTATTAAGTTGGTGCATTTCTCAAAAAGATCTATTAAGTTGGTGTAAGGACAAGTGGAACAGTAGTATATGCATGGCGCTATCCTTGTTACGATTCGTACATTTAATTTAATGTGAAGCACGGACTAATTCGTAAGTGGTGGGTTCCTTACCAAAATATTGTCGAAAAATTCTCGCTATCTTATGTTACCCCGATGATTGAAAGATTTAGGACAATGTAAATCTTGGGAGCAAAAATCTTATATAGAGCTGAAATATTATATCAAAATGAACCAACAGGCAACAGCTAAACAATAGTCACAGTGATTAATTCCCATCTAGTATTGCTTTGTATAGTTTGTACAGAGTCTTTTATCTTATGTTAACATCGTACAAAAGTTTCCATACGGATCACGGTGTATGGTACTATTATGACGGTGTAAATGCAAAGATGAAGAATTTTGGAATACTTTCAATTTGCGTGCTTCATCATAGTGGTTTAGTAATACTAGAGTGCCTAAGGAAATCAATCTCATTCGGATATCTACATGTGAAATACACCATCTTTATTAAAGGATGTCACACTGATTACTCCATGTGTTTAAAATTTTCATCACACGCCAATGAGGTCTAGCTCAATTGGTTAGACTGAGGTGTCATAACTCTGGAGGTCATTAGTTCAATTCTCGCCAAGTGCGTGATTACTTCTAGTTTATTACTAGCTTTGTAATGGTTGCTTTGTACTACTTGTGAAATTGTAATGGTTCGATCTATGATAGAGTGATGTATAAGTTGACGATATATGGGTCATGTAATATAATATTGAGATTCTAAAAAAAAAAATTCATCACACCACCAATATACCAATATAAATAGAATGTATTTAAACCAACATAGTGTATCAATTCAATGGAAAGCACTCATATATATATTAATAAAACAAAAATTTGTAGATGACCAAAACCAGCGGACATTGGTGCTATTTGAACAGTAATTTATCATGCATATTACAATGTTCGTTCTGTGATGTTTTATCGAAACCTTTTTAATTCTTACTTTTTTTTATAACCTCACAACTACTCCTACACTATTGTTATACAACATCTTATACAATTTTATATCTCCACACTTAAACGACCTTATGTCTACATTAGAGAATCGAACCATGCACATCTCCCTTCACCATCTCAGCTCCCTTCCACTAGAGCACCATATAACTCCCTCTATAATTCTTTCATACCAACAGTCAATTATGTAACTAGGTCGATCTGGTCTTACAGAACTTTATCTTACTATACAAAACACATGAATAAGTGCGAATTAATTCTCCAAATCGGTGGTAGCAGCCCATGCATGTAAACACAATCGACTACGTAACCCCGCCCCACTTGATTGTTCTAAATTTCTACTTGTGAGGTGCATCAATAGATAAGGACCTCACCTCCCCCTAATTAACCAAATTTAATGAAGTTGATCATGTGATTCATTATTAACGAACCTTTTCTAATTACCAAGACCATGCATGTTTTAAATAGATCTTAAACAACTCACATGTTTGTTTTCTTCTCTAGCTAGAAAATATTCATGGTTTATATATATTTTGCTTAGAGACAAAATGCTAGCTCAGACATAACAATTTGTTACTCTTCATATAAATTGGTCTAAGGCTCCCCTCACTTGTGGAACCGTTTCAGTAAGTGGAGAATATAATGTGTGAAGATGTAAGTAATGGGATTTGATCTCTCACCTAGCTAGTTTTGTCAAGATTTTTATCATAAGAAAAAATAATTTCATCCTATTTACATGTTCTGAACATAGAGCCGGCTGTGATCGCGTGGAATTAATTCGATCAATTGTATTATATTCTATCTAATGTATATAATCAAAGCCAATAAACAATAAGATGTTGTAGATGCCGATCAACTCATATTACTGGCGTACTTGTCGTTGTTATTAGAGTTAAAGCTTGCAATTACAGATTCACAAGACTCGCCATTATTAATGTGCCGATTTAAGTAGCTAAACGATCGATGTTTTCATGATTTATTGTAGAGCTTTCGTTTTCGCTTAGACTTTGATTGATTGATTGTTTTTTAAAAATTTTGTTTTTGTTTTGTGGGATTTGATTGTATAAAAAACAATCACATGAGGGCAAAGGTTTTTTGTATGTCTGTAAAATTCTCCACACGTAAGTATGTGAAGCTAAGCCACAGCTGCTGATACAATTTCTCGGGACTTCGGCGACATATCTAATAAGTATATGCTTTAATTTTCTAAGGAAAAAGTTTATTGAATAAAACGAAACAAGTAGTACATATACTTAAAAAAAAAAAAAAATTATTAAAGAAAAAAAATAGTACAAGCAATGCTTGAAAAGTTACAAGGTTTGGAACTGCCAAAATCGAAAGTAGCTAAACCACAACCTTCAGTCCAGGGGCGAATGCAGGATTTTATGTTAGGGGTAGCAAAATTTTGTAAATTTTCTTTCAAAATTAAGTAATAAAATTATGTAAAGTTAATCCTTTTTAAACTTAACAATTATTGAATGTCGAATTTTTCACTTTCAAATGTATATATTACATAAAAATATGTTGAAAATGTAGAAACTAAATATAAAAGTTATGTATATTTTTAAAAAGTATATATACAGCGAGCTAGATGAAAGAAAATTGTAAGAAAAAAAAGACAAAATAGAAAGTTAGAAAGAAATTGAAAATATAACACTAATAACAGAAAAAATAGAAAGTTGAAATTGTAGAATATGAGAAATCAAAATGGGAGAATGTAACACAATGAAAAAGAAATAATATTGAAACAAAACTTTATACACACGGTGTATCGAACCGTTGACATAGAAGATAGAAGAAATGAGGCATTTTGGCACCATAGCACAACCATCAGACTACAAGTGATTTAGCTGCTAATTATATAATAGTACAATAATGTAATGTAACATTTCCAGGGGCAACACTTGAGGTCCCTTGCGCCTTAGTGTGCTCGCCCCTGCTTGAGTCCTTGATAAAACACCCAAAGTACATACTACGGGTGTAAGCGATACATGCCTCAATAAAAGAATTACATGACTATTAATAATATTATTTCAAATTAAAGTGATATGATCATCTTCATCACCAAAAAACTGCGATTTTTGCATTTTGAAGTTGAGCTTGAGCCTATTACATTAAGTGTGGTTAACTTGACTTGTAGACTATTAGGCACCACACATTTAGTAGAATTACCACTAGAATGGTACTTTGACCATCGGTAATTCAATGGTGATGCCTGAAAACGAGAGAGAGTTGGTATCGAGTAGTACCATTTCATTGTTGGTCTCGCGAAATTCCTACTAAACTACAATAATATGGTGATATTTGCCTAAAAGACCGTGAAATACCACACCACTTACCAAACACTACCTTATAGTATTATAAGTTAAGAGTTTAGGTAAGGAATGCAAACAAAATCTCATACGATATAACACAAGGGTATATAAGTAAAGACATTATCCTAATTGAGGCCTTTTCGGGGAGAACCGAATAACAAAGCAACTCGATCTTATCTTTAAAGTGGATAATATCCTACAAATATCTCGGATCAATTGACACAAAATCCTCAAAGTTTACTTTGCATTCTCAAAGGGTAGTAAATGCGTGTTCTCATCGTCATTCTAAAAGAAAAAGGTATTCTAAGATAAGATAAAGATGTTGATGAAAATTGCATGTGATGTAAGTTAGGCCCATGTAAGTTTTGGAGAAAAAAATCATTTAGCTTTGAGACATATACACTTTGGAAAGAATGTGATGTTCATGAGTCAGGTACGGTATATGATTTCCTATATATAGGTTGTAACTTGTATAAGTACGAATGTACGATCATGTTGATATCTTTAAGAACTTAAAAAAAAAATATATATATATATATATATCTTGAAGAACTTTGGAAGTTAACTCATTCGATCTTGGCAGATAATATGATAATAATATACCATGATTTAATGGTTAAAGAAATGATATTAATAAAAAAGAGTATAAGAAATGTTTGTACAATTACAAATGTAATGTTTGGTACTTCACATGTGGATGAGATTAAATACGTACATTCGGAAAAAGAGAAAAAGAACACTATATTCCATTCAAAGTTACATTTAGACTTGCAAGTACTCATATAGGATGAGATTTGAGTTTGATACATATGTAACTGGACTGTATAATATCTAAAGATAGTTTGACTACTCGAGATAAGCTAACGTCGGTCGGTTTCAATTCAGGAAGCATACGCCATGAAAGCATTGCCGTAAAAACAGTTCATTCACAAAGGTGCGTACGGTACGGAGCGCTAGTCCGATTCAGTGATATATTGACCTCTCTACACCGCAACCAACGATACTTATTTTTTCGTAATTCTTTCACGATCCTATTCTTTTGAGTGTCATCCCCCCTGTCGGTTATTCAAGCTGGAAAATGGAGACTAATGAATCCAAAATTCCCGTATCATTATTCGTGTGCATCCGCAGTTCGAAAAATTTCATAGTTTATCATACATTCTGTTCAGTTCGTGATAACAATGTTACCAAAGTACAAAGAATACAAAAGCAACTACCCCCACCCCCAAGATACATTGCACCAATCAAACACACAAACACGACATAAAAACGGAGCAAGAGAGAAAACGAGAAAGAATACAAAAGTTTAACGTGGTTCAATTGTAAATAACCTACGTCCACGGAAATCAAATAGATTATATGATCACAATCCTAATTACAAGTCACTAACAGAATCTGAGAGTTATAAGGGTGGTCGAGTGGTTAGGGTGCTGGAGTAGCAAGGAGAGTTCATGGTTTCGAACGTCCCCGACGGCTGCATAAGGTGGTTTAGGTTATTTGGAGTTATAAGGTTGTTAAGGAGTAGCTAGTGTAGGAGTAGGAGTAGAGTAGATTGACCTATTTAAAAAAAAAAAATCCAAGAAACAAGAATCAGAGTTTCTCAAGCTAGAACCTATAATATCGGTCATATATAAACCTATGTCGAACCGGTTTGCCAAGTTGTGTCCAAGATCATGCAAATACCATATGTCCAATTTATCTATAACATATATTCTTCGATCTTCAATCTTCTTGATCTGTCTTGATCATACAACATTCCTCTTTTTATATAGCCTCCAAAACATAGCTAATACAAATTTCAAGAGTAATCAAATTGGTAAGGCATTAATAATAATTTATTTTCCTAACTTCATGGGTTTCTGGAGTTGACTTGAGAGTTGACCCAACACCTTGCGCAACTCTTGGCCTGTGTTGAGATAACACCACTTACAATTCTCCACCTATAGCTGAACACAATCTTCACTCGTCCATTGCTGATCTCAGTCCCTAGAGTTAGGATACATCCCCATACACACATCAAAGGTTAAGATGCACCCCTCCTCACCTCTAATGTTTTTTTTTGTTTTTTTGAAACGACAAATATTACAATTACTCCTACACTAGTGCTATACAACATCTTATACCACCTTATATCTCCACACCTAAACCATCTTATCTCAGTCCCTAGAGTTAGGATACATCCTCATACACACATCAAAGGTTAAGATGCATCCCTCCTCATCTTTAATGTTTTTTTTTTTTTTTGAGACGACAGATATTACAATTACTCCTACACTAGTGCTATATAACATCTTATACCATCTTATATCTCCACACCTAAACCACCTTATAGCGTTGCTAGGGATCGAACTATGTATCTCTCCTTCACCATCCTAGGTCCCTTCCACTAGACCACTTTATAACTCGGTCTCATCTCTAAGGTCAAGATGATTTCATTCACATCCCTGTTGTTAGGATGATAAACCCCTTCTTCTCATCTCTAAGGTTAAGATTAAGATGATTCCCCTCACATCCATGTGGTTAGCTAGGATGAACCTCCTCCGAGTCTTGCACCAACAAGTTCTAGACAAAACCTGAATTTTGGTCTTGAATTCCATTGCATTCTCTCAGGATTCATCATCTTATATTCCTCTTGCAGCTTCCTTTTAAGTGACTCAATCTCCTCCATTGACCCACTTACAATCAACATATCATCCTTGACATGTAACTTAGCTCCCTCCGAGTCTTTGGACATTGTTCATCAGAAAACTGCACTATTAGCACCATAGGTGGTGTTACCAGACTATCACAATCCTTCTGATTGAACCTGGTTAAAACATTCAATAAATAGCTGGACTGGGATAAAAACAAACTTCCCTATGTTGCATCCCTGCAAATATCCATTCCTAAGATCATTTGAGATGTCCCAGGTCTTTCATTGGATTATCTTCCTGAAACTCATCATTCAAGGCTTCATATTCATCACCAGGTGATTTGGGACCTGATCTAAGACCTGTTGCTCTGGAGTTTCGGTCGGACTTTACTCAACTCCTTGTTCAACACCTAGTGTATCGATCAACCTTCTCCACAATTCAAACAACATTTCCTAGTGTTATATTACTTTCATCCTTAGACTTCACTTCAACTGAACTACCCTGTGCAGATCCTTGCTTAGTTGATGTGCTCTCCTTTTGAGAAAATCCCCTTGCTACCAACCTGGCTGAAAAACCTATGTATTCCCTATTCTTGAACTTTACCTTCTTCCTGGACAACCATTTGCAACTGATTAAGTTCTGCCTTTTAGGCACATTTACAACCTTCCAGGTTTTATTCTAAAGAATCAAGTTCCTCCTCGATAGCTTCCATCCAAGTATCCTTCTCATTGCAACCTTTTGCAACTTTGCCAAAGCGTAGCATTTTTGGAGCTTGCCTCTTCTTTCTTTTCTCCTTGTCTCTTGTAAGCTGATAGTTTGAAGTTTCACATACTTCACCAAGTTGGTCATCGCCATCTGATTTAGACTCTGAACTATTACTAGACTCCGCATTAACTGGTAATATCAGTTCAACATCTGCAACATCATCCTCTACTTTGGTGGATGAACCCACATTTGAATGGTTTTAAATTGGTTTGGATATTCATTGAATCTGAATCAGATCCGCAGCAACACGAGTTATCGGATTCGACTCATTATTCTCATATCGTTTAGTATTCCTATCCATGTTTCGAGCTGAAACTGGCGGTTTCGGAGCCGTGAATCAATTTTGTAACTATCAATTAGTTCCAAGAATTGAAGACAAAAAGTAAGATATGATTAGGACGGGATCAGTCCATGAATATATTATAGTCCATGAATATATTATGTAAACACAAAACAGTTTTGGGTCATACTAATTACGATATGATAGTTAGTTAACTAAAATGGTGATTGATAACGACTCTAATATAATGTCGCATTTCCCCAAACAAACCTACATTCTCAACAATTGACAAGTCTTTTCATTCTCCCAAACAAATCTGCCCTAGGCGAAACTTTGCAACTTCGACATCCCTGTATCCACATTGACGACTAATTCATTCGACCACTATCAAACCCATTTTTAGGGGGCGGCTCCAGCGGTATTTTTTTACATCCACAAGACTCAAACTCGAGAGCTTTTCTTTTCTTTTATATTCTTCTTAATTTTCTTTAATTTTAGAAAAAATAATAACAACATCACATGCAATTGCAATTGATGAAAATGTTAACATTGACTTAATTAATGGTTGTGTTGTCGGTGTAACATCGATTAAGCACAAGAATTGAAATCAACAAAACACGATTTTGTTATGAAAGATGGTTATTATTTATGTTGGCTCATACTATTGTTCTAGAAGATGATTTGTTAGTGGAAAAGATGATTTGTTATTTTATATTAAGGACAAAGTTAACAACTGTAAAGGATTAAACTTACGCTTCCATATATTACCAGTGCTTAGTACCAACATGCAACGACAATGGAGACTACCATTAGTCCTCTTAACCAAATATCTTTTCATAATTCTAGAATAATTGTAAAACTTGACACTTTTCACCGAATCTAATAACTTTAGCTGAGATTTTGTATAGCAACGTAACAACTACATGAAATATTAAAGCTTTAGGATGGCAATAGACATCAGTTAAGGACCAGGACTGGACGTCCCTGGAGGCCCTGGACCATATAATTAACTTGAGCATGGCAATAGACAGCAGTTATGCATGGTTTCTAAATGCGCAATTAAATTATACCGATCTTTTGTTAAAGTCACGCTTTCTGCAATTTATTCAAGACTTGAAAGTATCAGAGCCAGGTACGTACTAATAACATTATGGTGCGTGCGGTACCATAATCTTAAAAAAGTTTTATATGAGTTCGGAGTTTATAATGTTCGGAAGTAATGCAATGTGGAAATGTACTACGGGAATTCGAGTTAACTGAAACTACGTCATGTCTATAGGCAAGAGTCATATGTATGTACAAATGACTCAAGTGATATTTGAGAATCTGCTCATGATATACTCTTGGACTAATTCCCATGGACTAGTTCAAAAGTTGTACCTCTTCTAACAGATAGATCATGCAAAACCAGTTCTTGCTTTAATCACCACTTTGAATTACAGTATATAAATCATGCAGGTGATTATCTTACTGCACAAAAAATGAAAATGGAGACTCATAGCTTCTATACATTGTCCCTTTTCATATGCTACATTATATTCCAGTCACAAGTTTTGCACATCTCTTCTTTCACTTCTTTCGCTTTTGGAGACTCGCTCGTTGATGCAGGGAATAACAACTATTTATTTACCCTGTCAAAGGCCGATTCTCCACCATACGGCATTGATTTTACTCCTTCTGGTGGCCAGCCTACCGGTAGATTCACTAATGGTCTCACAATAGCTGACATTGTTGGTATAAATCTCTTCACTCATACTGGCTACTGCATGCCTCGTTCCTTTTAAACGTTAATAGTGTAAATTGGGCATTTCAATCTGTTTAGGTGAAGCTCTAGGAGCAAAATCGTTTCCACCACCTTATCTAGCCCCTAATGCATTTGTTAACGCCTTCGACATTGGAGTAAATTATGCCTCAGGAGCTTCCGGGATCTTGGACCAGACAGGAACTCTCTTTGTCTGTTTTCTTTCACTTGTTATTTCAGACTTCTAATTAAACATGTACCTCATATGATGTAAAAATTGATTATTTCTGGATTTTGCATGACAGATTGGGAGATTGCCACTTAGAGAGCAAATTAGCAACTTTGAGAAAACTAGACATTACATGGTCAATGTTTTGGGAGAACAGAACACTAGGACCATCTTAAAGAACTCAATTTTCTCTCTAACAATTGGATCAAATGATGTCTTAAACTACTTCCAACCCTCAGTTCCGTTTCTTGAGCACAAAGTCTCACCAACTCTGTTCCAAAACTTCATGGTTTCGAATCTAACCTTTCAACTTGAGGTACGTAACACGTTATACTCAATTTAGCGTAACATTCAAATCTTACTAGACTAATTAGTCCTACAATTTTGTGAACACTAGAGACTGTATGGTTTAGGGGCTCGAAAATTTGTGGTCGTTGGACTCGGTCCTCTAGGCTGCATACCATTTATTCGCGCTATCAATCTTTTACCAAGCGGACAATGCTCCACGAGGGTAAATGGTCTTATTCGAGGCTACAATCAAAAGCTGAAATACGAACTTGATCGCATCAACAAAGTTATGGGGCCTAAGGCTATCTTGTTGTATGCCAACTCCTATGACATATTCCGAGACATCATCCTTAACTACCGTGCTTATGGTAAGCGTAAATTCTTGAATACTTGAATTTTATGCAGTAAAACTTTGATGAATACGATTTGTTAGCGTGGTGTGGCAGGATTCGAGAACAGTGATGGACCGTGCTGTGGAGGATATTTTCCGCCATTTATATGCTACAGAGGACAAAATGGCAATGACACAGGTTCTGCATTGTGCAGTGACAGGAAGAACTATGTGTTTTGGGATGCATATCATCCCACACAGGCTGCTAATCTCATTGTTGCTGATAAACTACTGAATGGAGATCAAACTTATAGTTATCCCATGAATATTAGGGAGCTATACAACTATGAATTAAGCGATTAATTGAGTTCAGTTGATGCTAAAAAGATTTGTTGATTACGTCATCCACTGCTAAATCTACTTATGAACTCAACCAATTACTTTAATGAATTTGAAGTAGAATTTATATTTTAACTCCACACGCTTTTAATTTAGGTGGGAGGGGATATTATTACATGTGCCCTCGAACATTATACTACTAGAGAACAATTTTTTATGATTCTGTCATGCAAGTATGCAGATGCAGTTGAGTAACTGAGTCAAACAGTTATTGCGATAAATGAAGAAGAAAAAGTCAACACAATATTAATGAAGATGAAAGTCAACTCAAACACATCACAGCGATGAATGGCACAGACAGAGTACATTGATTGAGGGTTTCCCAAGAATGAGTCATTGGAGCAGGCGGGGGCAGGGAGGGGATGGATCCATCTTTCTGGTTAGTAGATTTGTGATTATTAGTTAGCCGTAACTTAATTTGTGTGCCCCTTAACTTGTTGCAGTTGGCAAACCATTGATCTAACACTTGACTAATAACTTTTCCTAAATACGGATTTTTACAATTATGGTGCAAATCGGTTTTGATCTACATAGTACATTGTTTTGGTTTTGGTGGATATTATTAGTTCGTCTTCATCTCTTATGCACTTTCATTGTAATTGTCCCCTCTTATGATTTATAATACAATTTTCCATTAAAAAAAAAAAAACTCATAAGTTACTTCTATGACTATGATATGACAGGATCCACCTTTCGAGACACTCTCATAAGCTCTTTGCAGTAGATTTTTATGGAAAAATAACATTTTTAGTTACAAAGTTTGAAAGCTCCTGCAAATAATGTAGTTCTATATTATATTTGCTTCTATCGATAATTTTAGTACTGAAATTTAATATGTTTGACAAATTTTGTTATTTTTCACATTTTTTGACTCTAATTGATGATGTGGCGACGCCACGTTACTTGATGACATCATAATGATGTCATATTTATAAAAAATTGGAAAAAAAAAAAAACAAACAAGAATCATAATGAAAAATCCCATTTTTTTTTTTTTTTAAGGAATTGAAAATTGAGCAAGTATTTTACAAGCTTTTGGCTTGAAAATTTATGAGAAAATCCAAACGAAAATTTCAATAAATTTTTTGAAAATCCTACATCTTGAGCTTGAAAAGCAAATATTTTCCTATGTGTGATCTTTTTTAGGTTGAGCGTTTGAGTAGCGCTTCGTTTACTTTTACGTGGAAAAGTATCTTTGGGTCCCTTAGTCTTGTTAAAGTAAGAGTTAGATGGAGAGTAGGTGATGGTTTGTCTATACGGGTTTGGGAGGATAATTGGATTCCTAGAGAGTCTTGCATGAAACCATTTACTCCTAATTTGCATAACCTTCCTGACTTGACTGTTAATTCTTTACATAATGAGATGGGTTGGGATGAGGGCCTATTAAATGCAATTTTCTGGGAGGAGGATGTCGAGAAGATTTTGCAAATATCTTTACCCTCTGTAAGTCTTCCTGATCTGCGAATTTGGAGTCGATCAAATGCTGGTTTCTACACGGTTAAGTCAGCCTATATGTTAGCCAGAGATCTTAAGAGAAGAGACAACAATCGACGCACAGGGAGTAGTAGTACAATTGCGAGTGCATACTGGAATTGGATTTGGCAACTTCGCATTCCAAATAAAATAAAAAAAATTCTCTAGAGAGCTCTGAAAAATTCCATTCATGTGCTTACAAATTTATTAAAAAGAGGGATGGATGTTAATATTATGTTCCCTGGTTGTTCTTCTTTTGACGAAACTGTGATTCATGTTGTTGAGTTCGATTCAACAATAGTCGATTATACCTAATCACAAAAGCTTACAATACAACTAAACCACCACGATCAGCTGCACCAATCAAACATACACGCAAGCAACCAAAACACCAGAAACAGAGCAAGAACGAAAAGCAAAAGTGAACACAAGATTTAACGTGGTTCGGTTGTAAATAACCTACGTCCACGGAGATCAACCAACTTCAATATATTATATCAACGCCAATTACAAGTCCCTAACAGTATGCAAGAAATAAGAACCAATCTGTCTCTCAAAGCTAGAACCTATAATCTATAATATATCACTTGTCGAAGTAGTCGAACAAGCCTTCTTTGCCGTGTTATTATGTCTTCAGATCTGGTATGAGCATGCAGTAATCACCCCTTTATATAGCCTTCAATTCGCAGCTAAACCTAAAGGAATTCGAATATGAATTGATTTTCTAATGGAGACAATTACCTTTTCATGACTGCTTTCGGAAACAGGAGTTATCCACGGAGTTGCTCAACACCTTGCTTAACACCAGTCTTCTGTTGCTGCTTGTTGAGATAACACCTCATACATGTTCTCCGTGATTGCCATTTTGCTCGTCTGTTTTGGGCGTTGACTGATATTCCTTATTCTCATATCATGCATGTTACCACAGATTTGGCAGATTGGATCAGTTTGGTGCATATTAAACTGTCCAGGCAGAAGATTGAGTTTTTTGTGGTTGCTTGCTGGAGTTTGTGGAGCAATATGAACAAACTTGTCTACGATGGAGGTACTTATGATGTTGCTGAGTCTATTCGATTTGTGCAGCAATATTTGGATAGATATAATGAAGCTCAGGAGCTGCTATATGTCCCTCAACAGCCTGTCGATCCACACCAGTCATGGAGACCACTGGAACAGGATGTTGTTGTCAAAATTAATTTTGACGCAAAGATGCCTTGGTGTTGTTGCAGGAAATCATTTGGGCCACATTCTTGCATGGAAAAGATGATGGGTTCCCTTCGTTGCAGATCCAGGGACAGCGGAATGTTTAGCTCTCCGACAGGCGGTTCTTTTGGCAGTCAATAAACAGTACAACAAGGTGATATTTGAGGAAGATTGCTTAGGCATTCTACAGCAAATACAGTCCTCAACTCCTTCTTTCTCGAGGCATGGAGCAATTATCGAAGAGACCAGACTTTTACTTTCTTCTTTCACTTTTTTCTCTTTCTGTTTTGTTAGACATCTTTTCAATAAGTTAGCACATTTACTTGCGAACAATATTTTTTCAGACAGTTCTGGCTCTTCGATTCTACCCTTTGTATCACCAGATGATGTTGATCGATATATAATATATGATTTTTTTTCTCTAAAAAAAAAAAAAGCTTGAGTGTGTTAAAATTGAAGAAAAAAAATGGACCTTCTTCCACAAGGCAGCCCAAGTCTAATGCAGCCATTACAGGATTATGGGCCTCGTCTTTTAGCTCAAGTATTGCAGAAATATCCAGGCGCACTCACCACCTCTCTTGCCCTTCCTATCATCATCATCATAAGCTATGTTCTGAATAAGAAGAAGATGATGCGACATATTCCACTGGAGATATGCCGCGAAATACTCAGCCATGTCCCGACGGCGTCTTTGATCCGGTTCAGACTCGTGTGCAAAGAGTGGCAGTGTATGATCAACGATCCAGATTTCATAAAATTGCAAGTGGATCGTCAGATAGACTCCAATCAGGATATGGTGATGATAAAAGGCGAGTCCGATAAGATCTGTTTGGCGTCCCTCAGCACACTTAACCACCCTGAAACCACATGGACAATTGATTGTCTGCGTAACAGGAAGTCTGCCACGTTCCAGCGCTTTCATGCCATGGCTTGACCCTATGGGATTATTACGACTCTTGGATCCTATGGAATCCGTTATTAGGGGACATGCTCAGATTACCACGTTCTTGTAATAGCTACTTTGAATATGAAACAATTAAAGGTGCTGGGCTAGGCTATGATTCTGCTACCGATGATTACAAGGTCGTGAAATTACTTTACAAGCAGGATGGTAATGGTATTTATCTTACTTTAATCTACTCTTTGAACTTGAATAAGTGGTACCAGGCTGCTGATTATTTCCCTTGTTCGATTCCGTATCATCCTGGCAATGGAGTTTTTGTTAATGGCGCATTGTATTGGATAACAAATGTAAAGGATGAATCAGGGCGCGATGTTAAGTGTATAGTCTTGATCTTATTACTGAAACACACAGTAGACTTGAACTTCCAGTGCCGCCAGCTCTCTCAGTAAAAAAGAGGCAGCTTTTGGGTTTGTGCGGATCGGGAGGATGCTTGTTCTGACCTCTTATGACAGGATGAAGAAGCTGGGATTGGACATTTGGATTTTCAAGGATTTTAGCAATTTAAATTGATTTCCTTTGAAAAACCAGCTTGTAATTGTATTCAACGCTCGACATTAGTCTATATGAAGAACAAAGAACAACTTTTTCTGCTGTATAACATTGAATTTTTATGCCTGGATTTGCGGAAGAAAATTGGAAAGAAAATTAGTGTAAGAAACTTAGTGGGCATCAAGCCGATCAATTTTTTTGGAGCTAGGAGGTATGATACTTTCCAAGAGTTTCCAGCTAGCCTAATTCGGCTTCAGTCCTCTAGTATTAGAAAGGTCAGCAATGAACGGTTGAATTTGAAGCTGGAGTTAGAGACTTCCTGGTGATGAGATGGATTGGAACTCGATCTCTCAATATATTGGTTTAACTACAGGTCCATTTGATCTACTTGTTTCGGTTAAGCAAGCATGTGTAGTTAACAAAGACCATTCGCACGCCCTAGCTTCAGGTATTTGATTATTTCAGCTCAGCTGTTTTTACTACTATATTAAGTCTTTGGAAGCTGATTACAAATTTACAATATCCAAAATTTGGATCGAGCTGTATTTATTTTCATATGATTTTGTTCTAGTATCTACATGACTTTCGTGGGCGGTAATTAGATAGTAAATGTTCACTCCAACTGAGAATTCACAAGAAATTACAAACAACCTGTTCTGTTTTTGTGGTTATTGAAGACTAAATTTGAGGTTTTAACTTTTAAACAGCCCTTGTAAATTTAATTGCAATAGTATGTAATTTTGTAGTTTAAAGGTAGAGAGTATCATGTTACATTGAGTCCCTGAAACTTGCATCATTTCTTGAACCAAGTCATATATCAGATTGAATCAATGCACCATGACACCATGGTCCATGGATAATTGGAGAAGCCAATTTAGACTTTTGAGATCATGATGATGACATTCATCTACACAGCCAGATTAGTTAAGTTCACATTCTGGAACACATAAGAATCTGACCGAGATTCTTGCCAAAATGATCGTGGACCTGTTAATCTACCTTAATGTTGCAGATGTATCATGGGACAACAGTAATGAAACTAACAAATATATATATAGTTTTTGTTCGGTCTTCACATGTTTCATGTTTCATAATTGTGACTTACAGTATATGTACCTGCTCTTCTTTCACCATTTTTCAGACTACTATTTATTCAACTTATCATATAGTTGGTTATAAGAGTCTTTAACAAGAATCTTTACTGGATCATAATGAGCTTCTGTCAGAGTTGTATTTGTAGGAGCCAAACCATCTTGCTTAACTTATGCAATCCATTTGCTAATGGCATCTTACATAGAAAATCTCTATTGGATTTGAGATCTGTCTTCTTTCACCAGTTAATTTTTGGTAATGTGTATTGATCATATGATTGTTGCTATTTAGTTGAACATGTGTAGATGAAGTATGATTTCATTTTCCGGAGTACATTAACATGAAAGTTTACGCTCTCACTTTGCACAAAGTAGTCCATCAAGGGCTTAAAATTAAAGGTTGAGATTGAATTAGAATATTGATCTAATGGTTTGTAGTGGCGTATACTAACACTAGTAGAATGCGGCAGTACTTGCTAGCTGCCCCCAGTTTTGCAAGTACACTGGAATGTTTGTTTGAATTTCCTTTTATTGAGATAGACACGCACTAAGTTTAACGCTCACACTTCGCACAAAGTAGTCCATCAAGGGCTTAAAATTAAAGGTTGAGATTGAATTAGATATTGATCTAACGGTTTGTAGTGGCGTACTAACATTAGTACAACACGACAGTACTTGCTAGCCGCTCGGCCCCAGTTTTGCAAGTACACGAATGTTTGTCTTAAATTTTCTCTTATTGAGATAGACACGCACTATGTTTTACGCTCACATTTCGTACAAAGTAGTCCATCAAGGGCTTAAAATTAAAGGTTGAGATTGAATTAGATATTAATCTAACGATTTGTTGGCGTACTAACATTAGTACAATGCGACAGTACTTGCTAGCCGCCCCCAATTTTGCAAGTACACGCCCTAATTTTAACATTTTCACTCCAGAATAGAGCCAGATAGAACCCTAACCTCTCTTCCGCTCTCTGAATGGGAAAAAATGTCAGATATCCCAACAGAAATATACCGAGAAATTCTGATCCGGTCACCGGCAGAAACTTTGCTCCAGTTCAGATGTGTGTGCAAGGAATGGAGAAATATAATCAATGATCGGTATTTTGCTAGATTGAACGTCGATTGTCAAATGGGCGCTGAGGATATGCTAATGATGAGATTCACCGATTGTCGTCCGCAGCTCTATTCGGTATCATTGGATTCCTTTGATCATCATCATGAAAGCACAGGAGATAAGCAAATTGATGTTGTGCGTATCAGGAATGTCACGGGTCGTGGTGTTCCTCATGAATTAAAGTTCTCGATGCCTTCTTGCCATGGTCTTGTACTTATTTGGCACCAGGAGAGTAAGAAGATATGGATTGTATGGAATCCTTTCATAAGGGACTGGCTTGAGTTACCACTGCCTGACCAAGAACTGGTTCATCGCACCGACTTTGTTGGAATTGGCTATGATCGTGCCACCGATGACTACAAGGTGGTAAGAGTTTTTCATGAACCCAATAATGTTCTTGTAAATTTAATATATTCTGTCAAGTCTAATGCATGGCATCGAATTGAGAATTTCCCTGGTTGTGATTGTAAACGTTCTCTTCTTATGGCTCTGGTGTTGGAGTGTTTGTGAATGGTGCATTGTATTGGATTTTGCGAGAGATGGAGTGCATAATTGCTCTTGATCTTACTAGTGAAACTTACAACCAATTTCATCTACGCTTAGCTCTCTCTAAACTACCAATAATAACATCTGGTGCTCATGAGCTACAATTGTCTGCTTTGGTTGGATGCTTATTTGTTAGTTATTGGTACTTTCGAAAGGAAAGCCCTTACCGTCATGTCCTTGAAATGTGGACTTTAAAGGATTGTGAAGGGGATAACATGTGGACTAAATTTGTTTTTTACGAATGCCCACTTTGTAGTATTTCATCAACTGGTATGAGGGCAATAGCTTATATCAAGAGTAAACAGCAAGTTGTCTTCCAGTAAGGTGGCTGGACATGGAGAAGAAAACCAGTAAGGTGATTAATATTAAAAACATTGGGTTTTCTTCTCAAGTGTTTCCTACAAGTCTTATACGGCTTACGCCACATGCTAATGAAGGTAATACTTCAAAGGGTAAACGTAAGCGGGGGAGGAAAATGAATGGTAACAACTGGTTATGTTTTAAGGAGGCATTACGAGCTCTCTGGAAGCAGTGGAAATATTTGTTGATTAGGCATCCCAGGTGGTACGTACGGGCGGAGGTGTGCTTGTTCAAGGTAGTGCACTTTTTTTAGTATACTATACTATCGATTTGTTTGCATTTTGCACTACCCATTTATGATGAATTGTCAATAAGAAACTCGCTCTTCGCATGTTTCATGTGTCCTGATTATTGACTTACATTTCATACATACTCTGGTATTTTTTAACCAGATCTGCGCGCTTCAGGACGTACACTAGTAGCACTATTTATTCACCTTATCTTACATGGTATGGCATTAATTTTACACCTTCCCATGTCGAGCATACCAGGATGTTAATGGACGATTTCAAGATAGCTCAGGTTGTAGTAGGACATTATCGGTATAGAACTTTAGAACTATAGGTATCTCGTACATCTTCAACTTAGGCGAGAAGATATGATCAATGGTTATTTGGGATTTTGAGTCTGTCACAAGAATCTTTACTGAGTCGCAATACAATCTATATCTTCTTTCCCGTGTTAATTTTCTGTTCGCAAATTGAAGTTAAGTGGAAAATAGATATACTGTACTAGTGATCTGTATTGAGCATAATTAGTTTAATCTGTACTCTTTGACCAAAGACTTAACATTTTTTTTAACAACTACAGTACTTACTATAGCATAGAACAACAGTTAAAAGATTAGGACAGTCGTACGATGTTTTATATTAAAAATGTTTTGAGCTTATGACTTTCTTATACTCTTACATGCTTGATTGTAGATTAATTCAACAACTCAAAATTTTAACCAACAAAGAAACATCCAGTACCTTTCCCTAGCACACCAAATTAATCCTTAGAAAGAGTCTTATTAGCATTTCAATTAACTGCGACGGGTTTGTTATTCTGAATTTATTAACCATGGCATTTCATGGAAACATGAATCGTTTTAAAACCAGAACACTAAAAGCTCCAATGAATCAAACAATTATTCAATACATCTCGGATCTCGCCCATGACAAAGTCTATGTTACCGATGCAGGATATACGTTGCATTCCTTACACATATGTATATAATGATCAACAGTGACAAACTGACTGGAAATTATAATGTACGGTAAAGATCGGAATATTGTACTAACGTGTATGGATATGATATATATCTTTGAGAAGAAATCACCATCCATGCAGCATCACCCTGTTGAAGAAATCTTTCAGTTTATATTAGCGTACATAAGTTACTTTACTCAACAAGACTAATCAAATTAATCTTCATTTAAAAACCGCAGCAGATAAAGCTTAGAAGATGACTTTTTCTCCCAATAACATCTATAAATACTTACCACTTTCCATGCTACATTCCTCACCTCTACACCAAACATTACACGTACTTTCATATATATATTCTACTAAGATGAAGATTGCTCTCTGCTTACTTGCAGCCATTCTTATGGCATCATTTGCATCATTCTCGCATGCATCCGATCCCAGTCCTCTGCAAGATTTCTGCGTTGCTGTTGATGATTCCAAAGCGGCTGGTAATTAATTATGAATGTAAATTACATATGCTAATTAATGAGAAACTAAAATTCTTTCTAATCATAAAATCGTTTCAACATGCAGTTTTTGTGAATGGGAAGATTTGCAAGGACCCGGACATGGTTGTTCCTGATGATTTCTTTTTCTCGGGCCTAAACAGGGCTGGAAATACGTCAAATCCGCAGGGTTCAAGGGTCACTCAGGTGAATGTGAACCAACTACCAGGACTCAACACCCTTGGCATTTCTATAGTCCGTATAGACTATGCACCCAACGGTCTAAACGCACCCCATACACACCCACGAGCTACTGAAGTTATTAATTTACTACAAGGCAGACTTTACGTTGGATTTGTGACCTCAAATCCTGCAGACCCCAATGTTCGAAACAAGTTATTCAGCAAGTTCTTGAACCCGGGTGATGTTTTCGTGTTCCCTAAAGGCATGATTCATTTCCAGCTAAATGTGGGGAAAAGCAATGCTATTGCGTTTTCTTCACTAAGTAGCCAGGACCCTGGAACCATAACAATCGCGAATGCTGTGTTTGGATCTGATCCGGCAATCGATCAAGCTGTTCTGACTAGGGCATTCCAGGTTGAGAAGGACGTCATTAACTATCTTCAAGGACAATTCTGGTGGAACCTTGGTTAAAAGGATGGATTATTGGACCTTATTACTACTATAATAAGAGAGATGGTGTAGAAGATTAGTACTCTCAGAAGCCTAATAAACAGAGCATGAATTTACTGTTCATGTTCCTTGTAATAAAGTTTGTGATCCTAATATCATGATATAATAATATTGGGTGTTTGAAATTGTCTAGTCTTTACTTCGTTCAGATAACAATTACAATTTCCAACTAAATCTATAAACAATTATGAACGTAATCTGAACTGAGATCCAGATTTGAACTTATTTGAATTACTATAAATTTCAACTAACCAAATCTGCCCAGTTCGGGATTTGCGGAACCTGGTCTGGTTGGAAAGCCCAATTTTACTATAGAAAATAATGAGGCTCTCTCAGTTCCACTCCTCCCTATAGTGTTCCTATCAATCTATCACAAGTTGTGTTAACTATATAAAATGAAGATGCTACATATATATTCAAACGGACTGGTTCGAACTTCCGATCCGTGTGCAAAGAGTAAGAGTGTATGATCGACAATACAGATTTCATAAAATTGCAAGTGGATCGTCAGATGGACTCCGATCATCAAGATGATCTGGTGATGAGTAAATACAAGTCCGATAAGCTCTGTTTGGCTTCCCTTAGTTCACTTAACCACCCAGAGAGCAAATCCTACGGTTGACTATCTGTCATCCTTGTGGATGATCCAGAGGCCGGAGTTTCAATTTCCGGCAGCTTCATGCCGTGGCTCGACCCTAATTAGGCAAGGGGAACCTTTGGTTGGCCATAATGAGGCAAAGAGGAAAGGGCTTGGATCCTATGGAATCCGTTGTTAGGAAACCTGCAGCTAGCTAGTATTACAGTTTCCGTTTATGTTTCACTCATCTGAAGCAATAATTGAAGGTGCTGGGCTAGGCTATGATTCTGGCATTCTGCTACCAATGACTACAAGGTTGGGAAATTACTTGAGAAGAGGAATAGTGGTGATTATCGGACTTTAATCTACTCTTCTAACTTGAATAAGTGGTACAAGGTTGCGGGTGATTTCCCCTGTTCGAGTAGGTATAATCGAGGTAATCAGGCTAATGGAGTTTCCGTGAATGGTGCATTGCATTGGATAACATCTGTAAAGGAGGAGTCAGGGCGCGATATTATAGTAGTTCTTGATCTAACGACTGATGCTCTTACGTTTGAATGGATCCGGAGGATGCTTATTCTTGGTCTCTTATGACAAGATGGACATTTGGATTTTCAAGGATTATAGCAATTGGGTTGACTTGCTTTTGTTTGATGAATCAGCACATAATGGTATTCAACTCTCAGACAATAGTTCATATGAAGAACAAAACATTCCAATGTGCCTGTGATTTTTTATGGCTTGATTTGGTGAAGAACACCGAAAAGAAAATTAGTACTATTAGTATTTGCATCAAGAAGATAGATTGTTTTGGGATTAGTAATCCATTTGATGGCACCCGGAAATAGTTTTATTTCAAGGGGTTTTCAGCTATCCTTATTTGGCTTCAGAGCAGGTCAGCAATGAACGGTTGAAGCTATAGTTAAACCTCCTGGTGATATGAGATAGATTCGAACTCGATCTCTTAATGTATTATTAGCTTAACTACCCAATCCCATGTGATCTTATTTGTTTCAGTTATGCAACTGTACTTCCAGCATTTTATTTACAGTTCCAGAGGCACTGCTAAGAGTAGTCATGAGTGAGCTGAATACTTGTCGGTTTGGTAGTTCCATATATCAATAGTATGTATGATTATGGCCAACCCAGGAAAGTATTGTTTCGGAAATGAGTTCGTACGTACAGGACAATCACATAAGAAGAAGAATATATATGAGTATTGTTTTCCAAATTGATTGATGTAGTAATCATACAAATTACCATTTAATATCAACTATCAGCAGTAAGATGAATTTCAGCCCTTTCAAAACAAACAATTCTAACCTAACATTAAAAAAGTCACACTATAGACTACATATTTCTGTAAACTACTTCACTATATTAAGAACTTGAAAAACTACAGAGTAGCAGTACAAAAGTAAAGCTAATAGCTAGGAAAACATGCATGACATGGTTGGATCATGGATGATGCTTCCATTTCATGAATAGAATATACGGATTCTAACACATGTTATATATCTTATACTACTATCTAGTGTGGAATATATGCAAACCTTCTGTTGTTTCAATCAATTTCATAGGGAATAAAATGTGTGATAAATGAATTATTTAATTTCGGTAGAATAAATCTCTGATACTCTTATCTTTAAAATAATTTAACCGAATGAGATACAGTTTCCCATTTTGATTATTATTAGAGTGGAGTGGATCCTACACATGAGCTATATAAGGCTCCATCACCAGCTCTCAAATTGTGCAAGTCCAAAGTCGAATCATATCATATACTACACAAGTTGCCTTGTTAGTTCACTCCTGCAACTCAAACCTTCTTTATCCTTCCATGGCTGCTACTAACGGATGTCCCAGTTACTTCCGTCTTTACTGCAAAAGGCAGGGACCAGGGGGTTATTACTGTGTTACTGTTCGAAATGGAAAACTCTGTCTTACTCGTCCCTGCAACGGAGATTCTAATCAGGTTAATTAACCGGCCTCTCATGACTCATGACTATATATATATATATTTCTTCCCCTCTTGTATGTACTATAGTTGTAGGTACATATTATACATGAACATTGCTTGAATGAATTTGTGTGTTGTGAAATTAAGCAGATGTGGTACAAAGATAATAGCTACAAGGTTGGTGTTATGCTGGTTAACCAGTGCAGCGGTAAGGTTGTTAAACATTCCAAAACTGGTGTTCAGGTGAGTGACTAGTGGTTCTCCTATATATACATTAATTCCTTCTCATTTTAATTACATGCATCATTCCGCGAAGAACAACGTAACTGATCATATTATAATTAATGGATGCAGTTGGAATTGGTGAACAAGCCATGCCATCTGGATAAATCTGTTTTGTGGTCCGAAAGTGCAGACATGGGTTGTGGATACACGTTGCTGAAGACAACCATGATCCTAACTTTGTTATGGATGCCTGGAATGGTGTTATTCAAGAAGGCACAATTGTCTCAATCTATCAGAACGTCAGCAACCAGCCTAACCGAAACTTTGACAACCAGCTCTGGAAATTTGCCCCTTGATTCTGTAAGTGATCACAACATGTACATGGTAATCTTTGTTCATGGAGAGATATTTATGATTTCGAACTTATGGATCGTTTGTTTACGTGTTTGGCTTGCTGCAGGAGATCTTGGGTGAAAAGTCGACATCAAGGCTGTTGAATAACTCTGCATTCTCTTTTAACTGTTAAATCATCTGCTTAATAAAAGGCATCTATGCGATGTCTGGTGTGTAATAAGGATTAAGGAGCATCTATACAAAAGGGTGCCAACGATCTTTAAATAGCCACTACTGTTTTGGCTATGTTATGTGAGTATATATTTGGTGTAATAAGAAGCATCTATGCTAAGCCACATATATATGGTATAAATATAAATATTTACCTAAGTCTCATCTCTTGAAACAACGAGAACGAATCAAAATCAAATTGAAAATTCAACTCAAAATGAAGATGATTGAATGAAGGTATCAATGAAATCGATAAAATCCATGAAAAACTACTGATAAAGGTAACCAAACTGCAGGTTTGTCAACCTGGATACCATGTCAGAGTTTGCTGAAGAGACGATGAAAATGAAGAAAGCATGTTGTAAACTGGAGAGAGTAAATTACACTTCTGCTCGTATTGATTGAATGAATGTACTCAATAGTCTATACAGAGAAGCAATGGTCATCAATTTATACAGACGAAGAATGTCCCTCCTAAACTAATTACAAACTAAGCTCAGTTCATTTACTTAATTTGTTAGTTTATTTACATAAAACCGAAATCCTGCAACACGTCAAACACAACATCTTCAGACAGACGCTTTGCTCTCTGAAACGCTCCCGCACTAGACTCCATGAACCGAACCAGATTGCACTGCTCTTGTTGCACTAATTCTTGGCCTTTGTTTGCTTGTTGATGCCGCATGTTACCTTCTGTTGTTGACAATATTATGTTTTTGCCAACCAAGGAAAGTAATGTTTCGGAATTGAGTTCATACAGGACAATCACAGAAGATGAAGATTTGTACGTTTGTTTGTTTCGCACTGAAGTTAGCAAAAAATATGCGTACTGTTTTCCAAATTGATTGAGGTCGTAATCATACAAATTACCATTGAATATCATCTATATAGTAAGCTGAATTTCAGGCCATTCAAAACAATTTCCAACCTAACATAAACAATAACACTAGACTGCATATTTTCTGCAAACTATAATAAGAACTTCAAAAACTACAAAGTACCAAAGTAAAAGCAAATAGCACAACATGCATTAGACATGGTTGGATCATGGATGATGCTCCTATTCAGTTTTTTCATGTTGTTTCTCTTCCCTGCTTGAGCTTTTCTCAAAAGTCATTTGCTGCACCAAGAAAAGAGAAATGATTTGCACGAACAGAAAGAAAGAGAAGCAATAAGTTCTTTATCATTAGTTACTGCCCAGATACGAGAACTACAATCACAGACTCTTCATCAGAATTTATGATATAAGTAGGTAAATGCATCAATTCGTTGACAAATCCAATATCCTTAGTACCAGATCACTATGAAATCAGTTTTGAGATTCAGCCTCAACCTCTATCTCATAGGCTATCTGCAAAATTTGAAGCAAGTTAGAAGAAAAGACTTGATAATGTATAAAATCATGGAGCATTGAGCAAGATGTATGCGTAGGTGACAGCCACTTCAGATTAGTTTTAAACTGATCAGACCTGATGTAACCAGAGACCTAAAATAAAGCCTCAATTATCTTCCGCACAGAAAAAATAGACCTATTTATACTATCCAATAAAAAGCTCAAAAAGTACACTTCTGCGCCTGTGCATTAGAAAATTGGAAATTCAACCTGCTAAGAATGCACAATGTAACAGACTGAATAATGTAGGGAAACTAAAGGATCAAATTAGGTATCATCAACGTATGGAGAAAATGTAATAAACTAAAGGATCAAATTAGGTTGAATTAACTTGCAACTTGACAACATATTGCATAATCAAAAGATAACCAAGTCATCTTTGAGCCAATAGGTCTCGTCCCAAACAAGAGCAAAGCTTACGTGTGAAATTTCACCACGGAGTTTGATAAACCACTCAGGCATATAGTTAGGATTTATGAACACATCATACGTAATAACTCAGTAAATCTTGATGCTCTACATCTATGTTGTGTGTCAAAACTGTCAATACAACTCATATCTAAACAGATCAACCAAACCCTCAATCACTTTTCGAACATCAAAAAGACGAGCAAATACTTTTCTCAGACTCGCCATGCATTTGAATGACTATTTTCATTCTAAGTTGAAAACACATAAGCTTTCTAAAGTGCATTATATCAAAAGCTTTACAGGCTTACAAACTGTAGAACTACCAAGTAACTCGAACAAATAAGGCCTTGAGCAACCATCATACTATCCTCGTTTATTACTATATTGCCCATCACACTCTCCATCATAAGGCACCCACATATCCACATAGAATCTCAAAGGCTTCCTCAACTTCTCCTTCCACTCATCAACATGAGGCAAATGACCAGTAACAGCAACAGAACTATCATCCTTCCTACTATCAAGACTCAATACATAAACATTCTTCCCAAACACCTCACTCATCGCCTTCAACGTTTCCTCCATAATCTCCCTCCCATCTTTCCTAATATCCTCAGGCTCCACACAACTCCCACCCACATTCACCATTATCCTCCCTCCTTTCCTCATCCTCTGCCTTAACCTCTTCCAAGTCGCCGCGTCCTGAAGTTCGGGGATAACACAACCCCTACTAAACAAATCCACCAGAATCCCAGCAAAACCCTCTCTAACTTCAGCATTCAACGCATTACCTATAAATATACATAGATCAAACACAAATAACTTCAAATTTCGAATAATTTAGAATCTCTCAATAAGTTACAATCAGTTACCTGTGTGGATAAACAGTCGATTCTCGTGCTTCTTCTCAAGCTTTGCGAGGCCGAAAAACTCCCTAGCAACCGAAATGACAGAAGGATCAAGCTCCCAGCCATGAATTACAGCTTCAGGGTACATTTCGAGAATGATTTTGGCAGCAGAGCCAGCTCCGAAGCCGAGAATTGCAATAGGTCCAGGAGGAAGAAGGGGAGGTAAAGTGGCGAAAACGTCGTAATAGGAATTGGTTAGGGTTTTGAAGCGATAGGAAATACTGTGGATGTTTCCAGGAACGTCGAGGAGGAGGAGGCGGGAGCCGGCTAGAGGGTGGTCGGCGGCGCGGGAGACTTGGAGGACTCGGATGTAATTGTGGCGGGACTTGAATTTGGCTAGCGTTTTGACGTGCTCGGTTGGGATTGCGTCGTCGTCGTCGTCGTCGTGGGAGCGTTGGGCGGAGATGGTGATTTGGGGGAAATTGGGTTTTATACGGCGGAGGAGAGTGGTGGTTGGGAAAGAGGTGGGTGATTTTGGCGGCAGGGTTTGACAGTTGGGATTGGGAATTATATTTCTAAGTCCAGCTGAGAGTGAGAGCATCATCCCAGCTCAACTCCAAGTGAAAGAGCTCGCAACTTTACATGCTTCAATTCAAAATTGATAGTTATAAAACCGAGCCAACTTAACTCATCTTCAATTCATCAGAGCATAAATCCAAATGGTGTACTCCCTCCGTCTCGGTGAGAAGTCTACGTTTGCTTTTTACACGATTTTTAATGAGAGGTTTTGTTTGATATTGATTTATTAATATAGAATTGAATATGGGCCAATATATAAATGATATGTGGTGGGCAAAAGGATTAAAGTAAAGTGTAAAGTTGGAGATAATGATTAAAGTAATATAAATTGTATGTGGGGGTAGTTCCAAAAATATAAACGTAAAGAATTGATTGGGAGAGAAAAAAAATACGTAAAGAAATGAGGGGACATATACATGAGTATTTAGGTAAATTCAGCACCAAAATCAGAATGTTATCCTTTTCGTTTATATGATGATGCCACATGTTGATTCCTCGGTTTCATCCCTAAGGTCCCTAACTTGAATATCACTTTTGTCGTCAATTAGATTCGAGAATTAGCCTAGATGTCTTAGGTTCAATGGCATAGGTCAGATACTTTTTTTCCGGCTTTTAATCATTTCCTTCTATATATGATATCATGGGATTACCTGGAATTGGATAGTATTTATATTGCTCCCTATGATTAACAAAATTTTCCAATTTTCTTCCATATGTGTTTTTCCAACTTTAATTCATCATGTTCCTTTCGATTAATATTTATTATGTTATTGAGGGGTTTGAAAGTTAAACCTGAAAAATTGAAAACTAATTAGTGATTGTTAACTAAAATAACTACATTTTTATGTGTAATTCGTTATAGGGGGCTTAGGGGAGGTTTCTCTAAAACCACTTGGATTTTAGACATTGTGCCGAAAACTCAAACTTAAAAGTTGAGAGTTGAAAGGGATTTGTCAATGAGTACACAAAGTTGTACTCCATCCATCAACATGAAAACTCATCTGTTTGATTGACTTCTAAAAAAGTACTCCTAAATTCTATGGGAGAACAAATTTACCTCATATATTATCATTTGGTTTGAGAGTTATAAAAGTGATTGAGTGGTTATGAAGTTGAAGCAGCAGATACGACGTACTGCGATTAGAGTAGAGATAAAGGTGATTTGACTTTCTCTGAAATATGATGTTAGCTCCCAATAAATGATAATTTGATAGTGAAATTTGTAGTTAAAAAAAAGACCATAGTTTCTCATCAATTACATCTAGGTCCAAAGCATTGATCAACTTTTAATTCTCATTTCATTTCCGTCAAACCAAACATGCCCTTATTGAAATTCTTTTTTTTTTCTAAATTTTTTAATTTTTTAAAGAGCTCCAGTACCGGAGTTGACGACTACCCTGTGTAGAAGTTATAAGTCCAACACTAAAAATTTAGCACAACTCCAATTGGACCTGTGTTGAGTTGTACAAGCTTTAATTGGAGCTTTACTCAGCTCCAATCGGAGGTCCACATCTTCGATTGGAGTTATAAACATGTCTAAGGTGTGTGCGGTCCGATGGGTTATTTAATTTAGAGTGTTGGTGAATTCTGGATGATTGCATAAGTCGGTTTAAAGCGTGGGCTTAACTTTCACCAGTTCCAATTCGCAGCACTTGAACTCCAAAACTGATACCAGTCCATAAGCCCAAGTCATCCCAATCTAAAGCCCAAATTCAGTTTTCCCCAATTCCACTTTTCCTTTTCTTCCCCCACACACAAACACCACTGATCAATTCACCATTTTCTTCTGAAAGACAAAACAAAATAAGAAAGAATGGGTTACGTCCTGCGAGTAAGATTCGCGTCGTTCTTCACCGGCGCTGCCGTGGCATCCGCCGCCGGATTCTATTTTCTGCACAAGGATTACAGAGTCGCTCATCAAGCTATTACTGAGCAGGTAAGTCACTTTCAGA
Organism: Plantago ovata; assembly: GCA_028274465.1. Classification (NCBI taxonomy): domain Eukaryota; kingdom Viridiplantae; phylum Streptophyta; class Magnoliopsida; order Lamiales; family Plantaginaceae; genus Plantago; species Plantago ovata. Next base: position 30,159,494 of record CM051455.1, on the reverse strand, counting down.
ATTTATGAAATTATTTTATTATACGGTATGAGCTGCTTAGGGTGTTAACTTGTTTGATAAGAAATATTTGTGCTGTATTAATGATTAATAATTGATACCAAGCATATCAGATTTCCTTTATCGATTTGCGTTTTCTGCTACTGTGACTAGTGAGGAAGAAATAGGATAAGTGTTAGGGCATCAATGCCTTTAGGTTCAACTTCGGATTAAAACCAGTTGGGAATATGCTTGATGGAAATGCATTTTAGCTTATGTTACAGAAATTTTGCTTGATCGAATATGATATGCTTATTGGTGCCAAAAACTTAAGAGTATACATAATCTGTGGAGCGTATTGCAGTGATTTAAGATTGTGGCAAATGTAGGTAATTTCAGTGCATAGCATAGCTCGAATCGTGATGGTGCTTAGAATTATGATGTGGTTACATGTAGTTGGAAAGCCATCTCAAGGTCAATCTCAGTTTTGATAAATGGTGTACAAGTTTTTTGTACTTATTTGCTTTGAGTATTTCGCTTTGAACTGTTCCAATATACTGACCGCCATACAGGATATTGATATTCTTTTTGTGCCCTTTGATTGTTTCAGATAAACTTCGTGCATGCGTTTTTGTTTGTTATCTAGGTTGGGACTTGGGTGTATGCTATACCTTGAAGCTAGACTAGAACAGTGAAGATTGATCAAACTAATAATTTAAATCAGACTGGTTCGATGATCAAATGTGTGATTCTACAATACAATTGTGAATATCCCTATAGTATGAATTGTAATGATCAAACTTGGAGTGTATCATTTATGATTAATCGTATTGATGTATAACTGTAAACTTTGGTTGCTCTCAAGCTGAAATGCCCTGTGGTTACTGTTGCAGATATTAATTTTGATCTGAATCGAAACTTACTTTGTGATGCCAATAATTTTATGTATGTCTTTGTGCTATGTATGTAAGCGTATAGTATAGGGCTATAGCCGTCATTTAAAACTGCAGTAGATGGAGATGAATTTCATAGCATAAATTGCTCAAGCAACTAACTCTGATTGGTCACAATATACAAATTGTTGAAATCCTGCTGTTAAGGATTAAATGTGAGGTTATGCAATTTTTAAGGAGCATTCTGCTTTCAGATCATGGTCCCGATTCCCAAAATGCAAAATTGTACTTTTCTGGTTTCACAATTACTAGTACTAATTTGCTGAACTTTGAAGCCGGTATCACTTTCCCAACTTGTTGAGTACTACATGATTCCTGGCACATGAACCGAAGGCATTTGAATCCTTCGCTCAAGCTCATCCTAGAAGTTCTGATGTGGCTCTTGTATGGTTTTTGCTTATTATTGACATTGAGTTTGTTTGAGTGCATTTAGTACACTTGTCACCACCATTAACCTTAAACCTTGAAGACTATCATCTGACCAGTGACATGGTTCCAACAAATAATTAGATTCGAGTGCTTCAGTTGTTCCTTGCCTATATTTCAAGTTTTTGTATTGGATATTTGGTATTTCATCATAGAGACGAAATGCTGAATGAGTTCTTGATTGCATAGCGCCATAGCCGTTTCCGGCATCTAATTGGCTATGAACTAGGAAGTACTTGGTACATGAAGTTATAACAAAGGATTTTTAACACCCTGGAAGTTCTATTTATCGAAAAAGTTAGTTGGAAGGGCTTAGTAAAGCAAGGATTGGGCAATTGTCATTGATTGTTTGGTGCATTAGTGTCCTCAGTCTCGAAGTCTTCCATATTGCTATGAATTATATGGTGGAAAAGTTAAATTGTGAATACCTCATTCTGCCAATCTTTAATAGGTTAGATTTCCTGCTGAGACACCCTTTAGTATATTCTTGACGGGTCATTCAAGTTCCATTTCTTAGTGGTGTACAACTTTTGGTGGTATTGGATTTTGTACTTAGTTCTCTTTGTATGGTCCATGTATATACCACCATACAGGAGGTGGACGCAATATTGTCTGCCCTCTAATTGTTTTAGATTCTTTCATCTTTTCTTCTTGACAGCTTGAATTTTGCTTTGTTATCTAATTTGTTGGCATGTTATACTGCTAAAGAGTTAAAATTCTAAAAATTGATTTTCAATCACATGGATATTATTTGTTTTGATAATCAATGGTGAATTCTATAATACCCTTTAATAATGATTTGTGGTCGTCAAACTTGAAAGTATCAAGTATTACTAATTCTATTAAAATGCTGTAGGACAGTTTAGTAAGAGAGTGACACGATTATGTTATCTGGTGAATTTATCTTAAATATCTGCAAATATGCACTCTTGATTTCTTATTTGTCAAGTACTTCATGAATTTGCATTCCAAATATGATGTCTAGTACTCTAGTATTACTGACTTCTAAGTGCTGGAGAACTATTTAAATGTAGAACAATTTCCCCGACATGATTAGTAAATGTAAAATAATTTCACTTATTACAACTATTTAGATGTTCACCAAAGAGATAATGAGATGGTGTTGTTGGATTCTTCGGCTTAGTAAAAGTGTTCCTAAAAGGTCAACTATGTCTGGCATTCCTTGGTGTCCCATTACATCATCCCATTTTCAGGGTTTCTTTTCTTCGGCTCCCTAGTATTTTTCTTTCTTCTTTACATTAAGGAAAGAGTATGCTGGTGAAGTGGTGATGAGCATATTACTTCGGTTCTGAAGTCACTTTCTTTGCTAGTACTCCAGAATAATATTGGTATACTCATTATTCATTAATTTTATACACAGTAGGCTTCGGAGAAACCAACATCTTGAAATAAATTGAAAAAGAGAAAGTGCTGAATTTCCTGATAATTTTGAGTAATAGTAGAATTCACATGATCCCATTTCTTTCTAGCTGAAATTTGCGTGAAGAAATTGAAGTATCTTTCCTAGCTGAAGGTTGTCTTTCATTTCATGTATACGGACCCCTTTTATGCAGGTAAATGGACTCTACAAGTCTCTTGATGGGCGTATAGCTTCACTGGAGAAGTTAAAAGAAACTGAGGCACCAAAGCATGTGGAAGCTGCTGAATAGATCTTTCCTGTTACCTACCTATGTGAGCAACAACAGTAAGCCCTGAGAGTTTTTTCCTCTTCGAAGCAAACTTGGTTTAAGTTCCATCGGACATTTTCAGCTTTCTGTAGACCAGGATGTCCCTCAGACTGGAAAAACTAATGATGTTAATTGTAATATTCCGACCAAAATATTTTGTGGTTGATAAATGTGGAAAGAATCTTGTTAATGTGATATAACTACTTGCTAAATAAGACAATTGGTGCTCCAGTTTTAACATTTCTCATCTTGATCTTCCTGTGTCTCCTTTTCGTTTGGGTAATTGGGTGTATTAGTTCTGATCCGTAGTCAGTGCAACGCATGCCTATGTTTGTCTCTTGGACTAAGCAGATTCCGAAATCAAAGAAATGTATGAAATACTTGAAGAATGTTATCTGTTGAACAATGAGGACAACAAGGTTGATGGTCTCTGAAAATTAAGGGTGTTTGGGAGTTGGGGAAAGAAGCAACATATGAATGTTCTCGGAACACATTTTCACGGGAAGGGTGTCATTTTATTTTTTTTCCTATCGTTGTTGGTTTCATTTCTAGCGTTAATCATATTTATTTCTGTCATGAATTTTCCATGCTCAAGTTTTAACACTTGTTTTTCTGGCCAGCAAAAACAGTAAATATGAGAGGCTAACAAGCAGTCATGTGGCAGCTGTATAGATGCACATAAATGATTTTTTTTTATTGGAAAGGCCAAAGACAACCACATGTTCTTTTCTCTTATAGATAATTCATCTCCCACTTACTTTTTTGAGAATCAATAGAAGTATTAAACCCAATACCACCACAAAACTAAAACATTAAGCATTAAACGGTATAGCCTCTATACTAATGGCGGTTCTAAGCTTCCGAGCAATGAACTTTCCATCCGTGAGCCATTCTTGCTATGAACAAAGATATAGATATCGCCAAGGTTGCAGCCCTATGTTGAGAATCCGGTGTGGCATTGCCGAGCCATCAGGGCAGCCAGCTCCAATGGGGCAGAAGACAAAGTATAAGGATGGGCTGTTCGAAAAGGCATTCATGACTCTGTTTGCTCGGAAGATGGAGAAGTTTGCAAGAGGTGGTGAGAATGAGAAGAAGGGATGGTTCGATTACGACTATGAATCGTTTGTGGATGTATCGAAGAGAGTGATACAAGGAAGATCGCGTTTGCAGCAGCAGGAAGTGGTTAGAGAAGTGCTCCTCTCCATGCTTCCTCCTGGTGCCCCTGATCAAGTATGATTAACATCTTATCCTCTTTCTTCCTCTGTAGGTTACTCACTTACTTGGTAATACGGCACTGTTTTTTTTTTTTTTTTTTTAAGTCATAGATAGATAGATTAAACCGGAACAAGTTCAAAGGGTACAAATTGTCTTAAGTTACGATCCAAACTGAATTAAAGGAGTCTAAGATAAGTAAAACATTTAACCAACTAGGCATGATGTCCCAAACGAAATGCAAAGAGTCACAAAAGTTTTGGTTTCTTCCAAAAGATCTCTTTCTTCTTTCATTGGCCAAATGATCTGCAACCGAATTAGCCTCTCGATACACAAAATGATCTGCAACCGAATTAGCCTCTCTATACACAAAATGGAACTGCACTTCATCATGCTTCCTAATCTTTCAGTGGCGTCCTGCATAAAGCCTCTCATATGGTATGGTTTTATTATCAAGATATATGGTATGTTTTAATAGTGAGGAAGAGATTATAAAGATAGAGAAAAAGAAATAAAATGTTGGAATGGCTTCTTGTGTGCAAATACGTAGTTTGTAGTTAAATGTCTAAAATGATTCAAAAAAAAAAAATTGCTAGCTATGGGGTTCGAACCCATGCGCACTTATGTGCAGAAGATCTTAAGTCTTCCCCCTTAACCTCCCGGGCAAACTAGCTTGATGTACTAATAAGCACAAAAAGGGTTTATAGATTCGATGACAAAATATGGTTTACGATGAGTTTATAATGAGTTACTAAATCCTATGTTTTGAATCTCGTCTCGGAGGCTGTCTCGGACGACCTCCTGAGAAGGGTCAACCCGGGTCATCTCAGAGGGATGTCTCGGTCCATTTAATTAATATATCAAATTATATATAACAAATACTATACATATTGCATTGAAAATTAAAACATAAATGTCAATATAAATTATAAACTCATAGAAATCAAAATAAAGTCACTCATAGTAGTAGTACATCATTAGAATTTAGAACATTACATGATCCAAATTCCAAACCAAGCAAACAAGTTCAAAGTCCAAAGCTTTTTTTTTTATTAAAAACCCGGGTCAACCCGGGTTAACCGTCCAAAAACTCGGAAAAATCCCGGGTTAGCGAGATTTTTCGAGTTTTTGTGGTTCCTCTCAGACATGCGTCCGAGAAGCGGTTAAACCGGATCAACCCAGGTTGACCCGGCGAGATCGAAAACGTAGGTTAAATCGTGTGGAGTACTCATTAGTCATTAGGATCAACTTGAGTCGAATACTCGTTAGGATCGAGTGACATAACACATTTTGGTATTTGATTTTAGTATGCCATAACAAATACAATCACCTTTCGTAAACCAGTTAAACTAATTATTTGTTGGCCTAATCATCTGTGGAGAAGTTCATATGTTGCTCTCACTACTTCTTTGTGGTGTAGGAATTTATTATGTCTGAAACTTAGTCCCTGCAATTTTGGGTGGTACCAACCTTGACATCATTTTGTAACCCGGGGTAGCATGACTCCTAGCCATATATGGGCTCGTTTGATTACCAATACTGCTTGAATGATACAATGGTCCCATCAACCAACATACTTTTGTTCTTACTCGTGTGAACCTCATAAACACGGGCCAGGAAGTTACCTGAGTTAGACCCTACCATTCCAGTTGGTACCTACTCTTGTATTATTTGCTACCACCTAGCTAGTGACCGACACCTGAATATTGGGTTGATCGATTGCCAATAATTCTTCGAATGGTTCGACCATATGGGCTTGCTTGATTACTTATACTTTTCTAAGGATGTTATAGTAGTCCGGCCCATCATCCAACATAATTGTTATGTCTCGCTCTTGTGAACCTAAAAAACACAACATAGGTAGTCACCCAACTGAGACCCTACAATTCCACTTGGCACCTACTATGATATTATTTGCAACGACTTAGTAACTGACACCGGAATATTGGGCTTGAGGCCCGACCATATGGGCTTGCCGAATTACAAATTCTTCTCTAGGGGTGATTGATATAATGGTCTCGTTAGCCAACATACTTTTGTTCTCACTCATGTGAACCTCGGAAACACATCCTACATAGGTAGTCATCCAACTTAGACCCTTGATCAATTCCAATTGATGCCTACTCTAACCTTATTTGCAAAAAATGACACCCGAATATTGGGTATGAACGATTACCAATACCTCTTCGAATGTGATAGAATGGTCCCGTCAATTGAATATACTTTTGTTTACCAATACCTCTTCGAATGTGATAGAAGGGTCCTGTCAATCGAATATACTTTTGTTCTGACTCGTGTGAACCTCATAAGCACAACCGAGGTAGTCACCTGACTTAGACCCTACAATTCCAGTAGGTGCCTACTTTGATATTATTTGCAACAACCTAGTGACCTACGTACCCCCTAATATTGGGCCTAAACGATTACCAATACTTTTTCGAATGTGATATAATAGTCCCGTCAATCAACACACTTTTATTCTCATTGGCATGTCATTGTGTGCAACTCAAAAAAACATGAGAGGGTGACTACTACAAAATATGTACATAGGTTTACTTTAGAGTAAAAAGTCTCGAAAACTAACGTACCCCCTAACATTGGGCCTATCCCGTCAACCAACACACTTTTATTCTCATTGGTGTGCAACTCGAAAAAACATGAGAGGGTGACTACTACAAAATGTGTACATTAGGGTGCTAAAATACTAACGTGCTGGCTATGGGGTTCGAGCCCATGCGCACTTATGTGCAGATGATCTTAAGTCTTCCCCCTTAACCTCTCGGGCAAATCAGCTTGAGAATCCTCATTTAACAGATAAACGATTTCATCCGACTTATATTTCCACTGTTAATTATCTACATGTGATTTAGTGGTAAAATAACCGATTAATAAAACAGTTTATTCAATTCATATTTAGAATTCGATTTTGTTCAATCTGTTTTGTTGTTTAGTTTAATTCACATTCAAAAAGCCACAAACGGCAAACATCAAATATAAATTGTCTTGATCGTTTCGATTTTAAAAAAAACAAAAAACAAACAAACCTTCCGCGGCAAAAATTTCCAAGACTGGACCAGACGTCCAGACCCAAGTCACCGAACAGAATTGGTCAGGACCGGAACCGCCCCGTCTATTCTCGGGAGGAATTATTATTTGTATTGAACACTTTAATATTTTTCTATTAAAACGAAGATCATAAGCTTAAAGTCGAGCTATTTTTTTATGTGACAGTTCCAGAAATTATTTCCACCAACAAAATGGGCAGCAGAGTTCAATGCGGCATTAACCGTACCTTTCTTCCATTGGCTGGTTGGCCCTTCTGAGGTAAAAATTACATTACTCGTATAGTCGTATCCCCTAATTTTACTTCCGTCATGTTATTTCATTGCAATAAGTATTAAAATTTTCAAGTATTTGTAACCATTATTTTGGTACATAACTTCAAAACGGAAGATGAGATTCCTAAAATTCAAATGACTCCCCTACTCCATATCCCATTTTTTGCGAATTTGACCGCACATGAGTATTTATCAAATAATTCATGTGGCTTATGAGTTATGATTATGACACAAGTACGTTTAGTAGGTGATCGAAGTAGAAGTGGATGGAGTGAAGCAAAGAAGTGGAGTTCTTATCAAGAAATGCAGGTAATTAAAGTTTGTATCACGTACCCTTATTAATAAGATCATGTCATTTTTAACCACTCCTCCTAATTGAATTGATAATCTTTGTTATTATAGGTACCTGGAGAATAGTGGATGTGTAGGGATGTGTGTTAATATGTGCAAAATACCTACACAGGATTTTTTCACCAACGACTTTGGACTCCCATTGACAATGACTCCAAGTATGTTGTTACTTGTTACCTTAATATCCATTATTTACACATTCGATATCGTTATGTCTTACTTCGTATTATTTAACTGATGTTTGTATGTATTTTAGATTTTGAAGATATGAGTTGCGAGATGGTGTATGGACAAGTTCCTCCACCATTCGAAGAGGATCCCGCTACCAAACAACCTTGTTTCGCCAATTTATGTAAGTCTTTAATTATCTTGCAAAATTTCAAGCTTATTTTTCACTTTATACTGAATTTTCAGCCTCTACGTTGTTTCAGGCTCCATAGCCAATCCAAACTCAAGTGTATGTCCCAAACTGCTACAAACATGATGCCAAAACACCTTATGGAGGAGATTTTAGTTGCTACAAGTGTAATTTGCATGAGTGCCTTTAAATTTATCACCATGAAGTCCATGAAGATATAGTGCATACAAAGTCAATATGTTATATAGTTACTCGATACTATTAATTTGTTGGAGTGGTTGTGAGTTGTGTCTCTATACATCTTTTGGTGTATTTTATAGAAGATTTCACATTTTTGTATTAACTGTATAGGGTACATATATTTTCTTGAACATAAAATTAAACAACCTCACATTTTGACCATTCTTGTCACGAGTTGTTATGACCCAACTTACGAAATTTTGCCCAATTTATTATTTATTTTTTAGTCGATGAAAAGTATTTACAATGTTGAAACTTGATAAGTTTTGTGTGATGGGATAAGTATTATGCCATTATGGAATCATAAGGTTGTCGATGATAGAATTCCAACTCTCCCAAAAGCTCGAACATTCATGCAGACATGAGTCAAATGATTATAATACCATGATATTATTCCAACTCTCCCAAAAGATCAAACTATTGAGGGGGTGCGGAATCTAGTAATTTATACTCATTCGTTTTTTCAGATTCTATACGTTTGCTTTTGGATTAGAGTTTTAGGAGATTTGTATAATGAGTGTAGTGTGTTGGTTAGTGACAGGACCCACAATAAAGATGTAAGATAAAGATTTGTCAAAACTAGAAACGTATAGAATCTCAAAAATGATAAAAATGGAATACGTATAGAATTTAAAATAACATATGAATATTAATTTTCCAATAGTTTAGTGTAATTACAGAAGTTGGAGGTCAGCACCGTTACTGATTGAACTACTTTATAGTATACGAGTGTCTCGTGCAATTCACCAAGGTCTATAGATCAAATCCCATCAAGGCATCAATCAGCGACGGATCCAACCCATGGCTGGGTGGGCTTCAACCCGTGATGTCCCAGAAAATTCAATTTTTTTTATATGTGGTATAAAGGCATTATATTTACATAGCATATAAAGTGGTTAACAAAATTTATATTATTCATGTCTCAATAGGGCAGAGCCAGCAGCAGCGCAACAAGAGGTGGTCTTGCAGGACATAAGTGGATTACTAGACCAAATGGAAGCTGTACAATCACATGTTGTGTACAGAGAAGCCAAACCAAGTAGCAGATGCATTGGCAGCAGAAGGAAGAAAGAAGACTTTTGGAAGAAAACCGACGGAACCACCAGTGCATTCTTTTGCTATGTTTTAAAATTAGGATTTGGCCAGCCGGTCGAACCGGTTAGACCGTGAAACGGAGGGTGACCGGCTCGTTGGAGCACATAAAAGCGGGGTTAGGCCGGAGGGCCCAGAACCGCTCAAAGCCGCCCAAAACTGGATTGAACCGGCAAGCCGGAACCGGACTGAGCCGGCGGTTTTTACGGCTTAATAATAAAATTGTGTTAAAATTGTCAACAATGAGGATTGAACCCAGGCCAAAATACATGGCATACAAGCATACTAAACCACTTGAACTAAGGATTGTGTTGTACTTTGTGATATCAAGTAATATATATACTCCCTCTGTCCCACTTTAAATTACTCATTTTGCCATTTATGGCGTCCCATTAGAAATTACTCAGTCCATAAATGGAAAGTTTTTATTACTATTTTATTATACTAACAACTCCTATATATAATTAAATATTCACTTACTCCCACTACCTAACATAATTACAATTAAATATTCAATTACTCCAAATCTCTCTCTCCCACTCTTATATATAATATGCAAAAGTAATGTTTTTCTTAAAAATTGTGTTTTTACTCAAATGGGTAAATTCAAACGGGACAGAGGGAGTACATATATAGAATCTACCTACAACATTTCTTGGAAATGAATTTATATAAAGTAATCATTGTTCAATTGTATTTATTATTAAATAAATATATTTGACACACATTAAAATAGCAAATGAAATATTAAAAATAATGGTTATCAAAATATATAAAATATTAATGTATAATTTTTTCCTTTTCTTTTTAAATAAAGAATAATAATTATGATATTTTTAGTAATTTTGTAAGATATTTTTTTTTTAAATATAATCGAAAAATTTGGTAACTTAATTGACCTAATCAAAAGATTACGAAGATTGAAAAACTAAAAATAAGTTAAGTCAATCAATATAGTGATAATGTTTATATTTATATAAGAAGAATATATTTACTTTATGTGTTCATATATGTAATGAAGTTATAATATTTGTATATATATGTAATACCGGTTCAATACGGCTTGGTACTGCTGAACCGGTCCGACCTCGGTCCAACCTTTTTTAGGGGTGGTCGGCTCGACTTCCGGATTCGGCTTTTAAAACATAGCTCTTTTGTTTATATTTGGGATATTAGCCCACTGTGGCTAACTAATGTAATTATGAAGGATAATGTAGTTTCTTATCGCACTGTAAACTCTTCCTAATGTTTAATATGAATGCTTATTTCGAAAAAAAATAAAAAAAATTATATTACTAAGGTAGTGTTTGCTTGCCAAGGAAATGTGAAAATTCAATGAAGACTTTTCACATTTCCATTGTTTGGTAGCTAATAAGAAAGGGAAAAAAAGTAGGGGAATTGGTTCAACCACGTTCTCTTCTAATTGAATCGGGAATTCATTCCTTCACAAATTTCCCCTCAACAATACATGGGAATTAGGAGGTATTTGCATTTTGGGAATGTTACATCATCACATGTCACCATAATTGTCTCCATGGTAAGATCTAATACGTAGTATATTTTAGGGTTTCTTACATATACTACCCTTGTTAGTTCATTTTATTACAGATATACTATCGTTAGCCAAACAATTACATCCAACACCCTTGTTAGATAGATTTAATTACACCTAAACCCACGAATTTGACTTTTGGCGAATTAAATCAATGTAAAGACAGTTTTACCCTTGGTCAAATATTGAATTCTGACTTTGACCAAACAACTCCTCTCCAATTTTCATTAATTACACATTAGCCTCAAATCGTTTCAATTTTACCAATTTCGCACTTAATAATTCAACATAAAACATATAACTTCTTTAAATTCTAAATTTGTCCCAAATTTTATTGCAACTAAGCCCTAATAATTTTTTTATTTTAAAATATCACTCAAAAAAATTAGAAAAATATTTAAAAAAAAAAAGAAAAAACAGCAAATCGGAGCTGCTTTGCCGCCACAGCACCGATCAAATCGGAGTTGTACAGCTCCAATGTGATCGGAGCATGTAACAACACCGATCAGATCAGAGTTGTGCATGTAACGACCCGGCCCACTAACGGGCCGAGACCCAGCCCAACGAGCCGGCAAGGTTACTCATGGGCGCTCTCCGGGGTGATATGCTGGCCCCACAGACCAACACGGGTTCTAATCCGCGCACTTTGTCCTCACTCGTGCGCGCACCGGGAACTTCCCAGTGGGTCACCCATCCTAGAATTGCTCCAGAGCAAGCACGCGTAACTCTGAAGTTCTTATAGGTGGATTCCCGAAAAGAAAGATGCACCTTGTTGGTATGAGTAGCGTTGTCAACCCTTTTAAACCTCTTAAATCTGGGGCGTTACAGTGCAACTCCGATCTGATCGGAGCTAGTCACAACTTCGATCGATCAGAGCTAGTCACAACTCCGATCGGAGCTGTAAAGCTCCTATAAAATCGGAGCAGCACTGCTCCGATTGATCGGAGCAAGTCACAACTCCGATAAATCCGACTGACTAGAGCTCCAGCCACTGTTCTAAAGAAGGGGAGAGGAAAGAAAAAAAAAAAAAGGAAGGAAGAAGAAAGAACAAGGAAGGAAGAGGAATGAAATTAAAAAGGAGAAACAAAGGGCCTAGTTGCAATAAAAATGCTAAGGCCATGTTTGGTCTAAATTTCCATTGAGTTTGGTCAACGGAAGAAGCTGATTTTGGACCCATATCTAATAGATTGACTAAGAGGGGGTTAGATGTAATTAGAGTGTCTAGTAGGGGTAGTGGATGTAAAATTCCCTATATTTTATCTCCATGGTCCCACGCTCAATATCTATTTCTACCATTTATTTACTTTAGAGACTGTTTGGTTTGGACTAGGAAAAGTAAAACCAACATTACCAAACCTATAAGTATGAAATGTAATAGGAAATGTGAGACTTTTCCATGATTGGTTTGCTAACATGCACTAGGAAATGTTTATTGGACCAAATTTTCATTTCCTTGTCTGATTCTGCAATTCTTAATTTTTGGAAATTGATGTTGTCGATAATACTCCATTCGCGTTTTTCTTAAACGGAGTCGTTTCGTCCCATTTTATTTTTACGATTTAATTTAAGATTTATTAAAGGTCAAACGAGGCAAAAAGAAGTCAACAAAATAAATGTAAAGAATCTAAAAAAACAGATGAGTACAATCAAGGGCGGAGCCAGGGGTGCCAGCTGGGGCGCCCGCTCACACCCCCCACCCCGAAAAAAAAATTCTTAGCTAACATTTATATTTATGACTTTTCAATTTTTTTATAGGTAAATTTAAAGATTTTTCAAGCCCCCCCACCCCCCGTCCCTGAGTACAATTGAAGCTAATCAACGATAATGAGCAACACAGAGAGTTGTCAACAAGAAGATTAATTTGAAGATATTATTAGTAATAATTAATTAAGCTAATTATAATATAATGATAATAAATAATTGTTATTAATATTATCATTATTATCATTATCGCAACGACTATACGAAGAAGGGAAATAGATCAAAACTTTGATATAGCAGCTACTACAATTCTAGAATCGGATAACACAAAATAGATTCGAATCGGAAATTATTGGTATCAAAATATGGAAGCACCTTACGGAACGTGAAAAGAAAGAAATTTCAACGACTATCAAATGAAATTAAATGAAATGAAATAAAAAGAATTAAAAGAATAAATAGAATAAAAAAGTAGAAAAGGATAATAAAAAGAATAATTAAAAAGAAGAAAAGAAAGGAGTGTGGAAAAAAACTATATGTAATTTGATAAGATATTTAAATAGAAAAGAAGAAAAGAACAAAAAGAAGAAAATAATAAAAAGAATAAAAAGAAGAAAAGAAGAAAAATAAGTGTGGAGAAAATAATATGTAAATTTGATGGCAATTTGAGGATAGTTTGGAGAAATCATGTGTAATTTGGAAGCCAAAATGTGAAAACATTTCCAAAATAGATTTCATGGCCTCTCCCATGAATTTCAACTAGGAAATGTTTGTTGTTTTGAAGAACAAATTCATGTAAACTACATTTCCGGTTAGCAAAAAGGAAATGTCGGTTTGACCTCTTTCACACATTTTCTATATACATTTCCAGCAAACCAATCAAGGGAATGTGTCAAAATTTTAGCAAAACATTTTCATTTCCTACCAAAGCTCTTAGAGCATTCCTTACTGTTAGAGGCTTGATTGGGGGTTTAAACACATAAGTCTAGAAAAAGCACATCTCGAATTGAAGTCTCCATTGGTCTGGGACATAATTGGAGCTTCTATTTTTTTAATAATCGAACCATTACAATTTCACAAGTAGCATTACAAAGCTAGTAATAAACTATAAATAATTCCGCACTTGGCGAGAATTGAACCTATGACCTCTAGTGTCATGACACCTCAGTCTAACCAATTGAGCTAAACCTCATTGGTATAATTGGAGCTTCTATGTGGAGCCATATATGTCAAATATTACTCCATGTCCTATTAAAAAAAGTATTAAACAATTATTTTTATAATGTATGGAGCTTAATTGAGGGCTAATATTTAGTAGCCTTTTTCCATGGATACTAAATTGTAGCTCCAAAACACCTCCATTTTTTTTGGCTTAATTGGGTTTAATTGGAAATTTAAGTTCGAATGAAACCCTAAAAAAGTCTCCATATGGAGTGCTCTTAATTTTATAATCTTATCATTTTCTTGTACATTTCCTTTCCTTTCCTTTAAAAAATTGTTGCATCCGTGTTAATATATAGTAAATTTTATTATCATCAATTAATCCAGTGTGATAAATTTTTTCTGGATCCGATATAGGTCAAGGTGCAGTTTGAATGCAGGAAATTTGGGTCCTGAATGCAGGAAATTTGGATCCAATGTCCTCGAAGAGTACTAATTTAAGATGTTTAAGTTTGTCATTACCGTGTAACTTGTAGTAATATGTTGCTCGTGATGGATAGCCGACGATTGATTTCTATCTGCAATTCGATCACATGAGGATCCAATGATGCTCTTTTGTTATTATTATTGCTCTTGTATTGTATTTGTATGTCGTTTCTTCCAAATGCTCAATAACTCCAATAGAGGCGCATCTTTGAGCCATGCATATCGTGTTTCTATTATTGCCACCTTGTGTTTTTTTTCTTATGTTCAATTATACAACTTGATGTGTGTGTGTGAGAATTTTGGATTAATGTGAAACTCTAATTTCTTTGTTTGACCAATCTGTGAGATTCGGGAGCCAGAATTTTAATAATTTTAATGTATTTTATATGAGATTAAATTGAACTAAGAAGATCAATACAAATGAAATGAAAAACTTGATAATAAATGGAGAGAGTACTACGGTTTTCGACTGAACTAAGATCAGATTGGACCCAAGTTCATCTTAAAGAAGAAAAAAAAAATATTTTGAAGAAAACTCAACTTAGGGACCTGATCATCCGATCAACATAGAATTTGATCAAGGCTCTATTTTCTTCGTCTGAAAATTGATTATTTTAAATTCAGTTCGGTTCAGATCAGTTCTAATGCATTAAGTTCAGTTCAGTTCAGTTCAGATTTGTTTAATAGTTTTTATAATGACTATTGATAATGCCAGAGCTGAAATTACTAGTGCTAGAGCAATTTACCTTTTATATTTAATAATCATTCCTAAAAATGCACAAGTTACTTTGGCATTAGCATTTTAGCTCTGGCATTATCACTAGCCTTTTATAATACAATAAGTTCAGTTCAGTTCAGACGAAGATAACAGAGCCCAAATAGTTCACGTTAAAATTTTGTGGACCACAACGGGTTAAAGTTTATGGATCCAGACTCATCTATACCGGAAAACTGAAATGTTATGCGGCAAATTAGAAAGGGCAATAAATTTCCTTCTCCAAACCAGTATAACGTGCCCGTGAAGTAAAAGCTTGGGGGCACCCGTGAGTAAATCTAATTACTAAATTAGTACTTGACTCTATTGAACAACATAAAACGCTAAAACATCGCTCTACGTTCACTCGGAGTTTCGGACAAAGTAGCATTTTGTTTTGGATTTTTAAGCAACCCATAATCACGCCCTATATTTGTGCATGCTTAATGCATCTCTTGTGAATACTATTGTTGAAGTTTGACTAATGCTTTTGGTTTGTGGGAAAATAGGGGAAAAGAAAAAAAAAGGAGAAAATTTTATTTTCTTACCATTTGACTTCAAGTTGAAAATTCCGGAAAAATAGAATGGATAGTTTTTTTGAAACAACAAATTGTTTATTAATGAACGAGCATAAAAAATTCTCGGTACAACAAAGTTCGAAACCGAAACATACCCCGAATCAATATACATAAATCCAAGTTATACCAAAACCGGCCTCGAGACTAACCCGTAAATGAATACAACAAAGTTGGATTCACTTTGACCACACCAAAGCCCAGATTCAATTTCATCTATTCCATAATCCACCCCAAATAAGCAAACTCCATCGAGAAGAGTCATAAGAAACCAATACCGTCAATTCATTATAACAAAATAGAACGGATAATAACTAAAACATTTACTAAAATTGAAGATCTTGGAAAATACTCGTATTTACTAACTTTAACACTCATCATCTATCTCATAATTAAAAATAAAAAGGATAATAACTAAAAGTAGAAGAATGAAAACATTTTTTTGGAAAAATTAAGTGAGATCAAGAGGAAAATAAGAAAAAAATTATTTTCCATAAAAATTGATTTCCCCCCTTCTTTTTTTCTTTTCCCCCGGTTTCTCTCAAACTAAATTAAGCGTTT
This sequence comes from Plantago ovata, assembly GCA_028274465.1. NCBI lineage: Eukaryota > Viridiplantae > Streptophyta > Magnoliopsida > Lamiales > Plantaginaceae > Plantago > Plantago ovata. Next base: position 30,143,070 of record CM051455.1, on the reverse strand, counting down.
AAATGGATATTACATTGTAAAAACTTTTAAGGGTATTTTTAAAGAAACAAACCTAACCTATCGACAACCCTTATAACCCCAAAAACTAACCAATGATCCAGCAAAATTAAACAAATCTGAATTATATTGTAATTAAGTATATTATTTTTGCAAATGAAAACAGACCCATAATTAGGCCTGTAAAATGGGTGGAAACCCGCTCAAATCAGTTCTTCATCCGCTCCACCTGCACACAAATATTAATTAGGGTAGTATGGGTGCGGGTGCTACCCGTTCAACACTCAATCCGCACAAAACTCGGTCGGATACCACACACAGCCCCCTAGAACTAAAAATAAAATAAAAATTACATTCTTCTATGTGGTCGTAAGCTTTTTGAGGGTGGGGTACCCAAAATCAGTTGGAATCGGGATAATCTAGTTTTGAAAGAGTGCCGTGCCATACTGCCATTAATATCAACTCGTGTTTGCGCAGTATTCCAACGCAAATTGTAATTCATGAGACAATAGAGAAAAACAATCGTTAGCATTGTTTCGTTAATTGCCTCAAAAGTTATCCGTTTAAAAGCCCAACATGAATGCTTTAGAAATGAAGAAACCTATCCTTGTCAAAATTAGATAAACATGGTTTATAAAGGAACCTCTAAATTGGAAAGTGGTGATAAGTTTTCGAAACAAACCTCTAAATTTGAAAATTATGACAAGAAAGATTACAAACAAACCTCTATAATTGAAAAGTAAGATAAAGTAATTTTGAAAGAAACCGCTAAATTTGAAAATTAAGATAAAGAATGATTTTGCAAGAAACCTTTACATTTTGGATCGATTGATACCTTTATAGAATTAGCCACATGCTTTTCTTTTTACTTTATTTCCTCTGCTTTTAAGATTTTTTATGTTTCCTTTTTTAGTTAAGTATTATAACACGCTTATTTTGAGTCCAAACACTAAAGTCACCCCACATGTCTTTTTTAGATGCTAGGGGGTAACCACCGCGACACCCTCTAATAGAGATGGTGGGTCCATGGACTCCACATCCTGTATTATAGGGTGTCACACTGATTACGCCCCTAATGTCTTTTTTAGATGCTAGGGGGTAACCACCGCGACACCCTCTAATATAGATGGTGGGTTCATGTGTGGACTCCACATCCTATATTAGAGGGTGTCGCAGTGGTTACGCCCTTAACATCTACATAAACGTATATTACATAGTGCTTTTAAAGACAATCATTAAAGAGAAAATGCTAAAAAAAAATAGAGAGACATCTCCAAATTTTGTGGGGCGAAAACTTGGACTAGCAGCAGTGTAGTTCCTACACGAAAATCACGCAGTCTCTTACAGGAATGAAACTTTGAACTCCAGTCATCTTCTTTCAAGTTTCAACACATCGGATATTTAAAGGAAAAGAAAAAGAAGCCGATAATCTTTTGTCTTTTCATGAGTTCCATTCCATGTCTCGAGCAGAATTAGTTATCCACCGTTGAAGACTTACGGATAGCTTTTGTCTCCTAGCTTGTAAAACTTTTGTCATATTTAACGCAGTTGATGTCTCGTGACTCAACTGTTGTCTCATGAACTCGCAACTACTAACGCCCTCTCTAACTAACTAGTATCTTAGTAGATTGTATCTATATATAGTGCTTCATTTTCATCCAAAATTCACCAACAATACTTTATTACAGCCAGCCCTTAATTTGGAACAACAACAACCAATCATGAAGTTCTTCACTTACATGTACATTCTGTGCACCTCTCTTTACTTGCTCATGTTATCTTCTTCTGCATTCACTTCCCAAGATTACACCAATGCACTCGAGAAATCCATCCTGTTCTTCGAAGGCCAGAGGTCCGGGAAGTTACCATCCAACCAGCGTGTCACGTGGAGGGCTGACTCCGCCTTGTCTGATGGTTCCGGTTACCATGTAAATTATGTGCCATTTTTTTTGCATAACACTGAATACTACTGTATTAGTCTTGTGATGGTCATGTGACATTTGTTTTTCTTGTTTTGGTACTTTTGGTTTCCAGGTTGACCTTGTAGGAGGATACTATGATGCAGGGGACAATGTGAAGTTCGGGCTGCCAATGGCGTTTACAACAACACTTCTCGCGTGGAGTGTAATTGAGTTTGGGGATTGCATGACGAATCAACTTGAGAATGCCAAGGATGCCCTACGTTGGGGCTCCGATTATCTTCTAAAAGCAGCCACGGCCACACCAGGCGCCCTGTACGTACAGGTGAGGAGCATCATTATCGTAACTTTGTGATATAGCTGATATTAAAAAATGAAATGAGTTAACATTGCTGACTCAACGGAATAGGTGGGAGAGCCGAATATGGATCACCGTTGCTGGGAGAGACCTGAGGATATGGACACATCACGCAATGTGTACAAAGTTACGCCCCAGAATCCTGGATCAGATGTAGCAGCAGAGACAGCTGCAGCACTAGCAGCTGCTTCAATCGTGTTCAAGCGTTCGGACCCTTCTTATTCTAGGAAGTTACTGAAAGCTGCCAAGAAGGTACTTATCAGAATCCGAAATTTCTTGCCTTAGACCTTAGCACTGGTGCATTTTCAAGTAAAGGGAATTAACTTTATTATTCTGAATCAATCATTCATCAGGCGTTCAATTTCGCGGATAAGCACAGGGGATCATACAGCGACTCTCTCGGTTCTGTAGTCTGCCCATTTTATTGCTCATACTCAGGATACAATGTAATCCAACTAGACAGTTCACTCCTTTTAATTTCTATCTATAACAGTATAACTCAAGTAACTATGTTCACAAGCTTTTCATGTTCTCTGATACAGGATGAGCTTTTATGGGGAGCTTCATGGCTTCATAGAGCTACAAGAAACGAGTCGTACATGTCCTACATTCAGTCTAATGGCCACGTACTTGGAGCTGATGAAGATGATTACTCATTCAGCTGGGATGACAAAAGATCCGGAACCAAAGTTTTGCTCTCCAAGGTCCTTATTTTATCATGAAATTCTTATAATTAAATAACCTGTTTTTTCGTAACATTTTAGGAGTGTTTCTTGCAGGATTTACTCAAAAACTGTTCATCTAATCGTAATTCTTCTTTGCTGTCTACTCCTCAGGGCTTCTTCGAGCAGAACATTCAGGAGTTCCAATTGTACAAAGCACATTCAGACAATTACATATGCTCTCTTGTTCCAGGTTCTCCCAACTTACAGGCTCAATATACCCCAGGTTTGTTGCTCTGAGTGTTCTGACCTTTAATTCTCTATTTGCTGATGTACAGAGCATTTCTATTTTATAAGCCAAATCAGATATTCGCGCGGCCTGACAAAATCGTTTGACAGGAGGACTATTGTACATAAGAACCGAAAGCAATCTCCAATACGTGACCACATCTAGCTTCCTTCTGTTAGCATATGCCAAGTATCTGAGCAAAAACGGAGGCATCACAACGTGTGGTTCTAAAACCATAACTCCTGATACACTTATCGCGTTAGCAAAAAAACAGGTTGATTACATACTTGGTGACAATCCTGAAAAGATGTCGTATATGGTGGGGTTCGGGGAGAACTATCCCCAAAAGGTTCATCACAGAGGTTCCTCTTTGCCCTCGATACATGATCACCCGTCCCACATTAACTGTGGCGATGGATTCCAGTATCTGTACACGGGATCGCCCAATCCAAACGTGCTCACTGGAGCTATAATAGGTGGTCCGGATAATCATGACAATTTCGCTGATGAGAGGAATAACTATCAGCAATCTGAACCTGCTACTTACATCAATGCTCCATTTGTTGGAGCACTTGCTTTCTTTGCTGACAAAACAACAACAACAGCCTAGCAAGTTGTTAATAGATTTAAAGCATAGCTAGTGTAATAGTCCTTGGTAAAATTTCCAAAGAGACTTTGGGCAAATTGGAACTGTACTTTCATCATTCTTAATGTTAGTGACAAGTGACAACAATATATCAACATTTTCAGTATTACTATGTGCACCCTCGCATTCTATATTTGCATTTCTAATCTGAGTAACACAATCTGGATTTATTTTTTTAAACAGCAAAAATGTTAGTATTAATAAATGATTTAATAAAAAATTAAAAACATGTGATGCAATGATGATGATCGAATTTGGGATACAAACTTCAGTCTGTCTACCATGATGTAAATTAGCTTGTTTCAAATGTTAACTGCGACGAGTTTCTAATCTGATTTAAAAAAAATATTATGAATGTTTAAAAGTTATGAAACAAGTTAGTTGGAGAAATAATTACAAACATTTCCTTGCGCATCGGTATATAACATAGCGAATTGTTGAATCCAAAAACTCAAAAACCTAATAGTTGCATACTTGCATAGTTGCATATGAACTTCATGATTTAATATGATTTGTTCTATTTGGATTTGCATTGGGTTAAAAACGCGTGTCTTCTTTATTTTATTATTTCACGTACATTTCAATAATCATATAATTCATATTTGGACTAAATAAAATCTACGGTGTCCATACAACAATTCACAAAAGAAGTTGAAATTGAGGAGAATCAAGTTTGAACACATTGATCCTAACTCCTAGCCAGATTTTCTGCCTATCCATCTTCAGTGACTAAAAAGTAGTACATTCAACTATAATTGACTGGCTTAAAAAAAAAAAAAAAACTACGAATAACTTGCTTTTTACTAAGGTTGATCCAAATGTATATACTCCATCCGTTCTCTCAGAAGTGTCCTGTTTTGACTTTTTTCGGTCAATAACTTTCAACTTTGACTCCTGAACTCAATTTTTCATAATATAATTTCGTTCAATACTTTATCATTATAGTTTAAGAGTAATCGTATGTCAAAGTTGAAAGCTGTTGACCGAAAAAAATCAAAACATGACAGTTCTAGGAGAACGGAGGGAGTAGTTGAATATTACAATTTGAAATGAATTTTGAAGTCTTTTAACTAATCCACAATTTAATAGTAGTTGACCTTGTGTTTGGTAGTGGATTTTGGAGGATGATTTTTAATTTTGAAGAACAAATTTTGGAGACTTCGAAATTCATTTTGGAGACTTCCATCCAAATTAGTGAATTACTCTGTTCTTAATATGGAGAAGTGCACTAGTAGAGGGACTACTGGACTAGTAGCCAAAACGTAGTGTGGCAGTGCGGTAATTACAATTTACAAGGAAAATTAACTCCGAAATCCCAATCCCTTTCACAGTTAATGAAGGAATTCAACGCCGTGATCTCTCAGAAACCACCATATCACATTAAAATGACCAAAATCTCAATAATAAAGAGTAAACTCCTACTAGCAGCAGCATAATAAACCCCTCCCTTTCTGGATCTCTCCACCAAACCAGAGATCCGACCCGATTCAATTCCACCATGTCGCCGCTCCATCTCCTCCTACTAACCCTCATCTCCGCCGCCTCTCTCGCTTCCGCCGAGATCCGCTTCTCCGAGATCCGATCTGACAGCCGTCAGATCATACCATTCGACGAGTTCGGCTTCACTCACCGCGGTCAATTAGAGCTCAACATCTCTCACCTCTCCTTGTCCGGCGCCAAACCCGACCCCTCCACACTCTCCAAGGTCGGTTTCTTCCTCTGCACTCGCGACGCGTGGCTTCACGTGCTCCAGCAGATCGAGGAATCCGAGATCACTTGCGCTCTCGATTCAGAGGCCGTACAGAAGGTTTTCACCTTCGATCAGCTACCTTCCGGCGGTGCTTCCAAGACGAATCGTCTCTACTCCGAGAACGATGCTGACCAGTACACTCTAGTCTTCTCCAATTGCATCCCGGAGCTAAAAGTTTCGATGAACATCCGATCGGCGATGTATAACTTGGAGGACGGGAAATCCAACCGCCGTGACTATCTCTCTGCTGGTAAAACTGTTTTGCCGAGACTTTACTTCCTGTTCGCGATGATTTACTGTGGTTTATGTGCTCTTTGGGTTAGTGTTTTGTATAAGAAGAGATTGACTGTGCACGGAATTCATTTGTTTATGCTTGCTGTTGTGGTGTTGAAGACTTTGAACTTGTTGTGTGAGGCTGAGGATAAGTCGTATATTAAGCGGACCGGGTCAGCTCACGGCTGGGATGTGTTGTTTTACATTTTTAGTTTCCTGAAGGGGATTATGTTGTTTACGTTGATCGTTTTGATTGGGACTGGATGGTCGTTTTTGAAGCCGTATTTGCAAGATAAGGAGAAGAAGGTGTTGATGATTGTGATCCCATTGCAAGTAGTTGCGAATATTGCGCAGGTTGTGATTGACGAGACTGGGCCGTATGGTCAGGATTGGGTCACATGGAAGCAGGTTTTCTTGCTTGTTGATGTTATTTGCTGTTGTGCGGTGCTTTTCCCGATTGTTTGGTCGATTAAGAACTTGCGTGAGGCAGCTAGGACAGATGGGAAGGCTGCAGTGAACTTGATGAAGTTGACTCTGTTTAGGCAGTACTATATTGTTGTTATCTGCTACATTTACTTTACGAGGGTTGTAGTCTATGCTTTGGAGACGATCACTTCATATAAGTATCTGTGGACGAGCATCTTGGCTGCGGAGTTGGCTACGCTGGCATTCTATGTTTTCACTGCGTACAAGTTTAAGCCTGAGGCCCACAATCCATACTTCGTGGTGGATGATGAAGAGGAGGAAGCTGCAGCAGAGCAACTGAAGCTGGAAGATGAGTTTGAATTGTAAGCTAGTGTAATGGAAGTTTTGTACTCGTACATGCTAAAAGTGGGTGATGAATGAGGTAGATGTTGCTGCCTTTAAATAGTCTGTCTATTTCTTCATCTTGTGATTTACCTTTATACATGCACACAGTTGTAGTTCAATTTGATAAACCTCTAAGATGTGTCTGTGAATTTTGGTTAAATGTGTGATATTCAAGAACAGTACATTGGTGTCTATGAAGTTAATACCAAGCCTAATCTTCCTTCCTGTTTATAATCTTTATCCTCATTTGGTGATGTTGTGTTTGGTTGGCTTCTCTGTCACTCATCAAACATGGATTATTTCTATGTTTTATCGCAGCAGCACATATGATTGCTCAAATTTGCTGAAACTAGTTGTGAAACAGATAGAGCTTTTGTGTGCAATTGTAGAACACTCGAAACTCCTTTTTGTTGAATAAAACTACTAATAACTGTTAACATTAGGGATGGACCAATTACCATTCCCTTATGTCATTGGTACAAAAACCAATATGTCATTCTTTCTTTTACCCCTGCATTAGTATAGGAGGTATATATGCGTCTGAGGTTTCACTTTCAATCTCATTTTCTTGTGTGTACTTGGTGTCAAACTGATAGACTCTTACTTGGTTGTGTGTCCAGTTCTCTTTTCATGTGTTGATGGTTATGTTGGTTATAATAACATACACTAGGACATAAGTAAGATTATACTTTTGCTTATAGACAGTAGACTATATGAGAGGAACTCAAATATATATGGTATCCGTTGCGTCGGAATTGTTCCTGCTAATAGCATAGATGATAGATCTTAGTTCTTGTTTCAGATCACAACAGGAGAAGCTCTGTAAAACAGGTTATCGCAAACTTGTCTCATTTTAAAGTTGTCAATGTTCTATGGAGTATCTGAGAATATCGACGTTCAGAAATTTGTAAAACGTAAACTGGGTAATTAAGATAATGCTAAATTGCTTTAGGATATGATGTTTATGTTGGGTTAAGAAACATCTGTCCCCATAGCTGTCTTATACTGCATATGTAGTTTCTTTTGTTTTCTAGATTGATCCAGGTCTTATTGGTGGTTAGTTCACCAGTGGACCTTCTGATATAGACGAACTACCTCATTAGGTGCATCATTTAGACAACTGACATGTTTGTCATCTTAATAAAACCCAAGTGGAGAAATATGTGTTTGGTATCACCGAACCCTCTTTTTATTTGTTTTTTTAGTTATTAATTTATTTTTCCTCGAGGAATCCAAGCTTCAGTACAAAGTGAGCAACAAGCTAAAGTAAAATACAATATCAATGTTTAATGTGGCCGGCATTGTTTCAAGTAAATTACTTGAACCTGACTGAGTCTGAGTTTTCTAGCTGGTAGATGCTCTGTTTCTTTCCGTTTTTCTTTCAAGATTGGTAGCTGTGCTGTTCTGTTATTCAGTTTCCTCTGATGTACTTGAGCTATTTTGCTCCTTTGGTTTGATTATTAATATATAATCATTTTGCTTCTCCAAGAAAAAAAAACTTGGTCACCCAAAGGCAAAGCGGGGGACACGAGTAAGAAGATGAGTTTTTCGGGTTCTTGGCTAACTAACTCTCATGTTAAAAGTGTCAGCTTATGTGAAAATTATTATGAGCTTGAAGAGTATCAGAATCTTGTGCTATAATACTGTGACGAAATGTTGGCCCTTGTTTGCAATACCACACCCTGTAACTATAGTCTGTGCTGTGGTGGTAGAACATGAGTTGGGTGATAAAGGAGAAAAATCCATGTGGAAAAAAGCAAAAATGATTGGTTACACTTGGACATCTTATGTTAGAATGCATGTTTTCTTTCCAGAAAGTAGCTTTTAGTTGGATAAAGTGCTGATTTAACAGCAGCCAGCGGTGGATATGACAGAGAGAGAAAGACGGGAAGGGAATACGGAAAATGCATACTAGCAGTAGCAAGACGCTATTGATTGCAAGGAGCCGAGGACTGTCTTAGAGCACTGCTTATGGTTGAGGTTCAATTAGGGAATTTTAACATTAAAAGTCCCTCTCAAATGATGGCGCCAGAGGTTTGAAGCTTATTTGAGTCTATTAAGTGGGTCTCTAATGTGAGTCTCACAGTTGAGCTTTAATAAGAGCCTTAATTGGGGCTGTACGCCTCAATTAAACCCAAAAAACACGCATAACGAATGCTCTTACTGATAAAGCTCATAACAGCGGAATGTTTTGTATAATTTCTTGGTAGAACTTAGAGCATGTGCCGTGTTTGCGAATTGCAGGGACTTAATGGAGCATTTAAGGTGGTTGCACTGTGTGTCCTTGGTGGTACCGAGCCTGTCAAAATTGCCAGAAACCCCGTGTGGTCGTCTAACTTTAGGAAGACAAATGATTAATGTGTATACTGTACACTACTACAATTTCTAAGATACACTCAATATTAGGCCATAAAGGACATGCTATTTCGAAGTCTATTTTGCTATCCGCCTCTTTAAATGGCTGCTAGTACAATATGTACAGTACTAGCAGCTCACAAGTCACCGGCAACAATTAGAGATCATCATTTACTGAGCTTGGTACCACATGTTTGACACTCATTTTAGGCTAAGTGATTTAAGGGGAAAGTAAAAAGGTGAATAGTAATTAATTTTGAGAAGGAAAATTGAATAATGAGTTACATGAGTTATTATTAATTATTTGGGATATAAAGAGCTTAATCTAGATCGAGGACTTAGGAGTTTTTAAATGAGTGACCGAATTGTGAGAACAAAGTCTTGAAGCCAACTCAGTAACATCCTCCCTAACAGGGAATAGATATGCTTTCTCATGTCAACTATATTCAATTTCATTTAGTAAAACATATCTTTCAGGTTTCGTCCTAGGTTACTTTCATTAGTTTTTTTTGTTATTTGGATCCTCTTTTGTACTTGAGACTTGGTGATACATATCATGATTGGGGTATTCCCCTATTACTCTTGCACATGACGTTTGGTTTAATGAACTTTTTTTACTGTTTCAAAAAAATAAAAAAAATAGTTATTTGGTTTCCAGACTACCGGTTGAAGTGTTGTACCAAACTTACATCAATGTACGTACGACTCATTAAATCCGTTAACCCCATCCCGGCCCGAAATATAGGCACCCAAAGGTGGTGAAGTGGTTTAGAAGAAATGAGATGTTGACTGATCAATGCAACTGAGAATTGGACCATTTTCACCATTGATGGTTCATGGATGCAAATTGCAGTCATTAAATACTATCGGTCAGCATGTGATGAATGTAACTTTCCTTTTTCTGATTCCCTGTATCAAAAAATCAACCAACATACAGCTTGCTTGCCTGAAATATACCAAGTGTCATCATTTAGAAACACCGACACTTGTGTATACAGACACAAACTACATTTACAAAGGCATTTAGTAAGCGTTTATCACATTTTTAGATGTACATTTTGCAACTTTCAAGTGATGGAGACTCGTGTTAGCACCGGTTATTTTCTCATTTAACTACAATGAGATACTAAACTTTTGGGGCGAGCCCCTACCCCCACGCTCTCTCGGCCAGCCTCTGTCTTTCAGTCGCAATACCATAATCAATTCAATTCTAGGCGTATTTCATTTTCTCCGTATAATTGTAAAATAGATTGTATAGGTTTTCGTGTAGGTTTTGTATAACATAAGTGATAATAGCATGTTAATTATGAGTGACATATAAGTATGGTCCTACTCCACTTAGAAATGTCATATGCAAAAGCAAAAGTCCCAACTGATCTTATTATTATTAGTAGCCAAGAAAAAAGGTTCCTTCCATAGAGAAAAAAAGGCCTTCTATCTCTAAAATTACAATCAAAGATAACAAGCCTAAAAATCAAACACCAATGGAAGAGATGATGATGGTGATGATGAAGATCCAAAGCAATGATCAAACTAATTCCAGTATTAATCCCATTATTCCTTCCAGTATTTCACCAACCTGGAAACTTTATGAAAATCCTTTCTACATTTCTTCTGATCATCATCATAAGCAACCTCTAAAACAACAACCTGCTGATGATCAGAAGCAAATCCACAAGCTCCACCTCCCGATATCCACGCGAAAGATCGCGAATTCTTTCTGGGATTTAGCCTTCATAAAGCCAATGATGGAGTCGGAGCTGGAAACCGCCAAGGAACAGATCAATGAGTTGAAGGCCGAGTTGGAAACCGAACGGAAAGCACGTAAAAAAGCGGAGTCTTTGAACAGGAGGCTTGTTAAGGAACTTTCGGAAGAAAGAAAGGGAAAAGAGGCATTGGAACGTGTCTGCGAAGAGCTTGCGAAGGAGGTGTCGTCTGATAAAGCAGAGATAACCAGGATGAAGCAGGATATGCAGGAGGAACGGAAAATGCTGCGTGTTGCAGACGTTATCAGGGAGGAACGCGTCCACATGAAACTTGCGGAGGCGAAAATCTTGATGGAGGAGAAGCTTTCGCAGTTTGATGTTTCGAAAAAGATGGAGACTGAATCATCAGCAGCAGCATCAGGTTTGAAGAAAGTGAAGTCTGATCATAAAGAGAATCCTGGTCATCATAAGGCATTGTCTTTCGGGGAGAAACTGAAGTTTGTGTTGTCGGAGAATACGCAGCAATCTGTGGATATGATGCGTCGAAAGAGTTTTGGAGAGGTCGAAAATCCTCATATAAGACGCGGGATCAAGGGGTTCGTAGAGTTTCCGAAAGTGATCAGGGCGATTGGTTACAGAAGTAGTAAGCATTTGGGAAGCAGATTGGAGTGTCAAAAGGCTCAGCTGAAAGTATTGCTGAGACAGAAAGAGGGTGTCAGGTCCAATGGCCTTATTGCAAGCTAAGATCTTATTTCTCTTTAGGTTCATGTGTTATGTGTTTGTGTACTTAACTTGATTGAAGAATTTGCAGTTCCCTTTTTACTGTCTAGTCTAGCTAAATATTCCTGATAAAGAACACCCTTTTTGTCTAATGAGTTTATAGTGCCTTTTGGCCTTTTTTGTGTGTAAGAAATGAGATCTTGATCCTGATTGCATATATATGGAATTTTATTGGTTAAAATTTCACAGAGTGTGTGTGAATGTGATATCTAACGGTACATGATGTGAGTTAGTGTACTTGAATTCGCAGATAACAATATGAGATAAACCTTTTTGTCACATTTTTGTGTCACAATATTACATGAATCATATGTTAACATGTTATATTTACCGGATACTAGTAGTTGGGAACTGAACTGTTATGATTCTTCACTAGAATACATGGTGGATGTGTAAATAAAATATGTTCATCTTGGGAGAGGATTCACAGGAGCCATTGAATGGAAAGATAGGAAAGAAAATTTTCTTTCAACCCTATAATGCTATTTTGGAGGATTTTCACAAATCACAACCTAAAAGTAGGTACTTTTTAGCTGTCAGAAATGATCCAAATGTATATAGCCTGCCATTTGAAAATAAAGAGGGAAAATAAAATGAGAGAAACAAATCAAAACTAAACCAATATTTAATTTAAAAAGAATTCAAATACGGTCACCGCGCACAATGTGGTGCTCCAACTCTAGCATTTGGAAAAAAAAAATAAAAATTAACCCTACTCTAAATTTTAAATTGAACTATATAGGAAAAAAAAATGGTAACTTCAAATATGAATATCATGCGAATTTCTAATTTAACTATTGTATCGCGTTCAACTATTCGTCAATTTTATTTGTATCACATAGTTGTACTTTTTTGCTATATTTTAAAAAGCAGGTCCAACCACTTGGTTCAAGGAACGTTGTTCAGCCGCCACCTCCCAAACCGTGAGAACCGGTCAAAAGTCGGTAAAAACCATTGGACAGGGAACCGAACTTCTGGTTTTCCTCTTTTTGGCAATCTTTTGGAGGGAAAAGAAGAAACGAAAAGGGCAAAGAAAGAATTTTTTGGGCCGTTTAGCAGAATAGGGGACACAAATATTCCTACATATTTCATCAACATCTATTTACAGGGTCTTATAGATGAATCTTACTCCATATGATCCAATTTGGAGTAATACCAAATGCTTTCTTCTGCGCGAATGGAAAATGAATCTTAATCTTGGTGACATTAATACTCAATGGGAACAAAATGCAAAGTAAGGACGTGTGAGTGACGTGAGAGAATCAAAATAGAGATGAAATGGAGAAGTGAACTAGGAAAGAAAGCAAGGAGGTGGGTTGGATGGTATCATTTGGTCTGGGCTTAATTTATTACTCCACATTTTACTGGGTAAAGTATATTGGACAAGTGTTAAAATGTTTGGATTACATTTTAAAACATATTTGTTCTTAAACCAATTTCTAGCTCCGGCTTTGAAAACATAGTATTTTTATTTATGTTATTCGTTTGCTTGTGAATATGGGTGAGTTATACCGATTATTTAGCCCTTAAATAGTTGGTTTTTTTTTTTTTTGAGAGAAGCCCTTAATTAGTTAATTGTAGCCAGTCTAGTGATGTTGGGTTGGAGGTATCCATCAAAGTCTCCCAAAACAAAGACTTGTTCAAAGATTATCAATTAAAATGAAATTGATGACTTATGCTCTCGCATTTCGAATCTCGTGATCTAGCTCACAACGTATTGGCGATACATATGTGTGAATTTGATGGATATAAACTGTTTATTTGCCTTATATCGTAGAATGAGAGTGACGTGTGCACACACATACACATGGAAGGGAGAGCCAGGTAAAATCCCGTGCCATCCCCCTTCAGAACACAAAAAGAGAACTTTTATTAATCATCCGACCTGTCAAGCGAGCGCAACCGTCATGACAAAGGTCTCTCACCCGAGCACCTCTATTTATTCACACCCTATACTATTTTTCCTTGAAAAAACTATTAGTGATATCATCCGACCTGCCAAGCGAGCGCACCCATCAAGACAAAGATCACTAACCCTAGCACCTCTATCTCTTCACACCGTGTACAATTTTCTTTATAAGAAACATTTCCCTCGCCAACTATTCTACTTTAATACTATGTTCATGTGCACAATTGAAAGTCACAACTTTGATTTGTGTTACAAATCCAAATAAATCACCAAACTACGATTGAAGTAGTATTTCTTGTCCCATGCAGATTGAGTCTTCTGATGCATAGTGAAATGTAGACCAGAAGACCAAAGAAATTAGATACAACCCCATCGGAATCAAGCATCGCCCAGAATCTGTACAACAAAATTGTAAAATTAGAAAATTTGCGAAGTAAAACAAGATACTTATTGGCAACCCAAAAAGAAAAAGATCCCAACTGAACCTCAGCTTATATATGAAACCTGATAAATGGACTTTCATCCCTTCTCATTCGAAAAGAAAAGAATCTGATTATTATCTTCTTGATTGTCAACACTTAATCACCTTGCAAACAATAGTCTGTGATAAAACAAGAAAAAATTGAAATAATTAAATATGATGAGGGGAAAAATAATCATACCATGTCGATACCGTAAGAACGGTTGTTAGCGGCATATAGTGAATCGGCACTACCTCTGATCGGCACACAAAAAACAAATAGATCTGGACCAGCAATTCAACACATATGATAACATAAACAATGGATGAATTGGTTATAAGCTCCATGAATGATTAGACCGAGAGACTTTTTTTCTGAATGAAAAGATGGACAGTATTTAGGATACTAAAGGAGGACACTGTGTGGCTCAATTGCCCCAGCCACAATTTTTCTCGTATATATATAGTGTACATGAGAAGATCCGACGGCCATGAATTAAAGGTAATTGTATACTGATTGGTAAACAATATTAATTTCATATTACCTACAATTTTAATACACAAGTTTCCTTTATTTTAATTTGCCACAATAAAAAGTAGAATTTTGATAATTTAATAAATTACATAAAAGATTAATATAAACTTTTTAGTTAAAAAAGCGGCAACATAAGAGATAGTTGTATATTTATTGGTGAAATTAAAAGTATTAGTTTCACATTAACTACAATTTCAATATAAAAGTTTTCATTGTTTTAATATGCCCATAATAAAAAAAAAGTAGAATTTGGCAATAAAATAATTGCACAAAAGATGAAATGAATATTTTTTGGTGAAAAAATTCCACACATAAAAGATAGTTATAAGTTTATTGGTCAAAAGTATTGATTAAAGTAATATAATAAGCCGGTTGATTTACCCAATTGATTGACCTACCAATCAATTTTAATCCGTTGATCTTGCTTATCCAATTTCAATATGGTGCGTACATATGTCATTAGTTAATTAAAAGATGTAAGGTTCGAATCCTGTTGGCGTTATTTTTCTCCACTATTATTTTTTTTTTATTGAAGGTTTTTGGTTCGAATCTTGTTGACGTGATTTTTCTCTATTATTTGTATCATTATTTTAGTTGAAAATGTTGGGTTCAAATTCTTTTGACGTAATTTTTTTTATTTTTTATTTATTCTCTTCTTAAATTTTTATTTTTTAACATTGTATGACTATTATACTTAATTTTAAAAATAACCATGATATATTCTTATAAAAAAAGACATACTTCCTCCGCCCAATAATAAATGTAACACTTGATTTTGTTGACTTTTTCGATGGTCATTTTGACCTTAAATTATTCTTAAATCATACGATAAAAATAACTAAAAACATCATATTATGAAACTAGAATGTATATATGAAGCACTTGACAGTATATTCAACTGATGAAAAATACCAATTAACATGCGAAAAAGATGCATTGCAGATTTTGAAGTTGAATGTTTCCAAAGTCTAGAGATGTATCTGATGGTTCTTAACTCATCGGAAGAATATTTTTCGTATGTCTAATATAGTTCAATTCAAAACTATTAATTGCATAACTACAAAAACTATATACATTTATAGCACACCATTTTTATTAAGTTTAATTACTCAATTAATTATTTTTTTATTACGTTTGAAGTTATTATGTGAATATTATATATTCACTCCATTTATTTTAATATATTATTTAATAAAATAATAATATTTTACAATAACGCTTCACACGCGTAGCGTGTGACGCGGTTCCTAGTATCATATTAGCTACAATTTCAATAGATAGCTAATACGTACTTCATCCATACATTTACATTTTAAAGAGCCCATTTTTTCATTGACTTTTTTATATTCGGTTTGATCTCAAATTAATCATAATTCATTGTGAAAAATCAATTTCAAAAATTATAGTATGAAAGTTTACTTCTTATATTTTCATAATATAACTTTAAAAATTATCAATTCATTACTATTTATAATTTATTTTAGGTCAAAGGGCATAAAAGAGTCAACAAAATAAAATGGGGTTCTATAAATTATCGGAGGAAGTATGAAATCAATACTTTTGACCAATAAGTCAATAACTATCTTTTATGTGTGGAATTTTTACTCTTTTTGACAAAAACAAATGTTCATTTCATCTTTTGTGCAATTGATATTATTGTTAACTTCTAATCTTTCATTGTGGGGAAATTAAAATAATGGTAATTGTTATATTGAAATTTTAGTTAATATGAAATGAATAATTTTGACCGATAAATATATCAATTTTGTCTGGAATTGTTTCCACTTTTAAACTAAAAAGTTTATATTAAACTTTTACTTAACTTTATTATATTACCAAAATTTTATTTTATTATTGTGGAAAATTAAAATAAAGGAAACTTGTATAGTAAAATTATAGGTAATATGAAATTAATTTTGTTTTACCAATAAATATACAATTACATTTAATTCGTGGCCGTTGGATCTTCTCATGTACACTATATATTTAGGGGACAAAGTGTGGCTGGGGCAATTGAGCCACACTGTGCCTTGTTAAAATCTCCTACTTTAGTGTCCTAAATACTGTCTATCTTTCCATTAAAAAAAAAGTCTCTCGGTCTAATTTTCATGGAGTTTATAACCAATTCATCCATTGTTTATGTTATCTAGTGCGTTGAATTGTTGATCGATATCTATTTGATTTTGTGCCGATCGTAGTGCCGATTGACTGTATGCCGCTAACAATCGTTCTTACGGTATTGACATGGTATGATTATTTTTTCCCTCAACAAATTTAGTTATTTCAATTTTTTCTTATTTTATCACAAACTATTGTTTACGAGGCGATTAAGTGTTGAAAGTCAAGAAGATAGTAATCGTAAATATTCAATGAGGTTAGGCCTCACAATTGATCTAATTTTCTCTGGAACGGATCCATGTTAAACCATTTTGTTCTCTATCGATCTTGATTCAGATCGGATCATTTCTGGATCCATAAAATGAAGAATCACAAAAATAAATTAGCTTCGGGAATTGGATACGTTTTGAACTAGTCCAACTCAAACCGACTCATTCCATTTGAATTGATCAAATTAACAATTTAGTGGGTCAAATCGGATTCTTTTCGAATGAGAAGGGATTAAAGTCCATTTATCAGGTTTCATAAGCTGAGGTTGAGTTGTGATCTTTTTCTTTATGGGTTGCCAATAAGTCTCTTGTTTTTCCTCGTCAATTTTCTAATTTTACAATTTTGTTATACAGATTATGGGTCGTGCGATGCCGATGGGATTGTACCTAACTTCTTTGGTCTTTTGGTCTACGTTTTACGATGCATCAGAAGATTCAATCCGCATGTGAAAAGAAATACTACTTCAATCGTAGTTTGATGATTTATTTTGGATTTGTAACATCAATCAAAAGTTTTGACTTTTAATTATGCGCGTAAACATTGTATTAAAGTAGAATAGTTGTAGAGGGAAATGTTTATTGTAAAGAAAATTGTACACGGTGTGAATAGGTAGGTAGAGGTGCTAGGGCTAGTGACCTTTGCCCTGATGGGTGCGCTCGCTTGGCAGGTCGAATGATATTACTTATAGTTTTTGTATGGAAAAATAGTATAGCGTGTGAAGAAATAGAGGTGCTCGAGTGAGAGACCTTTGCCATGACGGGTGCGCTCGCTTGGCAGGTCGGATGATTAATAAAAGTTCTCTTTTTGTGTTTTGAAGGGGGATGGCATGGGATTTTACCCGGCTCTCCCTTCCCCTGCGTGTGTCGCTCTCATTCTACGATATAAGGATATAAGGCAAATAAACAGTTTCTATCCATCATATTTTCACACATGTATGGCCAATATTTTGTGAGCTAGATCACGAGATTCGGAATGGGAGAGCATAATTCAACAATTTCATTTCAATTGATAATCCTTGAACAAGTCTTCGTTTTGGGATGACATCAAGCAATAGGTCACAATATAAATTCTATTTGCACTACTCTAACTCGATCAAAACTCCAATCATCGACTCATTCATCACTTGTCATTCTCCACCAAAACTCACGCATGTCCCCCCACAATTGCTCTGCTATATTTGGCTTCCATTTGCAGGTCCACAAATATATTGATTTATATGCGAAAGCCACATTCATTCCGATCAAATGGAACACTCATCTCCCCATGAAATTTTATCTCCCACTTCTTCGGGTCAAACTCATCTACTCCAGTTTGTTATTTTCCTTAGTCTGTGATCTCAAATCTAACACGTAATGAAATGTGTATTCCTCTCTGAATTTGGTACTCTTTGCCCGGGATGAAATTTGACCATCATCAGTCACGAATTAGGTGATGTAGGAGATGTGAGTACCCACATCGTTCATATCTAACATAACTTCTAATGGTTGCCAAGTACTTGTGGACTGTGGTCATAATAATTGTCTAATGGGAAAAAACCGAAATCATCAAAATTGTGTTTTGAGGTATTGCATATCAATATTATCTTATTTTTTTAGAGTTTTTCTTTACACACACCCCAGGAGTAATTAATAAATTACATAGAGTATAATACATAATACAGTATTGTTAACTTTTGAATATTGGGTCTGTTGTTGTTGTTACATAAATTTATACTATTTTCCGTATCACAAAATTTTACCCACTTTTCATTTGTACGTGTTTCACAAAACTTTATTCATTTTCTAAAATGAAAACTACCCATATTAAAACGGTAGTAAAACATTAAGTTTGCACACTGTGTTACAACTTTATTACTATTACTTTATACTTTAACAATTTCATTTCAATTAAATATCAACATACCTACTAACTTTATACTACTTTAGTATTTCTTTATAAATTACGCAACATTAATTCAACATTTCGTCTTGTAGGACGAAATGAGTAAAATTAATCTCACTCAAAACTAGTTTAGTTCAATTCAATTCCTATTTCTTCTTCAACTTAAAAGATACATTTTCTAATATAGAACTGTTAATTTGACCGTTTCAAAAAAACAAAAAACAAAAATTGTTAAGTTAAAACTTATACTTTAAATCACTTCAGTTTGTTCACATCGATTTGGTTTAACAAATTTTAAACGAATTAAACAAAGTCTAAATTAAACATCACACACATTATGTTTCAATTTTTAATGATTTGTGTTTAATTTAAATTCAAACCGAATATAAAAAATATTAACAAAATAAATAAAGTGTGGTCTACTACAAAGTAACAATGATGAAATAAATCATGAAAATTCATTCACATGTATTGTGAAAGTTGAAAAACTTACTACTTAAAAAGATGAAGATGAAAAAGGATATAACAGACAAAAAGAAGCAACAAGAATTGAATCGTCGTGATCAATTCATACAAAAGGTGCACGTTCTTTCACAACTCTATGACGTCTCATTCTATTCTCTCTCATTCTCAACGTCAAAAAGAAAGAGACAAATTTAAAGCCAAAACGACAACTTAAAATCTCCCAAAGCAGTTGCAAAAACATTAAATGTTGAAGAAGAACCAAATTCAAACCAGCTACTGCAAAAAAAAAAAAAGAAAGACCAAAAAGTCCACATTTAATCTCATGCACATCTCTAGCCCCAACTTACACACCATTGAAATGGTAAAACCAGCATTTAATTTCCTTTAGCTGTCACCCAATGAAATTCAGTGCATGTTGATGGTTTCCATCTTCGCACGAGCTTTTACTACAAGTGCTGCTATTTGTAGTATTGTTACTGTTGTTCTGGCTGTAACCATGACGCGGTGACAACGCCAAGTTGCCCCGCATCGTACCAGAGTTCCCGAGGCACAACGCCTCACCTAATGGTCCACCAGGTGGTGACATTTCCACTGAACTGTTGTTCATCCAAGATACTGAATTCATGTTCATCCACGGAGCCGGTTGTTGTTTCATGATCACAGCATCGCTATCTTTATCACTCGTACTAGGATTCTTCAGCATCCCGATTCCCAGATAGTCATTTCCGTTTTCCTCGTCTATCCCGTTACCGAACATTGAGAGACTTAACAACGAAGAGGGCGAGAATTTCTTGTTGCTGTTTTTGTTGCTAATGTCGTCTAGGCCGCCCTCTTTCTCCCATGCATCGATGAAATGCCTTGTTGTATGAGAATTGTTGAAATTGGTGTCTGGGATGTACGGATCATACACGGATGACGAAGCGTTCGGGTTGTGGCCGTGATCAGCAGCGTTGGTCATGTCTCTAGTGAAGTCCAGCGTTGTTGATGGTGGTGCTGGAATCACTTGCTGCTGCCATTGTTGCTGTTGGTTTGCATTAGAACCACCTCTCAAGAACCACTCAATTGGCCTACACCAGATCATTTAAACTATAAAATCGACTGTTACAATAACCAACTATTACATCATTTCGAACAAATTAATAGCACAACAATATCGATTTTTATATTTCAATCCATAGCACAAAGTGAACATCATTTCACTTAACAAACTCTGCATTATCTATCATATACAACAAAAATACCTCTATAACATAGTAAAAACCAAACATGAATCCAAGAAAGCTATAGAAGGTAAAAACAAGTAATACAGTATGCATTGATTACATTGCATGCCAACAAAAGGACACACCACAAGCAGAGCCCACAGAGAGAAATGTAAGCAGCACCAAAAACTGGATAAGAACAAGAAATGAGTACTAGTAGGATGTTTGTCACAAAAAAATGTAAAATACTATTAGTAAGCAGCAAGCAATTTAAGTTGGGGCTATTCATACTCCTAAGATTCAGAGAACACAAGTACTAGTGCTAATAAACTAATTCTTGAAAACATACACAAGTCTGTACTAACATACTGTAATACACACACAACAACATAACAAAATTAACACAACAGTACCTTGTCTGGTCATTATATGATGTAGCAGCAGAGGCAGAGGCTATTGTTGGGAACAGTGAACAAGTTGTTGTTGTTGTTGGCCTTTGAAGAAGAGTGTGTGAATGTGAATGTGAATGTGAAGAAGTAACAGTAGCAGCAGCAGCAGCAGCATTACAAGTACTAGTTTTGTTGTTGTTGTTGTTGGTATGACTAGAGTAAAACTTGTTGTGGGATGAAAGTTCCACAGGCTTTCTTGAACGGGTTCTGCTCTTGTGAGCATGCCTCTCACAGTACTTCTGATCAGGTGCCACATCTCTGGAACACCTCCATTTCTTCCCATCTGTTCTTTTGCACCGCCATGGCTCCGGATCCGAACCGCTAGTCGGAAACCTCAATTCCAAACCTGCTGCTATATATATACACACACACAAGAAGCAAATTATGAAAAATAAATGTAAATCAAGATAAAACCAAAATTGTGAAAGGGGGAGTAATATATATTTACAGGGTGATTGAGATACAACAGCTGCATTAGGTGTAGTGGGAGGAGGCAAAATGAGCTGAGGAGGAACAGGCATGGATGCCATCATGTACTTGTGAATGATTTTCTGTCTCTCAAGCTCCTGCCACTGTGAAGCACTGAAATATTCAGTTGGTAGAAATTTTCCATACATTCCAGCTCCTCCTCCTGCACAATTAAAAAAAAAGAATAAAAAATTGGTGTATAAAATCTTTAAGGCCTAAAAAAGGGGATAAAGGGAAGGAGAGTTGACCAGAAGGTGGCCTAAAGCCAGTAGTAGTGTTGTTGAGAAAAGACATGGGCAAAACAGTATCATGAGTAACAGCAGCAGCCTGATGATGATGATGATGATCCTCATAGATATTAGCATCACCAAGAACTAGACCACCACCAGGTGCCACATGGTTCAGCATGGTCCCACCACCACCGTCACCACCGGGAAACCCGTTCGGATTATTACTACTCGTACTAGTATTAGAATTGTTGCTGTTGTTGTAGTAGTTCGAGAAAGCCATAGCAGAAGCAGCTCTCTTGCAAGAAGAAGAATTTGTTTCAGTACTCAAACCCAAGGCAACATCAAAATCAAGAGAGGAAGATGTACTCTTTTCATTTCCATTCCTCATCATTTAGTATTTTTCTTACAAGAAGAGAATTCAAGGGCAAAACTAAATTGTGGGTTTTGTTTGTTTGTTTTCTCTAGTAGTATGTGTGACTTGGGGATATGGAGGAGATAAGGGAGAGGGTTTGGAGAGTAGTAGTAGGATAGTATGGTGCCGCCATTGGAATTTTGAGAAAGGTTGGCAATTCTCAAATCTCACAAGTCACAATACAATAGAATAGAATAGAATAGATAGTTATGTTATTATTGCTTCCTATGCATCCAACATTCGGCCTCTTTTTGTTGTATTGTTTCGTTTGGTTTGATTTGATTGATGATTATTATTTGATTTGGTTTCGCATTTGCAAATGCATAGCATATCTTTTAGCTTACCCCACCACGAACCAAGTCGCCTACCTGCACGGTTTTTGTCTTGGATTTCCCTTCTTTCTTTTGCCCTTTTCAATTTTCCTTTTCTTTACTTACTTTCAGTCGGTTATCTCTCCTCGACCCGTGTAATCATTTCCCCCTAGCTCTGAAACACGTAGCTTCCTACTTGCTAGCTTATGTGTCTCCTTTTTCTTCCTTCTATCATTAATAAGGCCAGATTTACGAGATGTGCAGCAGTCTAACTGTATTATGCTTGCAACTTACCACCATACATGATGAAAGGTCCATACATGAAATAGTATAGTAGTGAATAGAGAGGCATAATAGGTAGGCTCCAATCTAGTGTAAAATCTATAAATGGATATATGTATGGATAGGGGCATAATAGCCTCCAATATAGTGTGAAAATGAAATTTTAAATTTCACCTGAATAAAATTTTGATTATTTTCATTATTTGAAAATGGAATTTTTTATATATTTTGTATTATTTTAAATAATCCGTGATGAAAATATTTTCTCGATCACTCCCGTGCATGGAGTGGAATATGATAATTATACCTTGTCTCACACTTTAAATTTTAGGTGCTCTCTCCTAGTCACATATTAAAAAAATATATATTTTATACTATATATTACAATTTTAACAAAATACTTTATACTTTGATAATTTTATTTCAATTGAAAAAAATTAAGATTTACAACCATTAAACTTATACTCATCTGTTTTTTTAGATTGTTTACGTATTCCATTTTAGTTCGTTTCTTTAGATTATTTACGTTTCCTTTTTTGGTAACCTTTTATCTCACAACTTTATTGTGGGTCCTGCCACTAACTCAAACACCACACAAATTATACCAACCTCCTTAAAAACCGTTCCAAAATCAAGCGTAAACAATCTAAAGAAAAACAGATGAGTATCACTTCAATGTTTTTTTAAATTGCACATTAATCCGTAGTTAATATTTTGTAATACGGTGACACAATTGGTCTCGGTTAAAGGAGCGGAGTATATCGAGTTGGGGTCCATTGATTTTTTATACCCTCTTACCGTCTTTAATAAAGAAATGAACCACCTTAGTTTAGTCCAAAGTCAACAAAAATTCACTATTCCAAAATTGAATTTTGATGAAACCAAACAAACATTAGTGTTTTCAAATAAAAAAAAGATAAAGAATTAAAAGAAAAACTAAGTAAAATAATAAAATAAATTTAAAATTTAAAAAAAAAATCTTAACTAAAATAAAAAAAAAATTATCTTCATCATCCCCAAAGCTTCGGTACCGTAATTTTTTCCGGTACCGGAGCTCCAGCGCCGAAAACGGTGGAGTCCACCACCATTAACGGTGGAACAAGCAGCTTGCTCCACCACCAGATCGGTGGAGCAGCAGCTCCACCGTTACCGGCACCGGAGCTCCGATACCGGAATTATTCAATACCGAAGCTTTAGCGAAGAAGAAGATGGATGGATCTTGTTAAATATTTAATTTTTATTTTATTTTATAACTCTATTTAGATTTTTTAAATCTTTAAATTAAATTTTTGATTGAAAATATTTATTTTTCTTAAGTCGTGTTTGGTTGGAAGTTGTTTAAATTGTTGATCAACTCAAATGGATTAAAATGTAATTGAGTTTGCACTATAATATAATTGATAAGATCCTTTATGAGAAAGTACCTGATAGTGAGCCCTTATAATCAATTTTGTCTATCCAGTTATTCTCCTTTCTTAACCAAAGTTTGTACTTTAGTTATCGTAAAAATGGTGGATTATTCCTGTGAATAGGCAATAGCATTTTACGAATGGAATAATAAATTCGTGTAACCGGTCAACGGAAAAGCAAAAGCAGAGGAGTAGTAGGTGGTATGATTACGAAAGGGTAAAAGGTAGAAATGGCATTGACTTTTACTTATTCAGTACAGTAGTAGTATTAATTAGAAATAGAAAAAGAAAGGCAGTATCTGTTTCAACTTTCACTTGTTCACATGTTCATCATCATCATTTTCCAGGTTGACGGACGGGTCGGTCAGGTGTGCCGTCAATATACGACGCTATCAGTTACATACGCCGTTATAGGTACCGTCTCCATCTTATCCTATAGTATTGACAAAATTATATAGACCCCATAGATAAGAAGTACTACAATAATTTTTATTTACTACACAAAATTAAGTCCAGAGAATCATCTAAACCAATCTAATGAACTAATCTCTACGATAACATTTGTCCATACCAATCCTAAAAGCTACTCCAATTATATAAGCAGGAACATTTTCAATGCTAAACCAAGTTAAAGTGATTATTTCAAATTTTTGTATATAGTCCACGATCACATAATCTTATTAACATTAATATATTCTATTGACACTTTCAATCTAACTTGCTCTCCTGACAAATGACCCAGAGGGGATAGCCACAAAGCTCAAAGCGTGTTTGGAATCCAACTCGTATTATCTTTAATTATTTAGTATTAACTGTTAACATTCTTCTTTATCCGTTGTGTCAGCTACACCATTACATCAATATCTAAACTAATAAACAATCCTCATAACCCCATGGCTTCCAAACAGTAGTAATACTTGTTCTAATACTCAAACCACAATTCAATAGATGGTGAGAATAAGTAACTATTCTCTTATACTCCTTAAGATGGTACTACCATCGATGGACTTGTCAAGAGAATACATTAATTAATATATATAAAAGGCAGTAAACAAGCGGTCTAAAATTATATGGCTAACACACAAAACGCAATCCAACGTCAAATTTCTGAGCAAGTACCGGCCGTGTTTCAATCAATAGAGAGTTGGTATTATAAACCAATAAATCAATAATACATCTAATTGTTTCTGCTCAACCAAAACCAGATCGAAGACATATATGCTTAGCTTTTTAACAGTGACGAACACAAGAATTTTAGTCGAGGGTAAAACTTTTTAAAGTAAAAGACTACATTCCTCTATAAATACACCGTATTTTCATAACCTAGTTTTATTATTAAAAAAACATTTTATTTTAATATAATTTAGAATTAATTTATGATTAGACAAAATATATAAAAGCCAAAAAGCCAATGAACAAATTAAAAGTGGGACGGGGTTTTATATAAAAGTTAATTATTACAAATAAAATAATATGTAACAATTATATTGATATATACAAAAAAAAAGTAAATTAAAATATACTATATTTAATTATGTAAGTGAAATATGTTAATGTAGAATCATTATATTATCCTAAAAAGTAAAAACAATGTTAGACATAAACCAAACCAAAGGCAAACAAAATGATTTTCATTATAAAAGGAGTAAAGTTATAAAGATTTATATATTATTTAACTTGATATGGGGAAGAATTACAAAATCAAATTATCGTAAAAGCAATATTAGACATAAAATAAAATGCAAAAAAATATGTTAATTATGAAAAGAGTAAAAATAGAAAATTTTAATTATTAATTAGCTTAGGGTAAGATTGGGAGGAATTTTATTAAACAAAAAAGAAAAAAATAACAAATGATCGATGGAGGGCATAGCAGAATTCGAACACTTGACCAAGTGGCGACAGGCCTTCAAGGAGAAAGCAGTTAACCGATCGGGCTACGGCGCAAATTGATTTTAAACAGACATGCGGTTACTATATATTTTATTCTTCGTTTTGTTACAAGGGGTATAGTAGACATTTCACATCAAAAATCGAGGGGCAGCAACGGCTGCCCCTTGCGCCAACGTGGGGCCGCCCCTACTTTTTAAAGCTATTACATGGTGTTGTGGTAACTGGTAAAGATGTTGAATGAGTACAAAAGAGGTAAATTTCCAAACTTCAATGGAGATATAAAATTGGTACAAACTTATTTGGAGTTATAAGATGTTAAGGGAGTAGGGTAGTTAGATTTGTTGTTTAAAAAAAACAAACTGTCAACTTTATCATATAATTTAGCATTATAACATGCCAAAATCTCCTAAAAGGCTAGTCCATCCTATAATATAGGAAGGACGACCGACTGGTTCAGCCAACACGCACGGTTTTACTTCATCCTGTCCAACCGCCTTTATTTTGTTCCAGGCCATTGATAAACAGCTTAGAAGTAAGGAGTAATGTAAAGTAATATTTAAATTTTAAAATCAAAATGTCTATGAAACTTTCATAGATCCGTTCGAAATAAGAATGTTCCCACTATTCGGCTGAGTATAGGAGTCTTATTACCTAATGTCATGAGATCCGCCCAGTGGGCTTTTCGGTGGTTGGAATTTGGGAACATCAAGTCATCAACAACGACATACATCTACATGACTACATCGATGGGCTTTGCCGAAGTCTCTTATTTATTGCCTTTAAAGGATACTCCAGTAAACTTTAAAATTTTAACCTTTAAAGTGATCGACCCTTCGCTTAACAATAGGAAAATTAATTGACATGCACCTGCCTGTTCTACTCTACTTGTGTATGTCTCTCGGTCCATAAGACAATTTACTCCACTATGGTGACCACAATTGCAAGTGCTCATTACGGGTCTGAGCCACGATCAATCTGCTGCATGAGCCCAACGGGACCGGCCCATGCAGATGGAGTGCTCTGAGGAGAACCACCAAAACCCAGAGCCGGGCCAGGCTACTAAGATAGCATCTCTGACCCGGAAGCGTCTGCGGCTGGGTGATGGTTCCACACGGCAAGAGGATATGTCGCTCGTACGTCGATGCATCTAAAAAAACAAAAAATAAAGCTAATATTCTTAGTTGAACTTAATCAAATGACCGAGACACATACTGATACCAAAACCAATAAATTAATATACCAACCAAAGAAAAAAAAAACAAATTCACTTGAATTTTAGTTTCATTTCAATTCAATTTCACTAAAATTGTCAATTGAATCTTCATTCAATCTCAATTCAAATTTCAGTGAAATTTAGCAACATTTCAATGAAATTATACTGAAATTCCAGTTGAATTTAAGTTGGAATATATATGAAATTCTGTTAAATTTGAATTCAGTTCAAATTTCACCGGAAACTAAATGAAAATTAAGTTAAGTCCCTCAAGTTAAATTTCATTGACATTTCAGTACAGTTTCAACTTAAGTCTAACAAGGTCAAACCAATAATTATCATTCCAATTTGAAGTTTGAACCCAATCCAACAAATATAAGTTCAATTTCAGTTTAATTTCAACCTAAGCCAACCAATATATAATTTCCATTACCAACCTAGGTTTACCAATTTTAAATTCATTCCAATTCCAGCCTAATTCAAGCAATATCCTTTCAATTTCAACCTAATCCAAGATAATTATACCAATTCAACATACCAAGCAATTCTAACATACCTATAACAACATAATTCAGTCCAAATTTAAACTATTCATCGAAAACATAAGACTATCTCCAACCATGAGATGATAAGACTCATAATGTCATTATTTTATTATAAGACTATAAGACTCAAGTCTATCTTCAACTCCAACCATAAAACTCCACAACACATTTTTTTATTGTTTATTTTTTCATTTAACAAACAAGTAACAACAAACAAATTGGGAAGAAAGAGAAAAATAAATTAAATAAGACCTCATTAGATGGGTCTTATGTGGGAAGACTCATCTTATGTATAAGATGATAAGACTCAACTTTTTACTTCTCCAACCTTGAGTTTTGTGAGAGTCTTATACATAAGACCCTCATAAGATTCATGGTTGTAGATGGTCTAAGCAGGAGAGGAAGCCTATCTCGAGATACTGTCTACAATTGGAAAAAAAATACTTCCACAACTGAATTTTGAAGATACTTTATTCAATTCAAGAGAGAGGGAGTGGGTAACTAATTTCATATAAGATCAGAATCAATGGATCAATGTGTGGACACGACGAATGGAGTCGTCGAGTGGAGTATGTTATGTCGTAGAGCTCGAGTAAAAGCCTTAAGGGACATCACCGGAAAGGTTGAGGAAGAAAAGAGTAAAAGGAAAAACACAGTTATATTAGTTATATCGAGTCTTGGCAGTGTATTTGATGGCCACGGATGGATACGACTATTACAAACGGACACAAATAGTGAGGATGGACAGAACTAGTGATGGAGAAAAATGAAACGCAATTGCATTTTTAACAGCTAAAACATGTTCACTTACCAGAATCAACTATATGAATTAAATCAAACTCGGCTACCACCAACAACCAACAAAAGTAGGACTTGTTATATTGTTTCAAATTGCAAATGTTAATGACGATGATGGGTCTGCTAGTAGTTGGCAGTTATGAACACGCCGATAGTCCAAAATGGACAACGCCATCTATTCCGATACTATCCGATACCGATTCGTCCCAATTCATCACCAATACGTATCCCTCACTTTGATCTCTAATTTCCTTATTTATTTTTAGTTAAATTAAGTTCGGATCGGATCGGCCTAGATCCACCAAACAAAAAGTTAAAAAATGAAAGTTAAAATAGAGCTAAGTGTTTTATTGAACATCTTTAAATGTTTTATTATGTTTTATTTTGATAAAATTGACCCATATAAAAAAAAAAAATCAAAATGGAATCCCAAAACATTCAGTCAATAATACGATGTGTACGATGAATCTTTTTTACTAGTACTTCACTTGAGAAGATGGATAGATACGTATCAACCACCGGAGAGGTTCATAACTTGTAATTCACCCGGAGATTTGGAGATTTATCCTTGATCGGCCCAAAAATCCTGACATATCGGCACAACTATTGGAGGTCTATAATGGTACATTGTTTTCTTTTTTTTTTTTTTCTTTCTTTCTTTTAAATCTTTGTATGGAAGCGCATTTTGGATGAATTTTCCAGAATTGATCAGCAGAACATGGACCATATATTGGGGATTATGTCGAGGCTTCAGCGAAACATATTTACTGGACTGGCCCATGCTTTGTTTTAGTGAGGCCGAGCCGACAGAGTAGAAAATTAGAGGTCAATAAAGAAAATGGTTCAGTTCTTCCAACAATTATACAGAAGCATGACTCGTTTGGGAGATCAATGTTATTAGGTTGTTGTCTCAAGTGTGTAAGGGAAATCAATATGGTTCGGATTGGAGTGTTGTATCATGCTTGCTTATACTTGGTTGATTATTTTCATCAATAGTACATTTTTGAACTGCTCAAAAGCTACCATTCCATATTCCATGCTTATCTTGCTATATAAACTGCTCATCTTTTAGCATTTGCAAGTACTTACTGTTTTTGTCACTGTCTTTGTTTCTGCTTGCTTATAGCCGTTGGTTTAGTTCGGTTCGGTGTCTGTGTTATATGCTGCTGCTGCTGTTGCACATGGGCATTGTCTCAATGGATAATTTAGGGATTAAAGACCCACTTTATTAGCTCAATGCTGTGTTTCACATGTTCATAATTATCCCATCAGTTCAATTTCCGTTTCTTATTAGGCCTTCTAATATATGGGTCCTTAATAATTTTTTATACTTCTTCTTACCGTTATCTGTTTTTGCCTTCATTGTTTAGTTAAAATAAAAAAATACAGAAAGCTGTAATCTTTGGTTATGTAGCATGTGCTAACTAACCTAGGACGGAAGTGTTCCTAGGAGTGAGTTCAATGAGTGTTTATAGACCTTAGTCTACATCCGTATATTGAATGTCACATGATCATTGTCAGATGCTGGCCTAGCATGCTGCAGCCTGCAAATGCAATGATTTGTTATGCATATTTAATGGTTATAGTCTTATCATTGTAGCTGTTCTTTCTAACAGTTAGTTTCAAGATTGGTATCAAAAGTGGTTGCGTTGAATTGTCATTTTTGCATAAGCTTCAAACCTTGCATAGTTTTAAATCTAGCTGAAGCAATTACACTACATCCCTTAGAAAAGTTGTTGGAAAGGAACAATAACATGATGATCTAGCAGCATCAAATGTAGTTGAACATGGAGAAACATAGACTAGTACCCAACTTATCATTATTGCTAACACTTTTCCTAGTGCGTCCTCATCTTAACCATCTTCTTAAATCAGTGGTTGAACATGGAGAGATTTCCCCACCAATGCTCTCGGTGTAACACGAATAATTCGACTGTTGCTCCATCCCTACGTACCCCGCTTGAACGCTCTTGAAGCTTGGACTTCGGAGATTCTGACTGAAGCCGTTGCACCCAAATCCGAAGTTCACGCAATAAGGATCGGGGATAGGGTAAGACAGGCGCTTCTTGACTGATCCACTCCGGTCTCTCTCAGGGGTAGATGGCCTCTGTCTAGGTGCACTTTGTGATCTTATACGGGCCTTTGCAGATTCAGTAGCCGCCATGTAATTAGGCTTTGCGGAATTTCCACTCCCCTCATTTGTGCTAGTGCTGTATCTTGATATGCTGCTATTTATCCTCTGGGTCGAGCGTAAAACTGGAGTATTGGCAGTTGAGTAGCTCTTATCTTCCCTGACGTACCGAGGGCTCGCTGAACGAACTTGCAAAGGCCTCGTTCTAGATGTTAGGGACGGGGTGGTAGGGGTGTGAGTAGCAGGGACATTGTGGTATGACCTACGAGGGGATGCAGCATAATTGGGGGTGGCTTGTCTGTGGATTGGGCTTTGGCAGCGTGATTTTCGACCATTTGTTACTGTGTATGAAGATGTTTTGGGTGTATCAATTTCAACTGTTTTGATAGAGTCCCTCCTATGTTCTGTTGAAGCCCTGCTGCTAGTCTCCCACTGCTTACTGGCCATCCATTTATCAAGCCAATTTGCCCTGTCTTCTAGCTCATGCTCGCTTCCATTGTACTGATTCGTATCAGATTCCCAGATCTTATTCTGAAATCAAGAGTTCAAACAATTGTTAGATGCATGTTCTGAATTTCTGATTAAAGCTACTAACTACCAAGATAAAGTGAGTGTAGACTTTACCTGCTGAGAGAAAGCAAAAGCTAGTGAATTATCATGCTGCATTGCAGCTTCATTTCTGGCTTTTAGGATTGCTTCAAGCTCCTCAAGTGTTCTTGGACATTCCCTCCAATCATCTGTTACACTACTTCCTTCTCTAGACTGCAACAATATCATCGTCATCCATTAGACACAGGCATGTCTTTGGTCTAGCTTAACCTTTTCTAGAATCTTAAGGAACTATGTAAAATTACTAAATACTACTGTGTCAAACATTTAGAACAAGCTATAACAGATAGTAGTACTTGGCATATGTTCAATTGAGAACTTTTCAGCTCATAGCAACTTAAATATCATTTCAGTGCAAATACAACAAGTTTAGTTTTTGCTAGAAATAAGCTAGAAGACACAGTCTAGTCTGCAAACACTGTTTAAGTACTAATAGGAGTATAGGACCTGGTGAAAAAATTAACAATACTTACCATGGACCTTCTTTCTCTAATGTCTTTAAGGTACTTAGACTCCCATAAGTTAGAGGTCTCTGCAAACATGGACCTTCTTCCACCCTCATGGGAGAGCCTAGCCCGTTGGTCACGCACCCTGGCCTGTACCCGAAGCAGAGCTTGCATGCATCTGATAGTCATATTGGCTTGCTTTCTTACATTTTGCCCTCTGATTAAAGCTTGAAGCTTCACTATCCCTTTGAGAGCAATAAGTGCTCTCCTAGCCTACATACAACCACAAGCATACAAACTCCTTAATTAGTACGTTATGGACAACCAACCGCCAAAAATAAAGAACCGCCTTCATTAAATAATGAAATCTGTATATAGCTAGCAAGTAAGGAAAGAACTTACTAGGTAGCCTCTAAAAGCTGTTTGGATGACTTTAGCTGCACTATGTTGTTTAAGTGATGAACCAGCTTTAGAAGGAGGCTGTGTTAACCGGATAAACTCAACTGCAGCTTTGGCAGTTGCAACCGCAGCTTCTGCTGCAGCGGCTGTGGCAGCAGCCACCGCTATGGCATGCTTCTGCTCAGCTGGTAAACCTGAAGTTTTGGGTGTGACAGGGTCTGTGTTTAGGACTTTATGAGCTTCACTGAGTTGAGTAGTATTGTTGTTGGAAGATTTCCTGAAAAGCCATCTCCTCCTTTCTCTCTTCTACACAAATTAAAACAAGAATGAACAGAGATTCAGCCTTTTTAATTGTCTTTGTGTTTTCTTAGAGAAAGCATGCAACTTTTCCTTTTTTTTTTTTTTTTTTTTTTTAATATATGCATCATGAATTAGTTGAAAAGGTGTGTTTTTTTACCTTTTCTTCATCTTCTTCTTGCTGATGGTCTACTTTCCTCCTGCAGCTTTTTTTCTCAGAGTGTTCTTTGGTGGGAGACCTGAAAGCCCTCTTGACTGCAGTAAGCCAAGAAGTCTTCCCCATTGATGAAAGGTAAACTGTTAGAAAGCTTTTGTTTACATGTGAAGAAGGGAAAAGGCTAAAATGAAAAGGAATGATAGTTCATAGATTGGTGTATCATGATGGTGCATATATACAACTGTGAAGTGAGAAAAGATTCACCAAAATAGTAAGCAAAAACTGGATTTTTATTGGGCAAGATTTTCTTGTTTGTGAAACAATTAACACAAGTGACCAAGTGAGAGAGAAGAGGCAAGCAAAGCAAAGGACCAAGATATCTGATACAAGCGGTAGGTGTTTTGTAGTAGTGACATAGGGGAAATAAAAATAAGAAACTCAATGGTGGGTGGTGTCAGAAATTGCCATGAACTCTGCAAATTGATAAAATTGAGGGGAGTAAGAAAATATATTTATTACAGTTCTACAAATTAATCAGAAAGAACGAGAGAAATGGTGAAAGAGCTGCATAAGAATCCAAAGGAACCTATTAAAATCACTTATTTCTATTAGTCCTTTTTTATTCAATGAGTTGAGTGTATGCTATTGCTGTGTGTGCCTTTATAACACTTTTATCTTATCTCATAAATTACAACTGACTTCCCTCATGCGTTCACGTGTTTTGTCATACATCATGTGTCACTCTTCCTTCTACATGGTTGGTGTGGCTGGCTGGCTGGCTGTGTTGATGGGATGGATGCTACTATCATATTCATCATCAGATTATAAGCGGGCATATCCATTTTTACTGTTAATTCTTGGTCTTCAGGTATAAAACATCAACTAATGGACTGTCTTTATTTAGTAAAAAGTACTACTACTCTTTATATTCTGTGACCACTTTTTACTGCATTGTTTTTTCATCTAATACTTGCTCTGCTCTTATTATAATAATAGTACTCCTAGTAACTTAGTAGTATTCACCTGTGGGTTTTTTCTTGAACTTAGAGAAGTATACTAAATAAACAAGTTGGAATTACACTTAACACTCCGTTACGTATAGTGCCTCGACACTGCCTTCATATTTATGGAATCTAAGCAGTTGAAGTTTGAAGTTTCCTAATTTACTTAACAGTTAGATTTTTTTAA
This sequence comes from Plantago ovata, assembly GCA_028274465.1. Taxonomy (NCBI): domain Eukaryota; kingdom Viridiplantae; phylum Streptophyta; class Magnoliopsida; order Lamiales; family Plantaginaceae; genus Plantago; species Plantago ovata. Next base: position 30,109,448 of record CM051455.1, on the reverse strand, counting down.
TGATAGTGGAGAATTAGACAACATATGGGTTGGAGAAAGGGTAGTACTTACTTTATACTTTTATGTTATGTAATCTAAACACCCTTGAAAAACGCCAATTATAGTAATCAAGTAGTAAATGTACAAAAAACAGATGCAGAGGGAATCCAGTCCAGTCCAGCTAGTTGCTTTTTGGGTAAATGTGAGTTGGTCCATTTAACATTTGGACCGGTCAAATTTGTTTGATTGTGTAATTTTAGCTCCCCAACCAGCAAATGTACTGTGATGATATCCATCCATTCATAATTCATCATATTGACTGTACAAGTAACGTGTTTGTAGTACGTATTATCTTATCGTATCGCATTATTATTCAAATTGAGCTACAGTACACAGATCTCAACCATCATCTACTGTTCAGCATATCAATGGTGACGGAAATTACTATGTTATGCTCGGGGCCAATGCATTGCACCATCTATGCATTTCAGATGGGTCTACATTCACTTCCTCTCCCACACTGAACTTGTCCACTGTGACTATAGGTATAAATGTATAATGTATGATCCTGGATTACAGCTACATTGATTTGCTTGTACAAAGTTAGAAAATGTCGCAACTTTTTCAACATGCATCAAAATACCATGCCAAACTTTTGTTATACTTTTGTGGAGATATAGCGCCAATTATATAAATATCCTCCCATAAGGTTACGAGTATAGTTCGGTTGAATGCAAAATATGGACTAAAGAGAAGTTCTATGTGAGATGTCACTGTTATCGATCCGCAGCCCATGGACTGTTGGTAAAATGGGTGTGATAATCTCGGAATACTTCTTTGGATCGTGTAGTCACTTTCCAAACAAGATAATTCGACCCTACAGTTGTTGCTGGGGTTACACGAATTCCTTGTTGGGATAATCCAAGAAGGCAATCTTATTCAGGCAATATGAATTTCGATCAGAAAGTAGAGAGGATGTATGAGTTTTCGTTGTACTTGTTTTGGAGACTGATCGCTTCAATAAATAGAAGCGAAAAGGTGTGAACGAAGTGGTGTATCTGTTCAGAACGAAGTGTTATGAACGAAAGGTCACGTTAGAACGAAGAGTTGCAACGTTCCAAAAAAGGTCGGGGCGCCAGCCAGGGGCTACGCCCCTTGGAACCCCGCAGGGGCGCTGCCCCTCGCAACCCCGTACAGGGGCGCTGCCCCTTGCAACCCCGCGAGGGGCGCTGCCCCTCGACCCCGCAAGGGGGCGCAGCCCCCTTGACCCCCGCTTCGTATTCGTGGTCGATAACTCGTTGGCTCAACAAGCGTGCACTCCGCACTACCCAAACTTGTTCCGAACTCAACGAGAGATCGCATCAGTCTCTAGCAGATCGCATTACTACTAAAATGAATTGATGACACTAAAATCACCAACATGGACAATGTTAGAAATCAAAGTCAAGCGCAAGGATTGGAAGAAACTGCCCATAAGCTAGCTGAGAAGAAGAGGAAACAAAGCCATGATGATCAAGTCCGTGAACAAGAGAATCCAAGCAAGCCTAAGATGAGATAATTCGTGTGGAAGATTTGAATTGAGGAACATCCATGATCGGCACACTGGGTCAAGAACTGTATCAAATTAGTATAGTTAGGTCAAAAAAGCTCACCAGTCCTATCCACAAGCAATTCATCTTCTTATGCGATGCATCCACTTAGATTAGGGGTTTCGAGGTTAAAAAGACAATGATTAATAACCCTATACAATTTTTCAATTTACAGCTAGCTAGGACGGATTTAGTCTATAAAAGGAGCACTAGGTTTGCTATGTTTCTTTGTAATTTGCGCTGCCATAGAAAATCAATACACATACCAAGTTCTCATGTTTTCTTGCTATTTTTAACATGGTATCAAGAGCATACCCTATGAGCCACTACTTCCTCCATCAGTCTCTCTCTGACAACGCCACTTTTGGTGCTATTCTGCCCCCTCCTTGATGGAAACAATTATCACACCTGGCATAGAGCTTTCAAGATGAATCTCACTATTAGAAACAAACTAGTTTTTGTTGATGGTTCACTTGCTTGTCTTAACGAAAGAGAATGATCAGAAGTAATGGGTTAAATACAACACCCTTATTTTGAGCCAGATGATATATTTGACCGCTAATGACATCAAGAATATTATTCTGTATGCAGAAAGTGCAACACATGCATGGGAAAAACTCAAAACAAGATATAATCAACCAAATCAGCTGAGGATTTTCCGGCTTGAGCAGATGATTAAATCTCTTGTGCAAGGCTCAAGCACAGTTGCAGACTATTTCAGTAAGTAATCTGGTTACTAGGATGAGCTTAGAGATTATCAGATTGTGCCAGCTTGTAGTTGTAAAGAATGCAAATGAGAGAGAACTAGTAAGATTGAAAAGTTTCAAGTCTTGTGGACGTAAAAAACGACACTAGGAGAGCCGCCCCCTAAAAAAGTCACGATAGTGCTTGGGTGGATTAATCGACAAAGCGTATACCAGTAGAAATTGACAAAATAAAATAAAATAAACTTCAAGAGAACAAGAAAATCTTCAAGTTTAATTTTGATGGGCTTTACTGATGGCTATGAAAATATCATTGGTTAGATCATCATGACCAAGCCCAATACCCTCTCTAAATGAGACATTCTATTTTATTGCTCAAGGAGAAGGTCATAGATAAACCAGCTCTGGTTACGTTCCACGGGTTCAAGAACCAGTTGTCATGAAAGTTGGAATTAAGAGAGAAAAAATAAGAAAGACATGTAGGTGTCCAACCTGCAGCTAGAATGAATAACCACAACCCAGAGAATTGCTTCAAGTTGGTTGGCTATCCAGAAAACTATCAAAGGATCTTTGCTACTCGGAGGGAGGATTCAATGGGAGAGCAAGAGGAAGGGGAATGACACTACAAGAAAACTGTTAAATCCGTTTGTCGCTATTTAGACTGATCCGTCGCTTTTTATAAATAAGGAGCTACTACAACCAAACTTATACTTGTTGGTTTGTGAGCTTAGGGCAAGAGATATGATAAACGTAGATAGTGTACACATCCCATTATAGAGAGGATCTTGGCGTTTGATGGACTATAGACGAGCCTATCTTAAATTTGCTTGCCTTTTGCTCGCCAATAGGGTGGAGGAGCGTGATCATTTGAAGGTAATGATTATTTTGTTTTCGAAGGCGTTTTCGGTACTCATCATGGTGGTGGCATCTTTTCAAGAAGTTATCTTGGTGGCCTTTTTCATTTTGGTCAATTCAAGGAGGTGGTATTTGCCTTTGGTGATGTTGTGGAGTTGGGTTTCTCGACCAAGGGTTGGGTTCGCTTTTGGTAGCTAACTTTCGTTGTGTGATGGTGTTTGTGGTCCCTGGGTTCTTGTTTAATTTTAAACGGCAAAAGTTTAGATTTTATTAAAAAGAGCGCTTAATAAATGCTCGAAAAAAGAGTACAACCGAAGACAAGAGCTCCCACATCAAAACCAGGAACACCGGTGAAAAATAAAAGCTAACGAGGACAAAGCTAGTTGTTCCACCCCAAATAAAGGCGTGCCTAACACCCAAGAAGCAATCTGACAGTAAGGCTCTGTTCTCTTCGTCTGAACTGAACTGATTTGAACTGAATGGATCTGAACTGAACTTATTTGTATTACAAAATACTATTAGGCAAATCTGAACTGAACTTAATGAATATTAACTAAACTTAAAATAATCAATTTTCAGACGAAAATAACAGAATCTAATCCTTCAATTTTCCTCTTCTTTTTAACCACTCCCAACAACACAATTTTACTCTGGAACTTGTTAGATTAGTGCATTCCTTCCAAGTCAAAGATTCCACATATATAGTTCTGTAACGCCCCAGATTTCAGAGGCTTAAAAGGGTTGAGAACGCTACTCATACCAACAAGGTGCACCTTTCTTTTCGGGAAGTTCCCGGTGCGCGCACGAGTGAGGACAAAGTGCGCGGTTTAGAACTCGTGTTGGTCTGTGGGGCCAGCATATCACCCCGGAGAGCGCCCATGAGTAACCTTGCCGGCCCGTTGGGCTGGGTCTCGGCCCGTTAGTGGGCCGGGTCATTACAAGTTCAATGCCAAAATTCTTGGCAAATTAATTTGATTAAGATTCTACGATTTCGTTTGGTGTAGTTTTTTTTTGTACTTTTTTATTATCGTGTTCGAGCACATATTTTATACTCCCTATTAGTAATAAAATCAAATTTTTAGTCATTTAGAAAAATATTTATAGTTAATTTAAAGTTATTGTTTGTGAAATTTTAAAAGTTACCATTATTCTGGAGCGGAGGCTAGGGAGTATATATTGGGATATGAAAAACAAATTCCATTATTATTATTATTTAGCAAACATTTGATACCTACATGAAAAGATGACAATTGAAATAAGTTCTTGTAACACAATTGGCGGACTTTCTAATATGTATTTGACCAGTTTCAATTTAAGGTGCGATCGGCAAAAAGTTAAATTTGCCATTTGGAGTTTGAATGATTGTCGATGATCATACAATGGGCCAAACACAAATTTGCCTTATTATTGTCGATGTGTTTGTTTTCTTCAAACATCAAGTAGGGTATATTTTCTCTGAAATGTAGTTTAAATTCTGAGTTCAATTCTCTATTCATCTTAATCTTAGTTTTGTCCTGTTCAAATTTGTTTAGTCGTATTCGACATTACAAATAAATTTTGTTCAAATTTACTTAATTGTATTTTATGCTACAAATAAATTTTGTTCAGTTTAATGCAGGAGCACGAAACTTCTATGGGCGAAATTGCTTGACTGGATGAAGATTTACCATACGCCAAGGAGTTTTAAAATTGAACTGGAATGGATTAAAAAAAGTAACGGCAGGAAAATTATTAAAGGCTTTGATGCTAAAGATGGTTTTTAGATAGACACTCTACACTATTTGGAAAGCTCGAAATAATAAAGTTTTCAACCAGCATCCGTTTCGTATGAATTTGATGGAAGATATTGTGTAGAATGTCAAAATGTGTTGCTTACATGATGATAAGCTAGCAGATTATTGCTACCATTTGTAACTTTGGAGGTTTGTAGATTATTGTGTCAAACTTGAAATAACTTAGTGTGGTGGGAGTTGAGGCTCCGCTATGGGCTTTGATGTAATCCGTCTATATCAGTTCTTGTTTAATTCATTTTAATTTTGTTCATACGAAAACAACACTTTCTACCGTAACATTTGTGGAAGAATAAAAAATGGAACCATGACCGTCATTTTTATAAAAAAGGGTCCGGTCACTTATCAAGACCAACGAGTAACAAAACTACTTTGAAATGCCAAAGCCGTCCTAACATGTATACTCTATAAATTTTTAAAATAAAACTTTTGTGTTAGAATTACAAAATTTATTTTAACCTCCGATTTAAATATTTCAGAGCGATTATATTCAATTTTGTTACATTGTTTTAATGGAAAAATTACATTGTACATTCCAGTTGAAGCTCCACTTTGCATTTTTATCCATCCTCGTTCAACAATTACTTCTATTCTTTTTTTTACCAAAAAAACATTGTCCGACTTATAATTTACTATTCATTTCATTTCATCCATACACCCTTAGAATTATATCAAAATTTATTTTCTTTTTTCCTTTTTCTTTTACCCTTTTCTATTTTATTTTTTTCGTTTCTTCTCCTTGTCTTCGAACTCCGATACCGAAGTTGTAAGTCGGCAGCTCCAATCGGAGCTGTCCATGTCCGAATGGATCGGTAAAACAGATCCACGATCGGAGTTGTACCAGCCCCATCTGGAGCTTACTAAGCTCCCATGGGAGATGGTCTGCTCCAATATTTATTTATTTTTATTATTTGAATTTGTGTGTAAATATAAATTTTGTAGGGATCTGTTTAAAAATAATTTTTAGATCATTTGAAAATTTAGATAAGTTATATGTTACTTTTAAATAATTTATAGTTAATTTTGTAAAATATTTTTTTTAGACCTAAATGTGTAATAAAGGGAAAATTATGGTGTTTGGCTATTTGTAAAATCTGAAATTTGAATGAGTGTATATTATACTTTCCAGCTTTTAATTTGGAGAAACTCAAAATTATAGGTCTAGGTGTAATTACATTTATCTAACTTGAGATTTAGATGAAATTAAAATCTAGGATGGATAAAAACATAATAAAAGAATCTATGAGGGTGTCTAAATGCAATTTGATCTTTTAAGTGATTAAGAGGAAAGAAAAAACTGCGAAAAAGAAATATAGTCTGATTCTTTTGGAAAAGTTGAAGATAATTAAAAATGAAGAAGAAAAATGGGGATCAAGATGGTAGATTTGTTTAGATAAGTAAAATCGATGGTAGTTTTTTTAAGATACGTAAAAATCACGAAAAACAAAAACAAAAAGGAATATTCCTTCTGATGAAGATGACCCGCCAACGGACTCTTCCTTCTTCACTGCTTATAAAACCAAGATTAATTGTCAAACCATTACCGTTCTTGATTTCTCCAAAACTTAAAAAACAAAAATGATGAAGATGAAGTTATTTCTCATCATCTCATTAATCCTTTTTAATCATGTTTTATCCGATGATAATAATTCAATGGAACAGCCTCTCGCACAGATTGCAATCGAGAAAACTGTAGCTGCTCTGAGCGATTCATCTTCAATCACAGCCAGTCCCGTTGTTCTTGGCCAAAAGGTCTCTGATCTCTCCTAGTAAACTAATCTCATTTTTGTTTTGCGATTAAATTAGTTCTTTAAAACTTTTAAAATACTTGCTAGTAGTTTGTGATCGAATTTCTTGTAATCAGTCATGGAAAGATTGCAACATTTTTTTGTGTGTTTTCGATTGCAGGGTGAGGATACTGACTGGGTGGTTGTGAATTTTCAAACTGATAAGCCCACCAATGATGATTGGATTGGTGTTTTTTCTCCGGCCAAATTCGAGTAAATACTACTGCTCTGTATTGTATTGTGGTACTTGTTAATTTGTATCTCTGTTGGTTTTTGTTGTACAATTAATTAATGATGTTTGTTTGTTCGGATGCAGTGGTTCCGATTGTCGTTCAGATAATGATCCTAAGGAGCAGCAGCCATACATTTGCACTGCACCGATAAAGGTATGTGTGTACACATTCTTGAAATTCTATTCTTCCGTGTTTCTGATTATGATTATTTATTTTCCTCGCATATTTTGTTCACACACAAGACTTTTGTACATGTTGCAGTATAAGTATGCTAATACGAACAATCCTCACTATTCAAATACGGGCAAGGCTTCGCTGAGTTTCCAGTTAATCAATCAGCGCCAAGATTTCTCCTTTGGGTTATTTACAGGAGGAATGTCAAGTGTATGTCATGTTACTCTTGCGTATTTTCATAGTTAATGTATCTGTCATGTTTATCGCATACTTAATTCAAAGCTGAAATAGTGAAATTATTGACATTTTTATGATTAATTTGGACTTATGCATTGCAGCCTAAGCTGTTGGCAGTCTCTAATTCGATAGCTTTTTCGAATCCTAAAGCACCTGTTTATCCCCGCCTTGCTCAAGGGAAATCATGGAATGAAGTAAGTTTCTTTTCGTTTACAGTGGTGCAGTATCATTTAGTGGAAGATTAATTAACATGTGGATGGATTGTACATTGCAGATGACTGTAACATGGACGAGTGGCTACAACATAGATGAAGCCGTTCCTTTCGTTCAGTGGGGTCAGATTGGTCCAAATTATTTGGAGCAGCGCACAGCTGCAGGCACATTGACATTTAGCAGAAACAGCATGTGTGGTACGTACTTACTTTAGTTTTCGACTATCTTTTGTAAATCTTGGTTGGACAAACACTTCTTAATGGACAGGAGTACTGCCCTTACGTATTGCATGCTTAGCTTGGTGTTTGCCTAAATTAAATATGTAAAAGGATTCTCCAAAATGTGTTGCAGGCGGACCTGCACGTACAGTTGGCTGGCGCGACCCTGGTTATATTCACACTAGTTTTCTGAAAGATTTATGGCCAAGTACTATGTAAGTTCCCAAGATGATGGATTTGTAGTTTTCAATTAAATGCAACTCCTAGCTAAAACTAGTTCTTGTTCTGATCAGGTACAATTACACGATTGGTCACCAATTTCCCAATGGCTCCTATGTTTGGAGCAAGACCTACTCATTTAAGTCATCCCCGTTTCCTGGACAAGACTCATTGCAGCGAGTCATAATACTTGGTGACATGGGGAAGGTATTGAACAAATATACAGAGTTATGGTTTTGGTGTAGTATTGACTTCTACTTTGCTTCTACAAACCAAGTCCGGTATATATGGCTGATTGCATGTATAATCTATGTGCAGGCTGAGAGAGATGGATCAAACGAGTATAGCAATTATGAGCCCGGTGCACTAAATACCACAGACCAACTCATCAAAGATCTAGCAAACTATGACATCGTATTCCACAACGGAGATATCGCATATGCAAATGGTTATATCTCCCAATGGGACCAATTCACTGCACAGGTGGCACCTATAACATCCACTGTCCCATACATGATCGGAAGGTTTGTTTCATTAAACCTTAATTAGTCACAACAGATGCGTTATATTCTAATTTCTGCCAAAACCTGATCTTACATTTTGTGCAACAGTGGCAATCACGAGCGTGATTGGCCTGGGACAGGTTCGTTTTATGACACCAAAGATTCAGGAGGTGAATGTGGTGTGTTGGCGGAAACCATGTACTATGTTCCAGCTGAAAATAGAGCCAAGTTCTGGTAAACGGTTTTTGCTACATTTCTTCTCTATAGTGTCTATACTAGGCTTGTTTTATGTTTTCTGTATATATATAATAAGCTTACGTGTTTGCTGAATTGCAGGTACTCGACAGATTATGGCATGTTTCACTTCTGCGTAGCAGATACTGAGCATGACTGGAGAGAAGGATCTGAACAATACAAGTTTCTTGAGAAATGCTTTGCATCTGTGGATAGAAAGAAACAACCATGGCTGATTTTTATTGCTCATCGACCCGTTGGCTATTCTTCCAGCTCCTATTATGCCTCACTAGGTGCGTTCGAAGAGCCAATGGGAAGGGACAATCTGCAGAAGCTGTGGCAGAAGTACAAGGTGGACATGGCATTCTACGGTCATGTCCACAACTACGAAAGGACCTGTCCGATATATGAGGTAAGATCTCATGATATGAATGTTGTGGTCTCACAACTGATCACATATCTACCAGAGTATGTAGTAGGAGTATTATTATTGTTTTAATTGTTGTTTTCTCCTCTTGCAGAACAAGTGCACCAATTTTGAAAAGTCACACTACTCGGGGACGTTGGGTGGAACAATTCATGTTGTGGCTGGTGGAGGAGGAGCTCATCTAGCACAGTTCACCGATCTTAGCACGAGCTGGAGTATCTACAGGGATTACGATTTTGGATTTGTGAAGCTGACGGCGTTCAACAAGTCGTCCCTTCTTTTCGAGTACAAGAAGAGCAGTGATGGAAAGGTGTATGATTCTTTCACCATCTCCAGGGACTACAGAGATACATTGGCATGCATCCATGATAGTTGTGAAGCAACTACTTTAGCAACTTAGATACAGAGTCACAGAAAGGGGGCACAATAGTACTAGCAACTAGTTTAGATTATAGGAATAATAATAATGTCATAGTTAGAAATTTTGACTATGACCAATAGGGGCAATAGGTAGTTAGAGTAGTAGATCATGATTAGATTAGTTTAGGGGGAATTTTTATTGTTTACGTTAATTATTTCTCCTTTCTTTTTTTTCTAGGTAAAACATTAATGACCATGTGCCCACATATTTTTTATTAATAATTCACTGTTCAGTTTTCCCGTTGCAAATTCTCCGAACTCTATTTTGACATTTAATTTAAGGTGAGGTGAATGAATGCTCATATCTAGAGAAACCGTTCTCTTAGATGACCGCTACTTGATACAACAGGGGCAATGAAGAAACGCATAATCAAGTAAGTCAGGATGCTGTGTGGAGGCCTTGCTTAAATGTTGTGCAGTAGTTAAATTCTGGCCACCATTCAATGTCACCAGCAGGGAGTATTACTGAAGAGACTAAGTTGTTAGCTTTTAAAATTAGTTTATGGACAAACAGACCCAAAAAAACTCAATAAAATGAACTATGTACTAAACTTAAACATGGAACTAAGGAAATATGATATTTCCTGTTGATCATATCTGATTACATTCTAGAAAATTAGGGAATATAAATACTAGAGTAGAATATTATAGAATATGGTAAGCTAGTAATGAAAATGGACTATTTATACTAGAGTAGATATGGTAGTTTAGTTTTAAAAGTGGACTTAACAATGATATATTATCATTATATCTAAATGAGGTGAATGCAGAATATAAGAAAGTGGTGAGAAGCTAAACATACACTTAAATATTTTTAAATAATATTGGCTTGTTAGACCCTATGGATTTAAATGTAATAATTGTCAAACAGCTGCAAGACCATCCCGGCCAGCCGTGGCTGAGCATCCCGGCCAGCCGTGGCTGAGCCGAGAACGATCCTCTACGGCAACCGAGTGGCTCGAAGCAAACCAAACGGTGTTGTTATGCAGAGGTACGATCCTCTATAGAACAGATCCTGTTAAATGGACTCCTAAAATCATTACTTTTATAAGACTTACTCGTCTAAGAATTGACCAAGTAATAAAATACTTTGTCTATCGTCTAAACCAGTTTATCAATTATTTTTCCGTAATTACAACCTTATCATACATTTGTGTGTTACATGGTCATAAATGATACTGCAAATATGCTGACATGTGAATATATTCATACAGCTAAACTAATGGTACTGCATCTTCACCAAAACCTACATCATTAAATGTAATCAAGAGAAATTATGTTAGTAAATAAAAATTGACCTGGCAGTATCTCTTTCTTACAGAAAAAAGATACGAAGATTGACGATTTTGATTCTGAAAGTCCATTAACATAATTGGGTATATTTGGTATACCTTTTCTTTAAAGAAGACGGTTTTTCTATCAGTAACGAAGGAGTTAAAAAAGATAGAATTTTTTTTAGTTTTGAGTCTGATTGTGAGTTCGTTCACATGTCAATGCAAAGGGAGACCCGATTCCAACCCCGTGCCAAAGCAGTCGACTCCTCAAAGTGATGGACTCAAATGTGCTTGATTGGATATGATCAAATGTATTCTTGATATATGTTTAATTCAATCAATTTATTTTGATATTATTAAGTATTACCGTTTGTCATGATTTTCATTTTTTGTTGGGGGTAGAATATTGTGTTTTTTGCGGAAATCGATTCTTTATGGGTTTCAGCTGGTACGGCTTAACCAAAACCCACATCATTAAATAGCAATAGCATAGAAAAATATAATCCCGACAAATTATGTTAAAAGTGACTTGGTAATAGGTAGAGGTTACTAAATAAAAAGTGCCAACAGCAAGAAGTTTCGAGAATAGACCCAAGAAACCTTGATGAACCAACCGAAAAACTGCTTAAGAAACACAAAATTTATTCAACAACAAGTTGAATCAAACAAAAATACAGAAAACGTAAAACTAGGGTTTCATAATCAACAGAAGAGACTGAACAGCCCAGAGCAAACGCGAAATTAATATGATCGAACAAAAGTAAATTCAAGTTTGCACAACTCAGGCGAATGATACCATGTTAAAACAGAAGCGATTTCAATGAAAAACTCCAACGAACAGTTGGAGCAGATATTATTGACAAAACCAAATTGAATATTTGGGGATTACAATTACGGAGTGAAAATTATCAGATCAACTCTCAGCATATACTCTGCTCTGTTTATATACAAAAGAGACGGGGTAAAACAGTAAACTACCTACAGCTAACGTTAACAAGTACAAGTATTACAACTGAAAGTACAAGCTATAAATCTTATATTACATTTGAATTATACCTTGCAATAGGTAGAGGCTAGTAAATAAAAAGTAATTCGGCAATAGGTCGAGCAGGAGTGGCAACCATTATATCGTATTTCTTATTTATTGTAAAACTTCATATACTGAATCAAAGAAATAAAACATATATAGCACACATCAATCATCATCGTGCGGTTATGGATTATTCAATGAATTTCTATTTCGTATCTTCAAGCAGCCTTTGTTCGAACTTTTAAAATGATACGCATGACGGAATGTATAAAAAAAATCTCAATTAAACTGTAATCATTATTTTTTAGACAAAATAAACAAGCAATAAAGAGACAATTCACTTTATGCAAAATTACACATTAGTATAAGTTTTAAAATTGGAAATTTTAATATAATCAGTCACCTTATAACTATTATCTAAAAAGCATAAAAATGTCGATGAATATATTTACAAGAATAAATGAACACAAAATATGGTTCTTTGTGATTTTGGTTGTTATTATAGCTTGGACTTGTTTCATGTGTCTGATTGATGTTTCTCTTTCGGTGTGGAGGAATTTATGAATTTTGATTGTAGTCCCAAGAGTATCTCTCGTACTCTTTGTATCAAAACGTTGAGGCCTTTTCATGATGTAGTAGAATTTTGTTAATATTACAACATTTCTTGACACAAGCTTTCCATTTGTGATCATTTTTCTTACACTCGGTTTGACATAAATTTACCACCATGGGTCATTGAGTTAATTCTGTTTGAATATAGATTCTATGCTCAAAGTCGAAGACCGGGAAGAACTAAAGCTTGAATTAGCACCAAGCCAGATATATGCGTGTGTCGTGAAGTACTGAAGTATAAGCACTCTAAGCTGTACTCTAAACTATAACTTAAAAATCAAATCCAAGTTTTCTCCAATACATGCACACAGTATACGTTTCCATGCAATAGCAGAAAATTAGGGTGACTAAGAGCTATCCTTCTCGTGCTCTTGCAAGCCTGTAGTTGCTGCACTTCATTTGATAATCTCTTGGTAGAATATGAAAGCAGTCCACTCGTGAATGTCAGCATGTGAAAGCTGAATCAAGAGCACCACAGCCTTAACCAGTCATGTCTATATCTGCAACATTATGTTCCTCTTCATTTAGTGGGCTAAATGATGCCAAAAGATGTTCAACTGTCAGAGGTGAACGCCGAACTGAGTACTGAAACATGACCTGAAGAAAAACCATGGTTGATACACTTTTACCAAATCCACACAAAAACAGAACACCACATTATCGTCTAATACTTGATCACACTCATTTTCACCCCTTAATCACACACTTAACCATAACGTACATTTTTGGCAACTGCAAGCCCCAAGAATTTCGTCATAATCCAGAAGAAGAATCTCTACTTAGATGCCAATTGTCATCTCAGAATAATACAGTATACAGACATGCAAAAAAAGAAACTCATGCATTTATTATTAAAATCAACAATAGGATAGGAAAAATTGATCTAAATAGTTCATTTTAAACTAGATTTCATCATAGCGACTAATTAAGTGTCACTATTATTGAGTCAGTATAGCATTGACTGACAAGCACACTACAATATTAATATGCCTTATTACCTTGGAGAAACTATCAGCAAAGGGTCTTGCACGGTTGGGCTTGCCAAGGTAGTGCAAATCAGCTCTCTCCATTTTACCGTCCACAAAACTTAGTCCCCCCTCACCAACAGAAAAGCGCAGGAGATTACCAGGTTGAACTCCAGTCTGAAGATCACCACAAATTAACAGATACAGGTCAGCTCATCTGCTCCTAATCAGTGTAGTAATCTAGAGAATAAATGTATATACTGGAAAAATTGCAAATCCCAGGACATGGCATGTAACATTTCCATAAATACACGAGAATCTTTCAGATCATGTAAGAATCAATTCGCACAAATTAGTTTCAGCTATATCATGTAAAAACAGTGCCAAATTTTGCACACACGCAGAAATAAATAATTTTCTTTCTTGAAAACAGAATGACTACAATCACATAGGGAGTCCATTATACTTGTGTATCTCTACTAATGCTCCTCATTTTATGCTTTGGCTTCTATATTTATTTCTCAACACTAGTGATGGTACACAGAGGAAAGAAAACCAAGATGAACTTTTCTCAACCAAGACAGCACAACTCTTCCAAATGAATTTTGAGTAAATCATACTATTGTTGTTACATTAAGGCTTGAAATTTCAAATCCATTAACTTCAATTATCAGTTCCATTGATGATTTACTCATACCTTCGAGAAACTTTGTCCAATAATCAGAATTCTGCATTTAAACATTTGACTCTAATATCAGGAAAATGTGGTAAAAAGTACCATACCTGCTGTATGAAGTCCTTGTTCAAGCAACCAAATATAACTGGTGGATCATCTGATGTAGCTAATCTCCCATCCTCGAGTAGCTCCAGCACCAACTGATTATTGTCATAAGTAAAAGATCAGATACACAGAACAATACACCATCAATATAATCATAGATACACAGAAGGGAGTCCACACACAGCAGTAAAATGGTTGCATGTGGATAATTTCAACGAATAATTAGAATATGTTCCCATTCCAAAACATTATGACATATACGTGACAGATATTCAGAAATTACATATACTCCTCTACGAATGGTTTTAATGGGAAAAGTACCTTTTTTACATGTTAAGTGACTAAGTTACAAATAAATAGTGAATTTTACTATATGTGATTTAATCAAATGTACATGTTTTTTTTTTCTTTTATGTTTGTCAATAGTGATATCAACATAACTAAATATAAAATATCTATATTTTAATTCATAAATTTACACGGGGGCAAGAAAGTACAAACATAAAAATGTTACTTATAAATAATTTGAAATTAAGAAAGTTGTCACATCGAAGTACTCATATATGAGATTATATTATGTATCCGGAGGGTATACTATGTAATAATAGAAACAATTGGGGCTATCTGTAAAATTTAAAAACTAAAAGAACTAAAAATTCAATGCGCGTAGTACCAGAAGTCATGAAGGGGGGAGAGAACAAGGGGAGAAACCATGCTGTTTGAGGACTTCAACGATGAGACAGAAAAAATAAGCACACCAATTTGTCAGCCATCACAACAACAACCAAATTGTAATGGGATACTGGATCTAATTGGTTACTGATAAGACATTCTTCAGTAATCTACCTTTTTTATCTAAACTTCAGTCCCCCAAATACATGTTAGCCTACTGCTTCACCTTCACTCTGTTAAGTTTTCACTAATACAGTACTCTGTAGTCTGTAAAGTAGTGTCACTGTACACATCACCTGGTTAGCATTAAAAATCAATCTCCATACTTTTGTAACTTATATGTCCTTAAGGAGGATGGTAGCTGCTCATAATTATCCACAACAAGGTAATTAGAAGCGATATCCATGTACCTGTTGTTGCTCTGGAACCTGCCCCTTTGCATCCGTGTCAAGAACATACTGACTACAACTCTCATCCTTCCAAACTAGAACCAATGGTGTATTTCCTGGCTGATAATGTGCATGCCTGAAGGATTAGATGTAAATGAATCAGATTGAGAAAGTGAAAGTATTATAAGGTACTTTGTGAGATTGGCATCATATGTATACTTCTGCCTTTACAGAAAAAGCACGTCATGCCATGTATACGAAATGGGTAATAGGGTTAAATATTCAGAAGTCATATGACACCACAAAGGCTGTTAATATATTCGAATAAAAAAAAAGTTAGATGCTCACTTGTTATAGAATAAGATTCCATCCTTCATATATGGAACTGTTCCGGCATAAGCTGCTTTTAGGCCATCCTGATCGCAGTTGTATACAAAAACAGTGCTGAATCTATATCTATGATATGTTGAGGGGCTATCACATGCTCCTGTCTCTACAAGCTTGCTGTTTATCCAGAAAAACCTAAACTCTGCAGTACACTCGTACAGTGACATACCCGCCCAACTCAACATATCAATCACATAGTATGTTTGGTCTGGCTGAAAGTCAAAGCACAATGTGCAGGCACATTAGCATCACTTCACAACATTTAAGCAACCACACAGAAAAGAAAAGCTTCTAACCTCGTGAAAAATGCAATCAAGTATGCAATATGATTGACCAGACCGTGAACTATTTCTGGTCCTAGCACCATTGGGCAAAGCAGAAGGGAATCGATGCAACAAAGTTCCATTGCGTAGTTTACTTATTGTAGTTCCATTTGAAGATACTACGAAACAGCGTTTTCCTGCCGGCCTAGCGAACACATACCTGTATATAGTGTCCAAATGAGGAGCATTTCCATCGATTCCTAACTCTAAATAAGTATTATAATAAGTAATACAGAGTCAAATTAAGATGTCATTACCAATCGGTGTTCAAGCGTTCGGGCACATCAACCATCCATTCAGGTAGCATGAGTTGCTTTGAGAACCATTTACGTGCTTCAGCGCCTCGAAGCTTCGTAGCATGTAGGACATCATCGTCATTGACGTTGATATCTGTTTCTGCTGCACCCTGCAGGAACGATTCATGCTCGGGCTCTAATCCACTTTGGTATTCGGGTAAGGGGAGGGATAGAATAGTTTGCGCCAAACAGCGGGCCTGGTCCTGCGCCTGTTGGCGGCTCTGGGCCTGTCGCTGTAAGGACAAATCTCTCCGTCTTTGTTGGTCGGAGATTGCCCTCCGTTTGAAGGGCCGTCGGTGATCCGGTGGCGCCATCGCTTTTGACTGTGAAGAAAAAGATGTCTTCGAACTTTCAAATCAGGAAGCATGAATGTTCTATTTCTATTTCAAAAGACAAAAAACCTATGTTTTAAACACTTGAGAAGAGAAGAAACTTAAAACTTCAACACTGAAGTTAGCACTTAGAAGAGGTACATAGAACATGTTGGACACATTAAACATAGGTCAAGGAACAGTGCAACGTAGTTAGCACATGGAAGGATGGTTCAGGCTTACAGCACAGATCAGGAATAGGGCATCAAAGTTATTGATCTCTCTCAGAATGAAGCCAATATAGCACACCAATTATATATATCATCATGATACAATACTTCATTGAAAAGACCCTCTATAACGGTCGTTTAGGGTAACTTACACCTACTGTTGGGCATGGGTTTTACAGGGAATGGAGATCTTATCCTTAGGGGCATTGTCCTCAAGTGATTTAAAGTGTTGTACATTCAAACTTATTCAAACTTACATAAAACACTAAAGCACGGCCAATACAAATCAACAGAGCTTAAGCATATTGAAATAATCCGGTTTGACCTAAAATTTAGGAAAAATTCTAAATTTCACAAGACATGAGTACACAATTCACATCATACTGGTTTTTCATACTAATTCAACATTTAACACTCAACCAATACCATTGTCAACTATCCCAAACGATTCCTATAAGTTGACCTAGAAAAGGTACATCCAAAGATTGAAGAATAACAACAAAGCAGGTCTCAGTTTAAAAACAATCACAAGTTCAGAACTATTCATTCATCTACCCAGGACTCTTTTATGCTGTTTAAGCTGAAGTAACAGCTGGTGGAGAAAAATAAATACATATAAGAAAATAAAAAGATAGATTATGATAAAGCTCCGACTGAATATAATTGACGGAAGTACAACCAAGAGCAAATAAGAAGAAAGAAACTCACTGTGGCCAGATAATATTTGGCGGTCCGGTGAAGCTTGAAGGACGGAACAGAAGAGAAGCAGAAGAATCGAATTCTTCCTTCGTGGAGAATGGAGCGATGAAATGAGGAGGATTTGAGTTGCAGAATTTAGGGCGATATGCCGATCCGATGGGTGTTTTAAGTTTGAACAGGCTTCTGTATTCGTATCTCGTATTAATTCAAAATCATACAATAAAACTAATTAAAAAATTTATCTATTTCCAGGGAAAAAATTAGCTAAACACAGTGATAAAATTAGCAATTTAAACATAATACCCCTTTACCATTACATTTTGTAAAAAAAAATAGTTTTAATGTAAAAAAGAAAACATTCGGGCTGCACTATACGTCCGGGCTGCCACCGGCTACGTTTTGAATCTCGCCGGGTCAACCCGAGTTGACCCGGTTTAACCGTTATTCGGAGGCTCCAACGGGACGATTTCATTAAAACTCGGGAAAAATCTCGGAACTCGGGATTTTCCGAGATTTTGAACGGTTAAACCGGATCAACCCCGGGTTGACCCGGATTTTTGATGGAAGAAGAAAAAAAAAGATATGTAAATGAGTAAATCAAGAAAACCTACCACAAGTAGGTTTTTTATTATTACCCTTTTCGATCTGCTTCTTCTTTTTCATCTTCTGCTAACCAACATTCTTCATAAATGGATTGAATTATTGTGACTCCATGGTCGAAGGGGATCCTATTGACTAGTGAGTATTGAATTGATGAGAGTGAGTGACTCTATGAAGAAAAAATGGTGGAGGCGTAGAGTGTAGAGCAGAGTGATTAAAGAAGAAGAGGAAGAATGAGATACTGCGGCTGTGGTGTGACTTGTGTTCGAAACATGGAATACTAGGGTTATGTTACAAAATTGGTTTGGCAATTGGGATATTGCATAAAGGACTTCTAGTTTGAATCTTCTAACTTTGAACTCTTGAAATTGTGTACTTAATTTTACAACCTTAATAGAGTATAATGAAATATTTTATATATTACAATTATTATTATTATTATTATTATTATTATTATTATTATTATTATTATTCTACATATTTATATTATGTGTTCCGAGACAACTCTCCGAGATGACCCGGGTTAACCCTTCTCAGGAGGTCGTCCGAGATGGTCTCCGAGACGAGATTCAAAACATAGGCCACCGGTGGCTCATTTGGAAAATGAGCCACTGGTGGCTCATTTTGAAAATGTGTCACCGATGGCTCATCTGAATTTTTTAAATTTGAATAAATAAATAAAAATTAATTAACTTAACTTAAAAATATTAACGTTAATATTGAAAAATTAATTAATTATAATTTTAAATTGTACTTGACATGTTAGTGATATATCAAATTATATTACTTGAAATATAATTAATTCATAAAGTGAAAATACGACTTATATTACAAAGAAAACCAAGTTACAAATACAACTAAGCTATAAAATCTAAACTACCATCTACTTATATAGATTTTTTTTAACAGTAAAATTGAGCCACCGGTGGCTCATTTCAAAATGAGCCACTGGTGGCTCGTTTTGTATGGCAATCATGAAATGAGCCACAATGAGCCACTAGTGGCTCATTTCATGATGGCCATTCAAAACGAGCATGCCACCAGTTGCTCGTTTTGAAATGGCCATCATGAAATGAGCCACCAGTGGCTCATTTTCGAAATGAGCCACCGGTGGCTCTAAATAGGGCAGGCCGGCAGCCCTATTAAAGTCTGAAATTTAATTTTCTATTTTTTTTTTTATATTTTCATATTTTTTATTTATAAAAAATCATAAATTATTTTATGTCCTAACTTTGACATATATAATTTTTTTCATATTTTTTTAGATATTTAAACAATTTTTTACAAAATATAATAAATAAGGACATTATAGTCAAATTGCTATTTGTTGTCACTGCATTTAGCATAAATTTTCCCTGCAGATAGTATTAGTGATTTTATATTATGAAAATAGAAACATTCTACTTTAAAATATAAATTTTTTAATTATTTTTATTATATGATTTGACAATAATTTAAGGTCAAACCGACACTCGAAAAAAATCAACAAAACAAAGTGTTTCATTTGTTTGAGGCCGGATGAAGTAATTTTTATGATATGGGCTAGAAGAATTCATTTATGAGGGTCAACAAATTTTCTTTTTAAATGTTAGTATAATTTTAAAATGAAACGAATTTGAATATTATATCATCAAATATATTGCAACAGTAATATAAAGTTGAATCAAGAAATATAATAGTAGTAGTAGTAGTACTGTGGTAGTTAGGGTTGTGCACAAGTCTAATCCGATGTGATTCAACCCATTTGACTGGATATCCGGTCAAACGCATGGGTTGTAATACAATTCGTTTTCCAATCCATATTTGGCAGAATAGATGGCGAATTTATCCGCACAAATCCGGATGAACTCGTAGATGTGTCCAAAGTGTGTTCGCGCAAAGTATTATTTGGAATGTTGGTTAGCACGTAATATAACAATCTACTACATTGAAGGTTCATGAGATAATATAGACATCAAAATTCATAGGTTCTTAGGAAACCTATAATCAAAATTCATTAGTTTGTGGGCATCAATGACCAACAAGACATGAAACCAACAAAAGAAAAGCATAAGATTCCAACCGAGACATCAGTGTGGTGTCTTTTGTATGCGCTTTGACGCTCAATTCAGCGAACTGGTGATATGAAAGAAAAATGTTATTGTGCATGAATTAAAAGAGACTAAGAACTTAGCCAGATTCGATGTTTAGGGGAACACATTAGAGATTAGGGTTTTGCGAGCAGCTCATAACTCTTAAGTTAGAACTCTACGATCCTGATGAGCGGCTTACAACTTTAGGGTTCCAGTGAGCAACTTAGAATTCCAGGGCTCTGATAGTGATGTTGAATGTTTTATTGCAAGGCACCGGTTGGATGTTGGTGGTGGTTGGAGGATTGGAGTACGACTGGTTTAATGTAAATCTCTAAGCAACTCTTGCTACTTTCACGTGTAATCAGTCAAGATTCGATGTCTTTACTCTTCCACTAAACCCCTTTTTAAAAGTAGTTTACCAACTTATTACTAAATTCGCAGGCTATTAAGCTAGCGAGTGGACGGATTAGTAAGGTCCTAGGAGACCTCTTACTTGTAGAGCACTTTATTTCATTGCTGGAGACATACTTAAGTATTAGGTGACCTTTAATTGGTTAGCTCATTGGTACTTTCTAATACTTCTTGGGAGAAATTCACATTCATGTTTTGTGAACCTCCCAACATATTAGACTTCAAAGTCATATCACCTCCGAATTGTCAGTAGTATCTAGCTTATTGGGTCTTGGTTTAAACTCTCCAAGCTAGCCCATTTACCAATTCAAGCCCGTTGGCCCAAATTGGCCCATTATAGGAACAACGGTTCACCTCCTCCATGTATCTAGCTTATTGGGCCTTGGTTTAAACTCCAAGCTAGCCCATTTACCAATTCAAGCCCGTTGGCCCAAATTGGCCCATTATAGGAACAACGTTGAATTGTAGTTGAATTTTCTTCATAAAAATTAAAATGACATTTTTGTGACCGTAGATCAAATATAATTATTTTTGCCAATGGAGACATTAAACATCACATAATCACCGTATTATTTTTAACCGAAATTATTAACTTTATCCATCTATGTAGTTCATTGATTGATTCATAAGCTTCACACCAACATGTTATGTTGAGAGGACTCTTTTAATAATGAAGTACTACGGCTACGGAGTGGTAGTTTAAGAAGAGCAGAAAAGTAAAAATGGCACATAGCGTAATACTGTAAAAGAAGAGTGGTAGGAAAGCATAACCCCAAATCTGCACAGTTGACGAGAACAATTTGAAAAGTCGATGGTCCTCTACCCAAGCAAAAATTTCTCATTAATTGCATCACAGTATCTTACCTTTTCTCCATTTTCAAAATAAAGCAATCTCTTCCAGTTTTTAGCGCTAAGTTAGCTACACCTCTCCATTTTTCAAAATTGAAAATTGAAAATTGAATCTTCCTCCCATTCCCATTATCACACACACACACACTTCATCATCTTCCCAAATCGAAACTGAATCTTGAATTTGCCCAAAACCTTGAACACAAAAAAAATAAAAATATTATGGGCTGTGTTTCATCCACATTCCTCAACCAAGATGAAGATTTCCCCCAAATTGGTGGCTTCAGCCACCACATCGTCTCTCTCACTTCCACCACTTACGGCCTCATCAACATGGACCCTCCTACCCCTGTTCTACCACCTCCTCCGCCTCGCAGAACTCTCGGTTCCCTTTTCCCTAGCCCCCTCTCCGAGCCTCGTTCACTCCGCTACGATTCTCTCGAGACTATCAATTCTTGGGATCTAATGTCTGGCCTCGACTCCGATCATGTTCCCAGCTTCCGTTTCACCCCCTCCAAACCCCCTGTTTCTCCAGTTCCGCTTAATAACGAAAATGTTAGCCCTAATCTTGCTAAGGGTTTGGTTCTAAATAGTACTAGTTCATCATCACTTGAGAAATTTGAATTGATTTGCCCGCCTAATGGGGACAACAAGGTCGTGATGTATTCGACTACTTTGAGAGGGGTTAGGAAGACTTTTGAGGACTGTAATGCGGTTAGATCGGCAGCTGAGGCGCTGGGGATTTCGATCTGTGAGAGGGATATTTCCATGGATAGAGGGTTTAGGGATGAGTTGAGGGATTTGCTTAAGGGGAAAGATAGTAGTGAGCTTGTGCCGCCGAGATTGTTTGTGAAAGGGAGGTACATTGGTGGAGTTGAGGAGGTGATGATGGCAGTCGAGGAAGGATATTTAGGGGAACTGCTTCATGGGCTGCCGAAAGTCAGGCGAGGGTATGTGTGTGAGGGGTGTGGCGGTGTGCGCTTCTTGCCGTGTTTTACGTGTAATGGGAGCTGTAAGAGGGTGGTGAATGTGAAGGAAGGGTTGGAAGTGGAAGGGAAGCAACTGAATGGGACTGTGGTTGTGAGATGTGGTGATTGCAATGAGAATGGATTGGTGTATTGTCCTGTCTGTACTTGAGCTATCCGGGAAATTCAGGCGGGTTTTGAGCCAAGGTTTGTACTCAACTCGAGACTCTTAATTGCGCTGTTTTTGCTTGATGATACGAGTGTTAAGCTGTTCCTAGTGGTCCTGTTTTTGAATCTTGCATGTTCCTAATTGTCCTGTTTGCATCGAATGTAAATTATTCGTTTGCGTTTGTATATGCAACTTGAGTTGTGAAGGGGTTGTTACCTCTCTCCCATAGTTCTTGGGTATTAGTTTGATAAAATTCATTGAGGCTGGCTAATTGAAGTTTATGACCCGGACATTATTATTATCAGCATTAAAGTTAAGCACTAGTTTGTATGATGGCTTCCACAAGTGATGTTAACTCAATCCCCCCATGTTACATGTTTCTTGTGTACTTGACAACTACTTAAGTGTCTTTATAGTTAAACTCATACGAAGTATTATTTACCAACTTTAATAAGGCAAAGAGTAATTTCCATTGTATTTAGAAGCTCAGGCATATAGTCTATAGAGATGTTATGATATAATTCATTCATACTTATTTTTCAATTGCAATCATGAAGAGAAACAGTGGCTTAAGAATACTGCTAAAGGGTGCTCTGCAAGTGCATACCTGCATTCCTCTTAGGTCTGCTAGCTATAAATCAACCATGATATGAGAAGATCTGCTTGATGTCGTAAATGAATTGGACCATTAATAATTATTAACAAAACCATTTTATTAGACCTTGTGGCCGTAATCCATCCAATTCTCTTGAAAAGTTGCAATAAATATATTCAAATATTTGAAAAGCAGATGTGAATAGATACATCGCAACTTTTTCAAAAGATGTGGATGAATTACGACCACAAGTTTTGGTAAATTTGGTTTATGTAATAATTTTATGATGTGATCCTGCTATCCTTGCACCTCCACCCATGGAAACTTAAATAGCATGACTTGTCTTCATTTAACTTAGTTACATTACATAACCACAAAGATGATGTTGAAAATTAGAATGCTGTTTAGGTTGCATACTCACTTCTAAGTTCTAACTACAAGAAGTTCCCAGTTTTCCTATGTAATATTGTTTACCAAGCAGTTTGTTTATAGCATGAGCGTCTCATTTTCAAATTACGCTGTCCATGTTACCATTTTAGCTTTCTATCTTATTATTATAACTTTTTCACTTGATATTAAATTACACGAGTTTCATGACTATGATTGTTTTCTCGTGACTTGTGATTATGACTTTTGTAATGGCAAATGCACTATGGACTATTGTATTTAGCATAGCATCTCGAGTGAAAGAACACCATGTGAAAGAAAAGCAATAAAACTTTCATATGAATTTGTAGTGATGATGATAATGAATTTAGAGTGACTACAGTAATTGTGATTCTATGCGTTTGAAATTTAGCAGCTAATACTCCTGAGCAATATATACGAGTATATATGTACATTGGCCTGTGCAATATATATATAAATATATAATCTCACTTTGTTCATATTTCAATTGCCTGTTCCGAGTTTTAACTGTGTAATTGCTGTACAGAGGTGTTGTACCTACCGTATAACAGCCAGAGCTGCAGTTGATTCAGGCCACCAGTTCAACGTCGGAATGATGGTCATGCCTACTAAACGCCCTACAACAATAAACCAATCACATGGCAAGTACTTCAGCTGTCAGCAAATTCTGTTGTAACTTATGAATATGACTCTGATTATGTACCTTGTATTAATGCTTAAAATATATCAGTAGTATTATGAATTTCAAAACGGCTCTACTTAGCTTGGGCACGTACACGATTAAACCTATGATGCTTTCCTTGAACTTGTGAAGTATTATTACTCGGAAAATGTTGAATTTGCTACCAAGTCTATAGCCTTTTTGGTTGTTTCAGACATGAATCACCAATAATAGCAGCATGGGGTTTTCTTTTCTAGGAGATTACTGCATATCTGTGTGTTGTGGGATGTTGAAGGGTTGCCATCAAGTTGGTGAAATATAGCAAGAAACAGACATGAAAATTCTGTACTAGTGTTATGATTTGGTAGCAACAGCATCAGTGTCTCCTTCAGCTAAGACTCCTTTTCAAAAGTTTCTGGATTTGGGCCACAGGCTTCTATTATATGATTGAATTTCGGCCCATTGATTTTTTATCCATGGTGGGGTTTAGTTTAGTCGGCTAACCTGTAGGAACGGACCATTTCTTGGTGGTATCCTGTCAAAAATCCTGCTAAGGTGGACCTCATTTATCCTCAGCATTACCATGATTTGATTAAAGGCGTCCCCGGTTGGCTGTTTGTTTTTTCTACTTTTACTCACAATAATTCAGTTTTATACAATTTGTGATCGATTAACACGATAGTTTATAAGCTTATAAACTCACTAGAAATGATATAAGCGCGGTGCTAATTACTCCCTCGGTTCCCCTAAAATTTCATGTTTTTTTAAAACAAATTTACATAATTATGAAACTCGAAAACAATATTATGAGGGTTAAAAACAGATCTTTAAGTCATTATGCACATAAAATCTCCATTATTATTTTTTTAATTATTTTTTAAAAATTATTCTGACAATAACAAACGGGAAAGTTTTAGAGGGAGCAGAGGGAGCATTTTTTTTTTAAACTATAAATCTAGCTACCTTATTTCTACTCTTACACTACTTTACCACAACTCCAAATACTCTTCTTATACCAAATTTATGTCTTCCTCCTTTACCACCTTATAACTCCAAATACGTTTATTATACCAACTTTATGCATTACTCCTTTGCCATCTTTTAACTGCAAAGGAGTAACCTTGTTTCTTTTACTTTTTGTTTACCTCCCGATGCAAATCTCTCTTTCCCTTTGTTCTGTCCGATTCACGTGGATATGAAGGCCGATATTCATCACGTATACTAGAGATAATTTGAAAGATTGAAGTGAAAATTATTGATGATAAGAAATTAGACTTGGAGGACATTTTTGATGAATCAATTGATGAATTCAAGTATCCATCCATAGGATAAGATACATAACTTTCTATCTTTAATATTGAATAAGTCAAGAACAGTGTTCTCAAACTATAGATGTTACTAAGTAAAACACGTACTCCATCAATTTTAGAATAGTTGCACCATTTTGCCATTTTAGGCGTCATGTTAGAGTTGAACTATTTTATTTCTTTACCATATTTGGAAAGGTTATAATAATTTTATATTCCATCAACACATTTTAGTGGTCATAAATCTTCAATAAAGTAAAATCAACTCCCACTATATATCAATATCACTCAATATTTAACCCTTCTCCTTATTTTTTTCGCCAAAAAACAAATGGTACAACTGCTTTGAGACGTTGTTAATATAGTGTATTTTTTATTTATATAAATCATTTATGTTGTTAGGTGTACACTCTATATTCTTGTTAATAAATGTTTTATTTGTTCGTTTATTTTTAGGAAAAATTCACATACCTTCCCCTCTCCGAATTGCATTGTTTTCATCCAAACTGATGTTAGTTCAACAATTACGTTGAAGTCCAAAAATCCTTGAACCTGTGGACCAAATAAATTCCACACTAATTGACACTATTCATTTTCTGCCCCAAACAAGGCCTTATGAATTTTATACTTTTTCCTATTTTTTTTCTTTCTTTTTAAACCTTTTTTTATCATCTTATCTTCGTGTTAGTTTACATATCCGGCATCGGAATTAGAATTTTGGTGTCGGGGCTGCAATAGCTCCAATTCGGTGACAGAGTTGTTAATTACAACCCTGAATCGGAGTTGTTGATTACAACTCAGTCGGAGCTGCAATAGCTCTAATTCGAAGTTGTTAATTACATCTCCATCGGAGCTTTTGAGCTCCAGATCGGAGCTATAAGCTTTTATAGCTCCGATCTGGAGTTTTATAGCTCTGAAGGAGCTTTTAAGTTCTGATTGAAGATTTGATTAAAAAAAAAAAAAAAATTGAGTTTTTTTTAAATGTATATTTTATTGGGGGTTTACTTTGCAATAAATTTTGAGACCTTTTTGAAATTTAGGAAAGTTATGTGTATTATGTTGAATTATTTCATGTAAATATGGTAAAATTAAAATATTTGAGGCAATTATACAACATAACAAAACCAATAATTCAGAGGGGTAAAAATATCATTTGCGACTCTTAATCCGTCAAAAGTCAAATTCGTAGATCTAGATGTAATAAAAAATATCTAGCCAAAGGTTCACATGTAATACTTATTCTAACAGTGATCCAAGTATAATTAAAAATTCTAATGGGGTACCATATGAAATCGATCATTTTATTATTATAAAACTAAACCATCTTCCAAAAGACTTGGTCAAAACTCATAGCCTAATAATTTGAAAAGAAAAAAAAACACAAAGAAGAGTGAAAGAAAAAGAGAAAAGAAAAGGTACAATTTGCAAACTTTATTTTTTTCGAAAGAAGCATTCAAGCATTAGGAAGAGTTTACAGTGGGATAAGTTTAGTTATTCATTATGAGACCCAAAGTTTTCATAATTTTTATAACAATTGCAAAGTAAACAGAGAAAAAACAAAGTAAAGAAAATTATACCCACTGAAATTTGAATATAAGGATACAGATGTAAGCGCACAATATAGAGACCAGTCATAATCTTTCCCTTTTACTGAAGGTTATTCGAGAGTTCATCATAACTTTCATTCTTTTCTATATACTTGGCCTTTTATTTACTATTTATTTATTTTTAAAGAGAAGAATTTCTTTGGGGTAAATATAAAATTTGTTGAAGGTTAGAGTCAATTTATAATAATTTTAGTGGTCAAACTAATTTATGTTAGGTTGTTAGCCAACTTTAACAGAGTGTTATATATTCGAGAGAGAGTGAGAGTGGGTAGAGTTTCGAACAACATATATGGGACTTTTACGCATTTTACCCCATAATATTGAACTAATTTGTAATTAATTGCTTGTTTATGAAAGAGTCAGATGTAATTTCAACATCTTAAAAGGATATTAAATGCAATATGACCCAATTAATTCAAAAACCGCACGTGCTCAGAACGAAGAACAAGATAATAAATGATGGACCAAATTTGACATATGACATATTGACATATACTTCGTACTCCGTAATAAAAGAATTAATTATATATGGACTCTGACTTTCTGATACTTAAGCATTCCTTTAAATGTCAAAAGCCTCTCTATTCATTAGTATCAGCCTTTCAATTGGTTAGACTGAGGTGTCGAATTCTCTTATGGGGGTCGAATTCAATTTGTGAAAAGTGTTCTTTATGCGATTAAAAGCTATTGGAGTCAAATTTTCTTATTTCCCAAGAAAGTTCTTGTGGCTATTGAAGCTATATGCAGGAAGTTCTTGTGGACGGGAGATGTTGGGCTTTAGTTGCGTGGGACTCGGTGTGTAGAAGCAAGGCAGAGGGTGGATCAGGGCTTATGCACCTGGAGTCGTGGAACAAAGTGTGTATAGGTAAACTGTTGTGGGCTATTCATTCCAAGGCGGATAAGCTCTGGATAAAGTGGATTCATTCCTATTATATTAAGTCTCAAGACTTTTTAAGTATGGAGTGCCCATCACAAGCTTCGTATCTCTTTAAGAAGATTTTGAAAATTCGCAATCAGATAAACAGTTCTCCGGATTGGCAGCAGCCGGTGAATGGTGTCGTGTTTGATAAGAATATGGCATATCTGATCATTCGGACACCTCGTGAAAAGATAGAATGGAGAGAATGGGTACTCAATAACATGGCAACCCCTCGTACTTGGTTCATTTTGTGGCTGGCTGTATGGGGAGACTGCCTACGAAAGAGAGGCTCATTCAATTCCATGTGGAGATCAATCCAGTTTGTGTGCTCTGTAGGGAACATGTAGAAAACTGTGCTCATCTGTTTTTCGAGTGTGCCTTCACCAAGCAGATGTTAGAAGCCATTTGAGTTCGGATGCGGCTAGATATTCAGTCAGACACATCTTTAACTGGTACGGTCAGAAGTATACAGGGGAAGAGCTGCCGGAACAGATTTTACAAAGTTGTGGTTTCTGAATTGGTCTATGCTATCTGGAGGGAGAGAAATCTACGGATTTTTCAGGAAAAAGCAAGGGAAGCGAATAGCATCTTGAGGGAGGTTGCACATACTGCCTTGGCAAGGTGTCTGTTCTCGAAAAAAATGCAGCAATTTTGTTGTTCTCTCTTTGTTTTCCCCTCTATTAGATAAATTGTGTTAAGTTTTGTGTTGCTGGGTAGTTAGAGATTTTACTTGTTTTGAGTTGAGACGATTGTACTGTTATTGATCACTTGGAATAAAAAGCTCATTTTGTTCAAAAGAAAAAAGAAAGAATTAATTATATGTGGACCCCCTGTTAAACGATCACTTTTCAAATTGTTCCACATTTCATAATAATTACATCTAAGTCTAAAATGGGTCAAATTTAATTAAAACAATTAAATTTGGACCCCAAAATTGAGGTCTATATTTAATTAAATCTTTTAACATGGATGGTATATATAATAAAAAATTTAATTGGACTAATCTGTAATAAATGAAAATAACACGGGTATCCGATGTAATTGACCCTATAATAAAAGGGAGCAAATGTTACATTATTGTTGGCTAGCTAAAGCTTTATTTATGAAAAACGAAGAAAAGGTTTGGAAAATTCTAAAATTAATGAGATCAAATCATCAGACACACGAAGCCAAAAGTTCAATTTGATTCTAGTGGAAGGGGGTGGGGTTAGGGCCGTAATCGAGCCGAGCCGAATCGAGTTTTGGCTTGGCTCGGTTTGAACTCGATTTTTTACACTCGGTTCGAGTTCGAGTTCGATTGAGTTTCAGCTCTTGGACTCGAGTTCGAACTCAACATATATTTTTCTTATTCGAGCTCGTGAGAATTTAAAATAATTAATAAAATAAATATATAAAACAAATCATATATATAATAATAAAATGTATAAAATAAATAATATATATAATAAATAATATTTTTTCGAGCGGCTCGGCGTGCTCGAACTCGAACTCGAGCTTAAATAATCGAGTTTCGAGCCGAG
Organism: Plantago ovata; assembly: GCA_028274465.1. NCBI lineage: Eukaryota > Viridiplantae > Streptophyta > Magnoliopsida > Lamiales > Plantaginaceae > Plantago > Plantago ovata. The sequence goes on along the minus strand of CM051455.1, from coordinate 30,079,814 downwards.
CTTTTTTCGAGCCGAATACGAGCAGCTCGAAAAAAGCTCGACTCGGTTACAACCCTAGTTGGGCTTGGTGAAGAAGAGGTGTAGGGTTCGATCTCCAACGAAAACATAAGACGATTTAGGTGTGGAGATATAAAGTGGTTTAAAATGTTGTATAGCATCGGTGTATATGACTAGTTGTTGTAATATCTTGAAAAAGAAGTTCAATTAAGTTGAGGTAATTTTAAATGTGAGTTTGTTAATTCAAATTTTAATTGCGTAAACGGTTATTTAATTTCTTTTACTTTTTTATTATATATATCACTTTGATTATGGAAGTATTTATACGAAAGTATGTAAATATCAAGAGACTTTTGAAGAATAAGTCATACTTCAAAAAGAATTGTGGTGTATGTATGTATACACACAAAGCATACTGACTCACATCACATGGCTGTGCAGCCTATTAAGAGGAACTACTAGAAAATTAGAATAGTCATATTTTGATGCTACCCTAAGAAGAATAGAAGATACCCCATACTGACTCACATCACATGGCTGTGCAGCCTATTAAGAGGAACTAGTATTTGTGGATATTGTGGATACACAATAAATTTAGGGGTTAGACTTTGTTTGATTCAATTGAAATTTTTTAAAATTAATTTAACTGAAATTAATAAATCTGAACTTATTTGAATTATAAATTTTAACTAACAAAATTTGGACCGAACTGAATTTATCTGAATTGAACTTAATTATTATAAACTGAATTTAACTTAACTTATTTTAACTGAAATTTAAGTGAAATGAACATAATCATATTCCATATTCAGAGTTTGGATGGGGCCAGTGCGATTGTACCCTGCTGCCACCGCGCCAATCTCCGCCCACACGCCTTTTCAGTGATCTGTTCATTTCAAGAAGTAGTCTGGAATCTCTTTTGTTCTATTCTATTCAGTGATCTGTTCATTGCTTATCGTCAGGAAAAAGAAACAATAAGGAGAGAAAGCTACATATATACTTGATACTTCTACATACATGTCCATTATATATTTTCGGATGAGACAAGCTACAAGCTGGGCAGCTGCTACCTGCTATTCCCAGAAATTAAAGAAGATCTTGGAAATCATGCAATGCAAGGTGCAAGTGTACTAGTCCCCCAGTACATTTTAAGTTACATTTTTCAAAAAGTGTCATAGTGATCGTTGGATACGGCTATAATGGGTACGTGGTTCGAAAATGATTTTATGCTTCTATTGGTATGGGTGGAATTCGTGGTTTGGGTTGTATTCTTCGTGCATTCCTGATGAGCTGTATTCTTGTACTTGTACTGTCTATTTTCATATTTATATAAAATAATAATTTTGCTGCTTAAAAAAAAATTTACTCTTAATATAATACTAATATTTAATTGATGCGCAAACTTCAAGGTATGACACGTGAGTGATTTTTACATGATTATAGAGTTATCTGAAAATATGTAATACATGCTTAATTTGTTTTTTTATTTAAACCGTCAAATTATATATAATAAAATGAGTATAAAAAATGGTCAATGAGAATTACAAGTAAAAAACTGAGAGGGGCGAACAAGCCCTTACGGTGAGCTAAGCTACTCTAAAAAGTAAAAAGTCACCGAGAGACAAAGTGGCAAAACAACAAACTCAAAGCTAGAAGCAACCAAGCCTACACACAAGAAGGGCGTTCTAGTGAACCACATACATCCAGACGCCAAAGAGGAAGCCACCAGAATAAGAGCACAAGGCAGCCCAACGAAGGCACGACCGGGATCGACTAATAGGCGAGTAGTTTAAAATAATTTTCTTATAATCTATCAAACATTGGTTTTCCAATCGTGATGAAAAAATAGTCTATTCCTCCCCCTACCACTCGAACCAAAGACGGCGAACAAAGAGTAAGTTGTTTAAAATAATTTTTCTATAATTCCATAAACTGTCGGGTTTTCCCAAACGTAACGGAAGATATAATCTATTCCTCACTCTTAATTTGTTCGGAGAACTACAACTACTGAAGGTCACACTCCTCCACCCTATGTCGATAAGCAAAATCACAAGACATGCTTAATTGTTAGGACTACGTCTACCTAACATAAGTTTGTTTGTTTGTTTTTTTTTCTTAAAGAAAACACGGTACTAGGCTTCCAAGATAACCCGAGGCTGCTCTAACATAAGTTTGTTATAAACGATATATTACATGACCATTTATTGATTCACGGGTAAATGAGAATCATTATTAATTCTCACTTTACCACTTCTAAATAATAAAAAAAAAAGACCTTTTAAATAGATTCCAATTAATTTTGAATTTTCAAAAAAATTGGCAGTTTAATCTCCCACGCGCATGATTTGGTTTGATGTATACTCTTAGAACAAGATATTGTAATTAAGTATTGGGCTATATACTATACTAAGGTAGTGATTGCAAATGTGCTTAATAAAAATGATTAAGGTAGTGATTGCAAATGTGCTTAATAAAAATGATGGTGATTTTCTACATCTCAAAAAGCAATTTTTCGCGCTACACTTCTGGGTTAATCGCAAGTGGAAGATATCATGTTGGATTTTGGAAGGAAAACATCAATTTGAAAACCGTGCTCTTACCACTTATATGACCATATTGTCCTCCCTCTCCTCCCTCCCTACTATCGACTATCGAGGGAACCAAGAGGAGCAAACCAATTAAATAAAAGGAAAATTACTTGATTTCTAAAGCTCCTTGTTATATAGGTGGTCCTCTTGGTGGAAAAATTTAATTTCTGGTGGTATTGTTGGTGGAAAAACTTGATTTTTAAAGTTATCTTGTGTCCTTGGTTTTTTAGTAATTTAAGGAAAGGGGTTGAGTGGAGTTTTTGTACGAAATTTTGAATTGAACCTTGGTTAGATAAGGGTATTTTGCTTTGTGATTTATTTCCTAGATTGTATGCTTTAGAAAATAATAAAAATTGTTCGGTTTCGGATCGAATAGGTAGTGGCTTTAGATGGGAGTGGTTTAGATCGATTTCGTCTGGGGAAAGTCTTCTCGTAAATGTTAACCTTGTTATGTAACAATTTTTTGGATTCCAACAGATTCAATTTTGGACGGACTTGGACTTTTGTTGATGCTGAAGTGTATATTGTTAAGGAGGGTTACAAATATGCGGCTGCCTCTATTTCCAGGTTGCTGGATCTTCATGCGGCTCCTCTTCTCAATTGGAAAGTGATGATTTTGGGAATCTCTTTTGCCTTTAAAAGTCAATGGATTGATGTGGAAATTATGTTGGGATAGACTACCAACATTGGACAACTTGAAGAAAAGACATATTTTGCACAGGGAGACGGTTTCGAAATGTAGAATCTGTTGGGAGGATGAAGAGAATGCGGATCACTTGTTCAGTTTGTGTAACTTTGCGAACGAAGTTTGGAAGCGTTTTGCTGAGTGGACTGGACTGAGTTTCATACCATGTTCATCATTTTGCGATCTTTTTAATGGTAATTTTTTACTCTCTTCTACGAGTAATGTTAGATGGAAAGCTATACTTATTTTATCAGTTATTTGGTGAATTTGGAAGGTTAGGAATGGAATCATTTTCAAAAATGATGTCTTGAATGCTTCTCAAGTGGTTGATAAAATTAAAATAACGTTGTTGAATTGGTTACGAACTAAAGGAGGAATCATGCGGGGCAATAATCTAAGTGATTGGCTGTTGTATCCTGAATTGTGTTGGGCATTTTAAGTTGCTTTGGATCGGTGGAGGTGCCTTTGCTTGGCTGACTGTGGCTCTGTTCCAATTTACTGTTGTTGCGGTCACTTTTCAGTTCTGGGAGTCAGCTTTTGACTTTGATTGGTTGGCTGGTGTTCTGATTTGTTTCTTGTTGAAGCGGCCAGCTTGATGGGTTGTGGGTAGGCTATTGGCTATCTATGCATTGTTGTTTGATCTCATGGCTTGATTGGGTATATCATCTGCCTCTCTTTCTTTTGTGATTGCCCCGTATTCCAACGGAGTTCATCATCTTTCGTTTTTAGCTAAGTTTTTAAACTTGCAACGGAAGGTATTCCACTCCGTTGGTCTTGATTAGAATTTGCTTATCAATTTGGAGTGAATTTGCTTTTTTAAACATGCTTTTTTTTTTTCCTTTTCTTCCTTGCTTCTTCTTCTTCAATAATAATCATCGGATTCCGGTGACCGGAACCGGAATCCAGTGATGAATGCCGCTTCCATATGGGAGCTTAAAAAGCTCCCAAATCGGGAGCTGTAAAGCTCCCTCGGAGCTGTAAAAGCTCCAATCAGGGAGCTTTTAAGCTCCCCAAGTTGGAGCTTTTGTGCTCCGGTTTGGGGAGATTTACAGCCCTTGACCGGAGCTCCGTCGGATCCCGATCCCGGAGTCTTGAAGAAGAAGAAGAAGAATATAGAAAAAAAATATTATTTAGAAAAAAAATAGAAATATTTTGGGACTTGTTTGTAGTATCAATTTTGTTAGGGTTTAATTTACAATAAATTTTTAGGACAATATAAATTTAGATAAAGTACGTGACTTAATTGTATAATATTTAGTATCAATTTTGCAAAATAAAAAATAATGGGGGCAAATTTATAATAAACAGAAGTTGATGTTGTTTGATCAAAGTAAAAATCTGATTTTGGATCAGGGGCAAAAAAGTATTTTCTATGTTTTAACGCTCAAAGTCAAATTCGTGGGGTTATTTGTAATTAATTCACATTAACAAGGGAGATGTTGTAATTCTTTCATAAGAGGGATAAATTCGTAATTGATGAAATTAAGAGGGGAGATGGATATAGATTAATTACCCTTAAATAAATTACTAATATTCTAACACCAAGTCTATTTAAAAATTCAAATTCCATATGTAAACCTAATCTAGTAAGCCCGTTATCAAGTCTCAAGTCAATTATGTGGCCAATTACGGGACTATAAGGATGGTCGAATGGTAAAGTTGTTGAATTAGTAAGGAGAGGTCGGAGGTTCAAAGTTTAAACCCCAACGGAGATGTAAAGTAGTTTAGGATATTTGAAATTATAAGGTTATTAAAGGGTAGTGTAGTCCAGTTAGGACTATATATATAAGGTTATTAAAGGGTAGTGTAGTCCAATTAGGACTATATAGACACTCGGAGGTGGATTTGAAATAGGCCAATTACTACCCATGTTCATATGCAGTACATATATTCCCTTCGGGAATGTTCGATCAAGATTCGGCCTGACCAAAGGCTCGCAAGTAAATTAACCCCTGGCATATTTCGGGTTTTCGGTCACCACAATTAATTAATGAGGGAATGGGAAACCATTTTTTTTTCTTAACATCAACTTTTAATAAAAAATATTAACAAATTAACTAGAACTTTTAAGAATCCATCAAGCATGACAAACACAGAATTTCTATATGCATGTTTAAAAAAAAATCCCTAATTCATAAAAGGCATTACCCTTCCCAAAAATAAACTAATGGTATTTTGGGAAGTTAAAAGGGTGGCTGAGTTAAAAGGGTACTAGAGTATTAAGGAGAAGTCGTAGTTTTAAAACCCAACAAAGAAATAAAATGGTATTGGATGTTTTGGAGTTATAAGGTTACTAAGAATTTGTATAGATTGGTCGGTTAAAAATAACTAATTGTATTAAAATGTACACCATTTAGAAAATGAATGTTGATGGGATGTCGCTTTAGAGATGTTTAAAATAACAACCAGATATGAAAAGAAGAATTATAAAAGGTTGAAGTGAAAGTCCTATCCTACCCCATTATCATCTTTGTTACTTTTCTCATTACAACACGAAAGTTAATTAATTTGGGACCAACAGTACTTACTGATCAGGTACTCATCATCATTAAAACTTCATCAATTTTTTATATACATAATCGTGAGATTAACTAACTTACCCAAGAGATTAATTATTATATAAATTTTCTAAACTTATATTGGCATCCATCATATTTCGACCCTTTGCCCACTGATGTTCAAGTATAAGTTATAAAATTAGTTAAGTAAACCATGAATTAATTACTTAACTAATATGATATTGAATGAGAAAGAAACTCATGTATCAGTAGTGGTTGTGCATGCATGAATTATAATCTACCATTACGTATTTGTAATTAGTTTGATCTCATTACGTTAACCCAATATTATAGTGTACATGAATCATGATTTTTTTCTTTCTTTTTTGTAAATGGTATAAGAATATAATCCATGCCATGGATGGTTTATTAATATATGTACTCTACGTGATTATATATTATTATTATAAAAAACATTGAGTACTGTACTTGCAAATTAAATACGTTAGAACACAATGAGAGAAATACTAGCTAGTAACGTATGCAGAACATTATGTACAAAAAGAAGAATTTCCAATTAAATAAGTAAAGTAATGTTGAGATAAACGGAGTACAAAAAGTAATAAAACAAATGAATTTTGAGCTAGATAAATTTAACAATGAAATCTTTAGGGAATACTAAAGGATACGGATTGTCGATCGATGCTATATAGGAATGACTCATGGTCCTGGAGTCCGAACTGATTATATATATATTTAGAAATGATTATATATATTATATATTGTCCATATATATTATGTAGGGTCTGTTCAATTCGTCTGAAAATTGATTATATTAAGTTAAGTTCAAATATTTAAGTTCAGTTTAATTTCTGTTCATTTTACCTTAATTTCAGTTAAAATACGTTTAGTTCAGATTTATTAAGTTCAGTTCAGAATAGTTCAACAGTTAAGTTCAGATAAATTCAGTTCAGTTCAAGTTTGCTTAGTTAAAGTTTATATACTTCAAATAAGTTAAGTTCAGTTCAGTTCAGTTCAGATTAATTAAGTTCAGTTCAGTTCAAATTTATTAACTTCAGTTCAGTTCAGAAATTTTCAGGCGAATCAAACAGAGCCTTAGTTCAGATACATTAAGTTCAGTTAAGTTCAGCTTTATTCAGTTCAGTTCAGCTCAACTTCATTCAATTCAGTTCAAGTCAGATCAGTTATGTTCAGTTATGCCAGACGAAGAGAACAAAGCCGTAGTAGTGGAGTTGTAAGGCTATGTTCTCTTCGTCTGAACATAACAGAATTTAATTGAACTAAATTGAACTGAACTGAACTGAACTTAATGCATCTGAACTGATTTGAACTGAACATATATGAACTAACCTTAAAATAATGAGTATTCAGACGAAGATAACAGAGCCAAAATCTCTTTGATTGATAATTAACTTTTTCTTTTTGGATAATAATGATTGATAATTAACTTTTTCTTTTTGGATAATAAAATCTTATTATGTTGTAGACAATATAAGGTTCTGTTTGATTCACATGAAATTTTTTGAACTGAACTTAACAGATTTGAACTAAACTGGAAGGAACAGAACTTAATAAATAGGGGCTATTACGTTTGATACCCCTGCTATTTTCAGTTATTATAGATTAGCCCATCTATAATTTTTATTACATATACCTCCCCTACTATATAAACCTAATTACATATTAACCCACGAGTTTGACTTTCGGCGCTCTAAGAGCCGGAAGTTACCTTTTTGCCCCGGCCAGAATTTCAGCTTTTAAAATCATCCAAACAACATCAAATTTAATTTATTACACATTTACCCCAATTGTTTTAATTTTTACAATATTAACACAAAATATTTAGAAATTAACCCACATAATTGAACTATACTTCAAAATAGTCTACAAAATTATTTTAAAACAAACTCCTACAAAGATTGAATTTCAAAATGAGTTCCAAATTTTTTTTTTTTCCTCTTTTTTTTTTTAATTATGAAAAAAGAAATACTAAATGAAAAGAAAAAAAGAAAGGGGGAAAAAGATGAACAGTTCCGATCGGAACTATTTCAGCTCCGATCGGAGCTGTGACCTCCCTCCTTCCTACTACACAAACTCTACAGCATCCAGATATCACAACATTTGTAGCAGACTGTTCTTTTTCGAAGCTTCTCAACTAATCGAAGCTGTCCCTGGTTCCAAAATTCAATCCAACAAGCAGCAATAACTCAATACTAAACTGATCACCTATCAATCAAGATGACAGCTGCACAGAGCGAGTGGATGTGAATTGCAATTACAGTAGTAGCGTACGAATTGAGATGATCCCAATCCAAGAGAGTGAAATTGATGGAGAAACTTGAAGAAAACTCTGGTCTGGGTTATTAATGAGATCTTTCTAATTAGAAGCACATGATAATAATATTAGCGCCTGGTCCAGACAATTGATTAATATTCCAAGGAATAACATCTTGCTTGTGACTGGAGCACCGATGGGAGCCGATTAATATTCCGAGGAATAACATTTTGCCATTAATATTCTGATCGGAGCCGATTCAACATTTCCATTTTTTTTCCTTAATAAAAAAAAAAGAAAAGGTAAAATGAAAAAGAAAAATAGAAAAAAGGAAAAAATAAAAAGGTAAAATAAAAAATAAAAGGGGTTAAGGACGTGTTTGGTTGTCTCAATTTTGGGATTTACCAGTGACCGGAGTCAACACCGGACTGCCTGCTGGACTAGAATGTAATTTTCCGTGATAGATGGATTAGGATGAAAAGTGGGTGTTTAGTGGGGGGTAGCAGATGTAATTTTGTCTAATAAGTATGAACTGAACTTAATTAATTTGAACTGAATTGAGTTGAACTGAACTTATTTGAAGTATAAAATTCAGTTCAGTTCAGTTCAAACTAAGGCTCTGTCCTCTTTGTCTAAGAACTCATTATTTTCAGTTCAGTTCAAACTTGCTTAGTTGTATTTTATATTAAAAATAAACTCAGTTCAGCTCAACTCCATTCAGTTCTGTTTAGTTTAATTCTGTTCAATTCAGTTCAGTTTTGTTCAGACGAAAACAACAGTTTTTAAGCAAACCTAAACTAAACTGAATTTATCGGAACTGAATTGAACTAAACTTAATTATTCTGAACCCTGAACTTACTAAATTTAATCTGAACTGAATTGATAACCTGAATTGAATTTAAGGTGAAATTAACAGTGGCTAATAGGTCTCGGTGTTGATGGTGGCGTATTCTTGTTGGGTTCAATCTTTATAGCCATTTTTTTTATTGAAATCGATTTGCTCTTCTCATTGCCTCTTTATCCAAACATCAACATATTGTTTCACATGATAATCAAACTTCAACCCAATGTTTCATAAAATCAATCCATATATTTGAAACAATATAATAAATCTAAAGAGTTGTTGTTGGTGGTACTCCTATTCAACGTATTGAAAGCATATGGACTCCTGAAAGCTAACAACAACTTACACAACTCGAGTCATGGGTTGAGTTGTAAAAACACACTTGTCAGAATATGGTCAGTCAAGATGTTACCATCGAGATGGAGTAAATTGTGACGGACGCCAACCTCCTTCAGTCATAAAATGCGGCAGCAGCTGGAGGTTTACTGAGAGACGACCATGGCAGATGGATCTGTGGATTCTCACAGAAACTGTCAGGTGTAACCATTAATACAACGGAACTGCTTGCTTTACGTCAAGGGCTCAAGATTGCTTGGGAAAGAAGAGTGCCGAAGATTATGGTGGAAACGGATACGGAGGTCATAAATAGGCTCATTAAAGCTACTTATACGCTAGAGCTACAGAACCTTCTTGAAGATGTGCGGAGTATTCTTCGACGTTCATGGGAGAGCGTCTTGCGACATACTAAGCGTGAGGGGAATGCGTGTGCGGATTCCTTGGCCAAGTTAGGACATGGAGTGGATGGGCTCAACCTTTGGGAGGTGCCACCTCCGTCTCTCCTTTCATTTTTTAATAAAGATGTAGAGAACCTCGTCCTCGTAGAGTAGTACTCTTTAGTTGTTTTTAGTTTCAGTTTGAGCAAAAAGAAAAAAAAAACTTACTTCAGCTCCAAACTTTACCAATACTATAATTTAGCCCCAAAAAATTACTATTTCAATTATGAACTTTTGGCTTATTAAATTTTATAGTAATATACAAAAAACTCATATATAAAAAATATTCGACTCTCAAATAACACTATACTCCAACTCTAATATACTTCATATAATAATTTGCATAATCTTTCCCCAGCTTGCTTTCACATACTTTGAGGTTTAAATTCACATTGTATATTAGTGTAACTTTTATTCGACTATGCTATCTCTATTGATTACTTCATCAATTTCAATAAATAATATTTGAGTTTATTTCAATATTTAACTCATTTCCATCTTGCTTTCTTATATAACATCAGGACCGACTCAGATTACCTATCGGAATGCATGCCCACCCGTGCCGAAGTTTTTGGCGCCTAGATTCTATGTATATATATAGTTCAAGTAGAGTACACCTATCAAATAAAATGTATTTCTTCTTCTACTCTTTAAACCTGCAACTTTGATCTTATTCGGTGTCATATCATCTATATGAGGCTCAATTTTAAATTTCTATTTACCTGAACTAGAGCTATACAGTGAATGCATGTATAATATAATAATTAGATTTCGTTCATCCAACGGGTTAAACTTTTGGTAGAGTGGGAGTTATAAGTTGGTCCAGCGGAAGGGAGCTGAGGTTGGGTGCAGAGTTCGATCCCTAGCGGAGGCGGAAACATAAAGCGGTTTTAGGTGTGGAGATATAAGGTGGTTTCGAATGTTGTATAGGAGTAGTATAGGAGTAGTTGTAATATTTGCCGTTTCAAAAGAAAACTTTTGGTAGAGTTGAAATTCTATCATGGTAGTATCAGAGCCATCTGTCTCACGTCCATTTGGGTTCGAATCATCTCGAAGACAAACTCCATCCCATATTAAATTTCTACTCGATTAGCCTCCCCAAAGAGGTTGAAATCGACCACGGATATTAAATTTATACTCGATTTGTCTCCCCAATGAGTTTGATCGATTACAAGTGTGGGAATGTTATAAAATAAATATAAATTATTAAATTTTTGTTCATCCCAACAGTTGCATAAAAGACTGAAGAAATTAATGACTCAACCTAGGTAGCACGTGTTAAAATAATTAGGTGTAGAAAGATTCTATGGTTGACAAACATATCTTTATTTCCTTTCCTTCCTTTGATGATTTACATGAATTATGGCAACCTACATGCGTCTAATCATAACAAACATTCCCAAAACAAAGAAGATGGACTTTTTTGAAAATAAGTACTCCACGTTACATGTGACTCTATACGTATATATACTACTACACTACTACGTACAAGATCATAATGTAAATTCCGAGTATTATGTATAGGATCAGGAGTACGTACTAGAGATCGAGATTATTCATGTGTATAATAAGGCCTATAGATTTAGTAGAGTATAGCAGTAGATGACTAGACAGACAAGTGACATAATGGGTCAGAAGAAGAGGATGAGAGTAATGATGAGGATCGAGCAAAAGTCCAGAAATCTGTATCATCATCATCGTCATCATGATCCGTTCTTGAAACTAGTTGTTGTTGTTGCTGCTGTTGATTTTCAGTACTAATTTCCTTGTCCAAATTATGCATGTTCACCAACTCTGTCGTCTCATGATCATGATGATGCGAAAACGAGAAACCACCCATATCTTCACTCATACTCGTATTATACTGCCCACCGTTAAGCTGAGACGCTACAAGCATGTCCAGTGCAACCCAATCACTCTGCATCTGCAGATGATCATTCACTGATGATGGTTCAACTGAATTATCCACTTTGTAGTCCACTATTGAACTATACGATGCCGCACATGGATTATTATTATGATTATTATTATTATGCATCATCATCATCTCCTGATGATGACAATCCATCAGTTCTGGAAGATGGGCGAACTGAAATGGTGACGACGAATCTGGTATCATCGTCGTGCAGTGAGGGTTCATCACATTCGTTTGTTCCTTCTCCTGCTTGCAGTTATTAGAAGTCGATGATGATCTTCCCATGTACGTCAGGATCTGGCCTATCACCGCGTCATTTCTTGGGGTGGAGCTTGATGATGTTGTCATCATAAGTGGTCCATCCAATGCCTTGTGGTAGTTTTTCTTCTTGAAAACACGGCACACTACCCACCCTTCTTCCGTCCCAAAGTCACCAAGGCTCGAACACTGCATTATTTCAAACTGTTATATTCAGTTAGCTAGCTATTTATAATAGATCTAGCAATTGATTAAAGAGAAAAGATTAAGGAGATTTAATTACATTAGAGGAGTCATTATTGTTGTGAGTATTATTGTTGTCATCAAGGCGATACTCATGCATGATCCAATCCGATTTCTGGCCATGTGGTGCTCTGCCTCTATAAAACACCAAAGTCTTTCGCATTCCGATTCTCCTTAAGCTGCTGTATATGATCTTATCACGCCCCGTTGCCTTCCAAAACCCAGCCGTGGTTGCTCGGTTTGTTCTGGTACCCGTCGGGTATTTCTTGTCCTTGTGACTAAAGAAATACCAGTCGTTCTGTGGAGTCGACCCTATTCTGCATTTCTCTTTATGAAAAAAAAAAAAAAAAAAGAAATCTAAAATATTTCTTCAACTATATATTTATCAGTATCGTACTATACTACTATTTCCCTTGTTATGCGTTTATGGGGTTCATAATATTAAGATAGTCTCTGTACATATTCATTGTATATCTAATTATTTAATCACTCAATTTATTATTACTAACAGTGCAGATCGCCTTGAATAAAGAATGTGAAATTAATTAGTGACATGTACATATTCATTGTATATCTAATTATTTAATTAATCAATTTATTATTACTAAAATCGACTTGAATAAAGAATGTGAAATTAATTAGTGACATTGTGGTATCTAGTACGTACTCCTGGTACTAGCGAGTGCCATCTATAGATGGCATTATATTTGCTTGCTCGTTTAGTTATATGTAAAGTTTTGCATTTTCATATAGAAAATAATTAAAGAGAAAAATAAGTATGCACCTTGAATATCCCATGGCTCAAGCTTGTTAAGATCGACGTCGCGAATGACATCAAGGTCGATTTTCTCAGAAGCAACCTTCTTCCGGAGATAATAGTGAAGAAGCTCCTCCTCAGTTGGATGGAAGCGGAAACCGGGCGGTACCTGAGACTGGCCGTTGACAGATAAATTCATGGCTGCTTCACCTGGCATTATGTATGTGTCTAGCTTAACTTGTTTAAATTTATGCGAGTAATATGAAGTGAAATTAACTAGCTGATGAACTGAATATGTTAGCTAGCTAGTGTATATTCTTATGTAATGTGGTAGCTATATAAGTTGCATTTGATCTTTTTGTGTTGAGTGAAGTGGTATGCGTTGTAGGAAAAAGATTGGGGAAAGAAAGAAAGGAGAAGAAGTGTGGTTAAAAAGGTTTGGAGGAGATGATGATTTATATAAAAGTTGTGGTGGTACAATTGTTGGTAATTGGTATGGTAGGGGCAAATTAATTATTATCATTGAAAGGAAGAATAAAAGTACTTTGTGTAATTATATTGCCCATCTAGGCTAGCCTGCTGCATGGGATGTTTTGCATATCACGCGCAGGATGAGCCTAGCTCTTGGTCCCTCGATAGTTTCTTGTTTGTTCCCAAATCACTTTTTAAAATTATAATTTACTTTCTCAATGAATTTTGTTAAGAGGTTTTAACACTAGTATGAGCACTCTTTTAATTACAATGGTTAGTGGTAGTGATATTCAGGTAGAGCTGAGTCATTATCATCGAGTTCAGTTTGTATAAAAATGAGTAAATATTTAGACTCACCTTTGAACTCGAGCTCTACTTTTTATACCGAACTCAAGTTTGGTTGGCTTAAACGAGCTTGAATTCAAACCGAGTTTGATCCAAGCTCGAGCCCAGCTCGTCATAAAAAATGGAAAGAAGAAAAAAACTATTATCCCGACTCACGAGTCTTATCGAGCCAAATTTGAACCGAGCTTGTGCTAAAAAAATAAAACCAAATAAATACTAAAACCTATTGTTTTGTTAAAACTCGATATACATAACAGCACTAATGGTCAGTATTACTTAACGATTGACATTAATTATATGATAAGCGGTAATGTAATCTTCTAACCGTTCTATACTCACTCAAACTCGACTAAAAAGTATTATAGGAGTTTGCATGTTGATTTCGACCACGAATATATATCGAATTAATCATAAAATATTAGTAAAAATATATTATATTATATATATAATTGCATTTCGTGATCATTATTAAGTATTGATGTAGTTTATATTTTATTTATTAATGTAATTTAGGAGTAATTTGACAAGTCACTATCCAAATTCAACAATACTCATATGAAATAGTTTTTTTAAGTGTGACAGAGGAATAATCTTTCTTACTTCAGTATTCAAGTGTGTCAACCACTTTCAATATTACTGTAAATTTGAAGTGAGGTACATCCGTAATTGAACTTAACTGAAACTTATACATGGAACCAATTACGAATCATGTCTGGCAATAATAATTCCAAATTGTTCGTGTGAACAAAGTGTGTTTGCAATATCATTACGGAAAAAAGGGTGTTTGCACAATGAAAATACCACGCTTGTTACGCGTGGGAAATTGTATATATGAAGACCTCTTCAAATTTGTTTATCTTGAAAAGTTGCATCGACTTAATTTCTTCTAGTCTAGGGAATAAAACAATAATTCTCTAGGACGACTGTCCTCCTTTCCTTCTTTGGTGAAATGAAATGGAACATGTACACTATATTATAAAGACCTAGTTGGAGCATAAAAGCTCCCTTTCCTATTCTTGGCACATACTCATATAGTTTCTTGATGACATAGTTAAAAGAATTAAATTAACATGGAGTATTGTATAATGGGCGGTCCACTACCATTAGAAAGTTTCAAATTAAGAACAAGGTGTTCGAGAAAAGATCACACAGTATATGTGATTAACATATCATCTAAAGGGCAATATGAATCAATAATTATATCAGTCTAAAGAGTCAAATCTCGACCAATTAGTGACGGGAGCGTTACATGTACGATTATACTCCATTATATTTATGAAACAAAAATAAATAAATGAATATGGGCGTGGGACAGGGTCTCCATCCTGAAGAGTGACAGTCGACCTTAAAAGATCTGAAAGAAAAGCTCCCCAAAAACAACCACTTTGATTTCTTGTTAGATGAAATAAATCCATGGTGATACATGTCGTATATACAATGTACGTATCTATTATAATTCACTTTCAGTTGAATTTGTTGTTGTTTTACTCATGCAAGGATTGAATATATATTCAACTTACACAACTGAATTTAGGTGGTAATGGGGTCCCATTCACAAATCACACAATACTACGCTTATTATATGGTGGCCATGCCATATTATGTACGTACTTGCCCTGCCTGAGCTTTTTTGGCATCTATCATATTACACCGATCCTGCAAATTGGTCTCGCCGAATTCGATCTGGGAACAAATCTCAACTTTTGCTCAAAGGCCAAAGCTACTTTTCAGAAATTATTATTTCGGTAATCCCAAAAAATATTCACAGGCTGGGGCCAAAATTAGCTGATTCGCGACAAGACTTACAAATATATGAATATATGAATATATCTCAAGATCCGGTATTTTGTATTGATATCAAATATTAACTTGTATTAACTAGTGTATTAATGACTGTAAATCAATTACACTCCACAAAATTATACTTATGGGTTTCAATAAATTAATAGTCTACGTTAGATTTTTCACATGGCTTTTAATAATTTTAATAAGATATACATTGCTTTCTTCACCTTTCCACAAGTATCTCTTTTAACTGGTTTTTTTTTCTTTTAACAGTAAAATTTTTATTGATACGTAAGGAGCATAAAAGATGCTCAAAGTGCACCGGAAATCGGGCATCATACAAACTAAATGAATGAATGAGAAGTATAATATGTGCATATTTGAGTGACTTTACCTAATACAACATAATAAGACAAATTTGATCGTACTCGGTATTGGTTGTATTGTTACGAGCATTTTTTATGCTCGGGAATATTGAATAAATTTTTTAACCGTTTGAAAAAAATCATGAATTCATGATAAGAAAATTTGAACTAAATGAATGAATGAGAAGTAAAAAAATAAAAAAAAAACAAAAAAATAGAGAAGAACGTAAAGCAATAGATGGAGTCACAGGACAAAGGAGTAGCTCATTTCTCGTTCATATATTATGAAAGTAGAGACATTATATTTTCATAATATACTTTCATAAATTAATTTTTTATTATAATTTAGGAGTAAACGGGACACAAAAAAGTCAACAAAACCAAACGTAAAGAAATGATCGAGACTGAGTATTATAATATAGAAATTTTTTGAACCTGAACTCATACACAACCATGAATGTTTTGTGTTATGGAATTATGGATCTTGTAGTAGTTGAAGTGGAATCTCAAATGGTCCAATTGGGTAAAAAAGTAAAACAATTACCGGACTGGTTCAGGTTCGGGTAGGGTGCCGACCAATACTTTTATGTTGGATACGCATGTGATTTACATAATTACATTTACAGTCTTATAGGGGTAATAATATATATAACTGTTGAACTTATATATAATTAAAAAAATAGTCCTATCTTGTACTCTCTCCTGAATATAATATAAGATGTTTTATTTATTTTACCATTTGTAAAATATAAGATGTTTGAAGTTGGTGTCATGTAATTGTGTGTTTTTTACAACTTTTTATGCAGTCAACCTCATTTTTTTATAAGATGAGTACAGTATTTTGTCTACAAAAGATATACAAGGTTATTATCTCTCATTGGTCATTTTATTTTTACAAGATACCAACATGTTTTGTTGCAACCTTTTCAACAACAAAATTGATGAAGAACACATTTTATTAATATGTGTGAAAATGCTAAAACTGTCTCATGTTGTATTCGGGAGGGATTACTCATTAGTTTCAGTTTTGCAGCAGGAACATCATAGCTAGATACTCCGACAGCCAGGTGACAAAATTACGGTAGCATACAAGAGTCTTCACAAGTTTGACAATGATTCAATTTCAAGTTCCATTTCGGGGAAACTGATTCTTGTTATTTTGTCGTGGCATGCAATGAACTTATGTGATTAACGTTGTGTCTATTTTATGGGTACATGCATATATAACATAAAATAAATTTTGGCCTTGTTTAATTTTCTTTTGCTATCATTAGTTGTTAATGTGTCGAGATTGGTTAAATGAGGCTAATTACACGCTTCCACGCTTTAATAGATTATCGGCCAATTACAAAACGTATCAACAGAACCAACACTACCCACGAATTTTAAATGTAATCGCAATGTGGAGAATTGGCTATTAAAATTTAAAATTAAATGATCATAATCATGAGTTTTTAATCATATCGTTTTTTTCCTCAATTATTTTAATCGTGTATACGTAATAAGGTATTGTAATTCATGCTAATGCTAAATCGTATAGTACGTTAATAATAAAATGTTCTTTCTTGATGAAAAAATTGCATATTCTAACTTACCTCATAAGACAAACAATTTTATATTCATGTATCTTTCTCAAAGTCCAATTAACGTGATTGAAAGTGAATTGAAATTTGTAATATACATTTAAATTACACAACTTTAAATTCTAAACTAAACTGAAAATTCAGCATCTCCTGAATTAGGAGTTATAAAGTGATCTAGTGGAATGGAGGTGGGATAGTGAAGGAGAGATGTAGGGTTCAATCCTCAGCGGTGACATAAGGTGGTTTCGGTGTGGAGATACAAGGTGGTTTAGGATATTGTATAGTAATAGCGTAGAAGTAGTCGTAATATTTGGCGTTTAAAAAAATAGAACATTTCCCGAATTAAACAGGACCTTAGATCCCAAATGTTTGAAAGTTTACAAAAAAATTCAAATTTCATCCAAAACGTGAACTTTTGAGAGAAAGAAATATGATACATTCCTTTTATCTCTGTATCACAAAATTTGTATCCAATTTTATTTCTTTAGTGTCTTAAAAAACTCTACTCATTTCTTTTGTATTGTTCCAAATGGTCCTTTATACTCTTGTACAATTTATCACGAACCCAACCCAACCCAATCATGGATGAGTGCAATGCATGTCATAAGACCAGCTTTATCAACGTCTCAAGCTCCGGTATGAAAATTGCGGACTTTGTTGAGAGTACATTGACGGAGCTCCCTTTAGACGCGACTAGCATTTGAATGGCACAGTTGTGTCTCGCAATCTAAGACACCATCTGACGGAGTACCGAAAATGTATATTTGGGTTTAAGAGAGTTTTATTGTGGGAGTTGAAGAGTTTGAAGTGATTTTAAATTTTAAGCGATGCTGGCATGGGAAGTCTGAAAATTTTAAAACTAGATTATTGATGGAGATTGTTTAACTGAGCAACATATATTTTTTTAGTACCAAATAGCGTCCCTATTAACAAAATGAACCATCTTAGTTTAACAAATACATTTTAATCCAAAATGTTGACCAAACCACTGTGGCAATATTGGATTTTCCAACTGCCAAACACTCCTTAGGATTAAATTAAAAAAAAAAAAAAGTAAAAATCTAAATGAAATGATAAAAAACATAATAATAATATTTTAAAAAAATATCTATCTTCTTCTTCTTTCCAGCTCTTGTATCGGAGTTCTCCACCGAAAATAGTGGAGAGCTCCACTATTTTCGGTGGAGCTTGCAGCTGCACTAATCACTAATCTGATGGTGCAACAAGCTCCACCGGAATTTGGTGGAGCTGCTCCACCAGATCGGTGGATTTGCACTTCTCCAGAATTTGGTGCTGCAAGCTCCACCATTTCCGTGGAGCAGCTTGCTCCACCAAGATCCACCAGATCTGTGGAGTAGCAGCTCCACCGGAGAATGTGGATCCGATACTGGGGCTATAGTACCGGAAAAGTTCGAGTGGAAGAACATGCATTAAAAGAAAAATATTTATTATTTTTGTTTTTTTCATTTACGTATTTTTTATTTTATTTTTAATAAATTTATTCATTTTTCTTAGGACATGTTTGTTTCGGAGTTTTTCAGGTGATGACAAAGTTGTAAATAAGTTCTGGTCAACTCAGTAAACACAAAATTTGAACTAAAATGTAATTGATGAACTAAGGTGTTTCTTTTTTAGAATGGCCTTCGTTGTCCTAGTATGATATTTTCTCTCTCTTTTTCTTTTTTTATACGACAAAGATTATACGAGAGATCAAACCCTACACCTTTTCTTTCCCGTTTCAATTTCATTCCACTGCATCACCTTATAACTACACATCTGCTTTGTTATCTAAATAATATTTCATCCATCTCACCACAAGCATTCCATTTGAAAACCTTGACTTTTTTAATCTATGTCTGACCTCGTATTAATCATGAATCATAAAAATAATAATTTACACAGTTATATTATGAAAATATATATTTTCATAATATCGACTTCCCATTTGACATATTTGCAACTGATATGACGTATATATCGACTTCCTTTTCCAACTTTTCCAATATTGTTTTCTTCGGAAATCATAATCATGAATATGACATTAATTAATTATGAAATTACCTTGAAATTAAAAAATATTCATTTTTACAACTCTGCCTTACCCTAAGATCCCTTTAAGTTTAATTCGTCTAAGAAACATTAATTACGTTGAATTATATCAACTTTAAAGTATAAATTTTATCCAAGTAAATTTGAACCCAAACTGAAATTATATTTAAGTTGAAAAATACATATCCTTACCTCTCCAAAAACCCTACATATTTTACGGAGTATTGATTGGCTCGGCTCGAGCTCGTTAACATAACGAGCCCAAAATCAGGCTTGATCTCGAGCTCGAGCAACAATAGTTAGACCCGAGCTCGGCTCATTTGGCTAGAACGAGCCAAGCCCATATAAAAAGAAATATGTGAAAATTTGAAATAGGATATAAAAAATCAAGCATTCAAGATTATTCGATTAATAGTTTCAATGGCTATTCAGTTACAGATTCATGTTGTGTTCGAGGGAGACTACCTATTGATTTTGCAGAAGCTGAATAGTCCAGAGATCAAATCGGTTTCTGTTTTTTTTTCATTTTGTTAGTTTTAGTTTTGTTCGTCGGAGTTGTAATAAAGCCGCACAAATGGTTGCGCATGACATTTTAGATGATAGGTTTGGTTCACTACAAGGAAACAGGGATTTAGCGACGGGTCGCATCCGCCATTTATAAGGAGCGATCCGTCGCTATTTCCACTTAGCGACGGATGGTCCATCGCAGAAAAGGGCATCGCTAATTCAAAAGGCTTTATCCGTCGGTATATTTAGATACGGATAAACTTACCCGTCGCCAGGTTCATCGTTGACCATTGTGGAGACGGATAAGTTTATCCGTATCTAAATATAGCAACGGATAAGTTTATCCGTCTCTAATATGTTTATATACGTGGCCAAACCTAGTGATGGGAACTTGGCGACGGATAATATTGTCCGCGCTAAATATTCTGGAATTTTGTTTTTTATTTTTTATTTTTGCTTTCACCTCGAAACTGTTTACGCCCCAGAAATATATACTATTTTATTAACATAAAATTCTACACAATTAAGGTACGCGAAATAAAATATACACTAATTAGTTAAGCATTCGAAATAAGAAAATCAAAGTAGTAATTCTGCTACAATAAACATTGTTCGAAATAAAATATCAAAGTGTACAAATGAAAATATACAGATGTCCGGAAGAGTCACATAAAATTAGGGGGTGGTGGGTCATCGGGTCGGCGTACTGCTTGAACATCCAATCGAGCGTGGCTTTGAAGGACGACTTCATCATCTCGTGCTTCTCTCTCATCTGAGCAGCATCCTCAGCCTACTTCTGGACCGTCTCCTTCAGCTACTTGTGTTCCTGGAGGAATTGAGGAGGCACCCCTCGTTGGCGCTTCGAGGGACCGGAAGACGAGCCACCCTGATGGACCGATGCGGTTTCGGCTATGGCTTCCGACAGGTTCCCCATGCCAAAGACACGCCCCTTCTCATCCACCTTGCAGACGTCCATGTAGACAGTGTCCAACTGCTCGATCGAAAGGTCTGGCTGGTCCTTCACCCTGGCCAGGTACTCCGCCTGAAATTTCAAAAAATTAGAATATAACACATTGAAAAAAAAATTACAAAATATATATATATATATATATATATATATATATATATATATATATATATATATATATATATATATATATATATATATATATATATATATATATATATATATATATATATATATATATATAATAATCCACGTATGTACCGTGACTTTTCTACCATGATCATCAGTGAAGGACTGGTTCCCATCCTCATCAATGAAGTCGTGGCACTCAACAACTAAAGTGATCCCACAGGGTCGGCTCCTTCCCCTGATCATCGATCTTGATCGAACATATACACACTGAGTTAATTAATAATTTGAAAAGATCAAGACTTTACGAACGAAAGTATTAGAAAGTTAATGAATTTAGTAATAACTTACCGCGTCAGGGCATCGTACCAACTGGGAATTTGAATCCAGAAGGTGTTTGACTGATCCCGTCTCATCTGGTGGATTCGAACCCCGGTTAAGTTTGTTTTGGTCCCCCAACTTTTGAACTTCGAGGTCGTCCCAATAGGCGATCCACTGGGGACACTCCTCCTCCCCAATCCATCGTGGCCTCTTCCGACTCATCTTCACCTTGTTGATCTTCTTCCTAAACGACTCTGATCCCTCGTGCTTAAAGCAATACCACAACTTCGACTTCAGCCTGTTCGGGAGGAAATACTTCTCCTACATTGCATTGCATGAATAATGGAATGATGTGAGGATTTAATTCAAAACCAATTCAAACTTTCTATTATATGCATCATCTGAAAAGAAATGTGGTTTACATGACTACCGAGAAAGAAAGTTAAAGGACATAGATAGTGATGCTTAATTATGTGAAAGAATTGGGTGGGCATGAAAAGGGAGGACCAAGTACGGTTTCTTGTGACCACACGATAACCGTACATATTCCCTCTCATACCCACCCAACCCTATATAAAACACAACAACAACACATCTCTCATAACCATCATTCCAATTAGTTTTAGTTAAAATAATTTCATACAAGTTACGATGACTAACATATCACCCACATTGTCCTAGTACAACTAAGAACACGGGGACTAACATATCACCCAAATAAAGTGGCTAACATACCACTCAAACAAATTAGCACATAACATAAAAATAACCGTACAAGAAAAGTGACTGGCCTCGAGAGCATTCCATATCTCTGCCTTCCTCTCCGTGCGGATGGTATGCCACTGGGCTCCGCCTTCAGTCGGAAAATCCATGATGTTCGTACGTGTATTCCTTGCTGATAAAGTTTGCAGCCTCCCTCGGCATCATCATGTTGCAATAATATACACAAATACAATTACAATCTAATTAGTGGTAAACAATAACATCCAAATACGCAAAACTTGCAAGTAAAATGTAATTTACTTACGTATTCCCAGGCATGGGCCACACGACCAGCTTCCCATTAATCCTTGCACCCTTGATGTACTCCTTCTGAGTGCAGCCATCCTCAAGCAAGTTTCCGAAAACTTCTGGGCCGACCCCGCTAACGTGGGTGTGGCCCGAGCTCTGAGAATCCCAATGAATCGAGGTATGGAAAGGCGACTCCGGCTCGGACTCGCTCGCGGGGTAGCTACGGCTGCTGGACGCCAAAAGCTCTGATGGCTTCTTTGTCCTCGGTATGATCTGCAAGTTAAACATCCAAACAACACTCCTCAGGATCAGCAAATGATTGTTTTTTAAAAAAAAAGAGGTAATAGAAGGTTACAGTTTACAGCTCCAAATGGAGCTGTAAAATGCTCCATTTGGAGCTGTAAACTTAAACTTATAGTTTACAGCCCCAAATGGAGTTGTAAAATGCTTTATGTCCATCTCAATATGTTATTGATATGTCAATCTATATAAACTCCTCGTTCATTCACAATTTTCATTACCACACTTTAGTCATTTACATATACAATTATTCCCAAACATTACCAAATTATAGACAATCCAAATTGCAACACTTGAGTAAGCCATAATGTAATGAACTAGCCATCAATAATAAAATAAATCTGATCCAAAATAGGCATATTTCCATAACTATAGCAGTACCATTAAACCCTAGCATTAAGTCTCTCTTAGTAACAAGAAATGTAGATCACTAAATCAACACCAGTATTCATTCTCAAATCAACACTACAATCCCAGTAATCATTCTCAAATCAAAACTTAAAGAATGGAATCAACGGTGCGGTAAATTAAAGAAAATAAAAAACAAAAATGGTTAAATTAGGGATACTAACCTATTTATTAAATGAAGATGACAGGGGGAAGGATGCATCCCAGTGGGATGGCGGTGCGGTGGCAGACGGGTGGAGCAAAGAGGTGGCATGCTTAGCCACGAAGCACGAGGAGAAGACGGAGGTGGTGCGGTGGCAGACGTGAAGGATGCAAACCGGTGGGATGGCGGTGCGGTGGCAGACGGGCGGTGGTGGCAGGGGGGTTAGGGATTTTGAATTACAAAGAAAAGGGGAAAATGGGGGAGAAGAAGAAGCTCTCCCGATCTGTATAAACAAAAAAAGCGACGGATGAGTCTATCTGTCTCCAATTAGAGACGGATAAACCTTATCCGTCGCTAACTGGAAGCCGGATTGAACATCTCAAGACACGAACTAAGCTTGGAGCGCATTTCGTGCTTATCCGTCACTAAATTTAGCGATCTGTCGTTAAATTACGACGGATGATATCCGTTTCTAAATGGCGGATTTTTGTAGTGGTTTTAATTCTATTCCATTTGTGAAACCTGATGTAACTCCAGCTTGATGATTCTTTAATGAAGAAGTTCTGTTTGCTAAAAAAAATATTACATATTAACAATTAATAGTTTAAATCATAAAGCCATCATAAACTAATAAATGCAAACATAAATATTCACATCTAATGCTAAATCCACGATAATTGTTTAGATATTAATCTAACGAGTTTTAACGAGCCTTATTAACGAATATGGTTCGGCTAGTTAGTGGAGTGAGCTTTATGTTAGGCTCAAACTAGGCTCAAATGTCTTAGCGAGCGTGTCGAGCCCTGAGGCGAAGGCATACTACTTCTAGCCT
Organism: Plantago ovata; assembly: GCA_028274465.1. Lineage (NCBI taxonomy): Eukaryota > Viridiplantae > Streptophyta > Magnoliopsida > Lamiales > Plantaginaceae > Plantago > Plantago ovata. The sequence goes on along the minus strand of CM051455.1, from coordinate 30,055,745 downwards.
GTGATGCAGCACAAGTTAGGAACCGTTTTTTTTTTTTTTTTTTTTTTTAATATTTAGCTAGCCTAATTTTTTGTTGGACTTTGGGAACTTTTGGACTGCATGTATAGCGCAGGTTCACATATTAGAATTGAGGAGCTAGTTTTGTTTTAAGTAATTATTCCATAAATCTATATTTAGTTTTTATAAAAATTGTTGTTAGTATATAGATTTAGTAATTTATTTTGGATTATACTAGCTTAAGATCCTTCTACTCTTATGAAAATTTGAATTATAATACTATATAGTTTTTTGTCTTCTTTTTTGTTTCTTTTGAAATGTTATTTATTATCAACACTAAATTTACTTGAAGCAGAAATACGAAGCCAAGTACGAAAAGTATCAAAATACGAATAAATCTATATAATAAATAAAAAGTGCAAGCGCTTTAAAGTGCATAAATGCGCTAAAATCGCCAAAGGGACTTAAAGTGTGACTTTAAGGAGGTCGTAAAATTTTAATTGATCTAGATTAGTACGGGGTGAATAAAATTTCCGGCTTCGCTCCTGGGCGACCCGATCCGAGCCATCATTAATTCTCGACTCGTAATAACACAAAACACATACTACAGGGAACAATTGTTTGTTCGGAATGAATGTCCGAGGCTTTCTAGTTATGTCAATAAAGATCTTGGAATGGTGCATCCTCGTCCTCGTCGAATACGTTTTGTCTAGTACCTTGTCATCAAGTTAATGAAATAACTCATTTATCGGAGAAAAAAAAAACTTAACATAGAACAGAAAATTCGAAAACTCTTTCCGCCAATTGAGATTGTCACATTCTTTATTTTTATTTGGGCTCCCTGACAGTCAAGTTTAGTTACCCACTTACCCAACAACATCTAATAAACCCAACGGTTGATTGGGGTATCTTTGATAATCAAAAATATTCCATGGAATTTTTATTTATTTATATTTAAGGAGAGGAAACGACGTACGCGAGAATTCTGTCCGCATAGAGTAGATACGACATTATTGATAACCGCTAGGATCCCTACTTATGTGGAAAGGTTGAACGGTGGAATTTTTTAAGTAACATAAAAAATCAATCTCACTTTTAAGTCATAGTTGGTATATGTGGATTTTTACTACTATGCGATCAATCCAGCCGAACACTAATTGACTCTTTTATTGTGTATCGTGCGACCTTATCTGATAATTTCACCTTATTTTATCATATTAAAGTGGTTAATTGTAATAAGTCGAATGTAAATAAGATGGTTCATCAACTAATTGATTTCAAAAACTATTTATGTAACAATTAAAAAGAAAGTATAATTACCTTATCAATTATTAGTTATTATCTCATTTTGTGAACAGACATATATTAGTAAAACCAGTTAGAGAAGTAAGAGTTTACAATATTCATAAATAAATAAATATTACTATAATTATTGAATGACATATAGAGGAAATGAGGAAATATGTGGGAAATGATTGACGTAGGATTGAAAATAAATTCCTCCCACACAGCCAATGCCATGACATATACGGGCGAGGGGTCTCATTCCACGTATATAAATACAAACCACATGATTCCATGCATGCCTACTTATATAATTTAAAAAAAATATTCTAAGTTAATAAAATATCTTTTTTAATAAAAGTTATAAAGAGGTTCCCTCTGTATTGCTTGCATGAATTCCTCCACGCGTACGTATTATTAAAAATTGTAAACCAACAATCCCTGGCAGAACACTGGAAGACTTGTGGTTTGAACCAATGACCTGAAAATAAATAATAAACAAGTAAAAGCTAGCAATATTATTCTTTAATTTAGTATGTCGGATTAGTATGATTTGGGCTAGCTTAACAATGACCAGATGCTTTTATTATATGTAGTACTTAATAGTAATAATAAAAGCATCTGGTTTTAATGTAATTTTGATTTTAAAGTTGCATTTAACTGTTGTTGTACAATTGATTTATTGTATTTTGTGTTGGGAAATGGAAGTAAAATTTTATTATGACCGTACCAAAGAGCATAGAAAATGATCAATTACCATTTACCAATATAGTTTTCGTGAAATGGCCAATAAAAATAAATTACTCCTGTTTAATTATCTAAAAACTAAAAATAAAAATTGCCACAAAGTAGACTTTTTCAAAAAACACTTCTGAAGAGGATTTTTATTTCTCTTTTACTTTAGCAAGAGGACTTTATTTTTTTGGATTTCTGTTGCATTGGCACAATTGAATTGCGGCATTGTCCTCGGAGCTACAAAAGTTAATTAACATCATAATTAATTCAGATCGACAAAACAAGAAAAGTTTAACAAGTCTTAATTTTGTTTCTACTATGCAAACTAGCTTGTTGTCATGAAATAAAGTGAACTTTGTAGTACTAGTATTATTCCATATATGGTGGAAGAAATGATCATGAGACAAAACGGAAAAGCAAGAACCAATCCACTCATCTTGATTAATTAATTAAGATTAAACTAGCTAATAGTTTTAAGAGTCAATATGGAGAGAGATTACAGGGTAGACTTATTACTAGAACTTGATGATCGAATAGGAAGGGCACTATAACTAACCTGTTATAAGGTGGGTTGTTAAACTTTCTGTCTGGTAACATTGATCAATATAATGCTGTCTGTCACACCTCAATACATCATATAGCTAGCTAGTGTCATGCCAACTCTATCTTTACGCTTTTTCAGTTCAACAAAAATGTATCTAGAATTAGTGTACATTGTTGTGCGTGCATTAGGGTTCAAAGTTTGGAGAGTATTTGTTTCGCGAAGGCCACCATACTTCTAAAATGGTTTGGAAGCCCCGTCAAATGCTTTGAAGTTCAGAGAAAGTGATATTAGAACCGGGTGTATCTAGGTGTTCTACTATATATTGGGTCCCACATTTGGGATTCGGTGTGGGGCACATTGTCTATGTGTGCATTAAGTCACACCTTTGGCCGTCTAGCACCAAATATTCCATCAATTCGTTGGAAAATTATACCCTACATCATGTCTATGAATTATTCATGACTTTATTGCTAGAAATTATCCATAACAAAAATTAAGTGTAGGTCATAACCAATTAATGTGTGTCATAGATTATTTCTAATCACAATGTCTATTTGTAAAGAAAATGTCATAGGCATGATTTAGGTAATTATTTTCCTAAACCATTTACTTGCTTGTGAGATTGATTGATATGTTAGGAGGTCTGGCATTCATCCTGCTTGCCATTTTTCTTGATTAGTTTCAATTAGTTGTGTTTTGATTGCGGTGATAACTCTGTTTAATGTTTGTTACCGAACCGTTTTGTCATGCTATTTACATTATTCATCATTATAACGAAATATAGACTTATTACTGCAACTCTAGGGTCGTAAAAGTACTTCAACAATCTGATGCAACAATAGGGTTCAAGGAGGTCCTCTCCAAGATCCTCCCAGTTGGATACAGACTGATCTGATCCGACGTAGCTTGATGGAGGATCATCGACTCCATGTCAAAATAGCTAGCCAAGAGTGTGGAGACAGATTCAGGATTTTCCAAAGTCTTCTTGTTCCTATCGGTAGCTAGACAAACTTGATAACCAAAATACCAAACTAACTCCCTCATCCATTAGAAATATTATGTATTATTTAAAGTTTTGAATTAAAGTAATATAATAAGCCGGTTGATTTATTTTATCCAATTGATTGACCTACCAATCAATTTTAATCCGTTGATCTTGCTTATCCAATTTCAATCTGGTGCGTACATGTGTCATTAGTTAATTAATAGATGTAGGGTTTGAATCCTGTTGGCGTGATTTTTCTCCATTATGTTTATTATTATTTTTATTGAAGGTGTTTGGTTCGAATCTTGTTGGCGTGATTTTTCTCTATTATTTGTATCATTATTTTAGTTGAAGGTGCTGGGTTCGAATCTTATTGACATAATTGTTTTCTTTTTTATTTATTCTTTTTATTTATTCTCTTCTTAAATTTTTATTTTTTAACATAAAGTTGTATGCCGTATTATACTTAATTTTAAAAATAACCATGACATGTTCTTATAAAAAAGACATACTTCCTTTGTCCAATAATAAATGTAACACTTGATTTTGTTGACTTTTTCGATGGTCATTTTGACCTTAAATTATTCTTAAATCATACGATAAAAATAACTAAAAATATCATATTATGAAATAGAATGTTTATACGAAGCACTTGACAATATATTCAACTGATGAATACCAATTAAAATGCGAAAAAGATGCATTGCAGATTTTGAAGTTGAATGTTTCCAAAGTCTAGAGATGTATCTGATGGTTCTTAACTCATCGTAAGAATACTTTTCGTATGTCTAATATAGTTCAATTCAAAACTATTAATTGCATAAATACAAAAACTATATACATTTATAGCACACCATTTATATTTAGTTTAATTACTCAATTAGTTATTTTTTTTATTATGTTTGAAGTCATTATGTGAAAATTATATATTCACTTCATTTATTTCAATATATTATTTAATAAAACAATAATATTTTACAAGATTACGCTTCACACGCCACGTGTGCTATTCCTAGTATTACATATATGTATGTAATTCATTAGTGAAAATTGAGAAATTAATAACACAATTAAGATATACTTTATTAATTTATACATCATCTATATATTGAAGTTGTATCTAGTTTCGAGTGAGGATTGATTTTCTCCACTTTTTCCTACTTCTAGGAGGTTCTTTGCGGTTTTCGCTCTGCGCTTGGTGTTGTCACTTTGTTGGCCTAGTGTAGGCTTTTTCCGCCATCAACTTTGGGCTTCGCTAGAAGTCTTTTGGAGGTCCTATCCGATTTTACCTTTCTTTGTTCGCGGGACGTAGAGGTGTTAGCACCCGGTCTTGGTTGTAATTTGGTTGTAGTTTGGATGTAATCTATTGAGTATTTCTTATACTCGGTTGATCAATAAAATTTTAGCCGTTTCAAAAAGAAAAGTTGTATGTAGCTACTTCTCTCAATCCTGTCTTAGTGTGGCATGTCTAACTTGTAATCAAAAATCAAAATCATTGACAAACAACGTGACCAATCCCGTCTTTCTTGTTCTTGGTTAATCCCATAATTCATTTCTTAACATTCAACACATGAGTACTTTGAACATGCTTTATTTCTTTTTAAAAAATTGTGATCAAATTGATTGCATGTAAATATAGAAATAATTAACCAATTGAAGGATGCTACGAAGGAGATGAATTAATGTATAGGAGGATCTATTAGTGAGGGCATCATGATGGAATATAATCACACTTACTAACGAAAATGAAAAAGTAGTACCGCTACAGAAACGAATCGAAATGAAGAAAAATGTGAAATAGTAATACCGTTACGGGGCATCAATCGATGTTATGGTAAATTGTTGATAATAATGATGATGATCTCTCTTTCATGCCCCCTAAATTCCACATTAATCATCATTATATTTTTGCCAACAATTAATTGACGAATCAACTACTACTACTACTCAAATATCCATCCATCCTAGGCCATCACTTTTTTTACTACCATCCACCACCATTTTTTCCTTCTTGCAACCACTTAACATAATAGTACTTCTTGGAGTATATACTTCTTGTTTCTTACTATTTTTTATAATTGCTCGTGTTGTAGTACTAGTTGCAATTATTATTTCTATAAGTACTTCTGTTACAATTGTTACGGGAAAATGACGTTGAGTGACGACAGCTAAAATTGATTGCCTTTCTTTCTTTCTAGAATATAATTATTAACTTTTCTAGTGTAATTATTTTTTTCTTTGTTGGAGAAATCGTAAAATCTAATGTTTCAAGGGACTTATTTGCAATTAGCCTTTTCTTGCAATGTTAATTGGTTTTTCTTAACCCGGTTTAATCTCAGCCGTTGGATGGATGGTGAGGCCATTTTCATCCAATGGTTCCTGCTACTTGACACGTATCTCTTTCCAAAATAGAGAGAGATCCTGTAATTGTTGATCATTTTGTGGTGAGTTTGTAACATAAGAGCTTGTATCTTGTGATTTAAGAAGAAAATATAGTGGGCTGATGTAAAACGCAGGTTTTTTTATAACCGAACCACGTTATAAAATCATTTGTTTCTTATATTTCCAGTTTAATTACAATATTCGTGTGGTTTACTTGCTTTTTGTGTGTGTGGGCTTGTTTATTTGATCGAATTCATTGACATTGAGATATTTATGCAGCAGCAGCAGCAAATGAATGAAAATTGCATGAGAAGCAATGATTGCAAGATTAATATTGGTGGGTTTATACTATATATTACTGTTCCATCATTTTACATTTGCCATCTCTTATCTTAGGTATAAGGTACACATCATGATTGTAGTTAACAGTGTACCAAATATATAGACAGTTTATCACGAGAAGAAGAAGAAAGCATAAAACATGGACCGAGAGAATAGGAATTAAGTGACCACATAACATAGCATCCATGCTTGAAGAAAAAAACACGGCCAAAAAGCAAACAACTTGTCACAAACTTCAGTATTAATGTGTCACTCTCACTTCACTTCTTTTGTTCTGCTCAAGTTTGCCTCCTTGACCCTTTAATTTGAGGTTCTTGCATCTTTTAAATTTGTTAACAACATTACATCAATTGGCTGCATATTATTTGTCAGTCGTCATGCTTGGGTATATCGGACTTATTATTAACATTGTCATATTCATACTCGATAATATTTACTTGACACGAATGTGTAGATTTTTTTTAGTCGGCTAAAATAATTTTATTAATGCTCGTAATATAAGAAGTACTCGAGTAAAATTCCGAGTTTCAAAGAGGATCAATCTAAACCAATCAGGTAAAGTTCTAAACCTTTACAACATAAACACAATACGAGTGTGTAGATATCAAACACAACTATCCAACAGTCACGGGTATGCAAGAATTGAAGAGCTAGCCCGGTTATTTACCATTGATTCAACTCCCCAATTTAGCGATTCCGATTTTCAACTTTAAGTAATCAACCGAATTATAAACCCCTAAATAACTTTGAAGCTATAATTTTGTTGGAAGTGCATACATGTGTCACCTTTTAAATGAAAGATAAAGTTCGAATTTTATTAACGTAATTTTTATCCCATTTATCTTTTTTAAAGTCTTTTTTAACAAAGTTGTGGGATTAACTTAAAAATATACCGTGATCGCAGTGTTGTTATAAGAACATCTATGTTAATTAGATACCGTCTAATTAATATTATAATATTGGTCGTTCCGAAAATAAATAAATTTATATACCGTCTATGTTAATTAGATATTGTATATATGTTTGACAGTGTACTCTTACATTTAGCATAAATGGTCTCCCACTATACTTATATGTGTGTGTATATATATACTAGGAAATGCATCACACGCTACGTGTGTGATGCGATCTCCTTATTGTTGCTTATTACTTTTTATTATAATGTCAAACAATAATATGTGTAACGGTAATTTAACGATCACTATCTAATTTTAATATTATTTGTAATGATTTTGTGGAGCATCTTGAATTAGAGACGCTATGGCTGGTGTGATTGATCATAGTTAGGTCTTATACGTATCACTAGTATAATATTTTCAACAATAAGGATTAGTATAAAATAAGAAAGTGTGAAAATTGAATTTTTTTATTATATTAGTAATACTCCATTAACAACATCAATATAGAAAAGGTATGGAAAGTTTACATATAACTTCTCTAGATGCGGAGGTACAAAATTGTACGATGTACATTAGTGGTAGAGATAAATAAACAATATAAATTCTTAGTGTGATCTTATTTTAAATTTAAGTATAACAAATTAGATAAATAAATAAGATAAACATGTTAAATTAAATTGAATTGATCTCATAATTGAATACAATTAAAAACTTTTAAAAATAATATTTAAAATGGAAAAAGTCACGCCAAGATGAGTCGAACCACCAACCTTCAACTTAATAGTTTGATTAAAAAAAAAAAAAGATAAAACAACTTACGCTATTCGAACCCCCAAGTCCTTTCTAAATAATGAATAAAAAAAAAAGAGAATTGTTACGCCAACTGGATTCGAACTCAAAACCTTCTACATAATAAATAAGAAAAAATAGAAAAAATATTACGCCAACGGGATTCGAACCCCACACATATACTTAAGATTGACACATGTACGCATCAGATTTAAATTGAGTAATAAGATTTACGGATTAGATTCAAATTGAATTGATCAATTAGTTTTCAATTGATTTCAACTGCGTGGTATGCAACATTATTATATTATTATATTAGATAGAGATAGTAAATATATATTATTTTCCAAATTATGTAGTGTCTATTAATTACAAATGCTCAATCCACGTAAATAATTGTGGGAAATGAAAATTTTGGTTTTGGTCGTTACTATTTGGCACCAACAAAACCATATCATGATTCTAGTTTTCAAAACTTTCATTGTCACAAAACAGACTAAAAAAGAATGCTTTGATATATATTGTGTCAAATGAAGAACAGTTTTGCACTGAGATGACATCCTCCTCAATCAAGCACACGAGGTTAACGAAGAAATAATGTAGGCTTTAAAGAAAACATGTCACCTTATCACTTAGAAAAAATGTAGCCTACTTATATCCCTTTTGTTTTGTTTTTTTCACTAAACATTTTCATTAAAAATAATAGAGCACAAGTCATACTCACTACAAAATTACACTGGTTGAAATGTCCTGATTGAATTATATCCGATTGATTGAATTTTATAAAACTTTAAATGAAATTCGACAGGACAGATGCGCGCGCGGTCTTAAGTGAAGAAGCATCGAATGCATATACATTATACAACCATGAAGATTTTGAAGATAAACCGATCGATCGATCTTTTCATTTCTTTGGCTAGAAGGGGATCCCATCATATGTCACAATCTTAACAACTTGCATGAAATTCTTCTCAGTAGTTAAACTTTCATATGATATGAAAGTTTAACTACAAAGAATAATTTCATGTAAGTTGTTCATATACTTTGTATGTATCATCAACCTTGGAGAACAAATGAAACTACGTACACGTACATATGCTGTAACAAACCCGAGAAATAATCCATTAAAAAAAAAGCCTTGTATTTGTAGGATTCATATTAACATGTATTTTAAGATTGAAATTTTGCAATGTTTCCAAATATTTAAATCTATACTTTAGATATTTTAACAATAAAACATTGCACATGTTAACACAAATGTTACTCAAGGTGAAAAAAAAAAAAAAATCGACCTCTTTTGAATTATTGTTTTGTGATCTTTCGAGTCATTAATCATAGAGAAACTGCGTTGGCTATCCCATAACAAATTGATTAGGACTAGTGTTAGACCGGTACGATGAATGGAGGCCGCGCTTAACATCTGAATAGGTGCATGCGGGTGAATGGGTGATATTTGTCCGAGTCATAAGGTGGTACAACGGTAAGTAGCTGGAGCAGTGAATGGAGAGGTCCATGGTTCGATCCATGACGGCGAGGGAGTTATAAGGTTGGTAGTATAGATGTGGAAAATATGGTGGTTTTATGAATTAGGATGTTTGTATAATAGTATTGTAGGAGTAGTAGTAAAATCGCCCTATTAATCCTTGTTCTTTTCATTCCAGAAAAAAATGCTCCCTCCGTTCCAGCAAACATTACTCAGTCAGTATTCACGAAAGTATTTTGAAATGTTTGAAAGAAAATGATGTAACGTCAAAAACATTACCCCGTAGTTTTCTTGGGATGAGAATGAACTAAATAATAACAATTTAATTTATTTGAGGTTAAAAAAAAAAAGTTGGTGTTCTAAAAGATATAAGTAGTTTTACGACCGACTCAAAAAGTAAAGTGGTTCGGTCAAAAAATAAAGTGGGTAAAATTTTATAAGACGGTGGTAGTATTTTTATTTTTTTTTGGTTCAATTTAGATAATTGCATTCAGTTCAAATCCAATAAGCTCAATTTAATTTAGTTGAGTTTTGCTTAGTTATTTTTATACTACGAATAAATTTAGCTTAGTGTTCGATGTATTGCACTAATTTGCACATACACTAACTATTGAATGAATAGCACCACTATCTTAACGAATTAATATTGGTCGGATTCTATTTAAGGTGTGTCTATCATTAACACGAGTTTTAATCAAAATGCAATGGGACTTATAAAATGTTATGAAGCCTTTGTTCATATTCTTATGTTTTGGTGCAACTCAAAACACGCCCAAAGGAATGGTACATTCTCCATGTCTTCAACAAATTAAGTCTGCAACCAGCAATAGACCAGGGAGACTGGAGACGATGTCCCACTTTTATAGATCACTGATACTATACACTACCGGCGAGATAAATTGGAAAAAAATTATGTGCGATAGATGGAAAGTTCCTCTAGGAAGTTCACACTAGTCCTAGGCCAAGGGTGAACACTCCTAGTTTACAGGCAAGCACATTTGACACCCCTTTTTTGACAGTTCAGATTTCAAAGGCCTATGTCGAGTCATATAAAGGTTTTTTGATAGTTCAGATTTCAGAACAGGTTTTCCAGAACACAGATAATCTTTTGGTTTTCTGCAGGAACCATATTAAAGGAGGATTGAACTTGAAAGTGTGAAACTCTAACAAATATAAACCTCAGGGATTATTCATGGTACTGAATCTGTTGAATAACAACAAATTTCAGCATTCACAGATCACCTGAGTATACACACAGCAGACTTGGTCTAAGAAAATCCATGGATATGCTAACATATATATGCACCCTGTAAAACATGAACAGAGGTCAACACTGTAAACATTGGTGGCACTGAACCATTTCCTTTCCCCAGTTAAACAGAGCCAAAGATAATAGGATCTGAACTGAAAAGAAAAGAAAAAAGGAAAAGATCCCCCAATTTCTCCAAGGCTATTTCGACATTTACTTGTATTGTTCCTTGGTGAAAAGCAATCAAACTGTGTTTCAGATAGCTTACTGAAAGTTCGTTCTCATTATACTTATTTATAACCAGGTTAATGCTGGAGCCCTAGTGAAAACAAATGATCCACCACCTCCAACTGCACGGCCGACAAGCATATTGCTGTCCAGATACGAAAGGTAATATAGACCACCAACAGATTGCCTACAAAGTCATCCCAGGGGGTGAAAATCACAGCATTAGGAGAAAACTGTGGGATGATAAAAGAGTCAGACAGTCAGTTACCTTTCTGGACTTGTAACAGGAAATTGAGCTTTGAATGATTTAATAAACTGCAAGATCTGCAAAAAGGGTAGCACACAGCTCTCAAATGATCAGCTTCGGTGTGATATGTACTAGTAAGTTGTCTTTCTTCATTAACCAAAAGCTCTTACACCATGGACAATTATCCAGTAATAGAACAATACAACACTACTTCATCTCGCTAACTTGCAGTTTCTTGTTTTATATAGTGAAATTACTATGCCTTCATTTGTAAAAGGAGACATTGTTAACATAGACAAACTTCATAACTCAAATCCCAAAGCTATTAGTGAGGTTTTACCTGCAAGCTTAAAAATGATCGAGGTAGTATTGCTGGAGCAAACACAGCCTGTAACTCTTCACTGATGTTTATGTTCTGTACAGCTATCTGTCAAATAAGCATGAGCAACCACGTAAAACCTACTGAAGATTTTTGCTAACTATTATGGACATCTAACTATCTAAGCATCTAACATCAGAGAGGTAGTAGTTTAAACTTCAAAGTTGTGACCCAGTTTGCAATTATGCCAATAATCCTCGAGTAAACTTATTACAATCCTGAGCAGAGACATGATTTATTCATGTGCCTTCAGCCATCCTTCAGTTTCCTTTGGTTTGAAACAAAATCAGAAAGATATCTCTAAAATGTTGATATCATAGATAATAATCCTAGACCAGTAATCAAGGATTAATTTAGCAACTTGGCCTAATTAGACCTCTGCTGATTTACGTAGCTTAACAACTTTAAGGTCAAGTACCTGAGCGAGTAAGTTAATTTAGGAAAATGCAGGGAATAGGCCTTCAGAGTGGTCATCTATAGGCCACACTGTATCTAACTGACAGAAATGACTACAAGTATTGGAATCAGGGTCAAGTTTCAGGTGCTTACTAAAGAAGAATAAAAGACTACTATAAGATATATTCTATCTCAGCACAAGCAAACAAGCTCATAAACATTGCTATAACAACATGATAGTTAATTAGGTTTTTGCTCATGTTTTACAGGCAAACCTCTTCGAACTCGAGATAGATGTTACGTGCAGAAACAACTGAGAATTTTGCAGACACCAGCAGAGTTGCACCTTCACGCTCCTGTGACAGGGAAACAATAGTGCCACTGCATGTGAAAGTGATTAAAAAAGAATATAGGTGGTGGTATTAAGTTTACTTCACAAACTCACATTTAGGCACCTACAATTTACATTCCAGCAAATTACTAACAACGGTGCAGTAGCAAAAAGGTCCTACCATTTCTTTTCAAAACCGCATATTACTTATCATGAGAGATCTCTATTCAAGTTTCCTCAGAATAAGGTTAGAACCTACTTTCCATTTAAACAACACCTTCTAGGAGTTTATGTCACCAAAATAGAGCCCACTAAGCTATTCAAAAAATGTCTCTTCTTGTAGGGATTCATGTACTTGAATAAAAGTTTATTTCTAATCGAAAGTAATCGGTTTCATTAAACTCATTTGGAGTTGCTCAATAGTGAGAGCTTTTACTAGTTGCACTAAGATGTTACCCTTTTCGTCCGTTCTGGACAAAGCTTCCCATTTTCATTTCCAATTTTTTTTTTTCGAGTGAAACCTCTACCCATTATGGAAGCAGTAGAAGTTTGTTCCTCTGCTTTAAAAAAGAAAAATATAAACAAATATAAATCTCTCTACCATGCATCCTTCCGTGGCATGTAAATTATCCTAACAAAAAATTCATACTATTATGCTTTACATGCATATAGTATCATTGAATTGGTAACATATAAGGAGAATTTATCATGTACACTATATACTGGTAATTGGTCTATCCATGTCAGGGTATGTTTATGTTGTCTGGACGCAGACATGTCATTATATGAAGGAAAACAACATATCAATAATGAGCAAAAAGGTGTAAAATAATGTATTTCCAGATAGAAACTACCAGCTACCAATGCAATTAAATCAGAAATAATGATAGAGGTGACAAGGACATACTCGTACTCTCATAGTACAGAAGCAAGGAAACTATTTGCTATCTCTCTGCAGTTATTCATGCAAGAGGCATACATAAACAATATAACTTGAATCTTCTGATGGCTTCCATGAATCAGTTCATGATGCGGGCTTACATTTACATATATATTATGACAGACGGTGAACCATAAAAAACACACCCAGGCAAGAGAAGAAAAGAGAAAAACTCACCTCCAGCAATCTAGGTATGCTCCACCTTACGACATTGCGAACCATACCTTGGCTAGATTGGTTCCCACATTCAAACTTCTGGAAAATTTGGTCAACCTGTTGGAAGCAATTGTCTAAATACCTGATTCCCAAACACAAACTAGATTACAAACGAAGTGCACGAAAGATACCGGTCCATCAATCAAATTATGAAACAGGATAGATTTTGCATGTGAAGTTCACACACCTCAAAGAAAGGAAGAGCGGCAGCAGACTGGAAGAGAATTAGGACATCAGAGGCAGACGTATACTGCAAACGCCACGTACCGTTCAACAAGTCCAAGTCTATCGGCTTCCCAGATTCAAAACTCTCCACATTCACCTGCCAGTGAGGAGATAAAACATCCAAGTCATGAACACAGAAAATTCGCTTTTAAGCATAGTGAAATCCAACAGAGAAGTAATATTCTCTCTCTAATTCTATTGTCATATTGCCAAACAAAAAATTGAGTATGCTAATGTTTACAGTTGAATGATCCCTAATTTGATTGTAATGATTCGAATTATGAAAACAAACCAGAGCTTCCTCAATGGAGGAGCGTTGATTGGGGTCAGCGGTGAGGCCTCGCTTGGTGTCATTAACGGCGGTAAGCAGCTCGAATTTTCTGTTCTCCAGTTCAATCTCAGACTCCTGAACAGTAGTCAGTAGTGCTACTAGGTAAGGCTAATTAAGAGTTGGCAGTGTGAACTTGAGGAAGAGGAGCAAATAAGCAAATACTTACTACCTTTGAAGTTGTAGCCACTGCCGCAGAGGAAGCAGATGGAACCAAGCGCAACGGAAATTGATGTCTGATTTTCTTAGGAGCCAGTTGAATTGGTTTTGTAGAAGCGATTGGGGATTGAAAAATAGGGATTTTCGAAATTGAGAAGGATGGAGATGAAGATGATATTGATATTACTCCATCCATTTGCAGTCGAAGATGGAGCAGTGTAGGGAAGGAAGGAAGATAGACAGTTCAGAGTTCAGACGTCAATTGTGGAAGAAAGAAGGTGTTGTTTTGTATTGGAATTTGGGCCTTTAGCTTCTCGTCAATTTGGTAATTTTCAACCTTTAGATATTTATTAATTTATTTATTATTATAAAAGCTAATTAAAGTTTTTAGCAACCACAACTAAAAGGTCACCGGTTCAATTCCTCATAATTTTGATTTGTATTGCTCATATATGACTCATATAGAAAGTTATAGAAATATATGAATTCATTAGTTATTTAAAAAAAAAAATTACTTCACACATACACTTTTTTTTTCATTTTTTAAGTTACACATATACCTCATCCTAATGTCAAATTACACTCAAATATTTACCAACTTTTTCAAGTTATACAAAAGGTTAACGATATTAAATTTTAGTTAGTAAATAACTAAATATCATATTTTGCATTTAAACATCTTCTAAATTATAGAAAATACTGATGTTACTATCTCCGTTAGTACAAAGACGATTGGCCCCAGACTCTAATTATCTTATTCTATTGCTACTAATACCAATTATTAAAATTGTTTTATTATAAAGCCCAATTATATCGCTCTCGTGTTGGGCACCGATTGCAGGTGTCAAGAATTTTGTTTGGCACCCTAGCCGGTGCAAATATCATATTCACCGTCCGATACGTGTAGCATTAATATCTCGTATCAAATACAACTCACCAAATTTGTGTATAAAAACAACCAAAACTTATTTTTGTAATGCAAATGGTTGGTAGCCATAATATTGATTCTAATGCTTGGTACCATATGTTGGTACTGAGTATTAATGTTTTAGTAATATAGTTCATTCGTCCCTTTAAAGCTACGTTTTCGATCTCGCCGGGTCAACCCGGGTTGACCTGGTTTAACCGCTTCTCGGATGTATGTCTGAGACGGAACCACAAAAACTCGGAAAATCTCGCTAACCCGGGATTTTTCTGAGTTTTTGGACGGTTAACCCGGGTTGACCCGGGTTTTTAATAAAAAAAAAAAAAGGGGTCGACTAATAAGGAAAAAAAAACTAATTAAGACCAACACCGCTTTTTCCTTATTCTTCCCCTTCTAAATTCTAATGATGTACTACTACTATGAGTGACTTTATTTTGGTTTCTATGAGTTTATAATTTATATTGACATTTATGTTTTAATTTTCAATGTAATATGTATAGTATTTATTATATATAATTTGATATATTAATTAAATGGACCGAGACATCCCTCCGAGATGACCCGGGTTGACCCTTCTCAGGAGGTTGTCCGAGACGGCCTCCGAGACGAGATTCAAAACATAGCTTTAAAGTTTATTGTTTGCCGTTATCATATTTTTTTTAAAAAGTAATTAAAAATAGGAAAAAATTGAGAAATTTATTTTTTTAATGGTGATTTTGTATACATAATGACTTAAATTTTAAATTTGTGATCGTCACAAAAAAATTTGAACTTTTTTCTATTTTTAAAAATTATTTTGGGAATAGCAAATAGGAAGATTTAAAGGGAACATAGTAAATGTTTTAATTAATAAATATCATATTAAAATATATCTAGATGTGTCGTTTAGATGTGTAGGGTTCGATCCCTAACGAAGGCAGGAGTAGAATAGGAGTATTGTAATTATCTTTTTCATTAACAAAAAACTAATTATGATATTATTGTTTTCATTTTTTTTTTTTAAAGGGAAGAAGGGGATCCGTTATGAAGTGGTAGTGGAAGGGAGTTAGAGTGAAAAAGAAAAGGTGAAGGGTTTGATCACTTGCGGAGTTTTACGGTTTTATTCTTTTAGATCCATCTCCAATAGTGAATCTCTCCCTCTCTCGAGATACGTCAACTTTCCTCTTATTGGTTTCACCTCCATCTTACTACTACAGTGTTTTACTATGTTTAATTAATATTGATAAATGTGAAAAAATAATTTTGTAAATGCTAATAAGCATAAAAAAAGATCGTAGAAAAACTTCACTTATTAAAACAAGAGGTAATACAAATCATACTTTGAGGAAATCTAAAAAAAGTTACTTATTTCGTATAAGACTAAATTTCATTTTAATTATATATTATGATATATTGATAAAGTTGGGTTATTAAAAAATTTAGTGTGTATTTGTAAAACTAGTTACAAGTTAGGGAAAAAGGTTGTTTGCCCTATTAAGTTTGCCAATTTGGGATCGGTGGAGTCGTGCAATGTTGTGATATACCCTCTAAAAATTGTACTTTTGTACAACATAAAGTTCGGAGTTTGGAAGGTTGTGATTTACCTATTATAGTCGCAAAATGTGAGAGAATTTTTTTTGAAACGGCAAATAATACAACTACTCCTACACTAATGTTATACAAATTTTCTATTAAACTACCTTATTTCACTAAACCAACCTTATACTGTAACTCCGCCACCGATGGGGATCAAACCATGCACCTCTCATTTCGTAACCCAACTTCCGCTGCACCACCTTATGACTCCCAAAATGTGAGAGAATTACGATAGTAAATCGCAAAATCTAAATCTTAATGGGGTAGATTATCGCAAAACTTATTGCAGAATTTGCAGTGGTCAAATTCCAAGTCCAACCCACCTAATTTCAATTGGTAGCCATAAAATTTATAGGCAAATTGCAATCCAGCAAAGTTTAGAGGATGCTTCGTACAAATGGTTAAAATTCAGTGTGCAAAATGTATTTTTGCCTAAAAGTACATTACGTCGCAAAAGTAGTATTTGCGAGCTAATCATTTTGTTTCACAGAGCAACTTAGAAATTGTTCAAGTCAGTCCAATCCATCTTCTTCAACGTCAAATTATTTTGATTCACGATCTAATAGATACAACCATCTAGGACAGTAAGATTACTTATAAATATTTTTCGAATATTAAGTTCATTTATCAAATTACAGGTCAACATATATATTTTCATACACACTCTTTTTTTATACGAATATCGCAAAATTTAGAAGATGAATGTGGATTGCACAAAAAAATAGGGGGTAACTGGGCCAAGAAGTTTCAAACCCTTCGCCCCCAAGTAACAAAATTTGGGGTATGATCTGTTTAAACTTTAAAGTATGTTTAAAGCAGCAAGTAATTAATCAAAGTCTTCTGTCTTTTTATCACAATTAATTATTTTTTAGCAAATTTAATAATGGTATCTTAGTCTTAGTCATAATAAATCTGCCTTTCTTAATAAAACTCCTCTCTCCTCCGAACTCTCTCTGCTGTTTTTACCTATTTATCATCACCATCATCGCAATTGCAATAATCTCTTTCGCCATATATATATTGTTATTATAAGTAATTGCCGAAACTAGCTCACTCTCTAAACCCTAATAAGGTAAGCTACTGCTGCACTTTTTTTTTTGTTCCATCGTTTTTGTTCTATCGGTGTATGTGTATTTTGATTGATGCTTTTTTTTTTTCCTTCATCCGTGCATTATGGATTTTCGTTTGCGACTGTCAGAAATTATGCAT
The DNA here is from genome assembly GCA_028274465.1 of Plantago ovata. Taxonomy (NCBI): domain Eukaryota; kingdom Viridiplantae; phylum Streptophyta; class Magnoliopsida; order Lamiales; family Plantaginaceae; genus Plantago; species Plantago ovata. The sequence goes on along the minus strand of CM051455.1, from coordinate 30,037,898 downwards.
ATGTAGCTGACTTTTATGAATGATCGGTTGTCTTCACTTTATAGAAGAAGATGAATAAAATTATGGATATGGAGTGTATACTGATTGTTTGTCTCTTACAAGTTAATCCACCCAATTCCGCAATAATTATGGTTTGCTCTGTTTCGTTTTCTAATTTTGAAGTTTGTTTTAGCTAAATATGTCTCTGTTATTACTTTGCGCTATGGTTATTAATTGATGGAGTAGAAAGTTATTTTCTGATTTATATCTGATCTGTGTCATGGTTACTAAATATGATTTTATTCTGTATAATAGCACTAGGGGATGGCTAGTAGAGGTCAGAAAAGAACTGAAGCTGTGGATGTATTGCCCCCTGCGGATAAGAGGGCTTGCAATTCGGTCGAGTCCAGACCGAGTACCTCGAATTCACAAGTAAGCTCAGTACCTGAAGGCCAAGAAGCGGACATGGATGCAGTATCGTACACTTCCGGGTCGACTAGGTCAGATGGAGAGGGAGAGAGGGATTCCACATATGGCTCCTGCGAGTCCGACTATAGTTTGCGGGAGTATTATGGGCATAGAGCAACTGAGGATCATAGCAGATTTCAGAAAGTCCTATCTAGTTTGAGTGAGTCTGTTAATGACTCGGAGCAGTTGGCTCTACTCACGGAGCTATGTGACTTGTTGTCCTTCGCCAGTGATAGTTCATTATCGAGCCAAGTTGCAGACTCATTCGCTCCAGTACTAGTCAAACTGGTCACTCATGCGAATATCCCAGACATAATGCTCTTATCAATTAGGGCTATAACTTATTTATGCGATGCCAATCCTCGATCATCTGGTTTTCTTGTGAGGCATGATGCAGTACCTGCAATTTGTCAAAGACTAATGGTTATTGAATACTTGGATGTGGCAGAGCAAGTATGTTGGAACCTTTTTTTTTAATTGTTTATTTAATTCTATCGAGTTTATGACACGTGTACGTGTAATTTAACTGACTTTCTAAATAGAAAATAATTTCCATTTCCATTGCAGTGCCTGCAAGCCCTGCAGAAAATTTCGTATGAACAACCACTTGCTTGCTTGCAGTCAGGTGCTATCATGGCTGTTTTAAGTTATATCGACTTCTTTGCAACTAGTGTGCAGGTATATTCATACATTGCCGTTATAGAAAATCACTCATTTTAGGAATAAAAGGTTACATTTTTGTGGTGCAATGACATTGTAATAAACTGAAGTTGATTTCCCTGTTCATCTCTGTTTGTTCACATGTATCTTAGAGGGTTGCACTTTCCACTGTGGTCAACATATGCAAGAAGCTATCTCCTGAATCTTCTTCACTTTTCATGGATGCTGTTCCGAGTCTGTGTAATCTTCTGCAGTATGAGGATAAACAGGTAGGTGTCTTGAAAATATCATACATGAAAGTTCTCTTCTGCATTTCCATTACTTTTTCTGACCATGGGTACCTTTCATTTAGCTTGTTGAAAGTGTCGTCAGTTGCTTGATTCGGATTGGGGAGCAAGTATCCCATTCTTCAGAGTTACTAGATGAAATTTGCAAACAAGGGCTGGTTCAGCATGCTCTCCATCTCATAGGACTAAATAGTCGAACTTCCCTTTCTCAAACAACATATATTGTAAGCGTAATTTTCTTTTTCCATTGCACTACCAAGCCCTTATAAGATTGAAGATCTCCATTTTTTGTTTGATGAACTAAAACTGTGATAATGAGTTGCAGGGTTTGATAGGACTGCTTGTCAAGTTGACATCTGGATCTACTCTTGCTTTTAAAACTCTTTTTGAGCTCAATATCAGTGATACGGTGAAGGACATGCTCTGCAGTCACCATGTTTCACATGGAACACAAACTATTTCCATGGTGGATGGGCATCATGGCCAGGTATTCGGTTCATTCTACCCTAACTTATTTCTTTTCTTTATGTTCACACACACTCATGCACCTGAAATTTGAAGCAATTGTTTGGTGTCTTTAGCGTATTCTGAAATGGAACATTTTTCTGTTATAATTCTTTATAAGAGTTTTGATATGCTGGAATTATAGAAATTTAGAATGCAAGGTTGATTGTATGGAGGGGTGGGTAGCATTTGTTTCTTATAGCGGGTGGTTTTTTTTTCTCAAATTATCTTCTGGTCAACTACCTATATGTCTAGGTTAGATGTTGAGAAATGTGATAAATGTTAAGGAATGATATACGTTAGAAGATATATAGAATTTCCATTTATTACATTCCTTGTAAATATAATGTGCTAAATAGTGGTGTAAATTTATTTGTTTTATCTTGTACCTAATACAAGTCTCAAACCTCAATTGAGGTGATTACATTCGTGGACAGTAGAGACCCCTATAGATTTGTACTGTTGTATAATGTATTCCTACTTACTGTTGCACAATTGAGGTTGTTATGCACTGCGATGTGAGTGCAAATTTGACCTAAGTTTCTTGTGATCATGAACTATTTCACCATTAGAGAAATCGGAACGAAATTTTCCGCCGTGTATGAATCACATCTACAAAGAATTACTACACCATAGTTTAAAAAAAAAAACTAAAAAGTTTATTTAAAAAAAAAAAAGAATCTTCATTGACAATTGACTTGAATATAAATACATTAGAATGTTCATGCACACACTTGCACATTCTGACATTCATAATTTACATGTATATGTGGAATTCTGTTAACTGTTTGAGACACTGGCCATGCTTTCCCCAATTCTTTATCTGTTATTGAATTTCTTTTCTGTATATACACTTTTGTTTTTAAAAAATTTAATATTGTTTGCGTATATTTATTTGTGAACTTTATTTTCCAGGTACATGAAGTTTTAAAGCTCTTGAACGAGCTTCTTCCTAAAATTACTGCAGAAGAGGAAGGTCAATTAAAGTCGGATAAAGAAAATTATCTGTTGGACCATCCTGACATTTTGCAGAATTTTGGCGTTGAGTTACTTCCGAATTTAATACAGGTTGGTGCATTTAATTATTAAGTTGCTCGTGTTCGTTTTCCCTCGCATATCCACTAATCTGTTTTATCTCAAGCAGGTGGTGAATTCTGGTGTAAACTTATTCGTATGCTACTGTGCTCTGTCTGTTATCAATAAGTTGGTTCACTTCAGCAAAGCTGATGCCCTTCAAAGTTTACTCAAGGCTGCCAACTTTTCAAGGTGAAGGACTGAAAGCTGTTTTCTGCTTCTTATTTTTCTTGTCTATAATATTTTCCACTTAACTTGTAGACTAATACTAATACCCGCAAACGACATGCTTTAAATGACAGCTTTTTGGCTGGCGTGCTTTTGAGGAAGGATCACCATGTGATTTTATTGGCCCTTCAGATTGTTGATGCTATAATGCTCAAGCTTCCACATGTCTTTTTAAACTCCTTTATCAGAGAAGGTGTCCTTTTTTCCATCCATGCTCTTCTTGCTCCGGATAATGGTTTGAAGCTTTCTCCTGTTTTTGATGACATGCGGTTGGAAAATGATGAAAATTCAGCTTGCCGAGATCTACACAGATGCCCATGTTTTGCTTTTGATACCGTTCAGTCTTCAAAGTCTCCGGTTAATGTGACCTGCAAGCTTCAAAAGGAAATGGTTCACAATCTTGCAAGCCGCATATGGACAACATACTTTGAAGCGGAATCATTGAACCCTGATAAAGGAGTAACTGACGCCCTTAGGAGTCTTCGAGAATTATCCAGTGCATTGACAGCCTTGGTGAATAAATCACCGCAAGATGCTTCTTCCAGTCACAAGGAAGAAGATATTGATGCGCTTTTGCATCAAATTATGCTAAGGCTTAATGACAGAGATTCGATATCCACATTTGAGTTTGTGGAGAGTGGAATTATAACCGCATTGGTTAGTTACCTGTCCTACGGAAGTCATCATGTCGGAACAGAGAACACCGGGCCATTAAACACCATTGATAAAAGGTTTGAGGCATTTGGACGATTATTGCTGTCTTCCACCGACCAATCATGGGAGGAATTTCCTATCATGTCATTAACCCGAAGATTACAACGTGCACTTTCATCAGTCGAAAACTTCCCCATCATCTCAAGCCATACATCTAAGATGAGAAGTTCCTATGCTACAGTTCCATATGGGCGTCGTACTTCATACCCATCTCTGAGAGTAAACTTTATGAGGGAAACCGAGGAGGACGGCCTTTGTGATTATGATGAAGATGTTGTGCATGTTGACCCCTTTTGCCCACTGGATGCAATTGAAGGGTATTTGTGGCCTATAGTGAGTAGTGGCAACGCCAGTAATCTAAATGTGGATCCTAGTGATTTGAAAGAAAAAGACATGTCTAGTCCTAATTTAGCAACAGATTCAAATGGTTCCCAAAGCAAGACAGCTGATGACATGGTGGTGTCCACTGAAACGCTTGACATTCACAAGCTTGAGGTTTATTTCATCAACCATGCTTCTATCTGTTTGTTAATGTGCACCCCTTGGCGTCTAATGCTATGCGTCTTTTTTTTTCTTCTTGTTTTTCTTTTTCCTCTCTATAAATTCATAGTATGTTAATTAGTAGTCCCTGCTATGTTAATTAGTAGTCCCTGCTATCTGCCATAAATTATGTTAACTTGTGATTACCAAGCAGAATTTAGAAGGACTAAGGTATCATGTTTGCCTGCTGGTTTACTTTAGTAAATTTATTTCCTCTCCGTCCTCATTGCCCCACACCCAGATTTTGAACGTGTGATAGTTATCTGCTTTTGTTAATATGTTTCATTTTCTTTGTTATTGGTTAATTAGTCTTAGGACATGAGTTTTATTTCTAATTCATGAATCTACACAGGATCCAACTGAGCAAGTGGAACGTGGTCCCGAAACGAGTCATATGATTACAGATCGCCCAGAAGGTGAAATCAGTGATGATGATGCTAAACCTAAGTTACATTTTTATTTGGAAGGGAAGAAGCTCAACAATCAACTAACACTATACCAATGCATACTCGAGAAACAATTGGAAGTAGAGCACTATAATTCCACAAGTTCCAGCTTGTGGACTCATACTTACAAAATAACCTACAGAAGAAATGTATCAAGTCCCACTAAAAAAAGTGATGCTGAGGCTCAATGCTCTCCTTTGTCTAAACAATATTCTTTCTGTCAGTCCACTTCATTTACCCCTGAGGTGTTTGTTTCTGAAGCTTATTTGAAGAAACTAGGTTCAGTTTATGATATGTTATTCCTTTTGAAAAGCTTGGAAGAAATAAACAGATCTCGGCTTCATTTGATATCTGGTGAGAGGACTTATGCGTATGCCGAAGGAAGGACAGATGATCTGGATAAGTTAAATGTGCCAATTCATGAGGTCTCCCAAACTGAATTTGTCAACACCAAGTTGACAGAGAAACTAGAACAGCAGCTTCGAGATCCCATGACTGTCTCTGTTGGGAGCATGCCTGCATGGTGTACCCAGTTAATGGCTTGGTGCCCATTCTTATTTGGTTTTGAAGCAAGGTACAAGTTCTTTTATCTAGCGGCATTGTCCCGGTTGCCTCATCAAACACATACATCATCGCATCCTGCTGGTGGAGGCTCTAGTGCCAGACAGCATCATGGAAATAGTCCACGCAGGAAGTTTTTGGTTCATCGGGATAAAATACTAGAGTCTGCTACTAAGATGATGGAAACTCATGCCAGTGAAAAGGTCCTTGAGGTGGAATATAGTGAGGAGGTTGGTACTGGTCTTGGCCCAACTTTGGAATTTTATACATTGGTCTGTCGTGAGTTTCAGAGAAGTTCCTTGGGTATGTGGAGAGAGAACCATGACTTGGAAGCTGATGGATTTGTGGTGTCTCCTTTTGGGCTTTTCCCTCGTCCATGGTCACCTTTGAGTTCTACCACACATTCCGTGGTGATTGAAAAGTTTGGTCTTCTGGGGAAGATAGTTGCAAAGGCTCTACAGGATGGAAGGATTCTAGATCTTCCTTTCTCTAAGGCTTTCTATAAACTTATTCTGGGAAAGGTGGGCTGTTTTATTTAGATCTGCTGTGATTTACTTGTTTTTGGTTTGATATCTGTCTTATGGATTCTTCTTTGTTTTAGGAACTTTCCGTGTTCGACATTCAGTCAATCGATCCTACATTTGGCAGAGTTCTCTTAGAATTTCAGGCTATTGTTGAGAGGAAGAAGTATGTAAGATCTCTTTGCAAAGAGACATCTCCAGATCTTGATGTGTGCTTTAGGAACTCAAAAATTGAGGATCTCTGCCTTGATTTTACACTTCCTGGGTATCCAGATTATGTAGATGTGTCTTCTTGCAGTTCAATGATGGTTAGTTTTTCAGTCCAACGTTTGTTTTTTCATTTATGAGATATTTTGGCTAATAAATCAGGAAACAGTTGTATTTAACTTGATTCTTGTATAGGTAAACCTGGATAATTTAGAGGAATATGTTACGCTCATGGTGGATGGGACTATAAATTCAGGGATCAACAAGCAGGTGGAAGCATTCAAATCTGGTTTTGATCAGGTAGTATGCCATGGTGGTTTTTTTTTTTTCTTTTTTATTTTTTTTTTCTTTATTTTTAGTTTTATGCAACTGTGGATCTGTGTCTCTGGTTCTCTGCAAATTGTGGTTCCTCTCATATTCTGTTTCTACAAAATATTAGCAAGTTTGTGGAATTCAATTACTCTTCATTATTGGCTCCCAGGTCTTTCCTATCAGACATCTCATGGTATTCACAGAAGAAGAATTGGAGCGCTTGATGTGCGGAGACCATGTACAGTGGAATGTATGCTTTCAATATTAATTAATGCAGTTCTGTGCTGCAAATGCATGTTTGCTCAATTCTCATGCAGCTAAATCGGTTTGCTTTTTGTTTCTCCTCTCTAATAATGCAGTCTGATGAACTTGTGGATCATGTCAAATTCGACCATGGCTACACTGTTAGCAGTTCTCCGATTGTGAACGTTAGTATTAGTCTATTGTTTTCTCCTGATTTATTTATTTATTTATTGTCCTTGATTATAATCTTTAGTCTGATCAATATTCTTTTATAAAACAGTTACTGGAAATCATGCAAGAGTTTGACCGTGAGCAGCAAAGAGCATTCTTGCAGTTTGTCACCGGAGCGCCCCGACTTCCACCTGGGGGGTTGGCTTCTCTCAACCCTAAACTAACTATTGTCCGGAAGGTTAGCATATAAAATATCCTAAAGTTTCGACTCTGCTTCAGTTTTGCCAAAACCTCATTGTTTCTATTTTGCTTTAATCTTGTAACTTCTGCCTTGACAGCATTGTGGCAACTGTATAGATGCTGATTTGCCTAGTGTGATGACCTGTGCTAACTATCTGAAGCTACCGCCTTACTCTTCAAAGGTCAGCGCTTTCTTTTTTTTTTCTTTCTTTCTTTCTTTCTTTCTCCGGTTATTCACTGTTTCCTGGATTACAAATATTGACCTATTTCTTATTTCATCTTGTAGCAAGTTATGAAAGAAAAGCTCTTATATGCTATAACTGAAGGACAAGGATCGTTCCATCTTTCATGATCTACTATAACTTGGTGAAAGAGGTACTGAACATGTGAATATTGGATTAGGTAGTTTGGTGGTATCCAGGATCAAAAAGCTAGTTGGAATTTGGATGATAGCAGTAGGCGGATAGGGGAGCTGATTGAGATGTGGTTGACAGTGGATTGAGTCTACTGATTTTAGATTTGAATTGTGTATATGAAGTTGCCCTCTCATTACAACACTATAAGCAGAGACTATCATATTTCCAGATGATTGTACAGCAGTACATAGTCTTTTGCCGTTGGCTGGTGATGTCAACATGTGTATATAAATACTTGTACAGTTCTTATCATCAGACATCTACTATCTATACTACTATAATATTTGGCAGAAGTTTATTCACTTGAAAGCAATGGAAAATGCGTGTTTGCTTGTCCATTCGTGATCGTTAATCTCATTGTAGATCATAAGCTCTCATACATTGATGCTGTAGACTGTAGCATCAGTTCATTTCTGAAGTTTGCTGGTCTCTGTTTAGCCTGTGGAACTTTTCTTTCTTAAAGCTGCAGTTGTGCTTGTGGTAAAGGTACTTGACTGGGCCAACTGAGTAAAGTTGATTTTTTTTTGCAACATTATATAGCTTGCATTTTTACTAACGTTTCTTTACATATGATAGATGTGATGTAATGTAACTGAAGGTACAAAATTAAGCAGCAAAACTTGAAACTAGCAATGAATTGAACTGGTAAAGGCAGTAATAATTCTGATCATAGAGAATTCTTTTACAGTATTTGGAATTACAGATCAGAGTCATCAGACAAAAGTAACAATCCGAATTACAGCAGCATCAGCAGCATGTGACGTTCGTCCGTAGCTGATCTAGAAGGCATACAAGAATCTTTCTTGGCAAGATCGTTGCCTTGCTTTGTTATTCTCCTTCAAGTTCACTTAGCACACACTTCAACACTTTTGGACAAAGTTGGCTTGCTAGGCTCGTGGCGACCTAGTCAAGAACCGCACAGGTACGAGTTCTTTAGGTTGTTCAAGTTTCATCCCGTGACAAGCAACTAACTCGTGAAGCAAGAAATGAATTGAACTGGTAACAGAGTTCGAAAACAACAAGTATGAAATAGCCATTGGATCGAATCAAACAGTGAAATCTCTATCACCATCGTCAATCATAAGCATTACTACTGCACTTAGCTAGCTAGCTAACACATCAGAGAAATATAACTAGCCAGGCACCCGTCGGATTACACTGGTGATTGCAGTAACAGATGTTGCACAATATCTCCGGGTACATAGTGTTCCCACCACTATAAGCATGACCAATAGAACAATCCTCGCGGAATGTTGTGGAATTAGTGGCACCACAAAAAAAGTAACACCCACAAAGAAGCTAAAAATACAAAACAAAATGATCACAGCCAACCGTATGTTTCATGGAGCGATTAATGAGGTGTTATCTGGATCATGTCCTTCACGAATGGACTTGATCCAACCAGAGATGGCAGTAAAGCATGTGGCATAGTAAACCTTCGCGCAAAATTCTCCCATGCTTAGATAGCCAGTGAGAGTCACGTAGTAGCCCGCAGTGAAATAACATATTACTGCAGCTATTCCTTTGTCTTGTACACACGTCTGTGTAGAATCTTCACCTTGAGCTGGTGATGTAGAGGCTTCTGGAAAATGAAGTCGTGAAAGACGCATCAAGTGAAGTTCACCAGCGATCACAGAAACAGCTACTGCTCGGGCACAGAGAACTCCCACCATCAAGTTCAATTTCACAGTCAACAGGGGTACCCATGGCAATTGCATTATCCCACTAATAAAGACAATAAGCGATACGTACCGGCATAGAATGTGAAGACATACTACAATGGTCATGTGATCGGGTTGTACTTGCTCTTCTGTAGCAGCAAGGGCATTACTGCTACACCTAACCAAATCACACCTAGAATAAAGATTCTCATAGTGTGGTCGACAACATCAACTGCAAACACTCTCGGAATCAACTCATTGACACGGTACAAGAGATCGAGAGCGACAGCCCCCTTGACTATAACCAATTTGCAATTACAGTTTCCCAAAGCACATAGTTCTGACATTCCAAGAAAAAGAAGGAGAACAAAATTTTTCAAGACAATATTTGGAAATTGCAGACTTAGGATATGAGCCGCACACACATAATTCACGAAAGAACAAATTGTTGCACTGATGACGATAAATTAGTACTCGTCATCAAGGCCTTATTTCTACCTTTTATTGTTCTTTTACTTTATATTTTAATAAGAAGTAGTTAATTTTGATATGTTTTGTGTCACATGGTCCCCGGATGCAAAAGGAAGAAAATAGCGTAAAATAAGCTTATTTTGGTGCAATTTGAGCTTACTCTGAAGACTTGACTTTTCATGGAGAAATCGGAGGTCCCCGAGGCTCGAGGAGTACAAAATATGGTCGTATTTGAGTCTTGGTGTCAATGAATAACAATAAGATGTTGAGAATAGCTTGTACGAGGCGAAGACGGTGGTGAATCCGGAGTTCGGGTGAAGATTCGTAGTCATTCAAGTGTGCAAAGTTGCATAGTCTAGCCATTTTGATCACCAATCATTCATATGATGTCCGATTAACATGAAACCAACGCCCACGCGTAGCTAACTCAAATAACTTTCCATTGATAGGTCACACGCCAATAAGAGATACGCCTAAAATTGACGTTTTAGTGAAGATCGAAATCGACAAAATTCTCAGGAGTACATTTGCGACCCGCCAAGCGTCAATATAATAGATTATGGGCTTTTGCTTAAAAGGTCGTATCTCCTTCAATATATATCGGATTTCACTTTCGTAAAAACCCTAAGACTCGTTATTTAGCCTCCTTTTCAGTGTTTTGCCTTTGGAGGCATAGCTTAGCCTCCAAACCTTCTATTTTCACTATAGGATTGACTACCGTTACGAGATTTCATTGTTTTGCTTGGATTCAACATTGGATTGCTATTTCTCAACCGTGACATTGGGTATTTCGTATCAATCTCTATTCTTCTCCAGATTTACTATGTTTTCTATTGTTATGGTTATGATTATGGATATTGTGTATGGTTTATTCGTTATGAGTAGCTAACCGGTATGTGTTGATGGTAGGATGTAGGTTGTATTAGCATGGATTATGATTATGTTAGCATGAGGTTATGAAAAGGATGCGTATGTGTATGTTTATGGCCTGACTTATGTAGAGTTTATGGTTTGCTAACACCAAAACCTACGAATTAGGATGATGATATGATCCTAGGTCAATTAAAGATTATAAACAATCGCTTGTTGATAATATATTTTCGAATTGGATAGTGACAGTGTCCATGGTCGATTAAGGGCGATTACATAGCCATAACTACATGTATGTAATGTTGGAAATTTAGTATGTGTTGAGTAGCTCCATGTATGCTTGAGATTTCTAAGTAATAGTGCCTCGTAATTGCCTTCAATGATATTGTATGATTCGTTATGCATGTTATTGATGATACATGTCTACAGACGGTGTCACTGCCTACGTCTATCACTTGCTAACATATGAATAAGTCATGTTAATATGCCTACTACCTACTATCAACCGCTTATCTCTATATTTGAATCTCGTTATTATTTATCTCTATTGTGTATTGTTAGTGTTTACTATTTGCAAATGTATTATTTCATCCGCAACTATTTCCAACTATTTGTTATTGAGTGATTAAGTAGAAAGTAAATTAGGGAGGACTTGGTTAAATCCTTAGAGACCGACACTCGAGTTAGCTTGCTATTACACTAAGTTTTGTGTGAATTAGAGTTAGTTTGGCTTGAATATGAATTTATTTGGTGAGTGTTTAACTATCGTTCATCATGCACATGTTTGCCGATCGTTGGTGTTGGTATCGATTTCATAAGTTGATTTTATGGACAATTCGAACGACGGCCGCCATTACACTAATACTTCCTGAACAATGTACCGAGGCATATACAGCTTCCACCACCATAAGCACGACCATAACATAAATTCTTATAGCCAAATCAGCATTATAACTCGCAGACACTCGTGGAATTAGAACTCCGAAAGTGAAACCAAACAACAAAAAATCAACCCCAGTATGGCTTTGTTCTCTTCGTCTAAAAATTGATTATTTTAAGTTCAGTTCAGATGCATTAAGTTCAGTTTAGATTTGCCTAATAGTATTTTGTACTACAATTAAATTCAGTTCAGTTCAATTCAGATCCATTCAGTTCAGTTCATATCATGAGTTCAGTTCAGATCAGTCATGTTCTGTTCAAACGAAGAGAACAGAGCCTAAGAAAGCCTTGTAAATTAGAGTCCATTTTGGTTTTTCAGAGTGATGAATCAGAGAATGAGAATGAGAGAGAGAGAGAGAGAGATGAATCAGAGAATGATCGTGAAGTGATATTACTAGTAACTATTTATAAGATAATCTACAAAAGTTCACTGAATGAATAATCAGATAACCGCTTCACTTCACTTCTTGAAAAATATCTCTAATTAACTAACTTTGGCGCGCGCTAACGAGTATAACTTCCAAACGCATGCTAGTCTCGATCGCGTCATTCAGACCCCCATCCGAGATGACCTTCGACTAGGGAGAGTTCGGGATATATGATGTTTCACATAGCTCCCACTTACTATGCGATAATACATATATCCATTGGGGACATGTTTACATATCGATATAGACCAACCAGATAAAGATATGACATGTTGTTGCCTAGTGTAATATATATACGTAAGTAAACATAAACATGAATAAGCGAACATACATATATTACGTTGATTGTGATGTAGTATTATGTCCTTAAATGTGGTTGTCTCTAGTAGGACATATTACTAACAATAATCTTTTGATTTTATTATATATATATATGTATTGCATTGAGACACCAAATTCATCCTCCTTTAACAAAATTGCATCAAAAAATATCTTTCCGCATGCTTCCGCTCAAATATATATATTATATATTATTATTGGTTTTCAATTGTTTGTTTCTTCGGATTTGTTTCGATTGATTGATTGATTCAGATTAACAGTTTGACCAAACTCGGTTAGGTTTAGGGCTGTATTACGAACTGAACGTTCGCGAACGTTCGCTAGTTTGTCCGGTCAATGTTCGGTCAACATTCGGTTCGGTCAAGTTCGAACGGTTCGCGAACATGTTTGTTAAGCTAACGAACCGAACACGAACATGTTAACCGTTCACAAACATTGTATAATATAATATATTATATAAATAGATATACATATATATAATTTAATAATAATTAATATATACTTTCTTATCTTTGACCTAGATATGCTTTCTTACCTTTCATATCTTATCCCTCCCTTATTCATTTTCAACCACAACCGCCTCTTTCTTATTCACTTTCGTCCAGATCTATCCTAATTACCACAACACCGCGCCGCTCGAGACCCTCCAAAGACCACCGGCGCCACTCAGTTCTCAGTTCATCTTCTCCGTACACGACAGGTATGCTCCGATCTCAGTTCATTTTCTCTATTCTCAGTCCAGACCACAGTTTACTCCCTTCTCAGTTCGTGTTGTCGATCTGCTTCATGTTCTCCTTTTTTCCGCCTACCACCTGTTTGACATAATGCCTCAATGAATGCTCTGTTCTGTTCTCAGTTCGTGTCCAGACCCTCCATTATTTTTGCAAGAAAGAACAATTATGTTGATTCATTCGAGTTCTCAGTTCGTGTCCATACCCTCCGTCAATGCTCTGCTCTGTTTCGAATTTCTGTAATTACCAGCCTTAACGATAAGAGTTGCTTAATTTAGATACTTGCTAATTTAGTTGTATTTGTTTTCTTGTTTCTTTGTATAGATAAGAGTTGCTGAAGAAGATTCCTTTTGTTGGAGAAATGACCTCACTGGACTAGAGAAGAGTTGTTTTTTGTTGGAGCCTTGGTCAAGTTTGGAAATGGTAGTAGTACGTCGAAGACTAGAGTGGATCATGATCTTAATTTATTTTAATGGTAGTAGAACTTGGAAATGGCGTGAATTTTCTGACTTTCATTTATTGATGAAGTTATTAAGATCTTATCCTTTACTACTATGTCATATTGTCATCTATAATGCTCTTAGGTACTTTTGGTATAGTATTATTTTGCAGTATTAAAACTGCTTTTTTTTCTCCAGCTTTTGCCTCTTCTCGAACATTAACGAACAGAACGAACGCAAACGAACATTAACGAACGCGAACGAACATTACCGAACGAACACAAACGTCGTATTACTTTAACGAACCGAACACGAACAACTATTGAGTTGTTCGTCGAACACGAACACGAACATACATATGCTTAACGAACGAAGGTTCGATAAGCCTCCCGTTCGGTTCGAAATACAACCCTAGTTAGGGTAACCTCATTAGCATTTTCGGACAGTGGTGATTGTCATTATGTTCGTGAATACTCTCGCCTATTCCCCCTTGAGGCAGTGATAGAAGTTGTCATTAATCTTGGAGGGTCGTAGGATACCACCTCGTACTATGACGGGTATTGATTGATTGAGTGGAGCTATAAGGGCTCGGATTGGGGTTATAAGGAGACTGCACCAATGGGGTTATAAGGAGACTGCACCAACGTTATTGATTGATTCATTTCATTATTGATTGTTTTATTGATTATATTTTCAGATTGATTTGTTTTCTATTATATTATTATATTTCATTGCCACTCTTCACACATGAACACCATTTAGATTTTTGTCTCACACTCGTTTTTATCTTTCCTTCCTTGTAGGTGGTCAAAGCTAGAGGGCTTGGTCTCGTAGATGTTCAACAACTGGATGAGAGTGAAGACTGTTTTTGGATTTCGCTTTTAGCAAGAAAATAAAAGAACTTTGTTATTTAATTTACTTCAGAATATATGTTCAGTTCGTTGAGTTTTTCGTTAGATTTTGAAACTCTTGTTGTTGAGCATTTTGACTTGTAGATCTCTTAAATAATTGAAGACTTTTTCGTTTAAAGTTTTTAAATTTTTGGATCGTTACACAAGCAGAATAATTTAATATTATTCCTTTCATTGATTATTTTTAAAAAAAAAAAAACTCCATAATAATGAAATACTACAACTCTAGTACTCTACAAGTTGGGAATATTTTGTCGTGCGATAGTGACACAAGTGTTAAAAAGAGTATGTGACCCCAAAGGTTGAGGAGTCTGATCACAATTCACAGAGTAGTACTATTTGTAGGGGAAGAAGAAAGAATTATTGGCTGGCTAGGTGATCACTTGAGGTAAAAACCCTAATTGCACTTCCCTCTTCTCTATGACTCCTCTATCCACTTTCTCCTCTCTGTAGACCTTTCAATTCTCCATTCTATTCTTTCAATTACTACGATTTTAGGATTCGGCAACACACAGGAAGAACAGAGAGCTTCTTGAGCTTCACTGAAGGTAGATTCCTATCGTGGATATTTTTTGCTACTCCATATTTACTTATTTGGCTTCTGTTATTTATGATTATACATATTTACTTTTCAGTTCAAGTTCATGCTATATTTGGTAGAGATCAATATTCAATTTTACGATTTCCTTTTGAAATTATTGAACAATTTATTGCGATTACAAATGAATGAATATTTGCCACATGATGTTATGTGTTGTTCTGTGTAGATGATTTATTGTTAGGGAAATGTTGCATTCTAAGACCACTATTTTGCACATCAACCCAATTTTTTTTTAGATAAATGATAGTACTAAATCAAGTGTTGCTGTATGAGGTGTTTAAACAATGAAGTTGTACATGAAACCCAAAGAAACGCTCTTGATATCTAGTTTTCGCAATGGCAAATCGTTGTTACTCTGGAAGTGGTTTTCTTGATATGTCCTTATAATAACGATTTGGTCATTTTGCGTTGTTCTAGATCATTTTGACTAGAACAGTATCAGCGAGATCCTATGAATATCTCTCTTTGGGGCTTACTTGCACGCTGTATCCAGCTAATGGCTTGGTACCCATTCTTATTTGATTTTGAAGCAAGGTCCAATTTCTTATATCCTGCAGCATTGGCCCAGTTGATTAATCAAATGTATACGATGTATCATGGTAATGGTGGAGGATTCATTGGCAGACGCCTTAATGCCTCTCGCAAAAGGTTTTTGGTTAGCCGGGATAAAATACTAGAATCTGCTGCTAAGATGATGATGGAAGTCAATGCCTGCAGCAAGGTCTTTGAGGTGGAATACAAAGGAGAGATTGGTACTGGTCTTGGTCCTACTTTGGAATTTTATTCATTGGTCTGTCGGGAGTTCCAGAGAAGTAGCTTGGGTATGTGGAGAGAGAACCATGACTTGGAATCTGAGAGCTCTGGATTTGTTGTGGCTCCTTATGGGCTCTTCCCTCGTCCATGGTCACCTTCAAGTACTAAAGCATATTCTGATGTGATAGAAAAGTTTCTACTTTTGGGGAAGATAGTCGCAAAGGCTCTTCATGATGGAAGGATTCTAGATCTTCCTTTCTCCAATGCTTTTTATAAACTTATTCTGGGAAAGGCATGTCCTATTTGAATATATCATGATATAATTTATCTTCTTTTTTTTTTTCTTTTGTTTTTTAAATGTGTCTATCTTATGGATTCTTCTCTATTTTAGGAACTTACTGTGTTCGACATTCAATCTATTGATCCTGCATTTGGCGGAGTTCTGCTAGAGTTTCAGGCCATTGCCGAAGGAAAATCTCAAGATGTTGACTTGTGCTTTAGGAGTTCAAAAATTGAGGATCTCTGCATTGATTTTACACTTCCTGGGTATCCTGATTATGTTGATGTTTCTGCTTGCAATCCAAAGATGGTTAGCTTTTTTACATCATACAGCTTTTCTTTATCTTGAGATTTTGGCTGATAAAATCAGAAAACTGTCAGTTATGTTAAGTTAAACACTTTTACAGGTGAACCTGGATAATTTGGAGGAATATATTGCATGTATGGTGGATGCAACCATAAAATCTGGCATCAACAAACAAGTGGAAGCGTTCAAGTTGGGTTTCAATCAGGTGTGCCCTGCTCTTATTGTTTGTTTTGGTGCCTGATTTCTGGGCCATGATTTATGAACACCTTAAGCATATCCAAGTAAATTACATCGTTGTCTGTCAGCACATTGTTCACCTTCTTCTGTTATGTTAACCAATTTACTACTAGTGTTTAATCACTCTATTGAATGGAATCTAGGTTTTCCCTATCAGCCATCTGAACGTATTGACAGAAGAAGAATTGGGGCATTTGATCTGTGGAGGCGAGGCTAAGTGGGATGTATGTGCAGTATATTCTATTATTAAACTAAATGCAAGCTCATTGCTGCAAAGGTATCTATTCTCATTTTTCATTCCAATAAACTCCTTTGCTTTATGTTTCTCCTCTCTATTGATGCAGTCTGGTGAACTTGTTAATCACATCAAATTTGACCATGGTTACACTGCTAAGAGTCGTCCAGTTGTGCACGTGAGTCTTACTCTATTGGTTACTCACTCCTGATTGGGTATGTTCTTGCGGCTGTGTCAACTTGTCTAACCAACTATTTTGTAAAAATATCAGTTTCTGAAAATCGTGCAAGAGTTTAACCCTGAGCAGCAAAGAGCATTCCTGCAGTTTGTTACAGGAGCGCCTCGGCTTCCACCTGGAGGGTTGGCTTCGCTCAACCCTAGACTTACAGTTGTCCGGAGGGTTAGCATATAATTATTCCTTATTCTTTTGTTTGCTGGGATCTCATCTTTCCGTGGTGCTTACATGTCTTATTTGTGGTTCGACAGCATTGTGGCAAGTCTATTGATGCTGACTTGCCCAGTGTCATGACCTGTGTGAATTATCTGAAGCTGCCACCTTACTCTTCAAAAGTGAAGGCCCTTCTTTTTCCCATCTTATCTTCTCTTCATTCCTTTCTTGGCTAAAAGATTAACTCAGTCCCATGCGTTAACATTGCAGAAAGTTATGAAGGAGAAGCTCTTATATGCCATAACAGAAGGACAAGGAGCATTCCATCTATCATGACACCACATTTCAACAAACAGGCACATACAAGAGAATTCAGTAGGTTAGTTGTGAGCAAGGTACAAAAAGTTTGTTTGAACAGTGCAAAGCACTGTTGAGTGACTAGAATAGCCGACTAATAAGTTGGCTGGCAAACTGGAGTTTTTTTTCATTACTGTTGTGGTATGTGTATATAGAGTTGCGCACTTATGAAACTAGAAGTGCAAACTACCCAGTTCCCAGATGAATGTACAGCAATGCTGTTTGTTTACCACAATGTCGAACTTGTGTATGTAAATATTTTACAGGTTAATCATTCTACTAATAACTTTGATAAAACTGTTGCCTAAGAAACTATGGAAAAGACCTTTCTACTTGTTGGCTAAATTTTTTATCAATAACTCTCGAGTATGAGTGCTTATACTCATGAAATTACAACCAAGTTACAACCAACTTACATCCAACACCGGAAAACACTAACTAGCCGGCTTAAACACAGTGGACCAGAGAAACAAGAAGCAAACTACGGCCTCCAGCCAACTTCTAAACTAATCTCAAGTTACCAGGCCAACCTCATCTTCTAACCAAGTCTTTACTTTGAAGCAAGAGTGGACATTCAGTAGTAGGCAGTGAGCCATCAATTAGTGCCAATCGACTTAACAGAGCGGAGAACAAACCAAGGCTTGTCCAGAGGTGAAACCAAAAGGAAGTAAACACTCTTTCATAGCCTCCAAATGTCCGAATGGAACAAACCGTCAAATCTTTTAGTTTCATGCTACTACCCCTAGCCAATCTCCTACACGCTATGCTTATCTAAATAAATATGCTCCTATATACTTCTCAATATTGGTAATTTATTGGACACGACCTAGCCATGACCGTACGTTGGAATCCTTATAAAACTACAACTTCATAAATGTTGGCACACATGTGCGAGATTTTAACTTTGGCACTATTACACGTGAAATTGAACTAGACTAAATCCGAAATTAGACCAAATATGACAAAACATCGTCCAAAATCCGAATGCAAATCTAATCGGCATGGACCAAACCAGAATTGTGTTCCGGTTCTAGTCTATTTTGATGTCCGGATAAAAATCTGCACACCCTAGGGTCTACCACTCGCGAGTCGCAAGTGAGGGTCTAGAATTTTATTTAATGAAAAAGTTAGCAGTGGAATAAACCTAGGGTTCGTCTAGAGTACTTTTAGGCTAGGAAATGCGCAACCGAATCGCGGCAACTTCAGTGAATATCCTAAAAATACGCACAGACGCCATATGGACTGACACGTCAAAAACTGCTCCATCACAAGGACACGTGTCCGGGTAAACTTAATATATAAACCGGTTCACTGACCAACAAAAATAGCACACTAGCTCATTCCATCTTGCAGTAACCACAGAAGAGATCCAGCTGCACTATACGGAAAAAATTACACAGACAACTTCCTCCAATTTTATTTTTGCTCAAAACGAACACAAAATTTTGTCATCTTCTTCAACTACTCGAGGTGATTTCATCTCTCCTCAATTCGTATCATTAACTTTTACAGTGTCTCTACTTATTTTGCAGCGATTACTGGTTATCTTCAAAACAAACGCGTATTTATTTTATTTTATTTTTTTTGCTGCCTGTGTATGGACTTAATTCGTGCTATTTTACTCGATTTTGTGCTCCATGATTGGTAATAGGGATTGTGTATGTTCTGTTTATTGTATAGGTTAAACTAATGTCGGCAAGTTTGGATGGTGTTAACGTGATTTCCACCGATCCTGGGCCTGGTTCAGGGGAATCAGATAAAGGGGGGATTGATGATGTGGTGGTTGGGGATTTAGGGCGCAAAACCCTAATCGAAAATTCTGATGGTAAATTGAATGAGGCTGATGGGGTTAGGGCTTTGGATGAGGCAAAGGTATTGAATGGTGAACTGTTAGATGAAGCTAGAAACGATGGGTCTAGATTGGAAGAAGTTGATGGGAGTAACAATAGAGTTGTGAAACAGTTGTCTGATGGTGATGATGGTTGGGGAATGATGGGTTTGGTTGGGAGAGTGTTGGGAGGAACATATGCTGTGGATAAGAATGTGGGAGCTAGCAGCAGTTGTGGAAACAGACCTGAGGTTGGGATAAATGGAGGTGTAGCGGTTGGTGAGGCTACGTGTGTGAACGGGACTGGTATTAGTGGGAACTCTCTGGATGAGATTGGCATTAATGGAAATTCAATCAAAGAGGATAGCGACACGGTTAGTTCAGTTTTACACGGAAAGTTAGATTCCGCGACCAATGAGCAAGTGCTAGATGGAAAATCAGATGCTAAAGTGGTAGAAAATGTTGAGGCTGACGTGTTGATGACGCAAGGATGTGAAAAACAAGATTCTATCAGTAATGACCTGGTGAAAGATGGTAAGTCAGAAACTAAAGGGGTAGATAATGACGTGGCTGATGCGTTGATGACCGAAGATGGAAAACAAAATCCGTTGACCAATGAACTGGTGCCTGATGGCAAAGTAGAGATTGAAGAGGTAGATAATGCTTTTGCTGACGTGTTGATGACGGAAGGAGATGGAAAAGAAGATCACATCACCACTGAGCTGGTCCTAAATGGAGAGCGTGAAGTTGAGGAAGCTGCTATGTCGATGACTGAAGGACATGGAACACAACATTCAATTGCCGGTGAGTCAGTACCAGATGGAAAGTTAAAAATTGAAGGGGTGGTCAATGCTCAGGATGAGGTGTTGAAGACGAAAGGATCTGATTTGGTCACCAATGAAGTTGTGCCAGATGGAAAGTCAGAATTTACAGAGGTACTTAATGTTGAGGCTGATATGTTCATGACTGGAGGAAATGGAGAACAATCTGCAAATGAAATGAATGCTGAGTATTCAGCGTCAGATATAGTGTGGGGTAAAGTCAGAAGCCATCCTTGGTGGCCTGGACAGATATTTGCACCTTCAGATGCATCAGATAAGGCAGCAAAATATTTGAAGAAAGACTGCCACTTGATAGCGTACTTTGGTGATCAGACATTTGCATGGAATGAAATATCAAAAATCAAACCATTTCACATGAATTTCAGTGAAATGGAGAAACAGAACAACACAGAAGGATTTCTTCATGCTGTGAGCTGTGCTTTGGATGAGGTCTCGAGACGAGTTGAGGTTGGGTTGTCGTGTCGATGTTTGCCTGAGGAGGTCTCTAATAAGATAAAAACCCAAGAATTTCTAAATGCTGGTATCAAAGAAGAATCAAGTAGAAGAGAGGTCAGAGATAGATTATTTACTGCAGCCTCATTTGTTCCAGAAGAACTTTTGGAGTTTGTACAGTTGATGGCTGAAGTCCCAGGTTTTAATACTGATAGGTTTCAGTTGGCCATGATGAAATCTCAACTGCTTGCGTTCAATAGATGGAAAGGGTGCTACCAGCTCCCGTTGCTTGAAGAATTTGGTGAATTGATGGAGGAGGATAATCAATTTGTTGCAGAAGGGGAAAGAAGTGATCCTGATGGAGTCCTTCCAATTTGTGCAGGAACGGATGAAGTTGCATTGAGAGAGAAAAAGTCAACTGCTCCAGATGTTTCTTCTCAGAAACGTAACCGTCCATCATTTGATGAAAAGCTCCCAGATACAAGGGAAAAACAAATTTCTGTTTTGATGTCTTCAAGCAGTCCAAAGAGTGGTGGTGACAAAACTGTGAAAAAAGGTGGAAGGAAGAGAAAGCTAGAACCTGATAGCTCCATACCAAACAATCCTGAGATTGATGGTGACAAAACTGTTAAAAAGCGTGGAAGGAAGAGAAAGCTAGAACATGCTAGCTCCATACCAAACAATCCTGAGGCTGACGTTGTCAAAACTGTTAAAAAGCGTGGTAGGAAGAGAAAGCTAGAACCTGCTAGCTCCATACCAAACAATCCTGAGACTGATGATGTCAAAACTTTGAAAAAGCGTGGAAGGAAGAGAAAGCAAGAACCTGCTAGCTCCATATCAAACAATCCTGAAGTGCAAAGGCAAGAGAATCCAAAGTCATCTGGTGTGGCTGATCAAATGCCACTGCAGCCCCGAAAAAATCCTGGGGTTGGGAAACGTTTAATCAGAGCTGTCAAGTCTAATGAAAAATTGCAAGGCTCTGTTACTCCCAAATCTCAAGGAGGGGAAATTATTTTAGCTAATAGTCCTACTCCTGGTGAGATCTTTTCAAAGCTAAGCTTGGCAGCAAGAAATCCTATGCAAGCACATGACATACTGGTTCCAGTGGATGCCTTACTACGTGAATTTCGGAATTCAGTTTGTCTTGAGAAACCTCTTCCACAAGGGCAAATGCCACATGTTGGAAATGAGGGTAAGAGGCCATGCAACTCACAGACCACAGATATGTTTGCATTTGATGGTAGGGAGGATCCTTCCTGGAAAAACAGATCCATGCAGAACTCCTCACAATCTAAGATGTTATCTGAATCAGAGGTTCCTGTTGGGGAAAGCGTTGAATCTGGAATAAATATTGATGGAAATGTCAACTTGGATGATGAGAAAGAAAAGGATACTGTGGTTGCAGCAGAGGATTCTCGGCCAACTGCTCTCATCCTCAACTTTTCAAATGTGGAGTCTATTCCACCTGTTTCAACTCTGAACGAGATATTTAGGCCTTTTGGAGCGCTGAAGGAGTCGGAGACTGAAATCTTAATCAAAAGCAAGCGAGCCAAAGTTATATTCGAGAAAAAAGCAGATGCTGACGCTGCTTTTAGCAGTACAGGAAAATATAGCACTTTTGGACCATCACTTATCAGTTACCGCCTCAATTATGCCCCTTCACCTCGCAAAGCTAGTGCAACCTCAAAGAGAAACAAGAAGAAAAATCCTTGAAAGGCCATGCTGTATGTGGATTATGTCAGTGAGGTATTAATCATCATAAAAAATAAAAAAAATATTATATTTTACCTGTGCTAAATAGTTGATGTGGATGAGGGATAGTGACTTATATATTGATTTTGTAGCCGTGTAGGTTCTTTTTTAAAGATCCTATTCCTAGACCAAGAATAATATTTTATTATTAAAATATGGAACTCACATTTGTGGTTTATGCATATGCAGACATCTTTTGTGAATTGTGCTAGTAGTTTTTTCGTTGCTTTTTCTGTTAATAAAGTTGAAAATATTATTGAGCTTGAAGAATGACATCTCTGGTCAAGTGATAGTTGTTATAATCTAGGACCCCGCTTACTTTTATCTGTTACTATTGTTTATCTTTTGTGAGATTTTGAATTGTGCCACATTTTATGGTGCTGAAAATTTAGGCCATTTGAATTGTGCCACATTTTATGGTGCTGAAAATTTAAGCCATGACAGATATTTCGAAACTAAGGATTGCCAGTTTACTTATGGATGTAAAGTAACTAAATCATTTACTGATAAGAAGTTATTTCTGCTTTGAGTTGTTTCTGTGTAGATAATTTAGTTGAGCTGTGCAATGATTCTGGCTGTAATCGCTTTGGTTGTTAGTACCTGCATGTGGTTCTTCGTCGCTCTGGTAACTGTACCTCTGTGCGGTTCTTGCCATTTCTTTCTAGTTTTTCATTTTCTGGTCTAGTGCAAATATTGATCTATATCTTCAAGTTTGGCTGTGCCATATAGGCACTGAACATACATCGGTATAGAATCTGGTTTCTTCTGCGCTTGACATGGGGCCTTCCAAAGGCAAGATCTTGATTGTCTGCAGGAATGATGGTGAATTTGGATTTCACCCATCCCTATTTAAAAGGGTGTCCACGTATGTGGTCTATTTTGGCTGGTCATTGACGATACTAAAGGAAGATGAGGGAAGTTATGCTTTGATCAGCCGGAACCCCTTTCTTACTTGCCATTCTCCCCATTTTTAAAACCCCGTGGAATACTTGGTTGGATATTCTCTTTGCTCCGTCCATTTGCTCGCAGGCTTGGACTATGGAATAGTAAGCCAAGATCGAAGACTGAGTGACAAGCAACCACTTTTCGACCCTCAGGAGGTTTTGCAGTAAGAACCCCAAGATAGTATGTTGACCTACCTTAAGTGTGCCTGTAGACTATCTAAGTCTTATTGGTGGAATCCGCCTTGCCCGCTCTGCAATCGCAATCCCGAGTCACTCTGCTGGCATTTCCACTATCAAAAGAATCCCATTCCACAAAGGATTGTTCATGGCACTAGTATCGAAATTTTGTGGACCTTCTTCCTATTCTATTTCTTATTCTTAATAAGGCCTGATTCCGCTAGCATTATCATTCCAGAGTTTTTGGTTTTTGTTATTTTATTGAAGCAAGGAAGTGTGCCCATCATACCATTCCCCAGAGCAACCTGCTTTCTCTTTCTTTTAAAGGTGGGCAGCGATTGTTTGGTCAGACTTCCGCTTTTTTCGAAGCAATTAGGATATAGGTATTCCAAAATGCAAAAAAATAGGAATCTCAGCTATAGCTTCTTTTGTCACCGTGTGCATGTCTATTGATTTGTCACTGACATACAGTAGTACTTTATCCTCAACTTTCAGGCTTTGCGCCCTAGGTACAGTCATAGACCTTGTGGTCTCTCTCTAAATTGCCCTGGAAAGTTGCCAACATGTTCCAAGTATACATTGGATAAATAAGTTTAACATCTCATCATCCTCATCAGTGATTAAGATATTTTTACGTTCACATTCTTTGAGGCATAAAAAGTCTTCTTGCAAGGACAAACTAGCATTAATTAGCTGGAAATTGTGGTTAAGAATACCAGCAAGAAAACTACAGATAACATTATACCAAAGACTTGCAAAGACTTCACTTTCTCTCAATCAACCATTCACTACAGAAAATTTCTGTTTTGATTTACTCTCTGAATCCTTCATATCCATTGACTAATCAAAGATCACATATCGCATTTCCAGTTTGCGTGCTCTATTTTCATCTGTTTCTGTAATTCAAATAAATACTAATTAAATAAATAAATCCTCTCAGTTTCTGTATTTCCCTTTACCTGCCTTGTGATCGATCAATCAAGAACACGTAATCTCATTTTATATTCCTGTGCTCTGTTTTCATCCTTTCCCATATTTCAGAACATATTAAACACTCTGTTTAGCAATGGATCTGGCTTTGGTTGGAGCAGGCGTGCGTGCCACCATTCAGGTTGCGCTACAAAATATTATTCAAGTGCCCATTGAGCAGATCATTCAGATGTGGGGTGTAGATGATGATATGGTTGACCTGAGAAGCTCACTTCTGATGATTTAAGATTTTTTGGCTGATGCTGAGATGAAGCAAGTCAATAGCAAGGCTGTTGCACGTTGGCTGGAGCAGCTCGAAGATGTGGTTTTTGATGTAGATGCCATGTTGGATGAGTTCAATTACGAAATTTTCCGCCAAAAGGTACAGAACCCAAAGTCCCAAACCAATCTTTGAATGAGGTAACTAATTTCTTCAGAACTGGTCATTTTCGCATGGAAATGGCTGATAGAATTAAGAGTCTCAACAAGAAATTGGGGGCTATTAACAAGCAGGCCAAGCACTACGGCCTCCAAATGGCAGTAATGGTCACTGGTCATGACTCAAATATTGTTGGATCAGTTGAACTGCAAACCAACTCATTCTCTGTCGAGCCAAACGTCATAGGACGAGAAAATGAAGTGCTGGAAATAGTTGACCTGCTTGGCTAAACTTCACCGGAGCAAATCATTTCTGTCATTTCGATTGTTGGCATGGGTGGGCTTGGGAAAACAACACTTGGTCGAAACGTACTCCGTCATCAAATAATAGGAGATCATTTTGATGAAAAAATATGGGTGTGTGTTTCTATGAATCTGAATACAATCACTTTGTTCAAATTAATTCTTGAAACATTAACTGGAGGTAGTGTTCAAGGAATGCAAAGTGAAGAAGCTGTTTTGGATAACATTTGGAAGAGATTGGAAGGCAAAAAGTACTTGCCGGTTCTTGATGACTTTTGGAATGAGAATGAGAATGAATGGGATGCTTTTCTGAGTTCCTTATCGAGTGTATCTTCTGTTAAGGGAAACTGCATTATCGTTGCTACAAGAAGTGGAATCATTGGTTCCTATGTGCAAACTCTATCCACTCCTCCGCTGCCTAAATTGTCCGGAGATGAATGCTGGTCCATCATAAAATCGAAGGCCTTTCGGGGAGGAGCTCCAATTGAATTTGAAAAAGTGGGTACACGCATTGCGCAAACATGCAGTGGTCTACCACTTGCTGCCAAAGTGGTAGGGGGATTATTGCGTAACAAAGCAAGAGTTGTGTGGGAGTCAATCCTAACAAACCAACTGTTGAGATTTGGTCCGGGTGCCCCTGTCACAAAGATATTAAAGGTAAGCTACAATCGTTTGCTTAAAAAGTGTTTTGCATACTGTTCCATATTTCCGCAAGATTTTATAATCAACTGGAAACAACTGATTGAGCTTTGGATGGGTGAAGGATTTTTACAAGTTGATGGAGCAAAAGATATGGAAAATATGGGCGATGAAATTTTCAACCATCTCATAGAGAATTCCTTATTCCAAGACGAATAGTGTGATAAATTTGGAAATATTTTGTATTGTCAGATGCATGATCTTGTTCGAGATCTTGCGTTTTCAATTGCAAAAGGGACGCACAGAGTTCGATATCATATGGTGAAGGATGAACCAGATGCCATCTCACAAGATCAAAAAAACTACTTGCGCACACTGTTCGTCAATGGTAAAACCTTACCTGATCCGTTTCCAAGTTTCAAATGTTTGTACACCTTAAATTTGAGTGGTGTGGAGATGGAAGAGCTGCCTACACTGATAGGAAATCTTATACATTTGAGGTTTCTTAACATCTCAAAGACAGGAATCAAATGCTTACCAAATTCGATTGGTAAACTGTATAATTTACAGTCTCTATGGATTTGTGATCATGCCGAGGATATTATCAGGTTGGAGATTCTTCCGAACTCAATAATCGACATGATTAGTCTGAGACATCTACATATACCAACTTCCACTGAGTTGCCTCTGGGAATAGGTGAATTATTCAAATCTTGAGAGGGTGAAAGATAAAGAACAGGCTGAGCAAGCAGGGTTGTCCAGAAAATCAGAGATTTTCAGATTGGTTTTCAAATGGAATCCATCTGATGAAAGGAATGAGGAAAATGTGTTGGATGGACTAGAACCTCACCCAGGTTTGAAGTCCTTAAAGATAATTGGATACAATGGGAGAAGTTTCCCTCTATGGACAATGGATATGGCGGTACACAATCACATTCAAGGTAGTCGGGAATTGCTTTACAATTTGATAGATGTAAGTCTCAAAGATTGCAAAGAATGTGAAGAAGTTCCGATGCTTGGCCACCTCCCATGCCTGAAGTTTCTGAGTTTCCAAGGCCTGTCCAAATTAAGATGTATAGGTCATTCATTTTACGGAACTAGAGATGTTAGCACATCTAGCATGATCGGAGATGCAAAGTTTGGAGAATCAATTATTGCATTTCGAGCACTTGAAAGGCTAGAGTTGTATCAGATGCCAGGGTTAAGTGATTGGACAGAGGTGGAGAGCGAAATAACAGTGTTTCCCTGCCTTATATACTTGGTAATTAATGATTGTCCCAATTTGAATGCTGTTCCTGGTCATTTTATGCGCCTTGAATATTTGGAAGTGAACAGGGTGGGCTCATATTTTACTTTTGCAGGGGTATGTAGTAGCTCCAGCAGCCTCAAGACAATTAGCATCTCAAATTACAGAGTCTAATATGTATATTTGAGATATTTACCCTGCTTGATTGTTAGATGTTCTTAAACTAGATGATGATATTAATATTCGACATGTAAGATCTTTTAATACTTAATATATTTTCCCATCGTTTTGAAAAAAAAAACTTTTTGTTTTCTACTTATTTTTTTATGAATTTTACTATTTCAAAGTATCATTTTATCATCATTTTCTCACTACTCCCAGGCTATGTTTGATCTCGAAATAATTTTGAATTGTATCTGCAAAATAATTTTTAAAATTACATTATGAAAGTAGAAATCTTGTATAACTTCCAATATTCCTTTTCCTTCATGATTTAGGATTAATTTAAGTTCAAACAGAGTTTAGAAAAAGGTAACAAAACAAATGGGAAGTTTAGGACGGGATGGAGGGAGTATGAGATAGTGATAAAATGTTTATGAAAATTTTCTATTTTTGAAGTTACGAAGTTTGTAATAAAAAAGAAAGTAGAAGATTGTAATAGAATGAATGAGCTATAAATACATAAAATCAAGATTTTCAATAAAAAAAATAGGGCTGGTGATGGGCGGGATATACGGGATTTTGAGATTTCGGGTTTGGAAATTTCAGAATTGGGACAATTTTTTACCATCCCAATACAACCCTAAATAATATCGAAATACTTCGGGATTGATTCGAGATTCGAGACGGGATCGGACGGGAATGGTCCCATCTTTAGTTTTTCCAGAATCATATAGTGCTGAACAAGAAGACATATAATAGGCGGTATACAAAATGTGGGAGGATTTTTTCACAAGGGATCGGAATTATATCTTTTGTGAACTTACAGGACAAAATGTGAGAGTATTTTTCCACAAGGGATCGGAATTTTTGGGATCAGGACTATTCGAGAAAATTCCAATCGCGATCGAAATTTTCCCAAATTCTCATACCAAACACCCGCTCGTAAGACAAATATGATGATTTGAATAAGTTGAGTTGTTCCAAGTATCCATTTAATCCAATCGACCCTTCTATAGTTCTCTATCATAGGTCGCATGTAAATTTCAAATGACCCAACATTTTCTTAGGAAAGTGTGGGGATCTTGGCATCATGGATAAGTCCTTCGTAAAAATTCGCAGGAAGTGGGCATCCTCCAATGAAGAAGACAAGAGAAAGGTAAATTCTAAATTTACTTGTCTATATTTTCATGATATAATTTTATTAAATATTTTACTATTAAGTTTAAAATTAAGAGAAATTTAATTTTTAGTGACAACTAATGGTCCCTTTCTAAAAAAAGACCTCCATGTGCATACAATTACATTTGAGTCCAAACTCAACTACATTTGAGTTGATCATCACTTTAGAAACCTTCCAACCAAACATGACTTAAGAAAACTATATATTTTTAATAAAAAAATTAATTTAAAATTTTTAATTTAAAAAATCAAAATTAATTTAAAAACTAATTCTTCTTCTTCTTCTTCTTCTTCTTCTATAGAGCTCCGGTACCGGAGCGCCGGAGCAAGCTCCAGATCGGAGCTTGCTCCGATTAGGGCAAGCTACTCCGGTCGACTGGAGCAAGCTCCGGTCACTGGAGCTTGCTCCGATTAGAGCTTGAGCAAGCTCCGATCTCCGGTGACTGGAGCTTTCTCCGATCGGAGAGCTCGCAAGCTCCGGTTGCCGGAGCAATCTCCGGTACCGGAGAAGAAGAAGAATTGAAAAAAAAAAAAGAGAAAAGGAAAAAGAAAAAGAAAAAAAATAAAAAGAGAAAAGGAAAAAATAAAAAAATTCTCCATTTTTATTTTAAAACACTAAGGGTTGTTTGGATTCTTCAAAATTCAATTTTGGAACAATGAATTTGTGTTGACTTTGGACTAAAATGTAATTGTATGCATAAGAAGTTTCTTTTTGTTATTAGGATCACTAATAAGGTATTAAAAATCAATGGACCCTTAAAATTAATTTGTGGTCAAAATAAAAAATTGTTGATCGAAAAAATTTCAAATGAGATAAATTAATGGAGAGAGGGAGTAAGTGTAGAACTCTAGAAAGCACGAATAGGAGGGGGCAAATTGTTATTTTCCAAGAAATGGTTTTATGGAAACCGCTGTGCTACAAATTCAAAATAATTTCCTTTCCGCTCACACACAGATACACTCACTGTCGCAGCATTCAATCTCACACTTTCTATCTCCATCCTCGCACAACCCTAATCAATCGAAACCAACAACCCTTGTAAGTTCAATTAGTAGATCGGATTCGACATTCCCCATTCACCGGCGATTTGAAATGGAGAGGTCTCACAATTCTGATCCACAATTCAATCAGCTTTCAGGTTCTTTCTTTTGAAACTCAATTTGTTGCTTAGGCGGTAGATTCATGCGTACATGTTTCTTATTTCAATTGTTGTGTGCAAGATCTATGTATGAAATTGAATTCCTCGCCCAAATCCTATTGTTTCTTCTTCGTACTCGTGAAACCTAGGAAATTGGAGCTCAGTAGTGAGTGATTTGAAGTCCACTAGTTCAATTTCTGTTGAAATCTGTCGTGTTGTTGTGCTGTTAATTGCTGATTAGTCACTTTGAGGGCTTGAGCCTCAGTTGACTTGCTGAAGCTCAGTGATGATGAAAATGATCAATAGTAATATAGTCTAGTCATTATGGTCTATTACTCTATTTGCTTGTTGTATTGCATTTCTAGTTCTGTAGCTTGGAGTTGCTGTTTACGAAGTACTTTTCTCATTTTCTGAACTTTCGACAATGTGGCTTTGAATTTGAAGGAGTTGCGGATGCTGGAAATGGGCTGGAAGGTATTGGTCCAAGTAGTAGGTTACCTGAACTGCATGAATCAATGGATCCGGAACCAACTAAAAGAAAGGGAAAGTATAATTTGCGCACAAGTCTAGCCTGGGACACTGCTTTCTTCACCAGTGCAGGTACTTGTCCTTCAACTGCATGTGCATGTACACTCTTTCAGCACTTGTAGAATTGTAGCTAATACGGATCGTGCTCCTGTGAAAATTCAGGTGTTCTAGATGCAGAAGAGTTGTCCACTATGATTACTGGAACAGATGAAGCTGCAAAGAATTCATTAGCTCGGATTGAGGAAGATATTACTGGGTCGACCGAGTCAATCTCAAGTTTTCAAAGTGACAATTTGACTCTGGATTCTCATGAGGATGATCTCTTTGTAGATATTAGAGCTTCCATTCAAAGATCCAGCAAGAGGCCACCCAATGTTGTGAATTCCATCATTAAGATGCCAGATACAGAAGTTTTGAATGCCGTTTCATGTGAGTAAGCAAAAAAAGTGGGAGTATGCATTTTGTTTTGTTTTATTTCATCCCATATACGCAAAGGATAGTTTCTATCATGCTTTTTTATGCTTGACAATAGTTTGTTTTGTATTTGCCCATGCATAGATGAACATGAAGTTCAATTTTGTCTACACTCTACACTGGTGTCTGGTAATAATAACAATTTTGTTTTCTTTTCTAACCTGCGTCACTCCTTGTACCTCGCTACTTAGCTCTACATATGTGCACACATATACTGGAGACATGTCCATTTCAGTAGCATTCATATTTCCTGGACTGCTAATTCTAACAATTTATCTGAAATGTTCTCTGGATTACGGCTTAGTTGCTGGAATATATCTGCTGCAGTACTTGAAAAAGTTCGACGTGTTACTCAATTAGTTTTAGAAACCTTTTTTTTTCTTTCCCTCAGCATGTTGATTGAGTGGCAGATGCTATCTTCGACTAATATAATTGAATTATAAAGCATATAAGCATTGAATGTTAGTGTTTTATGTGGATGTAAATTGTTATAAAATGAAACATTGACGTGTCTAAATTGACGTCTTTCTGAAGTTTCTAATGCTATATCTTTCTGCTTGAACCCAATGCCCTTTGGTCCTTGTCTTTGGAATGAGTTTTCCTTTCCTTTGTACAATCACTATTCCTCTGTAAGTTGTTTATGTGTTGGGATTCACTGTCTATGTCTTAGATTATTCATCACATTATGTTGAACTAAAGTTATGTTCATGTACAGCTCCGAAGAAAGAAGACTTGGCCCTTCAGTGTAAAGTAAGTTTGACAACCATTTCTGATAATTATTTTTGGGTCAACATGTACTGATTTCTAATGCCACTTATGCAGAATCCTAAAGTGGTTTCAAAGAAGGTCAGTGGCCTCCAGAATGTCAGAATGTCGAAGAGCCAGCCAAAACAAAATATTGGTAAACCAGGATCAGGCAAAGCACTTAACCAGAATACTGTTCAGTCCCAAATGACACAAGTATACTCTAGACTCTAGCATATTCTCTTTGGTTTATTTGCACTGTGAACACACACACACACACACACGGGGAACTTGAGGGAATATTCTGAGAATCTTGTGCTTGTATTGTATGAGTAGAACCAATTATAAATCGTTTTGTGCACCGTGGATATGATTTTCTGTTTTAGATCACAAATAGAAGGGGTGTTGAGGGGCATCTATTGCTGTAATCTGCAGGATCTTTTTATTATTTAACAGCTACATAAGAACCTTATAATCAGTGTGGCATGCTAAATTATGCATATCTGTCTAGGCTTCATATTAATTACCGATAAATAGAAAAATATTCGAATATCACTAATACTTGAGCTTTGCAAATGCTTCTTTCTAATCTTTTCCATATTGATTAGAAAGGTAATGCTTATTAATTTTTCTAATATTGTATAGATTATTCATTATATACTGTTTGCTTGCCATAAAAAGAAAGAAAAAAGGAATTACTACGTTATAGCAGGTTTTATTCTTACAGTAAATATATTTTTAGGTAAAATCTACTGCCAAGACTGTCCCATCAACTTCAGTTCTTCGTAAGCCACCGAACACAATAGCCAAGACCATACCTAATTCAACAGCAACAGTAAAGCGTGGGTCCATTGGTTCTGCTCATGCCAAACCTGAAGGCCGAAGCTTGAAACCTGGTAATGCCAATAAACTTCTGCAAATTTGATCTCCATAATTTAAGTCGTTTATTTTGTAATCTCTAACATTTTTAATTACTTTTCCAGCACTGGTTTCAAGCAGGGGGGGCCAGTCACCAAAAGTTCATGTTGCAACAGGATCTTCAAAGCCTGCAGGATTCTCCAAGACGTCCTCTGTGGGTTCTTCAACTTTAAGTACAATGCAGTCGGCAAGGCTTTCAGCATCAAGCGATAGTTCTAATAGTATTTCTTCCAAAGGCCCAACTAAACCTCCAGCTATGACAGTAAAGAGAAATCCAGTTAAGACCAGCAATGTTGCTACAAGACCCGTAGGTTCTCTCACCAAACTCCCATCACAAGCTGCAGTAAGGGATAGACAGGCAACTTCTAAACTTTCAGCTTATATGAAGTCAACTAAGACTAGCACAGTTGTTTCGCCAGCTAGTTCAATCAGTGAGTGGTCGTCAGTGTCATCGTCATCTTCGATCATTAATCCAAGGTCTCATAACCCAAGGACCAGTTATGATGCCAGTTCATGTAAATCTGTGGATTCAGACATCATTGTTCAAGATTCGAAGAATCAATTTGCAAATGCAAGTGTAGATGGGCGCAAAAGTCAGGAAATTGATGTACCTGTTAACAGTATCAGAAAAGCTCTGGCACAAAATGGTGGCCATCAGGCTCCAATGAAACCATCAGGATTACGCATGCCGTCCCCTAAAATTGGATTCTTCGATGGGGTTAGTTTTTAAATGTTAATGTTGATTTATTTGAGATAGTATATATATGCCCAGAAGTTTTCCTAGACTATTTTTCCCAGAAACAATGAATGAAAAATACTACTCCTACTTCATCTTTTATGGTTTACTTTTAATGCTAGTTTCTCTGCAACTTTGTGCATCACCTGTTTGTGAAATATTTATCGAATTTACATTATTTGATGCTATCCGTCTGAGCTAAAAGTTGATACTAATTTACTCATTTGCAGGTAAAGTCCAACACACCTAAAAGAGCTCCGCCGCCTCAATTTGGCCTGCGTTCTTCACTTCCCAAGGGTGGAGCTGCTCCCTGCAGTCCAAAGCAACGCTCAAACACCAAACTGAAGAGTAGTAATGTTCCAACTGCCACAATGGTACCTGAGTTGGTCAACACAAGGCTTGCTTCGTCAAAAAGCACAGTTTTGGTATCTTCTAAGAAAAAATCACATGATTCTCCTACCTGTTCTGTTGTATACGAAAACAATGCAACAACACAAAATAACCCCAAGACAGATCAATTTCAATTTGGAGAACTGAATCAAGTGATAGACACTTGTATGAGCGACAACAGAGAGAATGTGGATTACATAGAGATAGAAACAGACCCGAAAGATATGGGCCTTGAGGTTAAGAACACCGCTGCTCTTCCAGCAGGCACAGCTTCAGGTTTGGAATCTATTATTAGTATGGGAGGTGTTGGAGATGCATTTTTCAGCGAGAATCATCCTGCGAATAATGCATTAAGAGAAAATTATCAAAAGTCAGTTGAAGTTGGAGCAGCAAATCAATTCATGGACACTGTCAGTGTTATTGAAGGTAATTTAGTCGAGTTACAGAAAGAAACAGAACAAGGTAATACTGATGTCGGTGTTATGAGCATTGACTCTGTGGTGGAAAGCAATAGTTCCAGTTTGGATGATATTAGTCTGAACATGTCTTCTCTTCCAGAAGGCACAGCGTCAGGTCGGGAATCTATTACTATGGGTGAGTTTGAACATGCATTGGTCAGCCAAAATTTTCCTGTCAATCATGCAATGAAAGAGAACTATCACAGTGCAGTCAAAGTTGAAGTTGGATCAGCAAATCAAGTTATAGACACTTCTATGACTGATATTGAAGATAGTTTAGTTGAGTTCAAGAAAGAAACAGAACCGAATAATAGTGATGTTGTAGTGATGAAAATTGCTACTGAGGTAGAAAGCAATATTTCAGGTGCGGAGTGTACTGGTTTGAAAGGGAAGGGAGTTGCGTTGATCAGGGAAAATCATCAAGAGAATAAGGCAGGTGAAGTTGAAATTGGGGAGGCAAATCAAGTGATAGACACTACTTTGGGTGCCGCAAGATCAGTTGGTGTAGTTGGGTTGGAAAACGATACTGAAGTGAATATATTGGGTGCTGGGATTACTGATATTGATGCTGCTGTTCCAGAAAGCAGTACTTCAGAGTTGGATTGTACTGGTGAAGACGATATTGAGGATGCCTCGGTCAGCCAGAAACATCTAGAGAATAATGGAACTGGAGATAATTATCACAAGAACGATGTAGTTGAAGTTGAAGCTGAAACTCAAGTGATAGATGCTGTTATGAGTGCCATCAATGATACATTAGTTGAGTTGAAGAAAGAAGTGGAACAGAATGGTGTTGGAATTGGGATATCAGATATTGTTACAGTTGCAGAAAGCAGTATTTCAGGTTCAGACTGTGTCAGTCAAGAGGGGGGAGATGCATATCTAGAGAATAATACAGTAGGAGAAATTTATCACAAGGCAGGTGGAGTTGAAGCAGAGTCTCAAGTGATTGATGCTGTTATGAGTGCCATCAACGAGAAATTAGTTGAGTTGAAGAAAGAAATCGAACATAATGATATGAGTGGTGTCGTTATGGAAATTGCAACCTTTGCAGAAAGCAGTGCTTCAGGTTTGGAGTGTGTAGGTCAAGAAGGAGACGGAAATGCATCGGTCAGCCAAAATCATATGGAGAACGAGGCCGATGAAGCTGAAGTTGCAGCTAATCAAGTGATGAATGCTGTTATGTGTGCCATTGACAATAAGTTAGCTGACTTAAAGAAAGAAACTGAACAAGATAATTTGGCATTCGGGGTTATGGATATTGCTACTGTTGCAGAAAGCAACAGTCAAGGTCTGGAATTTGTTTCTCCGAAAAGGGATGCGGATGCATTGCTCAGCCAGAATTATCTTCATGATGATTCACGTCAAACGTTAGAAGGTAGTGACAAGGAAAATAGTCATGTTGTATACCTAGGGGAAGAAGGTGTCAAAAGATACGATGGAAACGTGAATCCCAATTATTGTGGCCCGATGCATGAAGTTCTGGGTGAGATACAGGACCCTGTAGCCTCAGTTCCTGTAAAAGCTTACAAGTCTTCCCCCTACCAGTCCCCTTTTACTGTGAAGAATATTTCTGGCAATGTTGAACCCATGAGCATGTCTAAAGTGTCCGATGCACTAGCTGAAGTTACTAGATCGCTTGGAATGCTTTCTTTAGAGAAGAACGAGAGCTGCTGAATGGGATTGATTGCCTTTGTTTGTTGAGGTAAACATAATTTTTTAACTTTATATGTCACCTTTACTTTCTCACGGAAAACAGAAGAAAAAAAATTAAAGCATGTCGAGACAGGCATCTGCTATCTTTGAGTAAACCGCCTTATCACTAATCCATAGAATTCGAGCATTCGAGCTGATACATTCTGATTGATAGTTTGATACCTGCAGGAACTTGCTGTACACAAGCTGATGCAGAACCTTGAAGTAAGATGATCCGGGGACAGCTTTTTTCACTGATCTTGTCAAGTTCAACTGGATTCATATACCAATAATTCATTTGGTGAAGGTGGAGGAACATTAAGTTTCCGTTTGTACAATACACATTTTAAGTTGATTATATTCGTCAACCTGCAATAGTTTTCAGAGTGTTACTTTTCTTGGCTTTCGGCAAGAAGCTCTCTGGTTCGATTCTGGTTACTTGCTTGTAACGTTTATGTTGTTCTCTGAATATCTATTGTTTCTTCCATTGAATTGTTGTAATGCTCATGGAAATTAGAGTACTGACGGAGTGTTTCTGAATGAGTCACAAAGTCTTTGATAACTGCATTTGCCGCTATAGAGTAAAAGTAAATTACTACTAATGGTAGTAGCAAACTGGAGTGGTTACCTGATTTTCTCAGACCCCTGCGAATCACGAACCGGAACTCATGTTCCAGAATCCAGATTGTGATTCATCGGAGTACAATTCTCTGTCGTTCGCGTGCCAGTTCTCCATATTTGTTGAATCGGAGATAGTAAATGAAATGAAGACAACTGAATTAGGACTAGGAGTATATTTTATTTTATTAGCAGTAATTCTAGAAATTAGGAATTGTTTAGTCGTTAATGCATTATCTAGTGGTAATTTGCGTTCATTTATTTCATATTCAAAAACTTAATCATGTTTATTTATTGCTAGTATAATTTTTTTTTTTTTATTTGCTAGTATAAATTTCAATCGTAATTTGAAATTCAAATTATGAATTTATAACCTTAGAGCTTGAATTAACAAATTGTAAAGCGATATATAGTGTGAATTTTGCTCTCAAATCACATAATCGAACACCCAGAGTAAAACGATGAGGAGTGTTAGCGCGCCCTATGTGATCTAGAGTGCAATTATACTAAAAGCAGGATTGTTATTTGTGGTTTTTAAATATACAGCCTTTTTTATTTAATTTTTACCAAATGAATCCATAATTATCTTCATCTTTGTACATTTATTTTACATGAAGGATTGCGCTAAAAGTTCCAACTACAGTTTTAACAAGCCTGTAATGAAACTGAATCATTAGAACTGAGAACATGTCGGTTATGGCTCATGACTGACTTGAGTTTCACACAAGATAATCTCACCTTTTTGTTAATTATTATCAATCCTGAATCTGTAAGTATGCAGTCTCTGCACAGACTCTTGTCCCCAATTGTTTCTAAGAAAAGGCAAATGAATCAGGGATCTGTATCACACTCACACTACAACAGCTCTCTCAACATATACTACATGAGTTGATTTCCAATCACATAATCTTCTGTAACAGAACTCCATGCTTCAACCAAACTACAAAAAAAACATCACTTTGATCCCAGCGTTTACATTCACAACAAGAATCTTCATTAAAACTTAGGAACCATAATTTGCAGCCAATTCCTAGTCATCTCTACAACAAACTCAATAAGCAAATTCATATTTTGCACACAGATATTCAACACATAACCTGTTAAATGTAACATAGATTTAAGTATTGCCGATTTATATGTTACTTATCTAGACTATCAGAATTACTATCAACAAAAAAGACCTAGAAATCTATAAACATGGGAAGCATTCGACTTGGGGAGAAAAATAATCAATATAAAGAAGAAACAGTAGGTAGAAGTTGAATACTAATAAATTACGTTCAGAAAAATAACAACGGTCTTCATAGTATTAACTGAATAACACAGCTTTTAATATCCATCAGAACTAAGTAGACTCAAAACCATAGCCACGAAAACCGATTTGCCTAAGATCTGGGCTTTTCCTTTTTCTCCTTAAAGAGGGCAAGGAGTGAGACACCAGAAACCTTCACCACCTTAAACCTAACTCCGGGAATATCTCCCACAGCATGTCCTTTACGTCCAAATCCAGCAATCAAAACTTCATCCTGTACATACATATATTGCAAGAACATGTATTAGACAAAAACTGAATGCAGAATAATGAGTGAAATAACAATTTCACATAGCACAGCAGACTCACATTTTCTTCAATGTAGTTCAAACAACCATCATTGGGAACGAAGGCAGCAATCTTCTTGCCATTCTTGATGAGTTGGACTCTAGCACACTTACGGATAGCAGAGTTAGGCTGCTTAGCCTCAATACCACTGCACAAGTAGACAAATACGATGAATACACGGCAAATTCAAAACATTATAGCTGGGATTGGAGAAAAATAGACAGCAATGAAAAGCTCACATTTTCTCAAGAACAATGCCCTTGGCGTGAGAAGAACCAGCAAAAGGCTTTTTCCACTCATTTCCAAGATGGGACTTCTTGTAGGCCTTATCAGCCCACCTTTGTTTGATGCGATGTGTCTTGAGCTTGCGCCCAGCTCCCATACCGCGTGTCTTCCTATAGCATTGAAAATGCAATTCAGAGATAGAAAAACAAATGCAGTATCATTACTATCGAAATAAAACCATACCAGGTAACTCTCATTTAATCAATCCAACATCACACAAAATTGAACTAGAACAAATTCAGATTCATATACAAAATCAATACTTAATTAAACCTTATCCATGTTAAACATGTAGAACAAACGTACAAAAAGGAAACTGATGAATCTAGAACAAAGCGCGAACTACGAACTGACATTCAAAGAAACAGAGGAAGCTTAAGCTAAGAATTCAAACGACAGGGGAGATAACTGAAATAGACAACAACAGTTGCCATTCACAAAAAAAGCTAACAAGCTAACCTAATTCAAATGCCATACAAGACATTACAAACTCAAATACAAAATTGACTAGAGATTATTGCAGGTAACAAACAATCGAGAGTAGAAAACATATATAAATTACAAATCTTATCGAATCGAGAAGTAAATCAGCTCAAATAAGAAGAGGTAAACAGGCACTGATTTTTTCATCCAAACTGCAGCTCATCAATGATATTTGATTATTGAAACAGAAATGAAACGGAAAAGGAAAACATACCCCATGATTGCAGATACGAAGAGAAAACGGAGAGCTTTTCTGTGGTGGCGGTTTTTAAGTGTGTGGAAGAGAAGCGGATGGGAAGAAATCACAGTAACCCTAATTCCTTTGAGACTGAGAGTTTATAAGGGTTTTCAATTGGGCCTAGGAGACTCTGTTTTCTGAATTGGCCCTATGAGACTCTGTTTTCAACTGGGCTATGTGACTGGTTCAGAGGCCCAAAGTGTTTTAGTGGACTTCCTTGAAAGGGTATATTTCGTCTCTCTCACAAATTAAAAGTGTAGTACACGGTGGTGTATTATATCTCATTTTCATCAAATATAGATTATTTTAATTTTTCATTTGACCACAAATCAATTAGAAATTATACAAAAAGTAATTAATTAAACTATACTATAAAAGTGTAGTAGACGGGATAAAATATACTCCTTCACTCATTTTTAGAAATACAAATAATACAGACTAACTACAAAGCTACACGCTTAACTTTAAATTCTTATGAATATATTTTTGAGAAAATAATTGTGTAACTTATTGGTATGTTAGTCATTAGCAATCCACATAAAATTAAAATTTGAAATTAAATTTATTTAATTGCACAATGTCCTTGTCGCATCTTGTCAGATAGGTCTTGTTTTTATTATGAAATCAACTTTAAAGTCTCGTCCCGTACATACCAACGAGGTTGACAATGTCTATTCTTGAAGTGATATACTAGCCCTACAACTAAAGCCGAAGTCCTATCTCGTGATATCCAACCCGTATCCGCACACACAAATTGGGAATTTCCAACCATATTCTCATTCTAAAAATTATCCAAATCAAGTACACAAAATTTTGACATTTGTATAGTCATAAAAAGAAAAGTGTATGTTATAGTTGTAACTGAAAATCATGAGAGTATAAAGATTCTACTGTATGCCTAAGTGACTTTTACTTGTTCCACTTGATTGACGCAAAGCCAATTCTTATACCTGAAACTATGAGATGGGAGTGGTAATGCTCTTTTGATCGTCAAACAGGAATAGTGATTCACCTGTAGCTCGAGGGTAGACGTTCTATACTCTTTGGATTATTATATGGTTGGAAGTCATAAAGTTAATACCTTTCTAGGGATTGTTACGAAGTTGGTTCTCAAAAGATGCCTATTAAGTTCACAATTACATTTTGGTCCGAAAACATCAGTTTTTGAGTTGACCAACTAGTATTTACATCTTTGCCATCCCCTCTAAATTGATAAAACAAACAAAAAAACCAAACCTTCTTCTCCGATGAAGCTCCGACCGGAACTTTGCCGTTCCTGTCGGGGCTGCAACTGCTCGATCTGCTCCGGCCAGAGCAGAGCAGTTAAGCTCCAATTGGAGCAAGAAACTGCTCCGATCGGAGCATATGTGGTGGAGTTGTTGCTGCTCCACCACCAGAGTTCATTTTTCTTCTCTTTTTAATTTTTTAATTTTCTTTTTTTTTTTTTTTTTTTAAAGAAAATTTCAAGTCTTGTTTGGCAAAGTAAAAATCTGATTTTGAAATAGTACTTAGAGCATGATTTGGGCAAGAGTGTGGACTAAAATGTAATTATAAATCTAAGTAATCTTTTTTTATTATCAGGTACACTAACAAGGTATTAAAAAGTTACAAGATCTACCTCATAAATAATGCTCAAAAGCTTGATATTTATAAGCGGACGCATGGACCAAAATTCCATGAAATTAGAGATCTTGCCAGTACCTTGTCTGATCCGGCTGGGGTTAAAACTGGTCTCTGACCTTTAGGGTACCATCTTTATGTCCCTTTGAGGGTTGAGGCCAAACAAGATAACTGTCACACCACGGCATTATTATGAGAGAGCCCTGAGTTTGCATTTAATTGAAGGTTTTAGGGATACCAACTTTTAAGATGAAGTGTAGGTATATAAATATAAATAAATACTTGGTATAACATAGAACCTGTGATAAACAAAGAAGAAAGAGTAGTTGGGTATTGTAGAGTGTAGACTAGGCTGGTCCTAATGTTGCTTTATGTACTTTAAGGTGGTAAAGATCTGATTCTTCTGCTCAACACCTGTCGGATCACGATTTGGTTGTTACTTAATCTTTATCTCTCTCTCTTTCTCTACTTTCTTTTCTGAAACTACAATACAATAACAAAAACTCCAGGCAGGAGGAACTAATTAGCTTCACGCTTCTTACATGCTGTTCAGTACACTAGGCACTAGTACTAGTAGTAGTATTAAATTCCAATTTATCAAAATAAAGAAAAAGAGTCCTTGATAACTACACTTTTTCCAAATTGAATCTTGATCCAGTCACTATGATTAAGTAGCAGCATTATACCATCAATTCATCATCATCATCAATGGCTTTTACTACATGTTTGCTCTAATTCCTGTCTGTTTACAGCTAAGCTAATCCCCCCACATTATCACTCACGTGCCACTGCCATTTACATTCTCCCATCTCACTCACTATATATACACTATACTCTTTCTTTCATCATGTTTCCTAGTATTAGTACTAGTGCTGATCATTGAGCTCTAGTAAAATGGAAGTATCCTCAGAAACAAAGTCATGGACAGATGAGCTTGCTAGCTTGGTGGAGGATACTGGTGTAAGAAGATATCAAAACACCGCCAACTCCGTCATGGCCTCTGTCACAGATATAGCAGAACCAGACAAGGAGACTCTCAAAGAGCAAGTTAACGGTTTCGCAGAGGCATGGGCCGAAATGCTGGTGGATTTTGGGAGAGCCTGTAGGGATGTTGTGCACCAGAATATACTCACAGAGGATTCTTACATTGTCAAGAAATCCAGAGGACCTATTGCTGAGGTTTCACACAAAATCAGGTTGCTCAATGAGTCTGTTTTGCCTGAGGATCGCGATCCTCTGCACGTCTGGCCCGTTGTTTTCTTCGTCTTTATCCTGACTGTGGCTGGTAAGTTCTAGTAGTATTTTTCTTTTTGTTTTAAGATTCTGTTTGTGGTATTGTTGTACTTTTCTTGCTTGGTTTTTGGCTTTTGCTGATTAAGTGAACATATATATGCAATAATGCAAGTTCTAGCTAGCTAAGAATGCTCTTGCTGATAATCTGATATACTATAAAACAATAGTGATGTACTCATGAAATTTGCAGTTCTGAATGGAAATAGTGACTATGGTAGTTCGGTTCCGTTAGCGAAGAAAGTGGCTATGCACCCTGCTATTGCTGAAAGAGTACTGCTTCCGGATGGTAGATACATAGCATATCAAGAGAAAGGAGTTCCATCTGATAAAGCAAGATTCACCGTAATCATTCCACATGGTTTTCTATCTTCTCGCCTCGCTGGTAATCACTCACTGCTTACTAAAGTTCTTTGATAAAGAACAAAAAGTAGTATAATAATAATATATATACCTTGATTTTTTATTAACTTAAAAATGACAACAGGTATACCTGGAATCAAGCTGTCATTGCTGGAACAGTTTGGCGTACGGCTTATTAGTTATGATCTTCCTGGTTTTGGAGAGAGTGATCCTCACCCCAACAGGAATCTCAACACATCAGCTATGGATATGTCACATTTGGCAGATTCTGTGGGTGTAAGGGGCAAGTTTTGGGTGCTAGGATATTCGAGTGGCTCCCTGCACGCTTGGGCTGCTCTAAAATATATTCCAGATAAAGTTGCAGGTACACAGACACTACTACTATATCTTGTAAGATGGGGTAACTGGTATACCTATAAAGGTTCCATGATGCATCAAGTATGCTCTCTTTGTAGGTGCGGCGATGATTGCTCCGTTGATCAATCCATATGAGGTGAGCATGACTAAAGAAGAGATGTCTAGGACTTGGGAGAACTGGAACAGAAGGAAGAAACTATTGTACTATCTGGCTCGACGGTTCCCAAAGCTCCTTGTTTACTTCTACCATCAAACATTTCTCTCGGGGAACCACGGTCCAATAGATAAATGGCTATCTTTGTCACTGGGAAAGAAGGTAAATTCGTATACTCCTTGCAGGTTGTGACCTGCTCTGGATATTCGATACAGATTGAGCAACAAATGGTATTTATTTCAGTTGTTCGTCTATGTAACTAAGAACGTGTTTCCCCTGTATTTATCCAGGACAGAGCACTTGTTGGCAGTTTGGATTTTGAAGAAATCTGGCAGCGAGATGTTGAAGAGTCAGTTCGCCAAGGTAGCATCAAACCTTTTGTAGAGGAAGCTATCCTGCAAGTGTCGAATTGGGGATTCAGTCTCACGGATCTTCGTGTTGAGAGGAAGTGTATGAGAAAAGGCATGCTCCCTTGGCTGCCATTCATGTATGGTCAGCCTGAATGTGAATTAACTGGATATCTTGGTCAAATTCACATCTGGCAGGTAGATCCACAATCTTTATTTATCTAAAGTGAAAATTCTGAAAATGAAAGATGGTGGCTCTAATATTTCATCATTGACAGGGAATGGATGATCTGGTGGTTCCGCCATCAATGACTGATTACATTGCTCGCGTTCTTTCATCTGCCTCTGTGCATAAACTTCCAGAAGAGGGTCACTTTTCCTATATCTTCCTCTGCGATGAATGCCACAGGAAAATATTCTTAACCATTTTCGGTAACCCACAGGGTCCACTGGATACCACAGATAAGACTTTATCAAGGGATGGTGAAGAAGAGGCGTCAACTTAGATGGATTTTGCCAGTGTTAGAGACCTGCTATTCTCCTCTACACATAATGTATATAGAGTAACACTGATGCTTTAATTAGATCTCAATGGAGCAATGAAATTGACTGTAAGTTCCCTACTATGGTGTGCTGGCTATACTTTGCTCTTTAGTGCTGACATTACATGAGAAAGAACATGCAAAAGAGATACAAAAATGGTGTTTTGTTACCTGTAGTAATGGCAACAGTTCAATGCTAAATGATCAAGAGTTTTATTGTCATAAATCATAATGGCTTGCTTCATCATGAACTGTTAAAGAAAATTTGGTAGACTATTGGCACTTTCACCATTTCCTTTTACACCCCCGTGTCCCACTCATTTCTTTATATTTTATTTGTGTGTCCCATCCCA
Source organism: Plantago ovata (assembly GCA_028274465.1). Lineage (NCBI taxonomy): Eukaryota > Viridiplantae > Streptophyta > Magnoliopsida > Lamiales > Plantaginaceae > Plantago > Plantago ovata. The sequence goes on along the minus strand of CM051455.1, from coordinate 29,994,197 downwards.
TCCATCCATTTCTTCATTTTTTATGTTTCCTATTTTGTCCACCTTTTTTGATACTTTATTATGAGTATCAATACTCAAACACATAATATAACACACTCATTAAAAACTGTACAAAAATCAAACGTAACCTATTCATTGGGACGGAGAGAGTATTTCTTATTAAGCTTCATTTTAAGATGAGCTGTTCTATAGCTATGATCTGGTGCTTCTTCTTGGATGCTACCAAAATAACATGTCCAAACATCAGTTCATTTTCATGCAAGCTGGTTAATAAGTTAACTTTCATGAAGAAGACCTGGAAATTTTATTCATAAAGTTAAAGTCTTTTAATCTGGTACACTAAAAATTGGAGAATAAGTAACCATTATCACTGATCTCACAATAGTATGCTTTCATTATGACATCAACTAAGAAATATAGTTGACAAATTATTGTTAACAACAGCGTTGCGTATTATCTACAAGACTCTCACTGCTAATAATCAATTTAAAACACCAACCATTACAAAATTGTATATCTGCATATGCAATTCTATTGTAGTTTGACAAGTTACAATATTGAGAAAGAATAGGCAAGGAGAAGGTCAACAGATACCTTCACCTTATAGATTTCAGCTAAAATTTCTCTATTTATGTTCGACTGCAATAGTTCGTCGTTCCTTGGAAATATGGAGATCCCACAATAGAATCTTGGAGCAACCATGTCCTGGGATTCCTTGCAATCTTGTTTCCTCATCAAGAACCTCTTCCTTGACAAACTTGAGTGCATCCTGCAGAAAGATTTACGAATTATGAATATGTGGAACACATGTCAGTGTCACGTATATTGAAATGATTGTGAACTGGATTTTACAGAGTAACATACCTGAGGTATGTCTTGAACGGCTGCGGCCCGGCCCCATCTTTCTGGATCCCAAAGAATTGAGCTGTTGAAAGCAAAACCAGAAATGTGAATAGATGCTGGTCCTGCATCTGTTAAATTGTTCCTTCTCTTCAAATGCCACCCCTTTACTTCCGAGGAATTGCAAACTGGTCCTTCAATCATCACATTGTTCCTGTTAGCATATAGTTTTGCAACTGGCCATGCTCCAAATGACCTGACAGAAGAGAATATCAGGTTTCAAACTCGAACTTATAAGAACAAGCAAGAAACAAGAACAAAAAGTAAAAAACATATAGTTATCTTATTTTGTGTGAATAATTAAATCATGTGTAAAGTTTAGACATTTACTTGCATAGTATATTTTTTTTATTTCTTATCAAGGAATCATTAGAGATTCAAGTGACAAGAAGTAGTCAATAAGATTCCACCTAACCAAGCTTTTAAGTATTTGAAATATCCAACCAACCAACCAGGAAAAATAGCTCTTGATTAACTTAATTATTTTGCAAAAGAAGCCACTTAATTCTCCATTCACCTACGATTTTCCAAGCTTCTTGACAATAATGTTCACAACATCTCTATACCAAGAATTTGAATAAAAAACAAGCTCAAGATAAGCATATTCATAATGAGATTCAAGAATACTTACTCAATTGCTCTAATCTCTTCAAAGAAGCTGAGATCATAAGCATTCGAGAGCTCTGCAAAATGGACTATTCCACTTAGCCTGTGGTACTCGATGTGATTAAGAGCTATGTTTCTCTGATGATCCATTTCAGAGTCCGGATCAGTGAGATTCTCCTTGAACACAAGATGCCTGTACATGAGGCCTGTTTTCCTAAGAATATTCGGAACTATAGAATTTTTGGAGTGCTTCTCCACAACTACCCATAACAATGGATGAGCTACTAATTTCAATGTGCTAGCTAGTCTCCTGAGTAACACACCTGTAGGCTTGTTTCCCTTACTAGTTGGTGTGACGACAATAATAAGCCTTCTTGGATTCACCTCTTCAATCTCCCTTCTCTTTTCTTCTGACGGTATCTCCTTTCTTGTATCCTGATGCTGTTGTGCAGTTGGTTTGCTTTCATCTGCCAAACTTCTGTTGGAGATTTGTGCTTCTTCATGCTGATGAAAAACTACAAGGGGCTGACTCGTAGACTCTGATATTACAACTTGACTGGAGAATATTGAAGAGGGCTTACTGGTTGGTGCGAAGCCTGAAAAGAACCCCATTACAAAACAGAACAAGAAATGAACTACGGCCTTCTTCTGTAAGGTGAACTTCTTTTTTGATCTTTCTAGTGATCCCATTATCGAACAGTAGTATCTGGATGCTGTTGATAAAGGAGATTATGGTTTAATGGAAGATCACTGGTATATGGAGAGTGGAGACCGACCCAAGGTTCTTAACTTAATATATGCTTCTAAAAGATGGCAAATTCCAACCGAGACTTAAAAACTCAGCTTAGGTGAGGGGAAAAAAACATAAAAAGGTTTCTGATAGGAGCTGTTCATTTAAGTGGCTTTGCTTGACAAAGTCATAACTTGAAATATAAGAAATAGAAAGAGAGCAACAGAAGATGCTTTCTGCACCAAATGGTTGTTGAGATGTAAACTCATTCACCTAAACTGTGAAAACAAAGGACGAATATGCAACACATTGTTTATTAGTAGTAAGGTAGAAACTATTTGTCAAATGTTATGCATTGGCACAGAAGGTGTTATTCTCAACAAGAAAATAACAAGCATATAAATAATTCTGCATATGTAACACCTTTGAAAATTTTAATTTTAAAAATAGCTTGTACTCAAAGACGAGAACACAAATTGAGTAACAACTTAACAAATTAATTTCGACTAACAAGGGAAAAATAGTTCCATCCAACACCTCCAGAAAATATATCACTACTGGCAAAGTGACACAAGGTCAATGTTTCAAACCATCAAAGACTTGGATCTAGATGTTATCGAATTTGTTTCGAGTAAGAGTAGCCATTCTGTGAACCTCAGAAGCTTATGCATTGAGAAGGTAAATTCAGGACCAATCTGTAATTATCAGCATATCAATGAACAAGTTTGCACGATTGTTGGTTATATGCAGCTCAACAATCATGTTCATGGATAGTAAAGGCAGTTCTAAAACAAAGGGAATATGCAGCTCAAAGTCAAGTATGGGGTTTGTTAAGGCCAGGGGGAAAATTCACAATCTCTCTATCCAAGACCTTTCCAGTAAACACAAAGCTAATATTCTCAGCCAACACTCACATTCTTAAACCCAAACTCAATCGCCCAGACACGAAAACACAGTCATTCTCCCTCACATGACAAGACACAACATGAATCATCAACGGGATTCTCCCACTTCCAACTTCTTGATAAATCACAGTTGCGGCCAAGTGTTTCCCATCGTCCCCATAATCGAACTGCACCGGCTCCTTCACATGGCCTATTAAATTCACCAAGTTGGCAACCTTCGCCTGGTACGGGATCTCTCTAGGCCTAGGCCACACGTTAGGCAACGTATCAACCTGTTTGTTGATGCTCTGAGAAAGCTTACGGCTTCTGGGCAATCATGATTTCTGGGTCTTTTCGGTTTGTGCTTTGGTGGCGAACGGCTGCGGTAGAGAAGGTGTGTTTTACCGGTGAAGGGAAAGTGAGATGCCTTGATAGCTTTGCCCTGGCTCATGGATGATTGTTGGTGTGGAAATGGAAGTTTAGGGCTTTATCGAGGGTTTTTGGTTGAGGAAAAGGGGGGGAAGACGAAATGGCGAATCTGATGGGAATTTCAAAGTTTTAAGTAAATTTTGAAAAGCCAAATAAATTCATTCAAATCTCTTTTGCCTCTTCTACATGGTTTATTTATTTTATGATCATGTACGGTAAAAAAAATTTGAGCCCAAGTGATTTAAACTTAATTGAACGGAAGATTTGTAATGCAAGACAATGTCGTTTCAATTCGGTTTGTAACCAAAACTACTTAAGTAATGCAATCTATGTTTTAATTTCGAACAAAAAAAGAACTGAACATTTGTAATTAATGGGGAAAAGTAGTATTTCGAGGACTACATATCCAACGCACAGCCGCTCCCATAAAGGAGCATCGGAACTAATCATTACATGGCCCGGGAGTGTCAAGTATCAACTACTTTGCTCAAAGCATGCTTTTCGTACAACCACCTAATCGGATAACATAGATAATCATCAGTTCAAGGACATCCAAAATACAGTCTTGTCCTCGGACATGCACACCTACTCTCAGAACGTCAACCACTCCAGAAGTAGAGTACAAAAAGCAGACATACTGCTAGATGAATCATGGAAGACACTGATTACTTATAGCATGTGTTAAATGAACCATTTCACATATAGATACCAGGATTGATCAAATAAATCAGGCAAGTTTCTCTCTTTCCAACACTCCAGACATTCATACAGTTTCAAGCCTTGAATATTCGTCCTTCGACCTAATCCAGACTTGTCAGAACAATGTTTTATAGTCGATTACGTATTATAAATTAACCTATCATCAACGCAACATCATGGTCCATAGGTTACAAGGAAAACAACATAGCATTGATCATGGATGTTTGCACAAAAACTTACACTTGCCACGCAACGGTGCATTTTGAACTCCACCATTTAAACAACTCTTACTAGTTACTACTACCTACTACATTATAGTTAATGTCGAGAGCAACGCGCTAATCAATATATCCTCCATGAGCTACAATGCCATTATTAACATCTATGTACTTTATTCGCCGTGAGGTAAAGACTATTGTTTGTTGCTCTTGTGATGTGCAATAGGAATTTATAGTGAACAATCTCTAGAGTCTCTTAGGTTTAGTACTTCTTCCATTTATAATAACTGCCGTTCTATCAAATTCACATATACTTAGACAAATTTTTCTACCCCTATTAATAGATCTAAGGTTGTCATCTAGATTAATATAAAAATGATTTAAGTTTGGTTATTGTTCTGCCCGGAAAAAGAAGATGGAACAGTGCTTAGAATTCAAGTAAACAGAAATACAGTAGTGATCACTAATTAAGTATAGGACAATGATATATTATTTTCTGGCTGTAACGACATATATTTGTTAAACTGTAAAATTATTAGTACGACATATGATAATAACAGAGGGAGTATTATGTATCAATTTAGATTCAACACAAACCTTTATGTACATCCAGAATTTTTATCGTTATAATAAACATTAATCTGGGCCAACGTACATACTCTTTGAGTACATACTCTATGAATAGAATTTGTATCAAAACTTCGTGCCTTTGATACACACTCCATGTTGTAGACTTTCAGTATTTCCAATTTTTCAAAAAATAATAAATAATTTTTCTTTTTAAAAAAAAGATGATAATAATAATAATAATTAAAAAAAACCCTGTTAATTACAGTAGTCGGCAAGCTCCCATATTTGATGATCTTCTTCCTGTTTGATTGGAACAACAGATGCTATATAAGATGGCCACGTGCAGCTCAAACCCCACACACACGCAAAGTCCACGCCTATTCTGAGATTTGTTTCTGAGCTCTGATCGAATTCATCCAATCTTCTCATTATTTCTCTCTCAATAATCTCATTATTAATTTTTATCATATTATTATTGCTTTTGTTTAGTGTGTACCCACACCTTCTGTAACTCTCAGCTAACAACATATCTCACAGATCCGATCTCTCCAATGGCCCTCAAAGCCGTAACCCTAACCCACGTCCGTTACCAAAAAGGCGACCAGCTCGGCCACTTCCTCGCCTGGATCTCCCTCATCCCTGTCTTCATCTCCCTCGGCGGCTTCTTCTGCCACTTCATCTTCCGCCGTGAGCTCCAAGGCCTATTCTTCGCCCTAGGCCTCCTAATTTCCCAATTCATCAACGAGATCATCAAAACCTCCGTCCAGCAAGCCCGGCCCGAAACCTGCGCCTTATTAGAAATGTGCGATTCTCACGGCTGGCCATCCAGCCATTCCCAGTACATGTTCTTCTTCGCCGTTTACTTCACCCTGTTAACGCATTACAAAATTGGGGCTCTGTTTAGGAAGCAGATGTGGATAGTGATGCTTGTGGTGTGGCCTCTGGCTGTTCTGACTATGTATTCTAGGGTTTATTTGGGGTACCATACGGTGGCGCAGGTGTTTGCCGGAGCGGCGTTAGGGGCGGTGTTGGGTGGTGGATGGTTCCACTTTGTCAATAAGTTTATGTGGTGTCATTTTCCGGCGATTGAGGAGAGTGCTTTTGGGAGGTTCTTTTATGTCAAGGATACTTCTCATATCCCCAATACGCTTAAGTTTGAGTATGACAATGCTAGGGCTGCTAGAAAGCATGTGTCGTATAAGCGGGTCGATTGATTGCCACAATGTGGTATGTTGGTTATGTGCTTGTGTTTTTTTTTTTTTTTTTTTTGCTTTTATGCATATTAGTGAATATCATATAATGCAAGAATCTCATCGCTTTATCGTTTATGTAACGTCATAGCTATTGTAAATACTCATTATATGTCTCATTGAAGTTCTTAGAAGGCTCTCTTATTGAAAAGATGTTTGCATGAAAGATTTATGCGATGGTATCAAGTTTCGTGATGAATACTTCTGGAAATTACTGATTGTACTCACGCAGACAGTAGTAATTAGGAGTTGCCTCTGATTATTGGATTTGTGTCTCAGTTTATTATGCTTCTACTACTTAAAGAGCAGCCAGACACAGCTCACCTTTTATAAAATCTATCCAGGCTTAGAGTTACTAAAGTACTAAATGTTGTTTTCATATTATAAGTAGTAGCAGAATTAGAAAATACAGTACATCATTATAAATTTATAAGTGGCAGTTTAAAGTCTGGATTTTCTAGTTCTGAACTGATGGTGGGACAGTGGGATTATGGTAGAGGTTTACCTATCTTCGGAAAGATTACTTCTGTCTCAGTATATCCGCCTTTTTTTCTTTTTGTTGTGTAATTTGTGCTGGGCTATGCAGTGCAAATTGATATAAAGCCAATTAATAACATGAAGAAACCAGCAAACCATATTAGGAACACTTAGTTAGATATCTTTCTATATAACAACTTTTGGTCTCAAATTCCCTCAATCAAATGGGATATTTTCAGCCCCAGTATCACTGTCCTGGCATATAAGATATTTCCAACTTGCTTAAGTGTACACATGATATATCTAAGTAGACTTGAACATGTGAGCCTTACGCACCTGACTTTACATTAAGAAAGACATAACTTTTAGGTTTCTGCTTCACAACCATGGCAATAATTGATTTTTTTGGTCTGTTGATGATGTTAAATAACTGGCTATAAATTTTTGTTGTCTAGTTATTATCTTATATGTCTACTTTGGAGCTTTATTGAAGATGCATGGAGGGTTGTGTATTCCTGCGCTCTTATTTCTTTTCAAGATGAATGACACAGTTGTGACTTTGTTTCCCTGTAATGATCCTTCGCTCTGTGACTCTGTTGCTAACCTGTTGCATCCTATTGTAGGGGCAGATGAACTCTTTTTTTTTTCTTTTTTTTTTCCCCTCTTGAACTTTAAGAAAGGAAAAAGAAGAAGGAAGAAAAGAAAAAAAACCCGTGTCCTTTAGGCTATTGTTGATGTTCCTTTACCCCAGCTCACTATGCGTGAAATCACCCATGACACATTTTATCTTATTGAGAGCTAGAATATAATTGGCTGGAGTAAGCACATAAATTGTATCATAAAGCTGGTGGCTGTTCTTTAGTTGGTAATTGAACTAGTATCATCATAATACTGAATACTGAATCGTACTCTTCTTTGCTTGGTAATTTACAGTTCATTATGTTTGTGAATTTTGATAGAAACATTTACTAATTTTATAGCCTGTTTTGATTTGCTAGATTTAAGCTATCTTTACGTACAAAATTCATCACCCTTTCGGTTATGCTAATCTGAGCTGATATTTACCCCATCTTTTGTTGGTTTCTGTCAGGATTTGAGGAAGGAAGCCATCTTCGTTGCCATATCCATGTAGAAGATAGTAGGAATGATGGCAGTTATATACAAATTTGCTATAGAAAAATCATATGGAAAAAAGTACAAAACAAATGGACTGACACCCTAAAGATCTGTAGCGACAAAATACTTTGTTATGAGGGTTAATGTTTTGATTTTGATGTCCTATAATTTTATTGCTTCAGTTGCAAATATAATCTAGCTTTGTTGCTGTCATGTTAAGTATTAAGTGGGGCTCAAATGTTAGTTTAAATCAGACACTTTATTGGTCTCTTTCTATCTGATCTGTAGTCACATTTTACTCTTCTTTGTGAAGAGCGGTAACTATCTGTATGTATTAGATATGGATTTGTGCTATGTGCTTTTCATATTAAAAAACAACAATCAGAGAGAGAGAGAGGATCTTGCATCAATAGTCATCCAACTTTATGTAATGTTGCTGAGTCAAGGACTACATTGACGTTGGTTCGGCTACTGCTGTTCTGTAGGCTCAACGGTTTTTTCTATGCTACTGTAGTGACTCATGGTGTTTTTTAAGGCGTAGCATGATTGTAACTCTGACTCATGTGTGGAAGTACATACATAGGGTGCAGCCTCCAAGTCCATTCTCTTTTGTATCAAAATGCAAATTCATCAATGTGAATCCAACCTCAAGTTTTGGATGTATCTTGATGAAATGGCACGGAAATCTCACATTGTTTTGCAATGGTTGGTATGTACTTCCGCCCGGGTGGTATTAGATGGCACGTATGGAGTAGCTTTTTTTATAGAAGAATTTTCATACATTTCATACGATTCAAATTCAAATCCTATAGAAGAATTTTCATACATTTCATACGATTCAAATTCAAATCCTCCTATTATATGTGGCACCTATAGAGTACCGGAAATGCAAATTAAATAATTGTATGAATTAACGGATAACATTTGCATGTAGGTCATCTTAGGTCTAAAAAATTGCATATTAAACGTCGAGTTATAAAATATACAGATAAATGACATTTTAATTTTCAATTTATTTAAAAAAACAAAAACAGTATATTCCCTAGAGTTCTCGTAAATGATCAATTTGGATTTTCAGGGTGGTAAATTCGTCTTTGTTTCCGGTGTGATTTGAGTGATAGATTTGGAAAAAACTTCTCTCTATCTATGTATTATAATATATAGATCTGGCAAAATTCAACCGAATTTAAAATCCGATCCGATCCTAATTTCAAAGTCTTACCCGAAATATTTTGATCAACTATCCAAACTTTGACCCAAAATTAATTTGAATCAATTTGATCCGAACTCATCCGATTCGAAATCACCCAAATAAATTTGATTCGAAATTCATCTTATCCGAATTAACCCCATGATGGAGTATCTTTGCAGGACGGGCAAACGGGAAAAGTGGAAACTTTGTTAAGGCAGCTGATGAAATTGGGCGTAAAGGATCCTGTTGCATTTTAATAATCTTATTTGTGGTCACTCAGATGAGGGGGCACCTGATTCAGCGTTTGAATTTATGAAGATCGCGGTTAGGAGAAAAGTTGATTTGGAAAAAGTGCTTATGATTCCACCATCCAAAGCTACTTAAAGAAGAATGTACCTGCTGATGCCAAGACAGCCCTTGATAGTATGGTTGAGAATGGTCATCTCCCCGATTCATCCCTGTATAGAGCACTGATGGAAAGCTTGTTTGAAGGTGGACGAGTTCAGACAGCTAGCCGTGTGATGAAGACTATGTTGGAGAAGGGGGTAAAGGATCACGAAGATTTGATTGGTAAAATTTGGAAGCTCTAGCTGGTTTTGAGGGGACATGTAGAAGAAGCCCTTGGAAGAATTGAACTATTAATGCACAGTGCTGTTGCTCTTAACTTAGACAGTTTGTTATCTATCCTATGTGAGAAGGATAAACCTGTTGCAGCTTTGAAGATATTGGACTTTGCTCTGGAGAGAGATTATGACATTCAGTTTTCGAGATACGAGAAGGTTCTGGACTCGCTATTAGCTTCCAGGAAGACTCTGAATGCTTATTCGATTTTGTGTAAGATTATGGGGAAACGAAGAGTTAGTGATTGGAGTAATTGCAAAGACCTGATCAAGGGTCTCAACAATGAGGGAAACACAAAACAGGCAGATATTTTATCCCGGATGATCCAGGGGCAATTAGATGGCAAGAAGGGAAAGAAGAAAGCTGAACTAGTTAATTAACTTCAAATATTGTTTCAACGGGTCTTTAACATCACGAGGTGAGAAAATTACACTTGAACCAATCTATTTTGACCCTTCTGGAACTTTTTCCTTTGCCATTTTTCATTTCATTATGTTCCCTGTTGACTAATAGGTTTCTATAGCAGAATGCTGAATACTGAATAAACATGCCCTCTGTTAGTAGGTTCTAGGTTGGTGTTGAATGCATTTGGAATCAGTTCATATTTAGGCACTTTTGTTTATCTTGATATGAATCATACCAGTTGTACTTGTACACGAGATATATGTATGCTCTTTTTCGTCCTAAATAAAACAAAATTTGTGTTGAAACTATTACATTAAGATTGATCTCAGTTGGTGAATGCATGCGAGGATTTTCTTAGTAAGCAAATTAGAAAATACACCCTTATTAGTGCAGTTTAAAGTCTAGATTTTCTAATTCTGAACTGACTTGGTGGGACAGTAGGATTATGGTGGACGTTTACCTATCTCTGGAAAGATTACTACTACTATCTTTGTATAATTGTTTTTTTTTCTTAACTGGCATTGTGTTATGCTATGCATTGTAAATTGATATACAGCCAATTAACAATGTGAAGAAACCAGTAAACCATATTAGGAACACGTAGTTAGATATCATTCTATATAAGAACTTTTGGTCTGAAATCCCTCAATCATATAGGGATATTTTCAGCCTCAGTATTGCTGTCCTGGCATATGGGATATTTGCAACTAGTTTAAGTGTGTACATATCTACATGATTTATCTAAATAGACTTGCACATGTGAACCTTGCACTCCTCAGTGTTTCCCTCTGATTCACTGCTGCTTCAACATGTAAAATGCACTTTTTACCTCCTAAAGTTTCTACACCTGACTTTCCATGATTCAATTAAGCAAGACATAACTTTTAGGTTTCTGTTTCATAACCATGTCAATAATTGATTTTGTTGGTCAGATGATGATGTTAAATGCTTGACTATAAAATTTTGTTATTTACTTGGGAGCTTTTTTGAAAGATGCATGGAGGGTTTTGTATTCCTGTGCTCTTATTTCTTTATTCAGGATGAACGATGCAGTTGTGAGTTTGTTTTCCTGTAATGATCCTTTGCCCCTGTGAACTCACCATGTGTAAAATCACCCATGACGCATTGTAGTATCTTACTGAAAGCTATAATATGGCTGGAGCAAGCACATAACTGAATCATAAAGCTGATGGTTGTTCTTTAGTTGTTAACTGAACTTGTAGAATCGTAATACTGAATGATAACTCTTCTTTGCATGGTAAGTTACAGTTCGTTATGTATTTCAATTTTGACAGAGACGTTTGCTAATTTTATAGTCTCATTTGATGAGCTAAATATAAGCACATCGGTCCATCTTTATGTACAAAATTCATGATGACCCTTTCGGTTATGCTAATCTGAGCTGATATTTACCCCAAGTTTTGTTGGTTTCTGTCAGGATTCGAGGAAGGAAGCTATCTTCTTTGCCATGAGCCCATAACCATGCAGAAGAAAGATTGTAGGAGTGACGGCAGTTATTGCTATAGAAAAATCACACGGAAAATATGAAAATGGAAAAAAGAAGAAAAAAAGATCGAATGACACCCTAAAGATCTAAAGCGACAAAATACTTTGTTATGAGTGTTGATGTTTTGATTTCGATGACTTCTATTTTATTGCTTCAGTTGGATCTTGCACCATTAGTCATTGCCACCTTGATCCAACCTCATGTAATGTTCCTGAGTGAAGGACTACATTGATGTTGGTTGAGCTTCTGCTGTTCTGTAGGCTCCAGTGTCATTACAGAATAATGTGCGATTTCCATGCCATTTCAAGTTTGCAGTCTTCAAGCCTGAAACCTCTTGCATACAAGACACATCCGATACCATCTGTGTGGAAGTACATATAGTAGGCTGCAGGGCCATTGGATGGATATCAATCCTCCAAGAATTTTTTTGATAGTCGAGTTTAGGAGGTGACCGACATTCCTAGTTGTAACCTGGGTCACTATTCATACATTTCATTCATCACACGGGAGATCCAAATTCAAATCCGAGTATGTGACCTATAGAGTACTGCAAATGACAACCTGTGAAATAAAATTGTACTTCAATTTAATCGGATAATTTGAATCCAAATGGAGAAAGTAAGAGAAGCGGGAAGCATGTGACCATATCACGTGCAGGCAAATACAAGTGTACTCGTAGTCATTGCTTTGTGTCGAGCTCTAATTGCTTCACCAAACACATGCAGCCTTTCCAAAGCAACTATAAATAAATGTCAGTAGACTAATAAAGTCTCTTCTCATCTTGAAACCAATCAATCTTGGGTTTCCAATTTTGAACATCATTACATTAAGATCACAATGTGGCAGGTTCTATTTGCTGCAGCAGGATCTGGGATTTTAGCCAAGAAACTCATAGCCCCCACACAATCCCAAACACCCTCTTTTGAATTCGAAACCAACAACAATATTAATGAGCAAACCCTGTCTTTGGTGCAGCAAGAAACAATCTTTCACACTCATGATGCTTTTCAAGAAGAAGATATGGAGGGTGGCAAATGTGGAGAAATTTTTAGGTTTTCTAGCCCCAAAACAGGGCCTAAATGGAAGAACAAGAAGAAGAAGAAGAGAAATATGAATGGGTTAAAAGGGGTGAAGAAAAATGGCGGTGGTGGAAAGAAGGTAAACAAAATTGGTCTATTGGAAGGTGGCGAAAAAGATATCGTGGCAAGTGGGAGGGGAAGAAAAGTGTCTGTTTGCTTGAAGAAGAGAAGAGTTGGGAAGAATGGTGCTGGAAAATGTGCTTGTGCTTCCAAAGGTCAGTCTTTTTTTCTTTTGTTTCTTCTTTTAATTGCCTAAACTAATTGCTTTTGATCTGCATCCTTTGGTTTTCTATGTTATATCAATCTATTTCTATGTTATATAAATCTATGTGATTACACCTTCTTTTACCTGTATTTCAGTTTTTGCTGTTAATGTTTACAATCATATTTCATTGAATTTTGGCTGATGAAAAATAATGTCAATAGCACTGATGGTGAGGGATGATTTTGGAGGTTTGTGTATGTTGTTTAAGGCTCGACTCCAGACTCCATTAAGATAATATCATCTCAGCAAGAACTTTAAATGAATAATTTCATATATCCTTTGAATTATTTGCAGAGTGCATTGAAATACAAGATCATTTGCAGAGAGCTTTGAAATATTATACCATTACATTAAAGTAACATTAGGCTACATAGGTTTTGTGTCTACTTTCTATGAAGTGGTAACTGACCTGCCTCTATGACTCAATTAGGTTCATCTTTTATACTTTGAGTCTGTAGTGAGCAGTTCATGCACTTCACTTCAAAACAAGGAGCCATTGATTACTTGAGGATCTATGTCATGGCCAGTTTCTCTTCTCTTTTATGCATCTTGTGTTAGAAATTGTGTCTTATTATGGTTCGTTCGTTGCGAGATTGGTTTTACGACTACAATAAGATATAATCACAACACATTATCTCTTACCGAATAATCTTACGGGATGATTTATGAGCTTTAGATTAGAATCCAAGACGATGTCAAGGCAACCTGTGTGCCCATAAACTCTTATTCTGCCTCTCTGCTTCAAGGTTCTTCAGAAGGAGTTCCAATGTACAACACCCAAACACAAATGGAAGTGTTCAATTAGAACGCTTATTTTGTGGCTAGCTCCTCAATTATTAAATTGGATCGAAAATGATGGTATTGAAATAGGGTTTTTAAGGAAACTAATACAATCCTAATCCTACATATGCCTGAATAATTTGCATAATTGAGGAGCTACTAGAGTGGTGTTGTTGGTTGATGAGTGTGTTTCACTAAAGAAATTTTGTAGTGAGAACATGTTTAATCTTCCGAACCTCTCCTATAACTATAAGTAAGAGAGGAAGCTCTCTTTTTTCAATTCTCATCATGAAGAACATCTTCCATCTCTTTTCTCAACTTCTTTAGCATTTCAGTGGCATACACTGAGTGTCGAAAGTTTTTGGTAAGAGATTTTGTGTTTCTGATTATATTTTACTTTCGTTGTTAAAGCAATTTTGCAATGAATGAACCGTAGAGCTAAGTGACGATATAGTAAAACAAATACCCAAAAGCCGATTATGGATGATCAAGTTATAATGGCCCCCAAAACACAGTTCGTTGGACTTATTTCCAACACCTTCTTCACTAATTCTTTTCTTGGTTGGCTTTTGATCTGATGAATTTAGACCTATGGCATTCAGATTCAAGTATCTCATTAGAACCATTACTAGAAAATTTCTTGGCTACTTTTTAAAATTATTGATTGATTTGTGCATTTTGGAGTTAGAGGTAGAACATCTGTTAGAACGTTGAATGATACGTCAACAAGGGCTCTTAGTAGGTAGGATCCTCTTTGAATCAGACTACAACCGAACGAATCTACCTTTTCTAATCGCAATATTTGTTTCCATGATTTGTCAGAAGGAAATATGAGATTTTAATGTTTTTAGCTTCAAGTCTAACTAGTACATTCACACTCCTCGTGGATGTTTTTTATCAAATATGTGATGTTTCTGTGTTAGAGTTGAGTACTGGCTTATAGTATGGACTATGGAGCACAGGAGAACTTGATAATCCAATATTTTATGGAGCAAGATGGTGTCCATCTGGAAAGAATCGACACAAATCTACTTTTTGCTTAGATAGGCATGATTTGGGCAAATTCTTAGACTCAGGATTATACAATGGTTTATCTAATGCGAACAGATATTAGAATTAGTTGAGAAATCTTCCAATATTTATTTAATCAAGCTTCCTATGTTAGTTATGTCCAGCTTCAGTGATTTAGTCTTTTGTCCAGCTTCCTTAAAACTTGAATATTTGTTTTTAAAGAATTTTTTTTTCCCAATGGAAAGTTGACTGTTTTGGCAACTGAGGGATCTCTCTCATTCAATAGAGCGCTAAGCTGAGTTTGTACATGAAATCTTACTTGTGGATAACATCAGTCACCCAGGCGAGTTATCGGTCACTTTGCTGGGTCTCTGCGGAGCATAACATCAACAATCACGGGAGAGCTGTTATGTTTCCACGACCCAAATATCAAGTGTCTTGAAGATATTGGTACGCCCTTTGGGGGTTTGTTTAAGGAGTATGTTTTCTTGTTGTGTCTACTTCATTTCTTCAAGCCAGATTTCAAGTGGTGGGAGAATCGGAGATGTTAATCATGTAGGTTGATTGTCGTCATACATAGTGATTGCTATTGTATTCCTCGGCAGTAGGAATAGTCTTTGGCCGGCATTAGTTGTTGATATGCAATCCATTTCCTGGGATATGAATGCCATACAATTGCTGTAAATACAACAGTAATCTTACGGTTAATATTTTATACCAGCATTCCATGAGTATTATCCCTTTCTGCTTTATTAATTCACCATGTTTTGACCAGATTTCCTAGTATCCTTCTAGCAGTTTAGCATTACTAGCTATAGCAATTCCATTGAAAATCTCAGCAAAGTTCTTACATGAAGCAAATAGTTTAGCATTACTAGCTATAGCAATTCCATTACTAGCTATAGCCTTTCTTAGTGGAAGGGCAAATCCCGTAAACTGACCATTCCTGGCTCTGCAATAATAGTTGGGTTGGTGTATCATACTCGGTCTTACCCTTGCATTATTGCAAGAAGCTGTTTCCAGGCACAAATTTGCAACCAACACATCTCAGGGAGATCAACTTTTCATTCTGTCAAGGCGTGTTGCCTTAAGCATTTCTTTGTTAAAAGATGTGAAAAGAGAGATGAAAGGTTTTTACAATCCTTGGATATCAAGTACTCTGTATTATTCTGGATCTCACTATGTTTTCTTGTTGCCACTACTTACTATTAGTGTTTATCAAACAGGCAGATGTACATTCTTTAAACTCTTCGATTATCTGTGGTACAGGCTAAACTGTATTCATTCTTCTGTTATTGACCTGTGTATGAAGTTCTTTGATTTTTGCACTCGCTTTGAGATATTTGTTAGCCAACTTTTGTTTTGATTTTGCAGATAAATCTTTTGGTTGGGGAGTTGGCCTTGGAGTAATGTACATGATGTCAGCTGGAAAAGCTGAAATGAGCAAGTTGAACAGCACAATGGACGAGACAGCAAAAGTTGTCCAAGAACTAAAAGCTGAAATCTCAAGAAGGAAAATAGTCTCGACTAACCCAGCTTTGATTATCGACAATGAAGCTGAAACGCACAATAAGCAAAATGAAAGAAGTCTCCACAAAAGTAAGGTAACAGCAACTGGTCCTCCTCATACTGCTGAAGGTGTATATACAAATAACGAACAGCTGCCTGAGGTGATGGAAATGGATCAGTTGGAAGCAGAATTCGAGGCTGAACTAAAAAAGCTTCCCTGGTGTGCAACAGAAAGTTCTGTTTCTGGAGGAACAACAGATAGATTTCAGGTCCGTTTATTACGTTGAGTATACCTCTAATTTGGCCTTATTTAATGCATTCATTCTACCATATATAGAATTAGTACTTGAACCTATCTGCCAGACAAATTCTCTTTCAACTTGTGTTACTTATGCCAATTTGAGAAGATGATAGTTGTTAGTTGTTTCATGACAACCACATACCTTCCGACCTGAAATTGACTGCCTTAAAATTCAGATTTCAGAATAAACCATCTATCCACGCATGCTCAGATAATTTAATTTGCTCGGTTTGGTACTCCTTGGCAGCATGGTCATGTGATCAACTAACATGTTACAAGCTTGATTACTGATTAGTCTTTCAGTAGTGTTACCATCTGTTTTAAGACACGAAAGAAAGCTTACATCTGAAACTCTCTTATGTTCCCACTACTTTGGTTCTCTTGTTTTCAGTTCTCATCTATTTTCTGGAGTGGTATTGCTTGATCACAAGTAGTTATCCATTAGCCTGAAAATTATCATCAAGGCGACATGCTATTCATGTTATCTGAACATTTCACATTGAAATCAAATGGGATTTTATGCTTTACGTACGTAGCAGGCTGGAGTTTTGGCAAGAGATCACCAGAATACAGATTCATATCAATGCAATGGAGTATCACCAGCCGAACTGGATGAAAAATTGTGCCATGTACTCATTGGGCAACAGGAAAGCCAAATTGAAGAATTGGAGGTTGAGCTGCATCAAGCACATTCAAAACTGCATGAGAAGGAAGCTGAACTCCAAGCACTCAAAGACTGTGTCAAGCGTCTTACTAACTTTTCGCTGGCCACTGCCTCAGGCATGAAAATCTTTTCACTTCCTTTTACCCTACTTACAAGTTCCACATTTACTTACGCTCACATCCCATGCATCTAAAACTGCCCTTACTGCATATGCCGCTCTCTAGGTTTAACTGTAATGTTTTGAATTTTGATAGGTAATTTTAATTCTCAGCTTGTCAGTTTTATTCGTCGTAGAATGGTAAGAAAGTATGCTCTTTTAGGCATTGACATGTGAATTTGTTTTTCGCAGACGAAGAAACTGAGGATCATATCACTGACTCGGAAACAAGAGGTCCGATGGAAGAGAAGTCGGCAAAACCGGCGGTTGGGACGAAAAGAACCATGTCCTATGAATCATACATTTGTTCTGCAGATGGATGAGATCGAAGTAAGTAGTAATTACTAGTTAGTAACTAGCAAACCATAGGATACCTCAATGCTCCAAACATGCTGTAAGAATCCTCTAGTGCAGGAGTATACAATAAGATATTAAGCTTAGATGCAATCTGCATTTTTCTATGAACTGGTCCCCCACAAAGAAACAAGAAAGAAAATACTACTATATGGCATCAGTATTCAGTACTGGATTGGATTTATATCATCATGTACTACTGTGTAGAAAAACAACTGTAGCTTCAGGAGTAATGTCTAATTCAACTTTATATGAATTATCAATGAGTGATTGCATCCTGGCCCCGGGTCCGCCTTTACTCTTCTTTTCTTTTCTGCCCTGTTTAGTCAAAATTGTATTTACTTTATCTGCATTAATGAATTTTGTACCTTTGATTTTTGCATGATGTTTTAAGTGTTATATTATGTGTTTAATTTGTGCAATTCATAATATTAATAATGAAACTTAAAGAAATGTCATTTTATTTCGTTCACTTTTCAAAGATTTTATTTGATCTCATATTCACCTTAAAGGTCAAACATAAATTTAAAAGAGTCATAAAATGAAATATGAAAATAGTAAAAGAGAGGGTGTAAGTGTGTAATGCCCAAGCCACTAAAGTCCACTAATCGGTTGAAGTCTCGATTCTTTGGGCCAATACGGTTACATCTGTGTTAATCTCCGGGTGATATGCTGGTTCCACATGTCAACACGTATTCTAATCCCCGCAATTTGTCATCATTCGTGTGTGCACCAGAAACTTTTCAGCAGATCACCCATCCTAAAATTGCTCCACTCTGACGTTCTTTTTGATATGATAGATTTCTGAATAAAAAGTTACACCATATTTGTATAATTATTGTACTTAATCTTTTTATAACATGGCAATGTTCATATTAAAAAAAAAAGTTTGGTACTAGTTCAGTTGACTTTTGGTTTCTCCTGTTGGTAGGGGCTTGACATCACACCAGCAGCATAGTACTATAATAAGTTTCCTGAATTGCATGTGGGCTAATTAAACATTTATCACTAATATATTACTAGTACTACACAGGGTAGAGGGTTTAGTATTTGACAATAATATGGTCTACATGTTTAGGTTTATAGTATCCAGGTAGTTCATTTGTTCATTGCAGGAAGTTAGGAAAGGAACTATGTGGAGCCATTGTGAGTTTATACCATAAGCATATTATATGTAGGAATTATCCCTTGGGCCAAAATCATCTCCATCCACCATTTGGACATTTTTGTTTAGACCGGGTTTACGAATCATGTTAAACTCCTACGTGATCCAAGTTACATTACGTACACTTAACACTTAATGTATGTTCCCTATAAATATGTTTCAGACATGTTCAGAATAAATAATGGGTTGTTTATGAACTCCTTATAGAAATCTACTAACCCGAACTAATAGTTGCGGGTTCCTAAACAAACTGTTAACAAATCGCAATCATCATTTGGCATGATGATAACAAGTGGATGGTGTACAATTGGTGAGCGACAATTACATTTGTTTAAAGGGTGTATGCATTATGTGTGTAAAGAAATCTCTAGTTGGTTTGACATTGACATGGGAATTCCTCAACCATAGAATTTGAGATTGATTGATGGTCAAGTCTTAACAGTTATTTCGAAGTAGATGATGTCTAATTACGATTAATTGACAGGGCAAAGCCTGGATTTTCGTGTGACTATGGCCAATTTATTAAAAATAAAGATTTTACTTAATACCAATGATAAACAAAAAATTTGAAAGAAAATTTTATTGGATTTATTATCCATATAGTCAAATTTTATTGTAAAATTAGTGAATTTTATTGAATTTTTTTTACTAATATAGTCAAATTTTAGTATATAATTAGCTTATTTAACAACATTTAACATTAACAAATAATATTGGATAGAACACATATTGAATTCATTTTAAAAATACACAAATAATTTTATTTTTTTACATTAAAATTTATATAATTTTTTATTTTTTTTTAAATTTGGTGGGAATGGATAGGTGGCCCTACCCACCCTTGGGGTGCCTTCGCCCCTGCTAATTGACTCAATTAACTACTGAGTAACTAAGTTGATGGTCAGTGTGCTGCAAGTTGGGTTCTTGAAAACAGAAAGATGCTACTAAAACATTTGATCAAAGGGATTTCTAGAAATGAATCAAATGCATCAAATTAAGATGACAAGAAGAAACATAAAGGGTAAAAAAGTTGTGATATTTTGGTTCAACCAAGAAATGCCCTCCTTTGGAAGAAATTTATAGAATACTCCAAAGCATATGCATCCCAAACACTCTTGTTTGACTTACAGCTGCAAAATCAACAGTTTTGACTGTTGAAAATTATGTGTTAAATCTAATTTTATGGCATAGATAGAATCTTATTTGCTTTACCAAGGTGTCCTTCATTTGTTTTTCAAATACCTAGTGGCAGCAAATGGCAATCAAGAATATTGGGGCCTAATTATCATCTGTAAGAAAACAACTTAACAACCGATGATGATGCACTGAGTGTTTGGGATGGGTTTTTAAAAATGAATGTTTAATTTTGGTGAAAGTTGAGTGTTTTTTATTAAAAGTTAAACCCATCATCTCCACCCTGTAGGAACTACGAGATCACCCCAAGGGCGCCTTTGGCATCCAGGGGTTACTGACCGACCATAGAACCCTGTTTGATAAGTGAACCGCATTAGCTGGATCATGATTTTCGAAAGTGTGCTTGGTTTATGATTTTGATGTTTGTATTTTGAGTATAGGGATGATGTAAGGGGTAAGACTGTAAGAGAGATAATAATAATAATAGGAATGATGTATGTAAATTGTGTTTTTGAGTCGTGATGATATAATAAAGTGTAATTTTGGTATGGTATTGAATTTTTATTTTGGACTCAAAATCATATGGCAAAGCTAAACACATGATTTTGAACTTCCAAAATCGACCGCATGCCTCAAAAGTCAAAATACAAAAATTAACAAAATACAAAACCATCTTCCAATCACTAGGCCAATTGCAAATTTTTAATCAGCTTGCTGATATTTCGAAAACATTTACTAATTCCAAATTTTACATTCCCTCCTCTACGTGTAATTATAATTTAATAATATAATTTTATTATTTATTTTTAATATATTTTAAAATTTATATGATAGTATTAAATTTAATTTCAAAAAAATTAATAAAATAAAATAGAAATGTTGATAGTAAGGACTACTGCAAAAATGAAAGGAATAACAGTGGTGAAGTTTAAGAGATGGTTAGATAGTCATAAATCAAGAGTCAGCTGTCCAATAATAGTAGGATGTGGAGTGACCAAGTGAACAAAACCAGGGCTACCTAGCCTACTACTGTCACTGTGTGCTTGTAATAAATTCTTAGGCTAGAATGCTAGAGTAGATGGCTAGGTACAGTAAAAAATAGGACTAGTGATGAGATGAAAATCATTTTTACTACTCCTGAAACCAACAACGGTAATCACTGCATCAAATGGACTCTCCGGCATTGCTTACAGGTGGCCAGCGACATGTTTGGCAGATCTGTCATGTAAACGTCCAGGACGGGACCAACTTAGTTCTACACTTTTACTTCATGGACAAACCGGATATGAACGAACGGTGTTGAGAGCAATACTATCGAAAACTCATTAATAAACAAAGATAGTTTGAATATAATAAATGTATACCTCATATATGTTTGAGTCGAGGGCATCCAATCATTATAGTATTAAAAATGTCTTATGAAATGATATCGGTAGAGTGTTTCATATTATTATGATACTTTATACCGTGTAAATTAAGAATTTGATCATTTATCTAGAATTTCTCCAATGTATTGTTAAAACAATAATGCAATGTATACTCGAATCTATCCTTTCCTTTATCTTATTCCTTGGTTAAGTGGGTACATGATGATGTATAAGTTGAAGTCTCGAAGCTATGAATCTACCAAAGAAAAGTTTGATCCTTCTCAACCATGGATGGAAATTCCAATTTAGCAAAAGGACAATTAGAAACTCCACATCAAAGTCCTAAATCCACCCGTGCAACAATAAATAAAATATTGCCAGTATCAAACCTATAGTAAAAACAAAAAAACAAAGATAAAATATTAAGATTACCAAAATAAAATTAAGAAAAAGAAAAAGATATTGAAAATTCATAAAATCTCTTAGTGGACCAGCGTTTATTTAATTTTGATTTAAATGTAAATCGACCTTTATTGTTAAAGGTCAAATTTTTATTTAATTTTATTATTATTTTCATAAATTAATCTTAAATATCACCGGATTTTAAAAAAAAATATAGTATTAAAATACTATATTTACTCTACTATTTTAATGTAATTTATCTAAATATTTTCAAGAATGTATTTAAAATTAATTTATGATTAAAAAAATGATCAAAGATCCATCATACTGGAAAACATTTGAATGAACTTAGAAATTTATTATGTTGATCTAAGACGTATATTTGTTAACAAACTATTATTAAAAATAAGAACAAATCGGAATAATAATATTTATCAGTACATTTTAATCTATTTAAAATACTCCGTAGCATATATAATTGGTGGTGACTGGTGAGTGAGTGACAATAAAATTTAGGCTTGAGTTCTCCATTCACATCCATTTCCTTCCCTCACACTCACACTCACACCACAACAGATCAACAGTTTTCATTCAGTAAACAAAACAACAACCCACATAGATTTCAGCTACTTTTCCATATATGGATAAACATAAACAACAAACATAACACACATAAACATAACCAGTCCACTATTCAAACCAAACCATCTCAATTTCTGTTTGTCTCAACAAATTTTACTCCCCATCCCAGTTTTTTTTGTAAAGAGTAAAAATGATAAAAGGTTTATCAAAGCCCATATCTAGTCCAGGCAGAGCCGCCGCGGCATCAGAAAAGTCATTCCCACCCCCATTATTGCGATTCTTACGGAGCAATGTCGGAAGCAGGAGCAGAGGCCGTTCTCGCTCTAGCCCTATGTTCAGTTACCTCCGCAGCACCACCACCAGAAAGACCACCAATTCAAACGCCGCCGTTCTAGAGACCACCCAAGAGCCTTCTTCTCCTAAAGTCACTTGCATTGGTCAGGTCAGGGTTCGCCGCTCTAAGAAACCAACCTCCACCTCCGCCGCCGTCAAACGCCGCCGGAGGAAGAACCGGTCGTGTTGTATGAGGCTTCGGGTGAAGAATAGATTACCACAGTTTAGGAGGCTTTTCAGGAAATGGTGTTTGTTTTTCAGGTTTGGGTATTGTAAGAAAGTGGATGATGTGGCTGAGGAGGATTCTGTTGGTTTTGCTGATCAGAAGAATAGGAAAGTGGACAAGGGTAAAATTGGTAGTTTCTGCAATAATAGTAATACTAAGGATACTAGTAGTTGCAGTTTTGGTAGTGAGACGACAAGTGAAGTGGTTAGTAGTAATGATTGTAAAAGAAGGGCTTCTGTTGATTCTTCTTCCTGTTTGATGATTGATTCTTCTTCTTCACCTCCCAAAAATGCTCTCTTGTTGACCAGATGCAGATCTGCTCCTTACAGATCTTCTTCCTTGAGAGGTAGGTTCTGGATTGAAGATGAATTTCATAATCTTGAGGCTAAATCCCAACAACTGGACGATAAGGAGGAGCTACAAGTAGTTGATGATAAAGAAGAAATGCCAAGAATTAGTGAAGAAATGCCAAGAATAAGTGAAGAAAAGCCAAGAATTAGTGAAGAAAAGCCAATGCCAACAACTAGTGAAGAAGAAAGGAGCAGCAAAGAGTTGTTGGAAGAAGAAGAAGAAGAAGAAGAAGAAGAAGAAGAAGAAGAAGA
Source organism: Plantago ovata (assembly GCA_028274465.1). Classification (NCBI taxonomy): domain Eukaryota; kingdom Viridiplantae; phylum Streptophyta; class Magnoliopsida; order Lamiales; family Plantaginaceae; genus Plantago; species Plantago ovata. The sequence continues at coordinate 29,970,662 of CM051455.1, read as the reverse complement.
AGAAGAAACAGAGAATAAAGGAGGAGCAGATGAAGAAGAAATTGCAGTAGGAGTAGTAAAACAACAAGTACAGCAGCAGCATCCTTTGTTGCTTACAAGGTGTAAATCAGAACCTGCAACAACAGGGGAAAGGCTTCTGGTTCTGGGTGTGAATCCACAAGGGCATAATAGTAAAACTAGTTTCTGGAGACATAGGAGGTTGGGAAATGCTGTTGTTGAGCCTTGTTCTTCACATCCAAATTCATAACCCATGTTCATTTTCTTGTTATTACTATGTTTATTGTTACTATTAATACTATTATTACTATTACTGCCAACGTTTTTTAGTTGTTGTTTTGTGTGATGCTGGGATTTTTTTGGGAAATTAAACTTGTACACTACATGACTATAGAAGAAAGTTTTTCTACTATTTTGCTGTAATTTCAGAATAACATATATAGGCTGCTGCTGTTTTCTATAGATTGATGATCACTTGGATTCGATGAATGCTTTATGTGAGATACTGTCTTTGTCTTCTTGGCTTGAGGGGTTTCAACAATTCAACTAATGTGGCTATGATACATATACACTTGGATTTTGTATGCGGATTTCTCCGTAACATGACATAGATTATAAATCGGTCTGAACTATTGATATCCTGTACATTGGTTTACCTCTCCAAATCTATATTTAACCGGGTCTGACCCGGTCTTTATTATTGTATACAGTATGTACGTAATTTTTTTTAAAAAAATCTAATATTGTAGATATTGAGGTTCCACCCGGGCTGACGGGCGGGACCGCGGGGGTTTAAACATGGGGTTTGTGGGAGAACTGGGAAGGATCTTAATGGGGGATGGAATTTTATTTAGTACTCTACTAATACTGTATTTAATTTATAAAACAAAATATTAATATTAGGGGGTGGTGGTGTCATGTGTGGTGGTCCATACATTAACTTGAGTTGAGAGGCGTACACTGAAAGATGTTGGACACGACACGACAGAAGCTAAAAGCTTGAAATGAAATGTGTTTTCATCTACTATTTCCTCAGTTCTATGGCTATCTTAGCCTAGGCTTAACTATGGTTCGGATCGGATTGCTCGAGAGGTATTTAAGCCGAGTTTAAACCTAACATAAATCTCGTTCTACTAATGAGTTAAGTCTGACTCGGTTCGAGTATACTCGTTAATACTCTTCAAAGCTCGTGGGAATTAATATTTATACGATTATCGGGGATTTTGGCCACTATGCTACCACTTGCACTATCACAGTCAATTTAGATACATTATTTTAATTTTAATAAGGGGAGAGAGAGGTGAATAATATAGAAAATTTTAAAATGCGAAGATAGTTGATGAAAATGGGAAGATAAAATATTTAAAGAGTGAGAGAGACTCCCTAATTTAGCGTCAAATAAGAAAGGCTAAATTAGACGGGGGCTTACCTCTCTAAAGTGAGTGTCAAACATGTTGTTGGTACGTTGTATGCCGGATGTTTGGGAAATGATTATTAGACATAATTTTTTCATTTAAATCGTTGTTCCGTAATTGACACTTTAATTTTTTCTGGATCTAAAAATCAGTATTATTTCTGATTTCGAAAAATCTATACTTTAATATTCAAAATTAAATTTTCACACATCATCCTTGTACTTCTACCTCTCAACTCCTCATATTATTTACACACTTCTGTCTCTCAACTCCTTACATCATAAGTAAGATCCTTTTCTCTTCGTCTGAAAACTCATTATTTTCAATTCAGTTCAGTTCAATACAATCCTCTTCATATTTATTCAGTTCAGTTCAATTCTGTTCAGTTCAATTCAAATTTGCTTAGTTGTATTTTATAATACAAATAAATTTAGTTCAATTCTGTTAAGTTCTGTTCAGTTATGTTTCAGACGAAAATAACAGTTTGTAAATCAGTAACTATCCCTATGTTTGTAAGCTTAGCAGCCTCACCATACCACTGTAGCTCATTGAATGACTCTGCATACGCACCATAGGTAGAATCTCTAGCCGACTGCAGCGATCTCCATGCTATATTATATGGCAGGGTAAGCCCCGAGTATGAGGCCATCAAGTTTTTAACATCCATTCCTCCAACTGTTGGATCCTTCTTCAAAAATTTCATCATCTTTAGTGAAGATGTTGTCCTGTTTGGAGGATCAATCTGGTAATGAATTTTGGTTTGTTCAATGGACAGTGATATAGGGAGGAAATATTTCAACTTAAACTGCTACTCTATTCACCGTGTTAAGGTCCTTTTCGTCATTTCACATAGATAAAGTTGGTCTGCTGGTAAATGGCCCCTAAGTGTGCGTTTGGTTGAAGGGATTTAGGAGGAATTTGGGACGTTTTTTGATCAAATCCCTCGAAAACCCTTGTTTGGTAGCAAATATGAAGCCCGTCGGGCCAGGGATTTGTCAAATCCCTCCCCATGAGGGCTCTCGTCTTTTAGTGCATTTCAAATACTATGTAGGAGTAGGTATTTTGAGGGATTTCAATTTGAGGGATTTGGGCATTAGATAATTTTACATTTATGCCACCGTGATTAGTCAAGATTAACTGAAAAACCACAACCAGACAACAGACGTGTTCATACAAGAAAGCGACGCCACCGTATATTTTAAAACGGTCCTATCTTGAAAAATAAAAATGCAAAAAATAAATAAAAATCGTCAACAACTTTATTTTTTCGAGATCTATAAATAGAGACCACTCTTGGCTCTGTTTGGAGCACCCCATCTCCGGATCCTATTTCTCTCTTAGTTAAACTTAAAGAATTCAAAAATATATTTCATATCAATATTAGAGTTCATATTAGCAATTCTGAATTTCTTCTAGTTGGATTCCCCGAAAAAAGGTGTACCTTTCCTTACGAGAATCCACCTAGAAGAACTTCAGAGTTAAGCATGTTTGCTTTGGAGCAATTCTAGGATTGGTAACCTGTTAGGAAGTTTCCAGTGCGTGCACAAGTGAAGACAGAGTGCGCGGATTAGAACTTGTGTTGGTCTGTGGGACCAGTATATCACCCTGGAGAGCGCCCATGAGTAACCTCGTCGGACCGTTGGGTGGGTCGTGTCATTACAAGATGATGTACGAGGGGGTGGTTGAGCCATTTGTGAAGATTTAGCGGGTGGTTTTGCAAGGGATCTAGCGGTCCCATGATGCAGGGCCTCATGTGGTCTGTATCTCCAAACAAACACAAATTTCATGAATCCCTTGTCCTGTTGCAGAACGACAAGGGCGTGGAAGTTATCTCCAAACAGGACAGGGGATTCATGAGAAGGTAGCCAAGAAAAAGGGAATGTCGTTCAAGAAAACTAGTATGTATCGTATAGTCGTAAGCCCATTGCGGGATAGGAACGCGCTGCGAAATGCCTGCCATTCCATTTTTAATCACTTCTGCCTTTGATGATACAGTTTGTATGGCACTTTTGTATGCTACTACCATTGTATTTGTCATAATTATGTTTAATTTGGCTAATTACTACATTTCTGCTGCTGGTGGACGAATGAACTCTCTGTTTATTTATTTTATATTGTCTAATGGGTGGTTTAATTGACTAAATTTCTATATTGTTTGTTATAAATACGTCTATTTTTTATTTAATCCATAAATTAGTTTATTTCCCTCTGAAAATTGAGCTCCATGTTGGGTTTGAGAGGGAAATTTTGAAAATGCTAATTTTACTATTAAACCCTTATCAGGTAGCACAAAATAATTCAACTAAAAGGGTACCATTGTAATTTCAATTTGGTAGTTATAACTACCTAGCACTATTTACGAAATGCCTAATGCGGAGTTCGAAATACGTTACAAATCCCTCTACAACCAAACAAGGGATTTGTTTCAAATCCCTCAAAATCTCTTTTTGAAATCCCTCAAACCAAACAACTATAGGAGGGATTTGCTACACACAAATCCCTCCAATAGCCCATTTGTTTGAATGGGCTCAAATCCCTCATAAAAAATGTCCAAATCCCTCATTGGAAACCAAACATGCACTAACTGAATGAAATTGGGAACTTGGTATTTTTTTGCAAAAAAATGACCCCAAAAATATGATCCAATCTAAGATCTATCTATTGTTTGTTGTTTTGCTTAAGATGAGCTGGGCCTATTCGTAGTGGGCTCAACTGGACTTTTAGAGGAGGAGATAACATTTGCTTAACACGGCCCTGACCAGAACCCCCAAATGTACCCCAACTTCTAATTATAGACTTATAGCAAACCATAGAAGTAGTATTTTTTAAATTCATCAAACAAACTTCATTTCAAATTTTTTGGTAAATAAGTGCTCTATTGTTGTGGCCAAAGAAGAGTTGAGAGATGCCTTCCCAAGAACCACAACTGATAGAGGAAATTAAGTTATATCACCGGCTACATCCAATCTTAATTACCTACACGTATCGGTTATTCCACTTCATCTCAGTGCCGGCTGACCGCACATGGCCTCCTATTTTTGGGCCCCTATTTTCTATCAATTAGTCCAATAAATATGATTCGAATTAAAAAAGAAATACTATGATTTTTTTATTAAATAATATGAAAATTCAATCTACTTAAGTACTCCCATGTCCCTTCAGTATTCTACATTTGCTCTTTTCGCCATTTTTAATGATAATGTATTAGATAATTTGTTTGATATTGATATTTTATTCTTAATATTTGATGTGGAGTTCATAACTGCAAAAGTGTAATTGTAATGAGTAAAGTATTTGAAGAAATGAGGTCTATAGTTGAAAAATGAATAGATTTTTTTTTTTAAATCAAACTGATTCATAAATAAAACTATTTAAAGGTTACAAACATTGTTCCTAATACTTCTACTAAAAGTCTTATTATCCTAATCTATTACATTTTTAATCCACCGTGGGCAAGAGTCCCACACAAAATAAAAGCATTGATTCGTATCTTCATTTCCAAGTCTTTGCGGATCACCAAAAGTTAGCTTGCTTGCTTCTTTTGCGATTGTGTCAGCTACTTGGTTGCATTCTCTATAAACAAATTGGATCTTGACTTCTTCCATTTCTTCCATTCTTTTGACCGCTTCCTTCAACAAAATTTGTTGGATTGGTGTTGCTATCTCTGGACTGCACAAACAGTTTATGAGAACTTTTGAATCTGTTTGTATAATCACCCTTTTTAGGTCTAAGTTTGTGCACATATTTATGCCAATCTTTAGGCCATAAAATTCCGTAGTGTTGTGATCAGTTCTTCCCACGAACGTTGCAGCAGCGTTAACAAATTTTCCATTCTCATCTCTTATGATGCATCCAGCTCCTGCTTGTCCAGGTTCTTGTAAGACAGAACCATCTATATTAACACAGTGAAATCCGGTATGTGGTGGATTCCATTTATAGGGAATTTCACCTACTTTTTGTACTATTTTCGTGTTGATACTGTTTTTTGTATGATTTATCATTTCCAAGAGTTGCCTCTTAAACTGATAATCATTCAATGTTTTTCCCCTGAAAATTTTGTCATTTCTAGATTTCCATACCATCCAACAAAATAGGAGAGCATTGATTTGTTCTTCTGAATTTTGTTGTGTATGAAAAATTATATGAAAAATTGTATGAAAAATGAATAGATGAGATTGTGAGGTAGTTGTCAAGTTATGAAATAGAACAAATTGAGTGGAAGCCAAGACGGAAAGAGTAACGAAATTATGGTACGGAAAGTCGGAGTAACTCGTTATTATGTAAGAAAAAACATATTAGAAGAAAAAAAATTGCAATGACAATAAATACTACTACCTCCGTCCAGGTCAAAGCTTTCTGTTTCGTTTTGTTGACTTATGTTCGACCGAAAATTACTTATAAATCATATAGGAGAAAAAAATGAAAAAAATTATATTAAAATAGTACAAATATCAAACTAGTTTATAATAATTTTTCTAAATTTTTTATTCGATGTGATTTAGAAGTAATTTACGACCGAAAAATGGTCAACAAAACGAAATGGGAAACATTTGACTGGACGGAAGTAGTACTATTCATTAATAAAAAAAACAGAAAATTACATAAAAGAACCACTCTAGAGCACCTAATTCCTAAAACAACCACTTTAAAAAACATCTTACAAAAAAGGCCATTCTATTTTTATGGTGCCCTAAAATACAAGTAGTCTTACAAAAAAGGCCATTCTATTTTTATGGTGCCCTAAAATACAAGTAGTCTTACAAAAAAGGCCATTCTATTTTTTATGGTGCCCTAAAATACAAGTAGTCTTACAAAAAAGACCATTCTATTTTTTGGTGCCCTAGAATCTAATGAAACTAGTATTTTGCCGTTGAAACTAGCATTTGTGTTGCCGAAACTAATTAAACTAGCATCAATCTAATGAACTAACATTTTGTGTGTCACTTGTGATGCTGAAACTAATGAAACTAGCATTCGTGTTTGCCGAAATTAATAAAACTAGCACTTGTATTGAAACTAGCATTTTGTTGCTGAAACTAGCTTTAATTGTTGCTGAAACTAGCACTTATGATGCTGAAACCTAATGAAACTAGCATTTTGTCGTTGAAACTAGAAGTTGTGATGCTGACAATAACGCAAATAGCTTTTTGACTTGCCAAAATTAATGAAACTAGCATTTTTTTTTGCTGAAACTGGCATTTTTTTCCTGAAACTAGCACTCATGATGTTGAAACTAATAAAATTAACTTTTTGTTGTTGAAAACTAACAGTTGTGATGTTGAAACTAATGAAACTAGTATTTTTGTTGATGAAACTAGCAATTATGATAGTGAAATTAATGAAAGTAGCATTTTTGTTGATGAAACTAGCAATTATGATGGTGAAATTAATGAAACTAGCATTTTTGTTGATGAAACTAGCAATTATGATGGTGAAACTAATGAAACTAGCATTTTTGTTGATGAAACTAGTATTTTTGTTGTTGAAACTAATAAAACTAACATTTTTGTAGTTGCATTAATAAAACTAACAATGGAGTGATGATGTAACTAGCATTTTTGTTAATGAAACTAGCATCAAACTATTGAAACTAACACTTATAATGTTGAAAACTAATGAAACTAGCATTTTGTCGTTGAAACTAGCAGTTGTGATGCTGAAACTAATGAAACTAGCATTTTGTGTTGATGAAACTAGCTTTTTTGTTGCTGAAACCAACAATTATGATGCTCAAATTATTGAAACTAGCATTTATTATGCTGAAAACTAATGAAACTAGCATTTTGCTGTTGAAACTAGCACTTGTGATGCTGAAACTAATGAAACTAGCATTTGTGCTGATGAAACTAGCTTTTTTGTTGCGGAAACCAGCACTTATAATGTTCAAACTATTGAAAATATCATTTTTGTTGTTGAAACTAATGAAATTATTTTTGTATGATGTTGACACTAGCATTAACAGTTAGTTTCATATAGTTTCAGCTAGTTTATGAAATTAGCTTTTTGTCTGAAACTAGTTTATGAAACTAAATTTTATGTGTTGAAACTAATATGAAACTAGCATTTGTGTTGCTGAAACTAGCACACGTGATGCTAACACTAATGAAACTAGCATTTTGTGTTGATGAAACTAGCACTTGTGATGCTGAAACTAGCATTTGCGTTGCCGAAACTAATGAAACTAACATTTATGTTGCTGAAACTAGCATTTTGTTGTTGAAACTAATAAAACTAGCACTTGTATTGAAACTAGCATTTTGTTGCTGAAACTAGCTTTAATTGTTGCTGAAACTAGCACTGAAACTAGCAGAAAATGGAATGAAACTAGCAAGAAATGAAATGAAACTAGCAGAAATGGAATGAAACTAGGCGAAATCAAATGATCAACCACCGAAACTAGCATAGAACAAATGATCATGGACCGAAACTAGTCGAAATCAAAGTTTCAAGCACCGAAACTAGCATAGAACAAACGATCATGGACCGAAACTAGGTGAAATGAAAGTATCATGCACCGAAACTAGTCGAAATGAAAGGTTCGAGCACCGAAACTAGGTGAAATGAAAGTATCAAGCACCGAAACTAGCCGCTGAAACTAGTATAATTCAACTGAAACTAGCAGGAAAAATACATAAATAAACCAATGACAAAATTAATAAAAGATTACTTCTAGCTTTAAGCAACTGGTCTAATATAACTTAGTTCAGATTAACTTTACAGATATTATTATAATTAATCAAGTAATAATTATAGCAATAAGTAGACAAATTTTAGTTAATTATTGCTGATACAGGGACACGAGATTTACCAAAAAGATTCCAAGTCAAAACCAAAAGCGGCCTTAATTTACAACTATATAAACTACATATAAGTATGTACTTGTATGGCTAAACAAACGGTACCACTCGATTGAACAGGATGGAGGAGCTATAAATGAGCGAGCATTTGATAATTGATTTATTAAGATGACTTTTTTTGTAATTAATGTTGCTTATTGATTTATTTATGTATTTTTCCCTAAAAAAAATGTTTTATTTTATTTAGGCATCGTACAAAAATCTTGCACATGACGCTCAAGATCTCTGAGACGGCCCTACATCTCTTCCATAACAAGTACACATAATTGGGCACGCAGAAGGCATGAATGAGTATTGAGGAAACCTCTTACCCATCTCACCTTCATACACTATTCTCAAATTATAAGTTCTAATAACTATTGTCAATAATCTCAGGTTACTATACCGATCATCGATTCCACATTGATCACTGTAATTACTAATTAGGTCGATTGAGTTGTTGAGTTGCTTGTTTGATGATATATAAACTTCGATCACAAATAATCCCTGGCATATAGTTACTAACTTTTAGACCTATTGTGTCATAATCACAAATAAAATTTTAAAAAATGGAAAACATAATTAAAATTAAGTAATGTAATGAAGAAATTGGTTGAAATATGCAGTTGGGTGTATTCACTCATATACCCTGGCATATAGCTAACGTTTTAATCGAATTAATGGCTTCACAATGACAAGAAATAATGAATTAATGGAGTATTGTATAATTAATAAAGCAGCATGAACTTATTCAAGTCGGCAAATTCTTATTACTACTTTGTCGGGAAATATAATATTCAAGGCTAAATAAACAGGCTTGCTAGCTAGCTTGCTTCATAAATGTCGTAACATGCACCATGCCTTTGGGGTCCCAAAATTAATTAGTACTACGTAATTAGTACTGTGTTATTGTTAATTAGCTAGGTATACCATGTGTTTAATAGTAATCTTCTTAACACTACTAAATCATACGCTAGTCTAGTATATGTATATTGAGAATGTCACTTGGCCATTACAAGATATTTGATGCTAAAAGTTTAGTTTTCATAAATAATTTCAAGACCATTGAAGAAAAGCTTGAGCAAAATAATCCAAAAAGGTGATGGCCTGATGGGGGTATTAATAAGCCTCCATTCCATGATGTTGTTTGTGTATTCAGAAAATTGCAAAAGAGATGGGGTTTGATCACAGAAAATAACAAAACACAAAACTGAAAGGCAATGGGATATGATAACCCCTGGACATGGTGATGTAAAGTCCAGCCAAAGGACACACATATGCCTCTGTCCATCCACCATACGACAAACACAAGCCTCATTTTTGGATTTGGTTTACTTGTTCTATTATTATTTCCACTCATGTATATAATCCAATACTATAATACTTCAAATTCTCATAAACATGGTATTAATGTCGGTCAAAAACTAAAATAAAAATGGTACTAATCCATTTGGAACTACATGTCATTCAGAAGTACAGAGCCTCCTAGGGCAACTATCACATAGCATTTGGAACTCATCCAAGAGCCCCCCTTCTCCTATTCCAATTTAACGGGTCACATTTGGAATTAATTTACTCATATCACACTCAAACTTAGCCTATCACCACCCATTCACCTCCCAATTCCTTCCTTAAATTACTGCTCCATAAATTATTGGTTCGAAACGTACTGTTGAACATTACAGTCTTTCCTAGCTAGCCTGATGCAAAAGATTTAGAGATAATCTTCGAAAAATAATTACATCATGACAACGACAACGTAACCCTTACTAAGTTTTGGTAGTAGATCAACTATCGTGTTATATTCTCGATAAACAAAGGATATCTCCCGCTATTCACATGTTGCAGCAGTCTTCCAAATCCTGGATGATGTTCCTATGCATCCATGCTGGTTCATGTATCATGTATATATCGCGATCCTGTTTAAACAAAATGCCACATAATTTTAGTCAGTTTGAAGCATAAGAGAGGAGATTAAGAGTTTGACACTCTGTTCAAGCCTAAATTTAGTTGTAAATGATGGATGTAATATAGTTGATTGCAGTGGCGAATCTAGAAGTAGTTTTCAAGGAGGTCAAAATGGGGGGGGGGGGGGTCCAGCACTGGACCCCCAGTGGCTCCGCCACCGGTTGATTGTGCTCGAACATTATAATGTAGTTTTTTAAAAGAGAAAGAAAAAGGGAAACAAAGTGTGGGATCTTGAAATTGACTCAAAATCGTTTTTTTTTTGGTAATTCGTCATAATACTTGTGATTGATCATGTGTTCTCCGGAGATACTTGACATAGAAAGGGAAAGAAGATCGCGCTCACGCAAATTCAAAACAATAAAGAAGAAGAAAATGAAAGAAACGGATAAAATTTACATGTTTTATCTTTAAGAAATATTTCAGATACTAACATATGCTAAATGTTTCCCACTGTGACTTAGCCAAGCTAGACGAGTTATGGTAGAAATTCCAACATAAATGTTTGAAACCAACATGCCGATCGAGTGCCAACTAATAAAATCAATCAATTGCTGTGCAGATGGTGACTAATTGATGATGTCCAAAAGCTTCAATTCCATCCACTCTCATAATGGTACCCCTCAATTCATTCTTACGCCTCTACTATTTATAAATAGTATCATCTCTCACAATTAAAATCATTCATTCACTTCATCATACACAAGTTCCATATATAATATTTCCACTTTCAGTTTGGTACTATTTGCCATGGAAATGAAAGCTACTAGTGTCTTTGCCATTATGCTACTCATTCTCCTCGCTCTACCTTGCTTTTCCACAGGTTCTTTTCTCAATTCGTTCATTAATTTTACTCATTCATACACTAAGTTAGTTCGTACTACTTGTAAATCAATAAGTTTGTAGTTACTTCCCAACATTATTAATTGGGCATATCTACCTATGAAAGTTTTGTTGGACATTATCATACTACCTAATACCTTACGAAACTTCAAAGTAATTCCAATTATTTCGCAAAACAATTTCAGTGGTTGTCCTAGTTCAAATCCATGTCTTTGAAGACTTGATTTTCCTAAATAAGAGAACAGCTCATTAGTATAAATTAGATGAATGTTTCAAACTTTAATAGTTGATGTATGCAGTATGTCAGTATGATCTTTCTTCATATATGATTTTTGCTGTGAATCTCAGAATGCCAGGGAAGTCCAAAGCTCATAGTAGATGACTTGAGTTGTATAAAATCATGATGAACACATGTTTTGTATTTTTAAAACTTTCGATGTTTAGAGAATTGTTTGAAATTTCTCATAATATGTCATGGATTGAAATGACAAATTCATAGAACAAGAAACCAAATATTGTGGCTCTGTTTAGGGGACGAATTCTTAAACTATAGAAAATGCTGCATGTAACTTTTTCTAGAAATTTTTTAGAGGAATGCCCCACCATGCACACCCCTATATCCACTGTGGCGTCAAATAATTTTGTGAATTGTTTCTGTAGGGAGGTTGAGTATAGGAAAAATGGACTCCGAGGTATATGTCATCGACTACAGAGGCCCAGAGACTCATACCTATTTTCCACCACCGGACCGAAACAAGGGTAGGCCCAAATTATACGGGAAGACTAGAAAGGCCCACCACGACTCCAAGGTTCCCCAAGCTGATACTAGTGTGAACCATAACAAGAAAAATAATTCTCAGGTAATCATCTCATCTCCTTTCCCTTCGTCTTCAAATCAACTTCCTTTTATAACACTGCGTTAATTATAATTGTTTAAACAAAACTTCTATTTCAGGTCAAGAAAATTCATATGTTGTGAAGTTTATTGCAACGGAGGCCAATTCAGTAGAAGGAAGATATTCCGCAGTATCGATTGTTCATTATTTTTTATGTAATTTAAAAAGGTGTTTATAAAATATGATAAGCTGTAGCACCATACTTGTACACTACCATATGGTCATGAAGAGTATTTACTCGGTTCAAGTTCTTGGACTTATTTAACTCTGAAAAGTTGAAACAGTCCACTCAAAATTGAAACAGAACTGTCGGCAATTCTATCTTAGCAGATCATAGTATTATCACCATACCAGTGAGAATCCTATCTTAACGACAAGGGGAGTTAAGTATTCCATAGAGGAAACACCATTACACACATAAGAAGACAATTCGAGGTTATGTCATTAACATCAGAACTAATGTACCGAAAACAAACAAGCTACAGGTACGCAATAAAAATGCACTCTTTAACCTCAGTCCTACAGTAATGCAAAGATAACAATAAATCCTGGACAACTTTAAACAGAACTCAGAAGCAACAGCTCCGCTTGTACGCACAAAACTCCTCATACTTATTCTCCTGGTGCTGTTACACCTTTCTTGAGTCTCTCCTTCTTCATCTTCTTCTTTGAGATCGGTTTCTTTTTCCTTGGAGGAAGTGTTTTTTGGGCATATGTGTAGAGCACATAATTTCCAATGAGGAATGTTAACACCAGCCCACCAATAACAAGTAGGACAATCAATCCTGGGTTGAATCCTTGTGGATTAGGTTTAGCGTCCTGCGTTAGAGGTATATTTAGATCCAGCAGATAAGTATTAAGAAAGCGTAAAAAGTTGGTCACAATTCACAAGTTAGATAGGGCCAGAAAGAGAACATAAAACATAGTTGGTAATTGCAAGACCACAAAACTTTTCCTAGTTTGCATTTAGTGCACAGCAGGTATAAACCGTAGAATCATGTATGGATGCCTCGGGAAAAAAGTTCCTCGTGTAAGAATATCAAACTACATTTACAAACTAACATTGCACACCATGCGCCACGGCCATGCCCTTCCTCAGTTCTCATAACAGACTACACAACTAATTTAGTACCCTCACATAACTGAAAACTATGCAAATATACATGACCTGTCACATTAGTGCAATGGTGCTTTAACATGACGCAGGAAAGAGACCAAGTGACAAGGACGTACGAGTAAGGTATTCTGCAGCATACGTTTGTTTGGAGTTTGTAGATAAGGTTAGCTAAATATAAGATGTATCACTTTTGAAAGGAAACTTTCATAGTCTGGACAATAGATGGGCTGGATTAAGAAAAGAATCTATATGCGGGTAATACAATCTAACAGGTGTAGATATTCAAATACAGGGTAACAACTAGTTGAACTAAAGTTACCTGGCATATTCTTAACTTGCAAACCACACATGAAGTAAAAGGAGGTTCTCAATTTGCATAGTCTATCAATGTGAGATAAGAAAGTGCATAAAGAGGTATTAGCAGGAAAAACGACTACTGTTAAGCAGGGGATATCATGAATTGGATAATCAAGTTAAGCAGGGGATATCATGAATTGTTAGGGGGCAGTGTTTTAAGGAATTAGCAGTAAAAACGACTACTGTTCAAATGGTTTCTAAGGTATAAAGAGTAAAATGGAAAAAATAGCTATTAAAAGAAACATGTTTCCAAGACTTGCTCGGGATTAAAACAGGAACTTGAAAACACTAAAAACAAAAATCATGTATCTTGGAAACTTAGTATAACAAATAAATTTCTAAGCTTCAAGTTCAAGATGAGGATGAAGATTATAATGCTCATGAAACGTGCAACAGTTATCAACATAGTCAGGCAATGAATGTCGATGAGATCCAATAGTAGATCAACTGACTGGAATGTAATGTGGACTCTGATAGGTTTTCTTCTCCACAATCTCACATAACAAACTAAACTAGGATGGAACTATCAATAACAATTTCCAAATCATGGACGCAGACACACACTTGGGCATTATCAGTTCGTTTGGCAAACCCAGGCAACAGATGAGACTTAGATTTACAACACTCTGATTTCCTGAACTAGGATCAGGCCCTAAAATATCCGTAAGCTCTATCAAAACAACGAAAACTTACACCAAATAAGCAATAAACAAAACCTCAAGTCTTTTCCTGTATCTCGCAGCTATGTCACGAGAATACTTTAGTTTGCAAAGCTAGATAGATAGCTAATTAATCAACTTAACATTATACAATGGAGCTTAAATTTACACAGGAACAACCAAAAACTATCATCCAACCAAAGGTGTCGTCAAACATCACATTATCAATGTAACACCACAGAATCAAATTTTAGTATTCTAGACAAGGAAAATAAATTGCATGCAATAAAAAACACATCAGCCACTTAAATCCGAGATCATTCAAAACAAACCATCATAGATTCCAGCAATTACGCAAAATATCAAAAGGGAGATAAACACCAGTAAAAAAAACCTAGATCACATGATAGAACTAAATCATCACGAAAGAGAGATAGATCTTAAGTCAAAAACAGAGAGAGGCCCATGAGGAAATACCATTGATCAAACAAGATGAGTATTGACCTTCAAACTTCGCTTGGATTGCAGTTGCCTGGTGGAATCGGGAAGAGGATTTAAGAAAACAAAATTACAGTGACCAAATAGTGCCAAGGTCTTAAATCGATCGAGAAGTCTCTAGCTGCGTCATTATACGTGTCTACATCCACTTATAAGATGACATGTGGAATTAAAGATTCAGAGTTATGGTACACCTCGAGTCCTCGACTACCTGCACCGCGGTAAAATTATGGATATTATTATTTTATTAAATAATATATTAAAATAAATGTATTGAATGTATAATTTTTACATAATGACTTCAAACGTAATAGAAAATAATTAATTGATTAATTAAAGTTAATATAAATGGTGTGCTATAAATGTATACGAGTATAGTTTTTGTGGTTATGCAATTAATAGTTTTGAATTGAACTATATTAGGCATACGAAAAGTATTCTCCCAATGAGTTAAGAACCATCAGATACATCTCTAAACTTTAGAAACATTCAACTTCAAAATATGCAATGCATCTTTTTCGCATGCTAATTGGTATTCTTCATCAGTTGAATATATTGTCAAGTGTTTCATATAAACATTCTAGTTTCATAATATGATGTTTTTAGTTATTTTTATCGTATGGTTTAAGAATAATTTAAAGTCAAAATGACCATCGAAAAAGTTAACAAAATCAAGTGCTACATTTATTATTGGACGGAGGAAGTATGTCTTTTTTTATAAGAACATATCATGGTTATTTTTAACATTAAGTATAATACGTCATACAATTTTATGTTAAAGAAAAATTGAAGAAGAGAATAAATAAAAAAGAAAAAAATTACGTCAATAAGATTCGAACCCAACACCTTCAACTGAAAAATGATACAAGTAATAGAGAAAAATTACGCCAACAAGATTCGAACCAAACACCTTCAATAAAAATAATAATATAAATAATGGAGAAAAATCACGCCAACAGGATTCGAACCCTACGGGTGACATGCGCACCAGATTGAAATTGGATAAGCAAGATCAACGGATTAAAATTGATTGGTAGTTCAATCAATTGGGTAAATCAATCGACTTATTATATTACTTTAATACTTTAATAATAATCTAGTTCGCGTAGTTCCAAATCGCGATCGAAATTTTAAGCAATAGTGTAAAACATTTTTAATTATTTTTTAAGAAATGTTATACTATATGCACTAATTTTTTAATTTTTTTTATTTTTTGCATGTAAAGGGTCAAGTACAGAATACAAGGGACATTTTCCAAGACGAAGCAAACAGTTTATCGCTAAACTATCAACAAAGATCAGTGAAACTACCGGGCTAAGGATACAAGAGCTCTAATCTAGGATCATTACTCTTAAGTCAAAACCAAGAACAACAATCCTATTACAATTCCAGGTACATAACCAGATATCAAATAGACCAGAATCTACAAATCGGCAGATAATGTCCACTTCTCTTCCAACTCCAGGTATCAACCTGTGATCGTACTCACCAGACACCATCAGGTTGCCCAAAACAGTAGGTAGTTTTGCTTCTTCATTGACCCATACTATTTCAGGAGGAGAGGAGATAGATTATAGAGGAAGAGAGACTTACTCCTGTTGTACAAGAAATTGCACCATCAATCAAACCTGCTCCCACAAACTATACAGAGGGAAGAGGCAAAAATTACCTAATCATGTAAAAAAACACAAACTGCAACTAGGACTACACAATGTTAGTCCCTGTGAAGTACCAATTCCAAGTAAGCAAGACGAGCCAAGTTTTTCAGTTACTTGTCAAACAAACCTATTATTCTGCTTACCGCACTCTTGCCGAATCTTAACAATCAAATCACTAGCCAAGTTCTTACACAATTGTTGAGGTGAAACAGCTTTCCCTTCAAAGACCTGCAAATTTCTCATGCGCCAAATACCAACAAGAACACTACCAAACGCGGTTGCTCTAACATGACTAGTCTTTGCTTCAGAAGAACAAAATTTGTCAACCCAAACATTTAACTGTAAATCATGACATCTATATCCTACATCACGCATTATTGTGAACAAAATGTAATGAACCTTAGGGACACTCAAAATACAGCACGCATTATTGTGAACAAAATGTAATGAACCTTAGGACACTCAAAATATAAATGATCCAAGGTCATTTATATCCTTCAAATGATATAAGGAATATACTAACACTCATGTGAGACATATACCTCGTCCTAGAACAGTTGTACCATTTTGCCATTTTGGACGTCCCATTGGAGTTGCACCATTTCATTTCTTTGTCATATTTGGACATGGTTATAATAATTTTATATTCCATCAACACATTTTAGTGGTCACAAATCCCCAATAAAGTAAAAGCAATCCCCACTATTAATATAACTCAATATTTAACCCTTCTTATTTTTTGTGCCCAAAAGCAAATTGTGCAACTGCTCTGAGATGGAGGGAGTATATGTTTTATGAGAGACTGAGAGACATCAATCTATTTTAAAATCGCATGGCTCATTTGACCCGTTTTTCTATTGTAAGTTGTAACATTACAAAAGAAAAAACAAAAAAAATGAAAAAAGAATGAAAGAAGCATTTGTCAGGGTTGTGGGAGAATTGTTGTACCGTTTGGAGACTGAACATAAGTTTATTCAATAGGTCTTATGAATCATATTCTTTTTTTTCTGAAAAGTAATTACTTCATTAGCAATTGGAAAATGTTACAGAAGCATTACAACGACCCGTGACTAAACGAGACGCAGAAACAACATCTTTATGTACATACTTGATCAACCAAGACGGACACAGATCATACACGCAAACACTAGTAGCTTGTGCTAAAGATATGGACGGATGTTTACTGGGTTGAAAATACCCATCATTAAGTCCTGCCATAGCCAAAACATCAACAACATTATTCGACTCCCTATACACAAACTTCACATGAAGAACTTCAAACTGCCTGATCAGTGGACGAAGAGCATGAAGGACCGGCATGTGCCTCCACACTCCACCCCACCTTGTTCTGTCTGCTGAGACAATGAATAACATAAAGAGAGTCAGTACAAAGCTGCAATTTAGTTACATTCAATTGAAGTGCCAAAATTAAACATGTGCGTACAACCCATAATTCAGCTAAATTATTAGTTCCAAATCCTATAAACCCTTTTGCATTCCTTTTCAAAGTACCCTTTGGTGTTCGAATAATACACCCAAACCCTGTTGTCTTATTGTTCATGTTCTTGTTTATGGTTTTATGATTGATTAATAAATTGAAATGGAATGTATTGCAAAAACTAGTCCACATATTGGACTAGTTTCTTACTTATATTATGATTATGATTACTATGAAAATTGTGAAAACTATCAGTGATTTCTTCCCTCATTTATATTTACTACTCCTACAATCGACAATCAAAATATAATAAACTATATGGTGATAAACCAGAAACAAACTGTAAGTAGTTCAATTTCAATATTTAGAGCTAAAATTTGCAATTTCGTGTACATACTATTGGGGGTTCAATTTCACAATAAATCTGTCAACTTCACAATAAATCTAATTCATACGTATTCAACTAGCTAGTAAGGACTAACATGTCAACTTCACGATAAATCTAATTCATACGTATTCAACTAGCTAGTAAGGGCTAACCATTTTTTTTTTTAAACAGTAAAAAAAGTTCATTAAACCCAAACGTAATGTACAAGAATAAGAGGGGTATACCCCAATCATGACACAAGATGTATCACTAAACTCAAGTACAAAGAGAGCTCAAGTACAAAGAGGGTCCAAATAGCCAGAGAATCTAATGGATAATACAACACGAAATTCAAAGGGATAATTAAACAAGAGAATAAAAACAGATTATGAATAAATTATGATATTTAATTTAATCATTTGTTGACGAAAAGACATGCATGAACTTTTACCTTTCTTTCATGACATTAAATTAACAAGAAAATTCATAGTGTAGTGTAGTAGATACCCCATGAATCCATGATAGGGCTTAAGCTGCTGAACCCCACTTGATACGATTTGGCACCTAACTTGAAATAAAAGCAGATTGTCGATTGAGAGGGTTGCTGATACAAATTATCATAAATTTAGACCGCATATATGATTACTTTGTCAAGTACTACTACTTAACACCAAGTTTAAAGTTTAAGCACTATCTATCTATGATCTATCTATAATTAAATAAAAAGTTGTTGCTGTATTATCAAGTTTCAGATGAAAAATGATCGTCTAGTAAACACCCATTAATTTTTCATTATATTGAGGTAGTGATTAAATTAAAGTTTAAACTTTAATAAAGTTTAAAGTTTAATAAACTCTGTTACTTGGCTAATTGATTATATGGGGTCTATAATTTTCTATACAATAAATTGATATATATTCAAAGATTTTTTTTTAATTTTTTTTTGAAACAATATATTCAATGATTTTAAGGTACACAAGTCGGCTATAACCTATAACAACTTTTACATTTCTATTTTATTGTAATGTAATTTATTTTTTTGTTTCAGGGAAATAATGTAAATTATTACTCGTACTTATTACTCAAGAGTCAGGATATACACTAAATGTTTGACTCTCTTTTGGGGCTTCATTTTAGGATGGAGTGGAGGAGGTGAATAGAAAACAAATCTTAGAGTAAAAGAAAAATAGCGTTTGATAATTATTTTGGAGAGTTAGTAAAGTAAGGAAAATAAAAATGATGATGTGTAAAAATGATTTATAGAGAGAGAATGTGTTATAGAGAAAGAAATAATAGAGAGAGAGTCTAAATTTAAAAAACGTGAATAGTGAAGACGGTGGCTCAAAAAGAGAGCCAAAGGTAATATTCTAATAAGAACCGCGAATCGAACAAGTACGAACCCTAAATCTCGCGAGGAACATCCGACGAATTGGTTGAGCAAAAAGGTCGAGTTTTGTATATTATTATGAATGATGAATGAAAATAAGTTACATGACTCCCATATAAATACTAGCTACTAGATGGGTAACTAGACTTGTACGTAAAGTAATAGTGATAGAAATAAACTAGGACTCAATAACTTAATATGTAAAGAAGACATGTTGCAGACGGACTCAATAACTAAGATATGCAAATGGACTCAATAACCAGTAGTAGTAGAATGCTAATTACTAAGGTAATCACTTGATAGCCGCTTCCCGCACAATTCGTGACGCACCAGTCTTAAGTTCGAACGTATCATATTCTTAGAACATGACTCTCCAAAATGAAAAGAGGTCAAACGCTCGGACATATTTTGAAGTCTTACAAGTGGGATTTGTATGTATATAGAGAAGTTAAT
The DNA here is from genome assembly GCA_028274465.1 of Plantago ovata. Taxonomy (NCBI): domain Eukaryota; kingdom Viridiplantae; phylum Streptophyta; class Magnoliopsida; order Lamiales; family Plantaginaceae; genus Plantago; species Plantago ovata. The sequence goes on along the minus strand of CM051455.1, from coordinate 29,950,776 downwards.
GGTGTTGCGGACGTGTTGGCAAAAGCAGCTAACACAGGCACTTTGGAAGATCACATATAAGCAACACTTTTCATTTTACTTTGAATATTTGCCCTACATGGCTTGAACCTTTAATTTCATTGGATTCTGTTGATTTGTAATTTGCTAACTAAGACTCTTCGTATTATCGTTTAATCTAATTTCCTACTTAAAACAAAATAAACTTTCGGCATACACTCATACACCAAAACAAGGTTCATTCAATTTTGTGAAATGTTTCCCTGTAATATTGTGTTGTCCTATTTGCCGTTTCAGAAAAGAAAAATCGTGTTATCTTAAGACTTAAGCCCATTCTCGGGTACATTCATGTGTATAAAGGAAGTATTAGTTAGACCTTTGTTAATGTTCATGGGTAGTTGTGACCTTGATAGCTTTGACCTTTGTTTTTGGGTTCATGATAGGACAGATTTGGACTTTAAGTGTCAAAGAGCCCTCCTCCTCAAAGGGCTCTTTGACCTGTTCTTTACTGTGTCACTGCACACTAATATACCCAATTATAGTGTTTGCATGGTCTCTTGGTACTCTATTGCTATCTCTCATATGCTTGTTTCTTGGACATGATATCTCTATTTGTTAAGCATGTCCTTTAATTTCAGTGCAATTCTTGCACTTTGCACAAATGGTAAAGAGGTTGGTTTAGGATTTTCCTACTTTTGTTAATGGTAGATCTAGCTGGTTTAGGTAGTTTAGGTGTGGCTGAATTGCGTTTGGAGCTCATTGTATCAACTGTTAGAAATGCTCAAAGAAGCCACGATACATTTTTTGTAACTATTAAAGACTTTTTGTGGAGTACTTTTGATCTTAATAGCACATGATTTTGGAATCCAAAGGATCAACATAATGTGAAACTCTGGAAAGATCCAACTAGATTCAGGATGAGCAAATACACCAAGCTTAGGAACTTGAAGATCCAAGAGAAGGCGCATTCTCTGCACAATGGACACAGTGTTGCTCTAAGGACAGTTTTTGATGAAACACATGAACATTCTACACATTCACAGCAGCAGCAATTGAAGATGACTCACAACAGCTGGAAGCTATCTCAAAAGAGACTATTTGGACGGCTTCTAAGAGATTAGAACATATATCCGTTTGTGATTGACCATGAGACTTATTCTCATCTTTGTTTTGTGTCCAAGAAGGCAATCTTGTATTGGGGGGCTTAAGCCTCCTTGAACGTCTTTAGCATTTATATATTTATGAGAGCTATGCTCTCTTTATTAAAAAAAAAAAGAAGACGACTTAAGCCCATTCAATGAGGGTGAAGACAACCATCATGCCTTTTTTTTCCGAAACAACCATCATGCCTTCATAAGCGTGACATTTAACATGATATTGTATATATTCAACTTAACTACCATCAGACCATTTACAAATTCTATCATCACACTTGACAACTTGACACGTTGCACTGTTGCAGACTTGCAGCAACCTGTATCATGAAGAAAAATTAATGGAAAAATAACACAGAGGAAATTGATATTGTCGAAAATAATAAAGTGATGCATTATGTTTTGTTTTTTAAAGGAAATTTTTTATTGTTTGAACTTTGAACACTGACTAAATAGCAATGGTGGTGTTAAAATATATTCAGTCCGCATTTACGAACTGGAGCGACCAAAGGCCGTGACAAGACGTCAATTAAGGAACCGCCCTCCATGGGATCGACAATACATACAGGTATATGGGCCGACTAGTCCTAAGAGGCCGACCCTCAAAATAGCTCACTAAGGATAAATTGACTACAAGGCTCGAGGAACATTCCTTGGGGCCGACTAACCATGTTGGTCGGACTAGAAGGGCCTTACGACAAGGAACACCCTCTAAAGGAGACCAAGGCAGGGTACTACTCGAGACTAGGACCCTGGGATACGGCTCGAGTACCATGGCCGACTACACTTAGTCGGACCATGGCAAGACCGCCTTCCAGAAGCTTCCTATCAGTCTTGAATTGTCCAAAATACCCTCCAAACCCTAATCTGAATGTTTGGGCCAAGCCCATGGACCTCCTAAATGGTCCTCGGCCAAAGGAGGATTCAATCTCAGCCGGACACTTGTCACGATCCTACATAAAGTGACAATAAAATACTATGAGTATATAAGGGCATCTCATTTATGATCCCTAGGTAAGCAATCACTGTTCCACCTACCTCAATATTTCTCTCACTAGGGAATCCTTCAACTCCATACACGTAAAGTCGTCCCTCCGTTCTGATCATTGACAAACCGGGCAAGAGGAACTAACCCCCCCTCCCCCACTTTCAAGTTACATTTCAGGTTTAATAGGCATAGAGGTCGCCTGAAGTTTGAAGTATCTCCCATTTGAAGGTCTAAGGATCTTTCCTTTGAAGACTTAGTACCAACTTAGAAGACTTGCGCGAATTACCCTGCAACAAGCACAAAAAATATGTTCAATTATGTACAAACAATCTGTCAATGCAACAACATTTTGCGTACCAGGAAATTAACGGAGTTGCAGACATCGATCGGGATTCTTCCTCTAGATCATAATGTAAATATGTATCCAGGTCTCGGCAGTCCATGTAGGGACTGCCTAGGAGTTTGGTTTGTCAGCCCTACATGGCTTCAATTTCTTGTACAAATGGATGGTCCGCGTCTTTTGTCTCCTCTGGTCACTTGTGTCGATGTATGTAACTGACTCTGTTATTAAGTAATAAAGTTATCCTTAATAAAAAAAAATATGTCGTGCACCAAAGCTACTTCCAACACACACAAAACCTTCTCATAGACTACCTAAATATAAAAAGGTTTTTTAGTCAAAGAATTACAACTCTCCCAAAAGCTTAAGTTGTTGGGGAGAAATGGAATATAGTTATTTATATTAATTCTTCAACATTCTCCCGCACTTGTGGCCGATTTCAACCTTTTTGGGGAGGCCAATAGAGTGGAAATTTAATATGAGGCGGAATTTGTCTCCGAGGAGATTCAAACCCATGTGGGCGTGATCCAGATAGCTCTGATACCATGATAGAATTTCAACTCTTCCAAAAGTTTAAGATGTTGGAGAGGAATGAAATATATTCATTTATATTAATTCTCCAACATTTAGATTAATATCCGATAGAGATTTAGAGTACACTAAAACATTACCATTTATTAACAAAAAAACCTTGCATTTTTCAAAGTCCAAGGTGTCGTGTTTTCAAGGTGCTTGTGATTGAGTTAATATATACGATACGGAATCTACGGATTTTTCAAAGGAAGAGCATGGACTGTAATCACCTGGTGGTGAAGAATACCAATATACCATCCATAAAGATGTGGGTCGTTGCTCTACTCGTCCAAAACTTCTTCATTTATGTAGCACTCTGCCGCTTCTACGGGTCTTATAGATGGTTTTGGTTTTGTTTTGGTCTGTTTGTAGTCTAGATACAGTTTTGTTTCCTTTTGTTTTGAGCAGGTTGTATTGAATCTTTGTTATACTGAAATAAAAGTTTACCTTTCTTCCAAAAAGAAAAACTATGCATTTTTTTAACTTTATCCATCACAACCATAAGCGGTGCGGATCTTCTATCCCACTTTTTCGTGTCCCATTTTATGTCCCACTCTCCTACATGTGACATGTGGCATTTTAATTTTACTTATCTAAATTAATTACTTACTTAACTACACATGGATTAATTTAAACATAAAATTCAACACATATATATATATATATATATATATATATATATATATATATATATATATATATATATATGTTTTTGGTTTTTTGGTTTTTCTTTGTTGTTTCGTAATATAATTTCAAATATTGATTTTCCGCGGTATGATTTAAGATTAATGTGGAGTCAAACATAGACTAAAAAAGTTAACAAAATCAAATGGGAAGGTTTTAGCAGAGACGGACCAAGTACTACCTACTCCTGGCTGCGCTCTGTTATGTAACAAGTTTTTTTTTTCTTTCTAGTAACCGAACATTTTTTATGCTCTTTATTTTTAATGAAATTTAACCAATTCAAAAAACAAAACAAAAAAATATGTATAATTGATTCAATATTTAGTGCAATCGATTCTTTTTGCCAACTTGATGATGGAGATTAGAGAATGTAAATTTTGGAAAAAATGTGAAGCAGAATGGAGAAATAATTGAGTAAACAATTTCCTAATTATTTATTAGGAGCGAGATGGTTTAGAAAATACTCAATTAGTACATAGTTAAAAAATAATGAAGTAAAATTTATAGGTAAAATTAATGAAGTAATAGTTTTCCTAATTATTTGGAGAAAGAGTTATGCTTTTTAGTTGATAAGTAATATTACCATAATTTAATTCATGTATATACGTATATATAGTTAAATAAAATATCATTATAGTTAAACAAAAGTGGGACATAAAATGGGACACAAATAAGTGGAATAGAAGATCCGCTCATTTCTTTTTTCCTCTAAATGATCCAAATCACCCCTTGACAAAGAGTTAACCAAAGATGTTCAAAAGTAGATTTTAGCAAGTTCAAGTGATTATGTAAATGTTCCAAATGAACTATTTCCATGGACCAATTAAAGTCATTCCGTCCAAGCCACATGTGGAATTCGTTGGAACCATCGTTGAAATCTCACAATAAAAAACAGTATGCCATGTAGAATAAAAAGAAAAGTTTGTATAGTTGAATTTACTTCATACATTTCACCTTTTTGTGTGATTCCACCACCACCTACAATTAAAATCACAAGAGTCAAAATTGCACTTTCAATACCATAAATTAAGTTGTTCAAGACATTTTTTTCCAAGAGAAAAACTTCCTTCTCCAATCCCAAATGATACTAACCACTCTTCCGACAACAACACAATTTTTTTCTTTTCCAAAGCAAACGAACTCGGAAATAATTCACTAAACTTCAACCCCTCTATTACCCATATAGTGTATATTTCATTCCAAAATGTATCTCCCTCCAATACCCTACTTTCTCCATATTCTCCAATATACTATTCTTGGATTCTTGCTAGTAAGATGACAAACTAGACGAGGAGTGTGACTAAGTTGTGGTACGAGCATAACGGGATAGTGGTTCGGACATGCTTTTATATTCATTGTGCTTGGAGATTGAACGTGGTCTTGTTCGTGCATCTCTTATGCACTTCACTTTCTTGTACCCTTTTTATGTTTATTAATAAATAATTTTTGTTGTTTAAAAAAAAAGAATAATGCAGGTGGCTTAGTGAAAATTTTGAGCTGGCAATGTGGACTTAATTTGACAATGTACATAAACTTGTAAAATATATGGTCCGCACTTTTGCAGTGATTTATCCTGTGTAACTCTATTGAGCAATGCCTCCTCTTTCTTTCTTGGTTATCAATATAAACCATTTCTTAAAAAAACAAAAAAAAAAAAAAAAGAGAAGTAACCAAATTGAAAAGGCGGACATTAATTCTGCTGCTTAATTTTGATATCTCTTCTATACTAATTATCGGGGAAAAAGCATCGAGGGGGAAATCAGAAAAAGAGAAAAATTTCCCTCAAGACCTGAACCAGGTTTATTGATTTTATAGTTCAAAATGTTCCACAAATTAAAGTAGACACGTGTAATAATGGATAATGGGGGCATGGGGTAATATTTCAAATCATAAATTTCATTTGGAATTTATAAACCCCATCGACGTGAATATTTCTGGAGAAAAAGGAGCAAATCTGGATGCCCTAGTTTACATGGTACTCCAGTAACAAAAGTATGATCACATAAACTGACTTGTTTACACTTGTGATAGTCGTGACTTATCCATAGTCGTAACTCGTATGGTGTAGAGGTCGAGTAGAAAAGGAATAGCTCCAAATCCGTAATAAGATGAGAGTCATAGGACCACGAGCGAATAGGATTAAAAGTAATTGGATATATTCTGAAAGAAGGTTTTTACTTTTTACTCCTACTTTTAACTTTTGTATCCAAATTATTCTAAAAGTAAGATTTTAGGTTTTACTTTCCTTCGACAAAAATTGAAAAAAAAATAATATAAAAGGGTAAAAAGGAATCATTTCCTGATTGTGAAGTAGAGTATACTTCTGTAGTAACTAGTAACATAAAAAGGATACATGAAAAGATTTCACAATAATAACAATATAAAATTACTGTCCTACAGTAAATATGCCTTTCTTCGCCCAATTATGTCACATGGCACTTTACCAAACCTATACTCAAACTCCAGGATTGTGTCACTTTTTGACATTCGAGGTTACTTCACAAAACAATTACCAGCTTCCCACAAGGCATAAAACCAAATTCAAGCCTAAGATAATGACCACCACCAGTATTCCGTTTTGTCAACCTTTCCTTAAGTATGTGATAATAACTTGACATAAGATGCCAACACTTTCTTGGTCCCAAAACCCCTCTATGCACACCACATCATGATCCCCAGAACTACTCCAGTACATATATATTACATTGTTACTGTACATTTTTCTTTATATTACATACTCTACATACTACAATAAATCAATGAATATATATATATCTAAAGACTTTTTTTTTTCCAAGTATAAATAAACACAACGAATATAATTATTACACTACTACCCTATATGAATATTATATGATAGCAGTCAAAATTCCTATCATTTGTTTAGACCAAATCTAATCCACTACTCCCCCCACCACCACCGCCGGTGTAGGTGTAGCTCACTTCCGACGAGGATGTGGATAATGTGATCAATCCGTTCAAATCCGATACGCTATCTTGCAACGTTAACAAGAGGTCCGACGTGCTAAAGCTCAATGTAGGCTTCGCTCTCGGAACTATTGGGATCTCAGCTTCCCCAACTAGCATTTGAACCACAACCCTCATCGTGGGTCTAGCCAACGGGTCAGGGTGCGAACATGCTAACCCGATCAACAACACTTTCCTCATTTCCGTCTCTTCAAACTCATTTGCGAGCTTGGGATCAGCTGCAATCATCAGCCTCCCTTCCCTATGCAAACTCCAAACCCACTCCACCAAATTACTACTCGTTCCCACTTTCCCCACTCCGATAACCTCCTTCTCAATAGGCCTACGACCACTCGCCACCTCTAGCACTACCGCACCGTAGCTAAACACATCCGTTTTCTCGGTGGCTCGACCGGTTAACAGGTACTCGGGTGCCAAGTACCCCATTGTCCCTGCAGCCACCGTAGCATCGGGCGACTGATCATGCGCAACTTGCCTAGCCAATCCGAAATCTCCTAACCTAGCATTAAACCCTTCATCTAACATGATATTACTAGTCTTCACATCCCTATGAATCACCTGATTCTCACACTCTTGATGCAAATACGCTAACGCCGACGCCACACCAAGCAAAATCTTCTTCCGATGAGGCCACGGCAAAACCATCCTCGACTCAAACAACGCCTTATCCAAACTCCCATTCGCCATCAAATCGTAAACCAACAGAATCTCACCTTTCTCATGACACCAACCTTGCAACCTAACAAGATTCCGATGCCTAAGCGTCCCAATTATCGACAACTCCGACAGAAACTCTGTTTTCCCCTGTCCCCCGCTATGACTACACCTCTTAACCGCCACAATCTCCCCATCCCCCGGCATTATACCCCGGTAAACCGTCCCGAACGCCCCGTTCCCAATAACCCGACTCGAATCAAACCCCTTGGTAGCTAACCTCAACTCCTTGTAACTAAACTCCTTAGGCATTTTGATCACGTCCGAAGCCAATGTCTCCTGTGCCTTCTTCTCACCCCTAAACCTCTTCTTGTAAACCCAAACCAATACAACCGCACAAATCGCCAAGAAGAACGCACCAGCTGTCACTACTCCAACCACCGCTCCAGGCCCATCCCGGCAAAACTGAGTGTGACATTTCCCGCTACTTTTCTCCGCATGAGACGTCGCATTATCGCTTAGAGGCGAAAGAGCTGGAGGCGGTGGCTGCATTATATTCGCAGTCGGGTTCATCAAACTAGCGGCGGGAGGTGGCGGAGAAGCAGCCGGAAACTGCGAGCTCGAACCGGGCTTCTCGTCTTCGAAACTGGAGCTGAAACTCCACCAATTGACAGAGTGAACCTCAGTACTCCCCTGAGTCGAACCGGTAAACCCAACAAACATGAAATCGGTTCCTATATATTCATTCAAATCGAACGTAGACGAGATGATCGGATCCTTAGGCTTGGAATTGGAGTAAGAGACGAATACCTTGATGACCCGGTCCGGACCCGAGTATTCGACCCAGGAGTTGACAACGTCGCCGCTCTTGAGGTCGACACTAATCCCATCCAGATCACCCACGTGGGTCGAAACCATGGAGTCCAGATCCAAACCCACGTGATTCCCGTTAATGTCCATAAACTCCACATCCATCAAAGTATCAAACTCCACCGCTACGACGCCGTTTTGATCGCCTTTCGCATCCATAACGCCCATAAACCCTCCCGCGTCACCCACGGTCTCGTCTTGCGGTGACATGACAAAAGCTAGCCCGCCGCCGATGGAGGAAGGGTTGAGGTTCGTGATTGAGAAGGAGAAGAATGTGGAGAAGCTAGCTGGGGTTTTGGATCCTGGCTTACGGAACTTGATCGGTTTGGAGTATAAGACCTTACCGGCGCCGGAGTAGGGTACTCCGACGTCGCGAGTGAGCCTCACGCTCCCGTTGCTCCAGTGGGCATCGCCGAGGAGCTTGAGGCTAGAGAGGGTGAGCGTGCCGAAATCGAATTCGGTGGCTGATTTTACGACATTTGTATTGGATGTGAAGAAGATTGTTGATATTATAAATGGTAAGAAGAAATTGGGCGTGAGTGTGAATGTTGTCATTGCTTGCCTGCTATAATTGGTGAAAAGCAGCCATGAGAGAGAGATGGAAATATATTTGATTGGTAGTGTATATATATTTTTTTTATTAATGAGTTATGAGGTTAGATTTTATTCTTGTACTGCCTGTGAGTTGGATTGTGTTTGGACAGGACTCAGGAGAGGATGAAATGAGGGAAGGTTTGTAAGAAGGGAAAGAAGAAGAAGATGAGTGTGTGAAGGGAGAAGGGATTTTAGTCTAGTTGAGGGTTTAGAGTTAAAGAATCCAAAGAGTGATATGGGAGCTGACAGGTGGATGTCATTGCCACGTGGTTTTTTGTAACGGTAATATTTTTTAGCGAGTCGGTTTGTCATCAAAGAAGACGATACCCGTAGTCTACTGTAGCTGTGTCGTGTACCGTACATGGATTATGGATAGATAGATATACTACATGAGATGAGAGAAAGAGAAATTCCTTTTTACTTTCCGACAGATATTCGCGCTCATAGTATTTTATTTCCTTTTCTTATTATTGCTAGTAATAAAGAAAAATAATAATGACAATAGTGGTTGGTATTGTAAAAGTAATACAAGAACCAATACGATCCCACCTGATCATAAAACCAAACCAAATGTCCAAACCAAAGTAAAGTAGAATTTTTTTAAGCGGCAAAAAAGTAGGAAGTATAAGAAATGCTAGAAATGTATAGTATATACAAGGAAGTTTTAAAATGGGTACACTAAAAAGAAAAAGTTCAACGAAAAAGATTTTTTTAAAAAGAGAGCCTTCATTAAAAGATTCTAGTAATAGCTCATTGTGCTTAAAATAAAAACTAAAATGCAGCTAAAACTCAAAAAAAAAAAAAAAAAAAAAAAAAAAAAAAAAAAAAAACTGTAACATTTTTGGATCATTGTGGTTATTCGTTTAGTGTACCACGTATGTCCCACCGGTATGATATTATTTGTTTTAGACTTGAGTCTGCACTGATTTATTTTTTGAATCAACTGAATGTCCTATAAGTCATATTCATATATTGATGTTTTGGAATTTTTCACAAATTTTAGTAAAAATTTATTATCTCATAATTGTCTCATTCATTAAAGTAGTAATTAATGTCGTTTGAAATTAAAAAGAATTATTCATGACATGAAAACTAACCGCAACTATTCAATGGGAGAGAAAAAAATGAAGAAAAGATAGAATCCTAATAAATGAAATAACAAAGACCAGTAATGATTATGCTTGTACACCCAAAACGTAAATTAAATCTAAAATGGCTAAATTCCAATATGAAGATATACCATGATAGATGAATGGGAGGGAGTACCATTTATCGTTCTCTTAACTGATGTGGAATGTGGGATATTACATTTTATTCCCTTAAATTGATCGACGTCTTCGCTGAGCCTATGTTGATGATAGGTTATTTCTGGGCGACGATCCACACCCCTTGCGGGTTTGGGGATAATTTCGGCACTGATACCATTTGAAACGATTTCGGTCCATCAGTACACACGACATTAGAAGAAAATTCTAGTATCTCAATATTCTTACAAGAAACTAAAATGGGGTTAAAAATCAATTATCGAACTTTTTTTTAGAGGGGAGGGGATTAGTTCTTGATTTTCGGCATCAAAATCCTATTTATCAACTTTGATATTTGATCTTTGTTGTCTGTACACAAAATCATATTTTCTTTCATATCTCTACATTTATTTCGTGCGTAAAATTGATTTTTTGTACTTTAACGTACTAAAAGAGAGTTTAACACACGCCTTCTTTTTTTTTTCTATTTCTCGCTATTTTCATTTTTGTCCGGTATGTGATTGCCACACGTTTATATTATTTACTTTTTCGCATTAAATTAAAAATATATCAAAATTAGACGGTTTACAATAAGTACCTAAATTAAACATACTTTAGAGTATTTGAATCGGCCATGACACACTCTAACATACTTCAAATGGATTTTACCAATATTCAAACCTAGTATAGTACTGGTACATTTTAACATTCACCCAACATACTTTTAACTTTCACCTTAAACTGAAAATTGAGTATTGAATCCAATCTCAAGTACTATCACTTTAATTATCACATGTTTGAATACAGAAAAAGTATAGAAATGCGATACCTCCTCTCTGGTCGTTTTCATTTTCTTATAATTAAGACAGGGCGAGATGGTGAAGTGGGTTTGGAGTTCCAAGACTTGCAGATTTGTTTGTTGTGCAGCGCAATGCAGAGGGGTTTTTCTATTTAACTCTACAAAGCCTTATTTTTGTGAAGGGAGGGAATATTGGTGTTTATTTGGTTTGGGGTGTGTGTTTATTCATGCATGGGAATGCTGGTTTTGATGAATTCTAGGGGAGACCTTTGTTTCATTAACTTTAATTAATCATATTAGTGTCAGTGCGATTTGCGTGAATGTTCACGACGAGTGGTAACTGGTAACTGGTCACTAGTCGTTGCTAATTACTTTTACTCGATAACCCAATTGGATTAGATTCATGTAAATTAATTAAAGGCCTTTCGTAAAAGCTAATCTTTCTTTATTTCTCCACGGATTTGGAAATTTTCGTCAAGTCCGGGAAAAGTTTGCACTTTTTGTCTCAATAAAACAGCGCCTAGGGTCCCCCAAGCTTTCTTTTCCATTCATTTTCACCTTATAATAGTACTAAGATACTGATCATAGAGGAGGAGTAGTATTAAGTAAATATACATGTTATCATTTTGTTTTGATAAGATAAACATGTTAAATCAGTTATGAAAATTGAAAATGATATCCGTGATGAAAACGAGGGCAAATTTGATATGAAACGATTTAACTAACCTGAAAATGAAGATGTATATATAATTTAGATTAAATAACGTTAATTTAATTTAGGATTACACACCAAAGTAATCTGTTTCATGACTTTCATCATGCATCCTTCATGATGTTCACACAAACATGCATGTCTGCATCCCAACTCATCATTCAGTAAGACATTTGGCCTGATTGTTTGTGAAGGTGATTTTGTTTTGGTGAACGGGTTAAAAATACAACTTTTGATGTCCAGATCAAATTGAATCACCTTTCTTTCGTGTGTAGTTTGACCAAATTTGGACCCATTTGTTTGAAAACGCCCCGCTTTGTTTATAGTGCAAATCGCATGAATTAATTTGTTTGTGAAGTACATTTTAGATGAGACGCTTTGAACATGGTTTGGTCAAATTCGTGCCCTATTATGTAGTTGTTGATGTAACGGGGTCTATTATGTTATTAGATACACTAAGAGTCCCCTAATATATATATTATGTGTTTCATGACAAATGTCCGAGATGACCTGGGTTGACAAAATGACCTTCGAGACAAGATTCAGAACATAGTAAATAGCCTATTATACGTATTGTCAATGACAAAATAATTTTTTAAAAAAATATCTTTTCTCCCTAGTTTTCTCTCACTATACTTTAACCAAAATGACAAAATATATCGGTGCCCATTTATCATTTAAAACATGAGGTGAAAATAATAAAATATGAGATTTTATTTATTTATTTATTTATTTATTTATTTATTATTATTATTATTATTTAAAATCATTAATTACGAATTAGGATGAGTGTTTTGGCACTCCATTTTGAAATTCCCAACAAATGTCAAGGAACGGGTAAAATCCATTTTTGGTACTCCAGAGTGAGACACGTCCAATTTATATACTCTATAGTGGCTATGTCCAATTTATGTACTTTATTGTAACATACTGTCCAATTTTTGATATTTTCTCAATTTAATCTTGAAAAATTGAACAATAAGAGCGCATGACAAACACACAACGGCCTAACTCGAAAATGGCGAAAAAATCGAAATTGAAAATTATGAAAAAGATAGAAAAATGGGCGTGTAATGTATACTTTTTGGTATTTTAAAGTATGAAAATGCGCTTATAATGCGTGTATATTTTTCCTATTTCTTTGAAATTTTTGACATGTCTAGAGATTGGTTGAAACGCCCCAGATTTCAGAGGCTTAAAAGGGTTGAGAACGCTACTCATACCAACAAGGTGCACCTTTCTTTTCGGGAATCCACCTATAAGAACTTCAGAGTTAAGCGTGCTTGCTCTGGAGCAATTCTAGGATGGGTGACCCACTGGGAAGTTCTCGGTGTGCGCACGAGTGAGGACAAAGTGCGCGGATTAGAACTCGTGTTGGTCTGTGGGGCCATCATATCACCCCGGAGAGCGCCCATGAGTAACCCTGTCGGCCCGTTGGGCTGGGTCTCGGCCCGTTAGTGAGCCGGGTCGTTACAAGTGGTATCAGAGCGGGACTATCCGGAACTGCAGGAACTAAGTGCCATCCGGGGCAAAGTGCTACACCGTATCGACGGTGGGAGCCACCTCTTGAGCCTGGAGGGGCCACCTCTAGAATCCTGCACGGATGGTTGGTCTCGGGACAGTGCGCAACGAGGACGTTGCGCAATTTAAGAGGGGGTGATTGAAACGCCCCAGATTTCAGAGGCTTAAAAGGGTTGAGAACGCTACTCATACCAACAAGGTGCACCTTTCTTTTCGGGAATCCACCTATAAGAACTTCAGAGTTAAGCGTGCTTGCTCTGGAGCAACTCTAGGATGGGTGACCCACTGGGAAGTTCTCGGTGTGCGCACGAGTGAGGACAAAGTGCGCGGATTAGAACCCGTGTTGGTCTGTGGGGCCAACATATCACCCCGGAGAGCGTCCAAGAGTAACCCTGTCGGCCCGTTGGGCTGGGTCTCGGCCCGTTAGTGAGCCGGGTCGTTACATTGGTTGTCATGCGTTCATATTGTTTACTTTTTTACGATTAAATTGAGAAAATACCAAAATTGGACAGTATGTTACAATAAAGTACCTAAATTGGACATAATCACTCTATAGTACATAAATTGGACGTGTCTCAATTTGGAGTACAAAAATGAATTTTACCCCAAGGAACCTTGTGTTTTCATGTTTTGACACTCTTTTTTTTCATTCCCCTTTTGGATAAATATAGTCTCCACCGTATAGCTACAAGAAGGATAAACTCTTAGACACCCCATCCCGTAGTGCATATAAATATATACACATTCATCTTTCCGAGTCAAATGTCGGAAACTTGCAAGTAAGTCCATCTAAATGCGGGATAACCAACTAAATGGATCAAGTCTACTAAAAAGAAAGAAGTGAAAAAGGCAAATAAACTTGAGACCCAGTACAATCAAGATTAGATAGAGTTGGTGGTGAATGTGCGAGATGCACTTGATATAGATGTGGCAATTTCGTTTTTATTATTTATTTTATCCTTTTTGAAAAAGGAAAAAAAGAACTTGAGCCACACTTGGGATTGATATAGATGTGGTCATTTTTGCTTTTAAGAAAAAAAAATAAAATTAAATAGTTAAAAAGAGATAAAAATTATATTTTAAGAGATGGGGCATTCCGAGAATTGAACTCGGGACCTCTCGCACCCTAAGCGAGAATCATACCACTAGACCAAATGCCCAGCACATGACAATTGATGACTATCCAAGATTTTGTATTAAATGGTAGGACAAAATAACCGTCTCATAATAACATATATAAAAATATAAAAATGTTAATTAAAATTTACGTTAATACTTATCAAAAAGTATATGGTAGTAATTTGCAATTTAAAATATAAAAAGTCGTGATTTAGTGATATATGTCAACTTAGAGCATTCTTTATGGTTGCGGCTTAAATAGAGTCTTTTAAACATTAGAAAACTATAAAAAAAGCCCCTCACAAATGAAGTATTCAATGATTTGGAGTTTATTTGAGGCTCTATTGTGGGTCCCATATGCTACATGTAGGTAGGCGTAAAAATGGGAGAGAGTAGTACATATTCTTTGGGGTTTTCCTTGTAGGTCTCATATTTGGGGTTTCTTTTTTAGCTACTAATTAGTAGCCATTTGCCATGAGCTACTATTTAGTAGCCCCTAAGAAGCCCCCATTGAAGGCTCTCTGGGGCTTCTTTTGTGATTAAATCCTCAAATAAGCCCCAAAGTAGTATCCATAAGAAGTGATCTTATTATTAGTTGTTTGTGAAAAATAAAGTAATAATATAAGTTAAAGAGTCCTATTAAATGAATAGATAAATTTAATGATTTCCGGCATGTTTTGGGTGAGGTAGAGAAGAAAATTTATAAAGAGTACACCTAACATTATTTATTCGAGTTGAAAAGGGTTGGAAACATGAAATTTGAAATGTATCAATATTTTAATGAAATGTGGAAATTAACTTAGCAATTAGTACATAATAACACCTGTCAAAGTTTTACACGCATGATATATTAACGATCCATCAAACCGTAAGCAAAAAAAGCACATAGACCCGTCACTAGGCCTGACAATCAGTTCGGATTGGTCCTGTCCTCCACTGATATGCCGGAAGAAGAGATGGATCATCCCAAATTATTCGGTCTGGCCGAGATCGAATTCTTCACAAAATATAGATCCTATGATTCTTTAGATACAAGTCCGCCTCCTACTTATCGATCATAAGTTGTCAACGTGCATTATTCAAGTTCTTGCCAAACACTAAATTCAAACGAAAAACAAAAAAAAGCAGAACATGAAATATCCCATATAAAATGTGGAATATTAACTACAAGCATAATTGAATAAATCAATTGTATCTCCAATTAGCTAAACAAGAAGATAGGATAATGAAGCAAATTAATCAATGAACATGTAACAAATTAATCAATACACTGTGATTTATGCAAATTTCATCTTCAAACTTCAGACATAAATAATTGTATAGGAAACATCCGGTGCTCAAACAATATTGTCCCAATGAAAACTCACAGTCTTCAAATAAAGCAAGAAAAATTCAAATCCCATATGAGAAAATAAATAAACACTTCACAAAATTAGTAACAAGTACCTAATTAAATTTGATTAAGTTGGTTCCACAATTGGTTCTTCATAGCAGGCCTTTCTTGGTTGGACCAAGGTCAAAAGAGGCCTAAGTAAAAGGATATGGGGGATCGGGCCCGGCACTAATTAGTTCGTCTTCGTCCACAGCTGAATAAGGGCTAAGGCGGAATCGAATTTGCAGAAAAGCGATCTGTCTCGACTCTCGTCCGTCCTTTAATCTGTCATCACCATTCACCAATTAACCCCTCTACTCCCTAAAACCCTACCTGCATTTGGCGCCTGCATAGCACGAACTTATCTCTCTTTCTCTTCTACCAGGTAGAATATCAGTCACAATTTCGTTTGGTCATCTTTCCTTTAGCTAGTTGATTCTGGCCGTTCTGTTAGATTTGTGTATTTTGATTGGATTTGACACTGAATTCAGAGTGTGACGTGTTGGATCGGACTGAACTCATCTAGGTTTTGATTATTGTAGTCAGGTGAATCAATGGATCCTGTGGAGCTGACGCCTGCAGAGCTCGAGAAGAAGAAGAAGAAAGAAGAGAAGGTCTGAGCTTCTTACTCGGTTTTCTCCTCCTTTTGAATTTATTTTAATTTTATTCGATATTCGGGTATGACGAATCTCGATAATGACTTTTGAGATTGGGTAAAAATGTAGTTTCAGAGTTGGAAGTGGATAAGTTTCGGCCTGGATTGATATTACTATTTTGCTAGATTTCTCAAACTCTGTCAATTAACTCACTCTGCTTGTTGCTTTCGGTCAGAATTGTTCACTTTGTTTCCTGTAATGTGGTTTATATGACACTGAGTGCTTATTCATGTGTTACTTCCATTACTTGATTTTACACAAAGTTTGTTTAGAGTCTGGGAGTGTTTTGTTTGAGTTTCTGCGTTTAATATCGATTGTTATATAGTACATGAAGCATAGTATCTTCCAAGTCCTGTTAACTGATTTGTTCCGCTTATGTATTTTCTATTCAGGCAAAAGAGAAAGAACTGAAGAAACAGAAGGCAGCGCAAAAGGCTGAAGCCCTTAAGGTTTGCTACAGAAAACATGCTTTGCTGATTGAATGTGAAATTCTTATAAAAGACGGGTGTTTCCCAAGCATAAAATAGAACTGCATTCTATGATCATTCTAAACCTACGCCACAACCACCTAAGTGTTTGGAGTGGTTTTTTCTAATGTATAGGAAAAACAGTCCTTTCATAAGACTTGCATGTTTGGTTTATTTACTTTTATGGTCGGAGGTACGAAAAATAATACTCATCTAAACTGTGGCATTAAGGCACAACAAGCCTCAAGCGCCCCAAAGGCGGAGAAGAAGAAAATCTCAAAAAAAGGAGCCGTGGAGGAAAACCCAGAGGATTATAATGATCCAGAAACATCACTTGGCGAGAAGAAAAAGCTGTCCCGTCATATGGCACGGACTTACAATCCCACTGCCGTTGAGAAAGCGTATGTGCAATTGATACAACTTCATTCTCTTACGAAATACATGCACTTGCTGTATTTTTCTCCAACAATTCATCATGCTTTAATCTTTCTTATAGGTGGTATCCATGGTGGGAAAAGTCCAGGTTTTTTGAGGCTGATTCAAGCAGCTCTAAACCTCCATTTACCATAGTGAGTTTCTTGAATTTTGCTTATCATGGTAAAAAGAATGTAAATTTAGAAGGATATACAGTATAGCTAAAAGTATGAAGCCTTAATTAGGAATTACTACTTGAGTGTATAACACCAACAGAAATGCAGAATATGATATACTATTTTCCACTTCATCTTTATATTGTTCTCCATGCATCTATATTCTATTGTTCATTCATGCATACTGCCACTGTACGTAGATCATGCAAATCTAAGATGCCATAGATGGCCCCCAAACCTGCCTCTTTGTTGTAGAAGAAAACATGAAAATGAATTCAAACTATAGGTAAATTGCTGTCTTGTTATTTTTCTGTCATGACATGCATTTGAGTTCTATGTCGTTTGAGATCATTATGCTGAGGTTGAATAAACTGAATAAAAAATTTCTTCACTTATCACTTATTGGAATCCGAGCACCGCCCCTCAAGAAGAAATCCCCCCTCAAGAGTATCATTCCTTGTGAATTCATCCTAAGAGCAAACGGACCTGATGTTACTCTTTACACCCCTCCCTCTAAGTATGTACAAATGCCGTGAAATGTTTTAGATGCACGCAGGAGTTTAGAAATGATTAAATTCCAAATACACATTAAACAAAACCACAAACACAGAGAGAGGAAACAAAGTGAGTTGCAGTTATATTGGGAAAATAATGTGCACTGAAATCAATATTAACATATCCTATTTCCTGAAGCACAGTTTGTTGGAAATTAGGACTATGATCTTTCATGATGGATTGCGGTGTGGTAAATATAAATGTTTTAAGACCGTTTGTGTAAGTAAATAAACTGTTTGATGGGGGGGGGCGTGGAAGATTTCTTTGCTCATTATCATTTTCCCTTCTGTATGCAGGTGCTGCCGCCTCCTAATGTAACTGGGGCTCTACATATTGGCCATGCCCTTACTGCTGCAATTCAGGTCTTCTAGTGATTCCCTGTATTTTAGAACTGTTGTCTGGATATACAGTTTTATGTGAGATGACAAATTTTGCTGTCTTCAGGACCTACTTATTCGATTTTATCGTATGTCCGGCTACAATGCACTGTGGGTCCCTGGTATGGATCACGCTGGAATCGCAACACAGGTTGAAATATTGAATATTTTCTGATTCTCGGCCTATAGAACAAGTCATCTTTAATTTCATTTATTTGGGTCTGGGAGTGAGGGAATCATCCTGGAGAATTTCATTGTTGCATAAAACAGATAATGAAGCTTTAGGACAACCATATTGTCGAGAGAATTGGAAGTTGTTTAATTTATAGAGGGTTGAAAAATGCATAACATCGTGTGTTGAGTAATTCATAACGTGTATTTGGAAGATTATTTGTGTTTTGGTTTTGTATTAAGAAAAACATTTTTGAATTTGTTTCAAACTATTGACATTTATGAGCAAGGTGTAACTACAATATTATGCTTCTTGATTTTTGAGAACTCTTTCTGATGTTTACTTGCTCAGGTGGTTGTGGAGAAAAAAATTATGAGGGAAGAGAAATTGACACGACATGATGTTGGACGTGAAAACTTTGTTGCCAAAGTGAGTTTAGCCCTTTTACTTTTATGTTTCATATGTTTTCAGTATAGTTTAGTGGTTAGACTTTGATATAGGTTTGGGAATGGAAAGATTCACATCATAAATTTGATATAGGTTTGGGAATGGAAAGATCAGTATGGTGGGACTATTCTGCAACAACTGAGGCGCTTGGGTGCATCGCTGGATTGGTCGCGGGAGGTATAGTTTCAATATGTAGCTGATTCTTGTTATGATGCATGTGATATTTAGTTATATAGTGTTTTTCCCCATTCTAACCAATACCCTGACTATAATAGTGCTTTACCATGGATGAGAAGCGATCACTGGCTGTAACTGAGGCTTTTGTTAGGCTCTATAAAGAAGGTCTCATATATAGGTATGCACATGTATACGCATTCTGTTTTAAAGTCTTTCTTATATATGATGTTTGTTGATTTTGTTTTTAAAATCTTGGTCGTGTCCCAAAAAATACCGTTTCAAGATTGGCGGTGCACAGGGACTGTATTATGGATACACATTAGTTATATCTCAATGTTGTTTAGATCACACATTTATGAATTTCGGTCTCACTTGTATCAGCTACCTAAAGCAAAAATTGTGAACTTCTTTAATACCAAAAGTGTGTGATGCTTTTAAGTTCTGGAGTTTGACCATTTGCCTATCACTCGGTGCTGTTCATGCTTTCCTTTCCATCACAAACCACTTTGAGTTTTTTAATTTTATTTATGTCTAATCATCTAATTCTGGTGGGTCATCTTTAAGGTATTTTGCTTGTTGATTTTTCTTTCTATATCCTTGTTAGGGACCTACGACTTGTGAACTGGGATTGTGTATTGAGGACAGCAATATCAGATATTGAGGTAGGATATACAGATATTTTACTTTATTAACTGCATCATTTTTGTGCACAAGATATCCCAAGTATGTGCAAAATCTTTGGTGCTTTTAGGTAGAATATATAGATATCAAAGAGAGAACACCACTGCGGGTGCCTGGTTATGAAGAACCTGTAGAGTTTGGAGTATTGACGTCATTTGCATATCCTCTGGAACGGGGCCTGGGTGAACTTGTTGTGGCTACAACACGAGTGGAAACAATGTTAGGTGACACGGCAATCGCCATTCATCCAAAAGACCCAAGATACACCCATCTCCATGGGGAATTTGCAATCCATCCTTTCAATGGAAGAAAACTTCCTATAGTTTGTGATGCAGAGCTTGTAGATATGAATTTCGGGACCGGTGCTGTTAAAGTAAGCACTATGTATTTATTTATCTACTCATTTTTCTAGTTCTGGAATTATGTTACATTTCCCCCCAGATTTAATCTTTTCCGAGGCATTGTCAATGACGCATTAATTATTTTACAGATAACGCCAGCTCATGATCCTAATGATTTTGAAGTCGGTAAGCGTCATAATCTTGAGTTTATCAACATCTTTACTGATGATGGAAACATAAACAGCAATGGTGGTTCTGAGTTTGCGGGTATGCCACGTTTCAAAGCTCGTGTGGAGTTGACGAAAGCTTTGAAAGAAAAGGTATCATTGTTTATTTCTTTTACATTGTGGAGTCGTGGGAACTGAGGATTATTTCTCTGTATGAGTATCATGTATGAACAATTTCTGGACTATTAATGTTGATTTTTCTTTTTATTTACAAAGGGACTTTATAGAGGTGATGCAAATAATGAGATGCGTCTTGGTGTTTGTTCAAGAACTAATGATGTGGTGGAACCCCTCATAAAGCCTCAGTGGTATGTCAATTGCAAAAGCATGGCACAGGAAGGCCTTGATGCTGTCACAGATGAAACAAATCCAAAAATAGAGATCATCCCAAGACAGTATGTTGCTGAATGGAAGAGGTACTTTTGGATCAATTCGTTACTAAGGGTCTCCATGGTATATTTTACAGACTAGATTGAGCCTATGTGCTCTGGTCTTTTCTTGGTTGTTTCATAGTATCACACTATCTCAGATAGCCACTTGGATTTAGTTATCGAATCTATTGGGTTTCTAAAGACGATAAATATTTTTATAGTTGGTATTCACAAGATAGATTTTGTCATTGTAGGTGGCTTGAGAATATCCGTGATTGGTGTATATCAAGACAGCTTTGGTGGGGTCATCGTATTCCTGCATGGTACGCAGTGTTGGATGATGATGAGCTTAAAGAACTTGGTGCATACAATAACCACTGGGTTGTTGCAAGGACCAAGGAAGATGCTGAGGATGAAGCTAGCAGATTATTTTCTGGGAAGAAATTCCAACTATTCCAAGATCCAGACGTTCTAGATACATGGTTTTCTTCTGGTCTTTTTCCACTATCAGTGTTGGGGTGGCCAGATGATACACAAGATCTCAGAGTGTTTTACCCAACATCTGTGCTTGAAACTGGTCATGACATCCTCTTCTTTTGGGTTGCTCGTATGGTGATGCTCGGAATGAAGCTGGGGGGTGATGTGCCCTTTAGGAAGGTGAGCCATGTTGCAAAGGCTTGAATATTGCGTTTTTCAAAGTCTTTCCTTTTTTGTGATTGTGGTGTATTCTGATTATTCACTGTCTCGTTTTTGTTGGTTGATTATCTCTTGAAGACTCGAGTTTCTAGCTGCTAACAAATTCACATTTCGGATAAACTTCTTTGTGTTTCTTGTTGTACTAGAACTCCTTTGACCCTTCCCCAATTTTAATCTAGAAGTTGAATCTTGACTCCTGATATTAACTTCTATCAGGTTTACTTGCATCCTATGATACGCGATGCACATGGGCGTAAAATGTCCAAGTCATTAGGAAATGTGATTGATCCTCTTGAAGTAATAAATGGAATAAAACTGATAGATCTTCACAAAAGACTGGAGGGTGGGAACTTGGATCCCAAGGAACTAAAAACTGCAAAAGAGGGTCAGGCAAAGGACTTCCCTGATGGTATTCCTGAATGTGGTACAGATGCTCTACGTTTCGCGCTTGTTTCATATACAGCTCAGGTTAATATCTCATTCCCCTTCCTATTTTAAATTTTCTTGTTATTGCTTGAATCTGGTCTGACATATTCCTTTTCTTCAGTCGGACAAAATCAATTTGGACATTCAGAGGGTGGTTGGATACCGTCAGTGGTGTAACAAGCTGTGGAATGCTATAAGGTTTGCTATGGGTAAACTTGGTGATGACTATACCCCTCCAGCAGATATTATTCCAGCTTCCATGCCCTTCAGCTGCAGATGGATACTTTCTGTCTTGAACAAAGCCATATCCAAGACAATTTTATCTTTAAAATCCTATGAGTTCTCTGATGCCGCAACAGCTGTATACTCATGGTGGCAGTTTCAGCTGTGCGATGTTTTTATTGAAGTAATCAAGCCTTATTTTGCCCGCGATGATCCAGCATATTCCTCTGCAAGAAGATCAGCACAGTATACTTTGTGGCTATGTCTTGACAATGGCTTACGGTTACTACACCCTTTTATGCCGTTCGTCACAGAAGAATTGTGGCAACGCCTACCTTCGGTGGATAATTTGACGCGGAAAGAATCAATTATGATATCTGAATATCCATCAATCATAGAGGTAACCTTGTTCACTTCTGCACCCGTATAAAATGGCCTAATTGTTGGTCAAGTTGCTTGCTTGACAACTACAACCATTCTAACCACCTCCACACCCGTAGCAAAAAACATTAGTTACTTCCCTGGCCCACTTCTACCAACCTTGCTATTTTCGTTTGCCCAAATAATAGTCCTGTATGCATTACGACAAACCATCAAATGCCTAGTTTACTGAAAAATATCCGTTATTGGTTTAATAGTAGTTCTGATAAGAGAGATTTTAGTACTTAAATTGGCTAGTTGGACCTTGGTTATTACTACTATTAGTTTGTGTGTTCAAAGACCAAGTAGATTAATTAAAATGGGAGGGATGATTGAATATTTTGTTGATATTCTGTTTGTGTTCTTGTGGGAAGTTTCTTCCCATGCGAGCTTATTTTCTCCGATATGTTAGTAGACCTAAGGGTTTGGCTGAAGGTGGAATATTTTTGTTTGAACATTAAATACCATCCCCCAGTTGCTACTATGATGAGTATATACTGAGATTGTTTTGATGGATGTCAATTTGTGGCTTAGTTTGGTTATATTACTTATTATACGTCCTTCCCCCAACTCTCAGCTGGATCTCCACTGACAGGTAGACATTATGTCATTATTTTAGTCAGTCAAAAATAAATATGTTCTACTTCTAATAGTATGTTCCTATGGACTTTGTAAGTATACTTCTTAAATAAAATTTGCTGATGATTACAAGTACATGATTTTGGGATCTCTTGATTGTTGCTAATTGGTTATGTTTTCTGTATTGTGTGTGTCTGACTGATGTTATTTGTGTATTACGACGTTGGTGACTGTCTGACTGATGTTTTATTAAAATACTGCCGTCCTGATTTCCTCCGTGCAATCTTTTAATGGATGTGTGTCTGCATTTTCATTTGCTTAATATTTCCATGACTTAGTTATGATCCAAGTTTCTGCATCTGCTTTCATAATAATATTAATGAATTTAATAGGTCCTCGATCTGCATGTTTTATGGATTCATGTTATATGCCTTTGATTACATGATACCATATATTGGATCTCTGCACTCTTAATCTTATGTGATTTGTAAACAATCTGTTTATCTGCAACTTTTCAGATTGTGTTCATGATATTGATGACAAATGGACTTACTGAAATGCTATTTTTGTTATGAAATGCTTACATATCCTCATTCCTTTGTCTGCAGTCTTGGAGTAATGATGGTGTGGAGCTGGAGATGGACATGATTGAATCAGTAGTAAAATCTCTGAGGTCTCTCCGTTCACAGTTGCCACCAAATGAAAGGCTTGAGAGGTATATTCCTCGAGTCTCCAAGCTCCAGCGGCTGATGAATACTTATATTTGGCAAAGAAAAACTACTAATTATTTTTTTTTATTTTTTTTGGTGAAGTGGTGAATACATAAATTATCACGTGATCAATCGTTAGTTTTCTGAATTTTATCAAGTTATGAATCTATTTCCGTTTTCAGGCGAGATGCTTTTGTTGTGAGCCGCACAAAGGATGCATGTGATCTGATTGGGAAGTACAAGATGGAGATTTCTACTCTTGCCAGTTTATCTTCTTTAGAAGTATGTATTATGTGTATTCTAAGTTTTGATTGGTTTCTTCCTAGAGTTTGATGGAATTAAGTCCTGGTTCCGTCTTTGCCTATTGCTTTTTTTTCTTTTTCTTTTTGGTTTTTCTCCCTTAAAGTTATAGTTTCTGGATTCTATTTTTTCTGACGTTCTTTGTATGAATTACTACTTAGGTTTGCCAAGGAGATGAAGCACCATTGGGATGTATAGTCGACGTGGTAAATGAATCTCTGTCAGTTTTTATCAAGCTTCGGGGGACAATCAATGTGGAAGCTGAACTTGAAAAGCTCAACAAAAAGATGGAGGAGATTAAAAAGTGAGAAACGAAATCCTTGCAAACTCTTTTCCTTTCTAGAACTTTTTATGAAAGGCTGCTATTCTCAATGATTATTCATTTGTCGGTTTAATATGATGAATCTTTTTTGCAGGCAATGTGATGGCTTGGAGAAGAAGAAAACTGCTCCTGGTTATCAGGAGAAAGTCCCTGCTCGAATCCGTGAGGCAGATGAGGCAAAGCTGGCTTCACTCTTGAAGGAGCTATTATCGTTCAAGGAAGCTCATGAGCGTCTCAGTGAGCAAAATCCTTGACCCAAGGAGCTGTTTGTTAGGGATTTTCTGTTTGCAAGTTCATTTTAAAATCCTATTTTGGACGATTTTTGCAGATCCTGTTTTTGATTGGAACTAGTTTATTTATACAGAAAAGTGAACAGAAAATATTTTGTAACCATATAAAATTGTTTGGTGGCAACACCCAATTTAAATTTTAAAAAAAAAAGAAAAAACAGAAAAGGAAAAAGTAAGACTTGATTGCGTGCAACATTAATTAAATACTCGACGTTACAAATTGATGCAACTTGTTTCACAATATGTTACATTTAGAAATAGGAAAAATATTTATACATTTGTGTAATAGTTAAGTGCTTTCTACAATCTTGTCAAGTAATTAGTAGTATATTGCTGTGATTTTAGGTTCACGTATGAGTCTTCTAGAACAAGTTAAAGTACAAACACATCAGGAGATGCACTCAGTCACTGGGACGTAAATGAATTTATCTCCGCTATGCGCACTTTTTTTTTTTTTTTTTTAAGAAGTAGGTGAAAGCTCCCTCCTAACTTTTAGCTTGTTCATAACAATAATAATAAGGCCACCCCGTCGTCTAGTAGGTCAATTGATTTCTCAATTTACTGAGAGTGAGAGGTAAGGGGCCATATTCTACGAGATAAAAATATTTTTCACTAATAGACCTAATTCTATTTAGGAAAAAGTGATATATCATAGGGGTTTGAAAAGTCAATCAAAAATATCATTACAGCCAATTAAAGTCGTCCAATTCACACAAGTACACAAATGGCTGGTCATAAAGATAATATACAACCTGTTATCTAGATTGACCATGAGCCTAATAACTATAATCTAGGAAGCACGAATACGAAAACGCCAAATGAATACGGAAAAACGATAAGATTAAAAATATCAAAATACGAATATGTTAAAAGATACGTTTTTAGTTTTTAATGTATATATTTTTATATATATTTTGGTAAAAGAAGATGTGAGGTGAATAAAGATTGAAAGTCTGAAACACGTCAAAATTGAGTCTAATAATATTAGTTATTTTGAAACAAATAAGTCCTAGTGTCCCACCATCTAACTTAGCCCAATGATAACCACATAATTAAGCCCAAATCCCACATCAACCTAATGAATATGCAAAATAGTGATGACATACGCTTTCTTAATGTTTTGTTCCGTATTCGTATTTAATACGTTCTTTTTATGAATACTTTGCTTCATTACCGTATTCATGCTTCGTAGACTATAATACATCTGATATCTTGGGGAAAAATCTGTATGGTTCTCTCATTGCCGCAAAAAGTAGAAGGTGATACTAAGCAATCGCTACTCCGATTCGCCATGTGCCATGATGGATGGTGCAGAGTCGAACTCTTCAGTACCTGCAAAAAAAAGGCTCCATAACAAACTTCACAAAATAGTTAGCAGTTAGGTAATTACAACTGACCAAGAGCCAACACTTGTAGCACCTACTGATTCTAATTTCAAGGAAACCACAATGATACCACTAGGGCGAAGCAAAGCATATAGCTCGCATCCAATAGCAGGGGGCTCATGAAAGAAGGGTATCCTGGAAACTATGAAAGTTTCTACTCCCAACTCACACAGGAACATCACTTCTCCTAGATGTATCATATGGTACTGAAAGTTGCTGAAGCAGAAGTGATTAAAAGCAAGCAACTGCAGTTCAAAAGATTTTGCTTATACAAATCCAAATGTAATTTACACTTTTCCGCCATAATATAGTCCAGATAAGTCCAAAATAGAAGCCTTTGGGGTAGTATGTACAAGCTCCAGGTGAAAATAATCAAAATATACAAGTAGAGAATTCAGAAGTTGCATAATAATAAAAAAAAATGGTTAAGGAAGAAAATAGCCCCGGACTGTAAGCTGGGGGCTAAGAGTGGAGATAGCAAGAAGAGGCTAGAAATATTACCCAAAAAAACATAAAAGATACAGACCGAGTAAGAAGAGGAAGAGCCAGAGAAGAAGAGGGAGGCCCAGGGGACAAGGTGAAGATGAGTACCTAAAAAAGGTTGCCACTCTTGGGGTCAATCCACACATAGAATGCAACTCCACAAGTAAACTCCTCGCAAAACAGGTCACTATAGAACACATTACAAGTATAATTACCAATACTATCCATAGTGTCTGATATACTTTTATCTTGAAAAATATTTTGTTCAAAGGAATAGGATGTTCATTAGGTAAAAAAACCTCTATTTTCATGCAAAACAAAGGCAATGCCAGCAAGTCAACCAACCGCCTTATTACCTTCTCTATATAGGTGCACAAAAGAGACTTTAAATCATGATCTAGCAGGACTACTTTCGTAAATTACCTACCAAGGTTATCATTCAAATGTTTGGTCTACAAATTTGTAATTAATAAATATCTAATTGTCCTTATTTCAATTAATCTATATTCTGAATTAATAACCACCTATTTCGGGGATCCGTGACCTCCTGGATATGGAGTGTCTCAACTTGCCACGTGGCTACGAACAATTTGACAAATCTCACATATTGCAAATGTATACCAAGAGCCCCCGCACATGACATTAGTTTTCAGAAACAAATATGTTGGGGTCAAATTGATAGATATCACAAAACCCAATTGATTTTACTTTTATAATTTTCACAAACCATCAGCGTTCCCAAAATAACTTAAAGGATATATATTATTTTTTGGCCAATTTTTTCTACACCCAAATTTTTGGTGGGATTCAGAATTTCCCCCCAAATCTATCATAAAGTCTAAATCCTCTCCAAACCTTTTTAAAAAGTTATAAGTTGCCCCAAATTAGTTAAAAAATAGTAAAAATATAAATTATTTTTTTATGAAAAATCAAGATAAAATCATTATCGACACATTTCGTTCAATATTAAATAGTAATTTATTAAAATTTTTAGAAAATGAAAAAAGTAAAACAGCTTTGACGAGGGGTGATGTTGGTAATTGAATGAATGAGCCCGGGCAGCAGCTTAAATCGCTCTGGCAAATTAGGAGCATTTCCTTTTTGCCCATTGACGACTTCGCCAGACTGTTCCTGGACTCTAACCCCTCTGTTATTCCCCAACCTCCCCTCTCTCTCTCTCTCTCTCTCTCAAGCAGCTTCAGAATCAACGAAATTGTTACAGTAAACAGGCTCGTCGTTTACCCTAGAAGATGAGTGTGATCGATATATTGACTCGTGTGGATACGATCTGCAAGAAGTACGACAAATACGACATCGCCCCTAAGGACTCCAACATCTCCGGCGACGATGCCTTCGCCCGCCTTTACGCCTCCATTGAGTCCGACATCGAGTCAGCTCTTCAGGTTTTCTCCCGCTGCATTTTTTGTACTCTGAATTCATAATAATTTGTAGCTTTTCGATTTCGCATTTTGAATTTGAATGTCTTTTCAGAAAGCGGAGACAGCTGCAAACGAGAAGAATCGGGCTGCGACTGTAGCGATCAATGCAGAACTCCGTCGTACCAAGGCTAGGTTGCTCGAAGAAGTCCCCAAGCTGCAGAGATTAGCTGTTAAGAAGGTATTGTTTTGTTTTGACCTGTTTTCAGATCTGGCTGTTAGTTAGATATCGCTTTTCTCGATCAATTATGTTCTTATCTGCAATTTAAGACCTAGGAGTCTTCTCTTACATTCTTTTTAGGATCATTTTATAAACCAATGGTTGAAATCCTTATTTGATGTTGTACTTGCTATACAGAGCTGGTATTGTTTAATTGTATCGTAGTTTGAGAAATTGTGGTCTTCTGGACTTGAAGCTCTTGAGGAAAGCATATTTTGGGTAACTAGATATGTAGATGGTCTATTTTGGTTCATTTACTAGTATGATAGTTTTGTAAGAGGAACAAACCTTATGCTTGTAACTTAAGGTTTTGTATTCAGGATTTGATAAAGTAGTGTATGTGTTATCAATATCCTGTACCTTTACAGAGAATACTACTGGCTAGTCTTGTTAGAAGATAGATCAGGTGTGATGGCCTGATGGGTAATTTTTGTGATTTTCAGTTTCTTAAAATCTGTTAGTTCTGTAATTTGAATAAAAAGAGTATGAAGTTATGTATTAGGATAAGAACTTGTGTTAGACGGTCTAACTAACTATATAGCGGGGTCAAATTAGTGGAATGTGTATCACTTGGGTGGGTGGTGGTGTGATTCTGGCTAATATTTATGGTCTCCAACTGATATACTATGTCTAACACCATTTTTTGTTGAGTATTTGAGTTTGATTACTTGCAGGAGTTGTGTGATTTATCCCAATTCAGTTCACATGATTGATTGTACTAATTATTTTGACTTTACTGCATACACTTGTATGGTTGAAGTAAAATCTGTTTCTTGTTTCTTGCTTCCATGCAATTATGCTCCGTTTTGAAGAGAAACAAGCCAAGTTATATGTCATATTGACTATATTCCATTTTAAAGTTTATTAAAATAACAGGCTTGATCCTCTTAATGACTCCAATAATTAACCACATCATTGAAATTTTTTATACCATTTTCCTGTTTCGTTTGTGTTATGCACTTCAGGCATGGTTAATTGTGTTATTGCATCCCATAAATTGAGCCGAATAAAAAACAATCTATTTGTTAGGTTTCCCTTTGGTGTTGATGTTGACTATGATTCTGGTTCCAGGTTAAAGGGCTTTCAATGGAGGAGCTTACTACCCGTAATGACTTGGCTCTTGCGTTGCCCGATAGGATTCAAGCTATACCAGATGGCTCTGCAGCTCCTCCTAAATCTTCTGGGGGTTGGGGCGGTGCATCTGCTCCTCGAACAGAAATCAAATTTGATTCAGGTTTCTGTACTTTGTAGTTCTTAATCTAAAAGTTCTCATGTTTCACTGTTATGCTTTTCCATTGAAGCATCAGTGTATCACATAGTTTTTTATTTTTTATTTTTTATTTTTTTTGGTAATGTATCCCATAGTTACTTATGCATTGAAATTGACTTTAGATGGGCGGTTTGACAACGAGTACTTCCAGCAAACTGAAGAGTCGAGTAATTTCAGGCAGGAGTATGAAATGCGTAGAATGAAGCAGGCATGCTCTTTTCTGGAAAATTATAGTTGTGTACTGATTAGTTATTGTGCCATCACTTTTAGTTTTCTAACGGGTGCCACGGCAAATATTTCTTTGCACAGGACCAAGGATTAGACGTGATTGCAGAAGGTCTGGACACGTTGAAAAATATGGCTGGTGACATGAATGAGGTGACATTTCTTCCTTTCTGCCTTTTGTGTTCACCTCATTTCAATAGTTTCCCATCAGTTGGTTTGTTTACTGTGCTTGTAATCATCAACATTCCTGAATGAGGGCCTTAAATGTGATATGTTTCATGCAGGAGTTGGATAGACAAGTTCCCCTTATGGATGAAATTGACACCAAGGTTGGTTTTCTAGTCATTACCTTGACACTTCATGTAGCACGTTGAGAGTTTCAATACGTCAAAGAATTGTTTTTGCATCTGATACAGTCGCAGTCACATTTTTTTGTCACAAAATATTCACCTTAAAAAACAAAAATCTTGTACTGTTATGTCTCCCTCTGTATATCTTTTTTTTTTCTTGCTTCATGGTGCCGCATATTATGTACTACCATTTATTATACACTTAAACAAATTTGAAAGTGAATGGCAAATTTTGGACCTGATTTAAATTCTCCCAAGTTGGACGTGGTATTAATAGTCATATTGCTTCGCATGAAAAGTATCCCACGTTTCCAGTAGCTGATCTTTTATTTTGGCTTTAAAATCTACTATACGGATGCAATACTTTTGTAATGACTATATAGTGGAATTATTAGTGAAAATTCAATCCTACATGTTGCAATAGTTTCATATTTAAAAAGAGGATGGCTACAAGCTTTCTGATTTATTTATTTTGTTACTTGCAGGTGGACAAGGCGACATCCGACCTAAAAAACACCAATGTTAGACTGAAGGACACTGTAAATCAGGTGCATTGATGTTATCCTACTAAGTCTGGATTTTTTTTCAGCAGCTGTGTATTACTTTAATCTGATTGTAAATAACACTGCAATTTTTACTTCATGCAGCTGAGATCTAGTCGAAACTTTTGCATTGACATCATTTTGCTGTGTGTAATTCTTGGAATTGCAGCCTATCTGTACAAGTAAGTTGTATTTCCGTTTCCTTAATTTGACTCTTTGGACTTCGATGATCCAAAGGAATTTGATCCCTGTGTGTTTTAGTATAAACTTCTATCAACCTCATTGTGCAAGCTATGGATTAAAGAGATATGTTTAAGTTTTTTTCGAAAAATGAGATGTTTCAGAACCTGTTAGAACGTATCGTGGTGTTTCAAATATGAAAAAGAAAAAATTATAGAGGAGAAAAGTTTCAAATAATTTCAACTGTTTCAAGTGTGGTTGTATTTGCATATAAAAGTTGCAAGTTTATAAGTATGTGTGGTCAAGTTTAGTGCGGACTAAACTTGTCAAAACTGTAAGGGGCATTTTGGTTGGGACTTGGGACAGCCCATAAAGCAAGGCATTTGTAACAGGACGGAGGGAGAGTATCATATACTGGTAGTATTTCCCAAGTGTTTCAGCAGTTGTCAACTAAAAAGAAACGAGTATGAGTATGTGAGAATACCTTCTTTACTCCATTAAACTGAAATTAAACTCTGTTCCAATTATAACAATGCAAGGTATACATATATATTAAGCTTTTCAACTTACCAGAACAAAGTCTAAATTTAATGTAAC
The DNA here is from genome assembly GCA_028274465.1 of Plantago ovata. Taxonomy (NCBI): domain Eukaryota; kingdom Viridiplantae; phylum Streptophyta; class Magnoliopsida; order Lamiales; family Plantaginaceae; genus Plantago; species Plantago ovata. Next base: position 29,919,453 of record CM051455.1, on the reverse strand, counting down.
ACACTATTTGCTTTTTGGCTGCCCTACGCGGAAAAGGAGAAAAAAATTCAACTGCAAGAAAGTATCAATACATCTTCGGAAAACTACATGTTTGGTCTTTTGGTCCTTTGATCTTGATTACATTTAAAATTTTCATTGCAATAATAATTCGTGCAATTTGCATGCACCAATACAATCTTAATTACAGTAAAGTGCAACATCTCATATTTTATTTACTAAATCACACAGTTATTATATATCTAGTCTACATGCAATATCAACATTCAAATATCAGATTTTGTATTTTTGGACTTCTTCATTAATGAAATCTCTAATTATATGGAGTTGGAAGTTATTACAATAGATACGGACAACATGACGGTTTTCCTTTTGTTACATGTCTATTTTGGTCATTTTATTTGAAACTGCACTTTTTTGTAAAGAAATTTTCACCATCACTAGTATGTAGGCAATTGGTAAAAATAGCACCTCGATGTAATTGGCCCATAAATTGTATTGAATCTAAAAGATCCAATTACACCCCATTAAGATCAGTTATATTTTATCTGCCACGAGACCGTACACCTAGAAGTGATCAATACAATCTACATTAGTGCCTTGACCCCAACCGTTGTTGGGTGGGGGATTGAGTTTGTTTCAAGACATGCCTATTTCTCACGCTGCACATCTGCAAGAGATTAGATACACGTGGTTATATACTACATGGTTTATAATGCTTATTGCTACCCTTCTCTATTTATGTGCACTATAAAGGTAGTATGCCTGTCTTGAAAAAATAAAAAGACAGTACAAAATAAGAGTTCAACTGAGGGGATGGAAACAAATTGGCTAAGGGTTTCTTAGATGATAAAAACTGAGTGCTTTGTTTCTTAGATGATCGTGCTGACAAATTCTTTGCGTGCAGTGTATTGAGGAGATAAGCTATGTGGTAATATCAGATGGATCGAACTTTGTGGCTCTTCGGTATTCCCTGCACTCTCATTGAGATGGTTTGTGTGCTGCAGTGTAAAATTTGTTCGTATTTGTGTATGTATGTGTATTTTTTTTTATTCTCCGTTTTTTTTTTTAGTGAGAACTGAGAACTATGCTTACTATGAATTTCTGCAAACTTAACCGGTACTTTTGTATTGCAGCCTGTTTTATCACATTTCTTTTTATTCTTTTCTACACGGATCAGATTATACTTGACTGCTAATTTGCAATAGATGAACGAGTTTTAAATTTCAAAGTTCAAACACATACTGGCTTGATCATCCATATAAAGTTTATTGCATTTTCATGTGCTGCTGAATCTCTGAGATTTAGTACTTCTGTAGAGTTTACCAGATTGAATAGGTGCAAGAGACGGACTTATATGTTGAACATGCCTTAGTCTGATGGGTTTGACGGGTTAGGTTTACCAGATTGAATAGTTTACCAGAATGTAGATTTACTGGCCAAAACTAAGATTGACAATTATTAGCAGTAGCTAACTGAAAATGTTGCCTCAAGAATGATTTGTTGCTGAGCAGTAGCTCACTCAAAAAGCCTAATCTTGCGATTGAGGGAAGGTACTGAAAATTGTATTTATGGACTGCTAGTGGTGTAAAGTAGAAGTATTATGGCCTAAATAAGCTTCCCTGTTTTAAATGAATGCAGTATCAGAAAAACCTGTGCTCAACTGTGCTCTTGGATTTTTGCATCGAGTATGTACCAGAGTGATTGGGTTTCAAATTAGATCTCTGATTATGTCCTATACGGAAGCCGAGTCAATACTATATAATCTGGTTTATGTATATCAACATGCGAACTACTATTTCTTTCCAAATCCCCCCATTCTGGAGTGAACAAAAGCAAACGAAGTCACCTCAAACGTTGAGTTCGATCCAAAATATGGACATAAGTGCAGTTAAAAACTGTAATAAATTTTGATCCATGGCCGTGGATCTGTATGATATACTATAATATGCTATAGCTGCTGAAGCTGAAACGCGAGCTAATGGATTTGCAATATCTGATATTTTCTGTTACAAAAATCCGTGTCGAATATGGCCAATGGCAATTGCCAAGGAAGATCATTAAAGATAGTATATAATATAGTGTCTGATTACGTGGGCTGTGCAGTTTGACCAAGAACCCGGTGGTCCATTCATCCTTCCAGTGACCAGTGAAAAGGTACAGAAATCAGCCTTTTGCACTCTTCCAGTACTATTCCTCTGAGCTAAAAGTGAAGCACCACTCGCTCATTCCCCATTTAGTAACCAAACTTTTTCCACGAATGTATTCATTTCCATATTTTTAGTCTGACCAAGTATTTAGTGGTTCACTAATCCTATTAAAATGTTTTGTTTCTTTTAGGGCGAGAAGAGTTGTTCTCGGTGTTTTTTCTTGTAAAAACTTCTCTCCCGTTTTATGGTCTATACAAAGTCATCTAATAACCCACTAACCATCACAGTACCCTGTGCATTCTGCAAATACAAAATGCAATATTCGCCTTGGTTAATCTGGGTTCCACATTCCTTGACTTAACTCATTAAAGCACCGGTGATAATAACATTGAGCCATACAACAATCCGTCCTGTGGCCTGTATCCTATTCATATTCGTATTCTTCCTTGCAAGCTGCAACACCCAATTTTTTAGTTGTAGTACCAATGATCAGAGAAATAATGATACTGGATTCAAATAAGTTGCAAATCGCCTCCCCTGTATGTCATCACTTATCATAAGATTGTATATTCAAATTTCGCTCCAGGGTTGATCTGGACAAGCAAAGATAGATTAAACTTTATCTGGTGGCATTTTGTTGCATCAGTGATCTGGCATTCTTTCCCATTTTGGACTGATAGTATTCGTTTGCCTTGATATTATGACAACCTACCTAATTTGATGGCTTAATAGTTAATACTAAATGTATTAGCGTGCTGTTACAGAATTCCAATCAAGTACTCTACCACCATACCTTGTTTCGGAAAAACATCAACCTAAACTGAATTACCACCAGAGTAATTCTGTTTCTTTTTATCACGTTGTAAACATGCACGGATGCACCTAGCTAAATTTATCTATTTGATGGGATGGAAATTTCGCACAATTTTTCCATGTCTTGTGACTAATGGTTCCCTAGGGTATATATATCTTACAAGTGCAGAAAAATTTCACGCGCAGGAATTAGATATGTTTTTTCGAGGCGGCAAGAGGAATTAGATATGTTAAAACTGTATGGAACTCATTTAAAGAGGTACTCTGATCTGGTAGTTTTGTAACACTTGTTACGTTTGAAATTCATATAAAGAACGTTTTTACAGTAATGAGATCCTGTCGTTTATTTTTTATTTTTTAATAAATATGTATTTAAGTATGGTTTAGGACTTTAGGCCAGGCTGTTACGGTATGCCTAACTAGAAACGATACGTATATAGTAATCTTATTTGTTTAAGAAAAATATATACTCCCTCCCTTTATTCCGTTTGAAATTATCCAGTTTGATTTTTTTCGGTCAACAGTTTTCAACTTTGACTCCCGATTACTCTTAAACTATAATGATACAATATTTTGAAATTATATTATGAAAATTTTGGTTCTATATTTTCATAATATGATTTCGTCAAATGCTTTATCATTATAGTTTAATAGTAATCGAGAGTCAAAGTTGAAAACTGTTGACCGAAAAAATTCAAACTGGATAGTTTACAGTGGGACGGGGGAGTACTAGTAGTAGTATATATTTGCGGTTGCAGACACAGATCATGAGATCAAATCCGATTGCAGATACTATTATATGGTAGTAATATTATAAATTGTTATTGTTCTGAAGTCTGATGATGTTAATTTTAGTTCGTTACATGTCATATCGATGGCTGAATTATTGAAGGTGGCCATCTTAAAATAATTTATATTCTGTCTCGCCAACTAGAATAATATGAACATGATGAATATTGAATTAGCAAATAGCAAGAAACCAATTGTATGATTTAATTTTGTATTGTATAAATCTGTGCCGACAGCACCAGGCCAAGATAGTCCTGATAGATTAGATAGGCAGCCATGTTAGTTTGGTACACTACTACAGTAGATCAGTCATGTATTGTAGCGTCAAACACCAGAACAACGAATATAGTAGTATCTATATATCTATCTTTTTTTATTCTCTATAGTGGTCTTAAACCAGACCAGATCTCACCATGATCCCAAAATGCAATAGAAATGAGTAAGTATACCAAATGGTAGTAATTTTATATATATTACGAAATGTGAGATTCAATCAATACGCGGTTAGACCAGTTAAACAGTCTGCCAATCTGATTTCTCTATATATAGCAATGAGGTAAATCTCTAATATAGAAACAAAATATGTCAAAATTATAATTGAAACAGATATGATACATTAAAACCATAACAAAATTCATTAAAACTAGACATAATTACTTTTGATACCCCCACTAAACAGCTACTTTTCATCCTAGTCCATCTATCGCGGAAAATTACAAATAAACCCAAGTCACCGTCCGGCATTGACTCCGACGCCCTCTCTCTCCTCAAAACTTACCAACCAAACACGCCCTTATGTCTAAATTACTGTTTTTGTCTTTTCCTCTTTCTTTTTTCTTTTTTCTATTTTTCTTTTTCCTTTTTACCATCAACATCTTTTTTCTTTTCTCTATTTTCCTCTTTTCCTCTTTCTTTTTTCCATTTGCAAATCGAAGACTCCGATCTGCAAATCGGAGCAGACACTCTGCTCCGATCACTGCTGCAGATCGGAGCAGCTCCGATCGGATCTTGAACGGAGCAGACACTCTGCTCCGTTCAAGATCGGAGCCATATCCGATTTGCAGATCGGAGCAGCTCTGCTCCGATCTGCAAATTGGAGCAGAACTCTGCTCCGACTTTGATCGGAGAATCGGAGCAGAGCAGAGCTGCTCCGATTTTCCGATTGCTGCTCCGATCTCAGCAAATCGGAGCAGCTGTGATTTTTTTATTAATTAATTAATTTATTTTTTTAGCTTTTTTCATTTTGTTTTATTGTTTTCTCATTTTTTTTATTCATAATAATTCTAAGGGCTTGTTTACAAATAGTTTTGTGGACTATTTTGAATTATAGTTAAATTATGTGTGTTAATTTTTAAATATTTTGTGTCAATATTGTAAACATTAAAACATTTGGGTAAATGTGTAATAAATGAAACTTCATGTTGTTTGGAATAATTCAGAATTACAAATTCCGGCGAGGGCGAAAAGGTCATTTCCAAGGCTTAGAGCGCCGAAAGTCAAAGTCGTGGGTTAATCTGTAATTACGTTTATATAGCAGGGGAAGATTACGTAATAAAAAATATAGATGGACTAATCTGTAATAGCGGAAAATAGCAGGGGTACCAAAAGTAATTTGCCCTTAAAACTATGATGGAAACTTCAATGTTAATAATAAAAAGGGCAAATCACTTTTGGTACCCCTGCTATTTTCCGCTATTACAGATTAGTCCATCTATATTTTTTATTACGTAATCTTCCCCTGCTATATAAACGTAATTACAGATTAACCCACGACTTTGACTTTCGGCGCTCTAAGCCTTGGAAATGACCTTTTCGTCCTCGCCGGAATTTGTAATTCTGAATTATTCCAAACAACATGAAGTTTCATTTATTACACATTTACCCAAATGTTTTAATGTTTAAAATATTGACACAAAATATTTAAAAATTAACACACATAATTTAACTATAATTCAAAATAGTCCACAAAACTATTTGTAAACAAGCCCTTAGAATTATTATGAATAAAAAAAATGAGAAAACAATAAAACAAAATGAAAAAAGCTAAAAAATTAATTAATTAATTAATAAAAAAATCACAGCTGCTCCGATTTGCTGAGATCGGAGCAGCAATCAGAAAATCGGAGCAGCTCTGCTCTGCTCCGATTCTCCGATCAAAGTCGGAGCAGAGTTCTGCTCCGATTTGTAGATCGGAGCAAAGTTCTGCTCCGATTTGCAGATCGGAGCAGAGCTGCTCCGATCTGCAAATCGGATCTGCTCCAATCTGCAAATCGGAGCGGAGCAGCTCTGCTCTTATCTTGAACGGAGCAGAGTGTCTGCTCCGTTCAAGATCGGAGCAGAGTTCTGCTCCGATTTGCTGCTCCGATCTGCAAATCGGAGCGAAGCAGCTCTGCTCCGATCTGCAAATCGGAGCGGAGCAGAGTTCTGCTCCGATCTGCAGATAGGAGCGGAGCAGCTCTGCTCCGATCTTGAACGGAGCAGAGTGTCTGCTCCGTTCAAGATCAGATCGGAGCCGCTCCGATCTGCAGCAGTGATCGGAGCAGAGTGTCTGCTCCGATTTGCAGATCGGAGTCTTCGATTTGCAAATGGAAAAAAGAAAGAGGAAAAGAGGAAAATAGAAAAAAGAAAAAAGATGTTGATGGTAAAAAGGAAAAAGAAAAATAGAAAAAAGAAAAAAGAAAGAGGAAAAGACAAAAACAGTAATTTAGACATAAGGGCGTGTTTGGTTGGTAAGTTTTGAGGAGAGAGAGGGCGCCGGAGTCAATGCCGGACGGTGACTTGGGTTTATTTGTAATTTTCCGCGATAGATGGACTAGGATGAAAAGTAGCTGTTTAGTGGGGATATCAAAAGTAATTATGTCTAATAAAAAAGCTGAACTTAAACGTTATATTGAAGTAGTAAACGTATATACAAATTGTGGCTCTTTTTCACTTTCATGAGTGCTCATTTTTAATGAATAAGTGTTTTGTTTTTTCTTCTTGTTTCATTCTTCTAAATTTATACTAAAATTGTATATCATTGTAATTGGATGAAATATTAAGCATGAGAAATATCAGTCCAATAGAATTGAAGGGCAATCTGAGGCAAATCAAATTAAGTTGTCCTGCATTTTGTATTTTCTTTACATGCATTTAACATAACTCATTTAAAACCATAATACAATATCTTAAAATCATAACGAAAATAGTGTGCCCGACGATCATACCTCTTAACCTAAAAACCTGACATTTCCAATGTTTTATATATAATAAAGCTAAGAAGCACGAAAGCAACAATAAAACGGACACGTGAATATATACTTAAACATTCAAAAAACAAATGAAAATATTTAATTTTATATATATTTAAATATATTGTTAGTATCTAAAATAATATTTATAAATTTCTAATGAACACATGAACATTAAATAACCAAATAATATGATAGATAGTATTTGAAAGGATAAATGGGTTCAATTAAACTACAAACAAGATAATTCGTTTTGAAAAAAAAGAAAAAAAAAAAACCTACAAATTAACAAGATAATAAATTGAAATGTGTATGATGTACATACTACTAAGTTGAACAATGAGTAATTAACTAAAGGGTCTCTTGACTAAATTCACTTTTGCACGTGCATTAGACAATATATAACATATATTATATATTATGACATAAATAATTAAATAAAAGAAATTGTCAAATGAATAAAAAGATAGTCTATGAGTTTTCGCCACGGAAATGCCTAAGGAAGCTTTGGGTCATTTGAAATTTCAGTGCTAACTATTACTATATAACCAACTAATGACATGTCACCCATTACATGGAATTGATTTTGTGGCCGCAGCTCACCACTGGCGTGCAATTGATTTGACAAGATGAGCAAGTTTGTTTGGTGAATTTCATGAATTCGAAGTTAAATAGTTCTTTGTCGGTTTCACTTCAAATTAGAGAAAAAACATGTTGGAAATTCAATACAAGGGAAGAAAAGTTGTGTTCTTAAGCAACATCAATGGAATAATAAAGAACGTCCATAGTCGACGGGTAAGAGAAATTAGACACAGACAGACATCACCATGAATTCATCATTGTCATACATCGGAAATATTGCAACGGCTAGTTAATCATTCTCGGTTTTGGTTTTGGTTCGGGTACATTTTTCGTGCATCTCTTCTCTTATGCACCTCTATTCTTGTAATTGTTCAAAATTTTCATTACTAATTTAATTTTACCGTTTAAAAAAAACTTACATATTAGTATATTAGTATATGCATGACACAACCGTTTCCAGTAAGGAATCAAAGATAGACATTATGGAGCGTTAACTCCCACACTAAAAATTGTACTGTATATAGTTTTTTCATAGGTAATAGTATGTATTCTTAAGGTTTTGAATAGATATAATGTCATAATGAAAAGTTTGTACATAGGATTCTCTATGTGTGGATTGTGGAACATGAACTTGTATCTATTTTCCAGAAATAGACAGGGCCATGTGTGTTTAGTCCCAACAAAATGGAATTGTTTTTTTTTTTTTTTTGTTTTGAAAGGAAACAAAATGGAATTGTTTGCCGTGGGCGAACGTGAGACTAAATTGTGTCGAATTTCAAAATTATTATTTATTATTTTATTTATTTTATACTCTATTTAATTATTAGCTTGTGGATCTCCTTCTAACAAAAATCAACTTCCCGGGCACAACAGTGAGTGTCATTTTCATTTCTACTAATTCCCACTTTTTCCGGTGCCAATTTGCGCCATCTTTTATTTATTAATTTATTAATCAACACTTAAGTTTTATCAGAACATCCCTCATACTTTGAGACTTCATACCAAACTACTCCATGTCAAATAAAACTTCCCCTTTCTTTGAATAAGGGGTTGTGAGAAGTGACAAATAAACCATGAAAAGATTAAATAAAATTGATAAGTAATTATAAAAGCATTTTTTAAATGAATAAAAAATAACAAAATGTTTACTTGTTTTAAACGGCAACTACCATACTCCTACTCATATACTAACCTTACAACTCAAATTAAACCTATATATTTTTATGTCTCCGTCGGGGTTCTATTGTGTTACTCCACCCCTCTTACGAAAAAATGAATAAATAATAACTAAATGTGAGATTGAATTAATAAAATATTAAATTTTGAAAAGTTAGACATTTAAGGTAATCTACAAGTAGTAAAGTTACAAAGATGAGTGTATAATCATACACTACAAAAAATATAACTATACTTCTGAGGCGAGAATAGTATAGGATGAAAAGTTATTCTGGCATGGAGTAAAATTAATAGGAGCAATTTGAGTAGTATGAGAAAATATTGTGCTCAAAGTGTAAACCTTGTGGGGTTTGACCCTTTGGTTTCCTTAAAAATACGCGACATAATCAACACACCTTTTGCATTTATCCCAAGTTAATCACAAGTTGTAGGTCCCTTATTTATCACTTAATGTATTTTAATTAGAGAGCGGCAAAATGTCTTTGATAATGACTCAAAATTCGATAGATAGCGATTAGGTTGAACATTAATTTTGTTTATATGTAGCTACATTGAAAGATTAACCCTAAGACACGTTTTAAGGGGCACGGCACGATTTTCCAACTAATAATAATTCTTTGGCTTAATTAAAATAACTTTACACAAGTACTAGTACCAGTATAAAAATCAATGAATGAAGTAAAGAATACTTTTGAGATAGGGACTAAATTATGTTATATGTGGGACCAGGAATGAATAGTCAATAAGATTGTCCTATATTTGATAATAATATTGATTTAGCCTAGTTGCTATTTTATGATGTACCAACCAAAAAAATTTTAAAAAAATCTATTCCATAGAATTCTCTACATTTTCTTCTGTGGATTTTATAGAGATTTTTTTTTTACCTCTAATAAATTCTTAAATCATATCGATAAAATAATTAATTGAATTATATAATAAGAGTAGACACCTTATATCTTCAAAATATACTTTTATAAATTAATTTTTTATTATAATTTAAAAGTGATCGAAAATCAAATAAAGAATAAAAAATAAAAAAATAAATGTAAAAAATAAGTATCACGAATGCTTATAACATTATGTGTAGGATCATATGTAAGCCCAATTTGCATCCCTAGCTCAGTCAAGTTCTGCATGTGCATGAGAACGCTGCCTCCTGTATAACATGGATTGCTTATACCAAAATTATTCCCTTTCATATTATATTATTTACTTCCACCATCCCATTTTTCGATTTCTCCCTTATCTTTTGCCATCATCAGGTCTCAGGTCTTGTACCAAAATCTCTATATCTGGTGGTATTGTAATGCTAATTATTCGTCGATCTAAAAGAGAAATTAATTTAGGCACTAAAATAAATAAAAATAATCCTACTTTAAACATTTCGGCTTTCGCCCATCTCAGTTACCATTTTTTCTCCTCCTAAATTGCATTTCTGATTTTGCCTCATCATGACAGATTCGTGGAAGTTTTCTTTCAAAGCAAAAAGGGTAGCCAAAAGCCTTTTTTATTTATTTTAATTAAACTAACTTTTTTTGTCTTCATTTTTCATTAAAATCTTTATAAGATGGATTGCTTGGAATAATCTTATGAAAAATTGGGCCTTTAGAACTTTTTGAAAATTGGTAGAATTTATTAAAATTTATACTGTATGATCAATACTGCTGTTACGCGAATCGAGCCTTATCGAGTACTCGGCTTGGCTCGGCTCGATAACCTTATCGAGCCGAGCTCGAGCCTAAACTTAGGCTCGTTCCACTAACGAGTCGAGCTAGGCTCGGCTCGCGAGTACTCGGTAAGGCTCGTTAAGGCTCGATATCATGTAGATTATGAGTAGTATTAGTATTATAAATTATGATTTAAGTTTCAGATTATTGGCTTGAATTGCTTATATATATTTGCATTTTGTTAAACTTTAATGATTTCATCATTTGAGAGTTTATTCTAATGCATAATCTTGAATTTGTTTATATTTTATTTAATATTTTAACATATTTTTATGGTATTTTAACAAACGAACCGAGCCAAACGAGCCGAGCTCGAGCCAAATCAACCGAACTTGAGCCTGAAATTAAGCTCGCTTCATTAAACGAGCCGAGCGCTCGAACTCGAGCCTGATTTCAGGCTCACTTCATTAACGAGCCGAGCTCTCGGCTCGTTTCGTTAACGAGCCGAGCCGAGCCTCAGCAATACTCGGCTCGGCTCGTTAAACAGCACTAATGATCAATACTCATAATTAATATATTGATGAGTGGTACTACCTCTATTCCATTTTAATCTTCATGATTTTCATTTTTTTGGGTTCCATTACACTCATCCTAACCCATAAAAGGAAATTTTTTACGCCCACTTATCAATATTTTAACGTTTATTTTTCCTACTATATCAATACTTTATCATATATTGTATTAATTTACCGATATAATACCTCACACAAATTAATATTTTGTTAGTATTATTTATTAATCCAAGAGAAAGCAACCACTGAGGAATCTTATTATAGAATGGAGATAGTATACTATTTATTTCATCCCTTCATGATTGATGATATCAAAATATGTCTAAAACATTATACTACGGCCTAAGACGAACTACAACGATCTAGCATATTACAAAGAAGATGAAGAAAGGTCAAGGTCTCGAGACTAAGAAGAAAGCATACGACATGCTTAATTCCGTAAGTCTAGATAAATAGACGAAGACTGTAGAAAGCTGCGAGAGATAGAGGTCCGAAGAAGACCTTTAGGTTAGAGCAAACCACAAGAATGACACTTCTAAGAGTGTTAGTTAAGGCAGCTCAGCAAGTACCAAGCCCAGGCCCACATAGACGCCAAAGATACATTGTACACAGTTATAAGAGTATGATAAAATGTCACTTGGCAAGAGATCATTGGGTGTTGTTCGAGCTAAGAGTCCTATATAAAAGTCACATTCGTCTTCTAGAAACACAATCAATATTGATCACTACACTATCACTCACACTATTACTCAGTAAAAATATCCTTGAGCTAATACAAGCAACACCTACAATTGGTTTCCCAACCAACGTACTGTTATGGTCATTCCATTTATTTGTTTGCACTGAAATCTATACCTAAACACGTTTACTGCATATATTTACAACAACTTTACTAGATTTTCCTAGATATTAAGATCAATAATTAATACTCAGTCCAATCCCCCTAAAACTTCACTTTATTTTTTCTATTTTAAGCATTCCGTTAAAATTTTCTCATTTCAAAAAATGAAAATGTTGTTATAAACTATAATCATTAGACCCCACCATATAATTATATTTACAATTTCACCGTACCATTCGTGTGTGTGTTTCTCGATCGTCTCTTGGCTTGTGACCGTGATCCGGTGTGCTCGCCCTTGGCTTGTTTCGACTTGTTGGCACTTGGTTTGGTCTTCTTGCTTTATGTTCCATCGATCCCGGCATTCCACTTTTCACTCATGTTGGAGCTTGATGTTGCTCAAAATTTAATTTTTTTTAAATATTACCAATAAAAAATTTATTTTTATTTCCCTTCTGGTTCCACACCTTCGAGGGAATATAGTATATGAAATAATTAATTATTTATGCATTATAGAGATAGGGATATGCATGCATGGTGTATGGTGGTGGGGTATGTATGCGGATAGATAGGGAGAGGGAGGGGAGAGAATGATTCATTTGTAGAGTAAGATCCAAGGGATATGGCTCCAAAACGGTGCCTACAACTTCAATTATATATTAATTTTAGATCATTTTCATAATATACTTTAGTGTATTATAATAATTTCTAATTTCAATAATTAGTATAAGTCGAAGAATATGAGCAAGAGAAAGACTGATATGGACCACGTACGTATCTTGAAAGCTCAGTTTTGATACTGAAATAAAAAATTACCTCAATATATACCCCTGCAATTAATTACTACGAGTACTACATACTTGGGAACGACGAATTGGCAAATTGGAGATAGAAGTGGATTTGGCAAATTTGTTTAAGTTGATATAAAATGAAACTACAACTTATGATGAATAATTACAAACGGATCCGGAACTGCCAAGAATTATTCCACAAGTTGTGGGTGACAAGCTTTAATCTAATCGATAGATCACAAAACTCTAGTGCAGACATAGTAGCAAAGCCGGGTTATGAAGAAGGGGACGCTTCTGAATTCTCGGCATCACCACTCGTCGTAGTTCAAGAGTTTCCTAGCCCATGATTTGATATTTTTCATGTTATTTCTTATGTACCAAAAAATAAAAATAACAAATAATAATATTACTACATACTATTACCTCACCAATAGTTACAATTACAAATTACATAATTGCAACGTTGCAAGGTTATTATTTAAATCTATATCCGTGGAACGTGATTCGATTCCTCAGGGTTCAGGCCCTCAACTTAACTTTGAGATCATAATTTTTGAGATATCGGACAACCGATTTTTTTGGCAAAAATGTTTCTAGTTCATTTTAAAAAAGAGCTATTTCGAATTTATATTATTGAATATCGTCATATTGTCTGCTAAAAGAAAATCGTTATTGAAATTATATTGTAATAAAATTGTATCTTCTTTTATATCCGTGAAATATTTTATCTTTTAGGTTAAAGTTAAACAAAAATTGAAACAACAAAATCGGTGATGGTGGAGTCCGGTTCGGTTCATTTCCTATAACTGGTTCTTTATAGCACAACCTACTTTTTTCTTTTAGAAACGGCAAAGATTAAACTTCTACTATTCCTATATCAACCGCATCACATCCATACAACACTATAATTTACACCTTATGACTTCGTCAAGGATTGAACCGTGCACTACCAACTCCATTCCACCTAATAACTATCTTTTTGGATCATCACTACCGTTTTCTTTACATCTCTTTACTTTATGAATCATTATTAACCGTTGGCAGGTTCATCATCCTCAACAATATAATTAAGTCCCAGTTTGTGGTGGTAGTGGCCCGGTTCAATTAATTTTCTATAGCCAGTTATGCGTATTTATACACAACTTTTCAGCCAGACCGGTCCCTCGCTTTCTTCTTCAACAAGACAATATAATACATTTCAATATTAGCGGTTGATGACCCGTTGACCCTATCTCGTTTTGTTTACATGATGGATTTTGTGTTTGGGTTTGACCATTTGATGACCCGACAGTGGCGAATCCAGGATCCAATATGAGGGAGGTAATAAATTTGATCATGTAACCTATAATTATAAAATCTATAACTGAGAAAAAATTTAAATATAAAAATAAAATTTTCAAAAGTAATAAAATCAGTAAAGGAGAAAATTTCTCTAATATTAAAGCTAAAAATTGAAAATAGAGTGTAAAATACAAGGATTTTTTTGCAGAAAAAGAAAAGAAGAAATTAAGGATATTTTTTGTAGAAAAAGAAAAAAAATTAAGGATCTTTTTGCAGAAAAATAAAATAAAAATAAAATATTTAAAGTTTATTTTTGCAGTAAAGAAAAAAAAAATGAAAATTACCATCACCGAGGAATCAGGATCAAACTCTAGTCGTTTCTTGAAATATCCACTAGGCTACATAAATTATTTGAAAATATTAGTACTATTATACATTCTATTTATAATCTCAACCTGGATCATAATCTCAACCGAGGAGTAGTACTTATCATAATCTCAACTGGGTCAGCTTGACCCAATCTGGATCCATCACTGTGACCCGATATACATGTTGCTCATCAAGCGACGGTTAATTAAAAGTTGTGTTCATTTATATAAAATGGTTACTTGGACCGATGTGTCTTGTGGTTTTGTAAATGAATTTGTTAAAATTTTCATTTTCTTAATTTAAACATGGCAGAGATAAAAATTGTGTTATTTCAAACTCTATTCCTTTAAGAATCCACCAAGATATCATTATGCAATTTAGTTAACCAATAAATAATTACCATATTAATGAACCCGTAATTTGGATACGGGACTTGAGTCGAATTGGGTTAAATTTTGATTTTGGGGGGAGAGAGTTAGTATTTCTCATCATGCCATTTTTTTTTTAATTATACTAAATCAATTTAACCCAACTGGACACAATTCGCATATCTAAAATTACTTGATATAATACGTACTACTAGTACGATTTTGAACTAACCGTGTTGATTTTGAATTGATGATGTTTCTCGGGCATGAAATGGACCACTTGGTCGTGTGATGAATCGATGATAGAAAATGTGACATAATGTGAGTATGTAATGATTATATTCTAATGCCAGATCAGAACGTAAAATAATTTAGTGGGGCCAATAGCGCCAATGAGACAGTAGCGGGTACAGAGTGTTCACGGGTGCCCAAAACCAAGCTGATGGATGCAGAAATTTTCTTGGGAATACCAAACAAACCCCTCTCCCATTTCTCACAACTCTATGTCCCCATTGTTTAATTTTATTTTGAAACGGATTTTTAATACAATAAAATTTTGAGATAAAAAGTTGATAAAATTGTAAATATAAACAATTTAAAAAAATAAATAAAAAAGAAATATGTAAACAATCTTAAAAATAAATGAGTATTATTATTATTATTATTGTTTTTATTATATTATTATTATGTATTTTTTTCATATATACCCTGTCAAAAGTAATCGAAAAGAGAAGAAAATTTGATTTTATTGATCACATATGGTTGCGCAAGTTATAGAACCAGAGCAAACCTTGTGCTCAATTTATACTACTAATATGTTGTCCTAGATGTAAAAATCTAAATTACATGGGGTTCTTAATGATCGTTCTTTTCACTTTAAAACCCCTCATTTGATTTGCATGATTTTACTACAAAACCAGGTGGATTGGGTGCGATAAGGATGATGAGGTGTAGAACCCTAGGCGTACTAATTTGGTACAGAAAGTGATCATCTACTCCATCTTTGGCTGTTCCATTATTTTAAATCTCCCGCCTTTCGTTTCTTCTTGATCTGTACGCACTCCGTGCTTCTCTTGTACGCTCCATCACGACTTAGATTGGAAGATCTTCTCATCACGAACTTGTTCTACTTGGCTCAATTTTCTCTTCTTCACAACTAGTACTCGGGCTTGGCTCTCTGATCCTTGCGCTTCTCTTTGATTTCTAATACTCCCTCTCAAGATGGACGTGTAAATGTTTGTAACACCCATCTTGGAGAACACATGTATCAAGTTTTCTTCTGTAATTGGTTTGGTAAGAACATCTGCTAACTGAAATTTTGATGGAACATGTTTAACTTGAACTGTTCCATCTTCGACCTTTTCCCTTATGTAATGACAATCTATCTCACCATGTTTTGTTCTTTCATGAAAGACATAATTCCTTGTAATATAAACAGTTGATTGATTATCACAAAGTAGTTGTACATGCTTCTTAACTTGATGCAAAAGTCCTGAAATAGTCTTAGCAACCAGTCTAGTTTTGAACATGTTTGAGCTATTACTCTATATTCAGCTTTAGCGCTGGACTTGCTAACCACCTGCTGCTTCTTTGATCTCCAGGTAATTAGTGATCCTCCATAAAAGATACAAAAACCAGAGGCAGATTTTCTGGAGAAGGTGCATCCACCATGATCAGAATCACTATAGGCAACAATTTCTTCTTTTCTTTTTGTATTGAAAAATAGTCCATTTCCTATGTGATTCTTGATGTACCTGACTATTCTTAGTAAATTTGTCATATGTTGAATGGTTGGTCTCTCCATAAATTGGCTTAGAATCCCAACTGCATATGAAATATCTGGTCTGGTAATAGTAAATATATGGTCTGGTAATAGTCAAGTATATAAGCTTTCCTAGCAATCTTTTGTAATTTAAAGGCTCTTTCATGAGTTATTTACTTGAATCTTTTCCGTCCTCAAAGGGCTCACGTTTATGATTTGGTTCAATTGGACTTACTGCAGGCTTGCATCCTAACATTCATGTTGATTCAATGATCTATGAAGCATATTTTCTTTGAGATAAATGAATGCCTTTAGAGCTCTTGCAATTTCTAATCCTAAGAAGAACTTCAATTTTCCCAGATCTCTTATTTTAAACTCCCTCCTTAACTGAGACTTTACGCTGGTTATTTCATCATAGTCTTGGCCCCTTATTATTATATCATCAACATACACAAAAACTACAATGATTCATGCAGTGTTTTGTCTAGTAAAGAGAGTATACTCATTTTTAGATTGTATGAAGCCAATGTTCTTGAGGAATTGAGTCAATCTCACATTCCACTGTCTAGAGGCTTGTTTGAGATGCTTTGGTGTGTGAATGTCTCTAGTTGTTCTTCTAAGTTCCCTTTTTTGTATTGGGCTTCTTGAAGGACTTCTATTTACCATTTCATCAGTTTGACATGAGATATTAAGTTCATTCTCAGCATCTAAGTTCTCATTTATGTCTGGTGAGCTCTCTAAATTTTCATCATGAGAATGATTCATGTCATCATTACTTCTTTCAAAATGATTGTTGTCTTCATTCTCATCATTTTCATTTATTTGATCTTGATATCAACAACACAAGATTTTCTTATTGGTTCATCATCATAGATAACACCAGGGTGAAATAAACATTTTCAGTTTCAGTTTCTTCCTTATGAAAAGCAAATATGTGTTCTGCAAAATACACATCATTTTGAACTGAAAACTTGTTTAGTATTCAAATCATAGCACTTATATCCCTTGACTCCTGGTGGATATCCAATAAATACTAATTTTCTAGCTCTAGAGTCGAACTTAGTTCTCTGAGTAGAAAGACTAGAAGCATAAAATAAACAACCAAATAATCTTATATGTTATTGTATTTTGGCTTCTTCCCATATAATTTCTCATATGGTGTTTTATTTTCCAATAATGGACTTGGTGTTCTATTAATTAGATACACAAAGGTCAGAACTGCCTCTCCCCAAAACCTTTTTGGCATTTTAGCTTGTAATAGCATGACCCTAGCAACATTTAAAATATGTTGGTGCTTTCTATCTACCACTGCATTTTGTTGTGGTGTGTAGGGACAACTTTTTTGTTGTTTTATTCTCTTTTCTGTGCAGAAAGACAATAAGTTAAATTCAGGACCATTGTCTGACCTTATGGTCTTAACTGTCACACCAAATTGGTTCTCTATCATGATAATGAAAGCTTGCAATGCATGCGCAGTCTCAGATTTCAGTTTCAATAATTGAATCCATGTAACTCTAAAGAAGTCATCAACAATAGTGAGAAAGTAGCTTTGATTGTTGAGTGTCTTTTATGAGAAAGAATCCCAAATATCACAGTGAATTAATTCAAAAGCAAAAGTAGACATTGTATTACTAAGAGAATAAGTTCTCTTCTTTTGGTGTGCCTCATGACAACATTACAACTGTCTAACATAGTATTCTTGATCACTGGAACTTCTCTTGACAACAAAGCTAACCTTTCAGAAGACAAATGTCCTAATCTATAATGTCACAAGTGGCCAGACACATGACTAGTGCCTTCATTAGAACTAATGGCTAATGCCTTCTTCAAACTATCACTAGAGCTACTTCTAATGGCTAGTGCCTTCTTCACATAATAACTAGAATCTTGAAAATGAAAATGATAGAGTCCCTTGCATAGTTTAACTTGTTCAATCTTCTTCAGTGTTCTTACCCATGCAATACCCTCCTGTGTTATCACACAATCATCTTTAGTAAAAATTATTAACAAGTTATCATCATGCACCAGTTTGCTAGCAGACACAAGATTGAGCTTAAAGCTGGGGACATATAATGCATCTTTCAGTATAAAATTCTCATTAATAGCTATATCTCCAATAAGTGAAATAGTGGAAGTTAAACTTTAGGTAACTGAACATTGTTTGTCATCCAGACATGCATCCTTGCCTTGGGACCATTTGAACACCAACAAGCCTGCAGGCCTAAGTTCATGCCCATCGCCTGTGAGAAGCCCCATAGTCCTTCCGCACTGCCACACCAAATTTTGAACATGTATAATGAGCTGGCCTAATTACCGCTCTGGTGTGAGGATAGTTGTTGAGTATTGGGATGCTCCTAGTTTATGGGTGGGGTAAGGATTTGGATGAAATTTTGGTTTATATATGTTTGATCTGGAGATTTGTTCCGGTTTGAAATTGTGATGTACTTGTTCCGAACATTTCTTGTGCTCATTCATAAATAAATAAAAAATTTATTGTTTAAAAACAAAAACTTTGGTGCAAATATCAACCAAAGTATCACGCACGAGGTTATGTCGGAATTTGACACCAACCTCACTAGAACAATAAAAAACATGGTCACCCAACTGGTCCATCCGATGGACATTACAACTAGAACAAAAGGTGTCTCCAGAGAACAAAAAGACTGTAAGCCGGTAACCCAACACAACCCAGAATTGTCGTGGGTTCATCCGCTGGCCGAACTAGTCAATAGATATGGTGAATAAGTAGTCATGAGCGTGCGGAGCACGAATACATCGGAGTAAAGCAACACTACAAGAAAACAGCCAAATAGAGACGGATGAATAGCGACGGATCGCATCCGTCGAAAAATAGCGACGGATCGGTGATTTTAGCGACGAATATAAATCTGACTGGTATTTAGCGACGGATGGATTTATCCGTCGCTATATTTGCGACGGATGAGTTTATCGGTAGCAAATTTAGCGACGGATAAATTCATTCGTCTCTATGTCCTGTTGACCCTGAATTAATAAAATTAAAAAAAGAAAAGTTATTTCCAGATTAGCGACGGATGGGTGCTTATATATCTATCCGTCTCTAATTTAGTTGACCAAATTTTAAACATAAAAAAAATATATATTTTAGCGACGGATCGGTGCTTATCCGTCGCTAAAGTTAAAATAAAAAAAAAAAAGAAAAGGGATAAGATCAGATCTAGATCTGATTGTTTCATAACTCTCCATTTTCTTTCTTTCTCTCTATCTAGCTACTCCACCTCTATCCCAACCACCACCCACCGTCGCACACCATCGCCACTGCCTTCCACCAACGCTGCCGCCTTGCCTCCAACCACCAGCGGACTTCGGCTCCTCCTCCTTCACCTTCATCTCTACAAGTTAAGGTATTAAGGTATGTTCTCTAAACCCTAAGTTTTGGGAATTATTTTAATTTTTCAATTAATTAGCTTGAATTTTAATTAAGCTTTGGATTTCGTCTTAATGGCATGGATTCATCAAAGATTGAGTTTTGTGTTAATATGATTTATGTTTGTAGAACTAGACTGAATTTTGAATTTCTCGCGGGCTATTGTTAGCTGATTGTTGTTGATTGTGTTTCCTTTAGCTTGTGATGTGTGAATGAGGCAATGCTTTCAGTTTCTTGACTTGTAGTGGTCTTGATTATTGCTCGGGTATCATATATGCGGTTTTTTTGGGGCAGCTATGGTTCAAGTTTCTTGAGTTTGATTAAAGTAAAGACAAGGTGAACGATTGTATGTAGCATATGTTAACATGGACTCTTTCTGAGTTTAATTAGTATCTGATTTTGCTGGTTTATTAATTTTATCAAATGTAGATCATGAGTCTGATTGGTGACGTTAAAGGAAAAGTTGCGGTGATGGTGGACGACATGATCGACACAACAAGTAATTTCCTATTCTAATTTAACCTGAATTCTTTTCATTCTGCCATATGTTGTCTTAAACTAATTTAGCATAGTACATAGTGTACGGTATGAACGAGGAAAGATGGCAATAAAACATGAATTGTATATGCCCCTGCCCCTGAGTCCTTAATTATCCCTATTAGATTTGAGCATTGTGGTAGTGAAACTTGTGGGGCACTAGGGATGAAGTTGCAACTTAAACTATGAAATGTGTTGTGGGATTGTGTGTTTTTATGTTATGGTTGGAGTTGTAAGTGTTTCTAATGAGCTTTTGAATATACACAACTTAAACTTTCTAACTATCAAAAAAAAAAAAAAAAAAAAAGTCTATGGAATCTTGTCTCTAAAAATCCTTCGTGTTTGCGTAATACTTTTTGGTGTTATGTTATGTGAAGTGTTTACTTCCATTCCCTTTCCAGTGTTAATGAGTATCCATTACTATGGGTGTTTGGTCTAGTGGTATGATTCTCGCGAAATGCGAAAGGTCGCGAGTTCGATTCTCGCAGCACCCCTTATTTCATTTAAAAAATTATATTTTTATATTTTATTATATTGTAGGTGAATTAAATAAATTAAAAGAAACATAAATTTTTTTTTTATATAAAAAATCAGATCTAGAGACGGATAAGTTTATCCGGTCAACGTTAAATTTGCGACGGATAAGCTTATACATCTCTAAATTTAGAGACGGAACAGCTCATCCGTCGCTTTTTGGATTAGCGACGCCACTTTTCGCGACGTCCTATTTAGCGACGGGCCATCCGTCGCTAATGGTATATAGCGACGGATCGCTCCGTATCGCTAAATTCTGTTTTTCTTGTAGTGCAACATGACGTGGACTAAGCATGTGCCTGGACATAAGCATAACATCAATGCCACCAAAAGAGCACTTTGCCAAAGTCTTCATCAACTGAGGGGGAGGAGAACTAGTGGTAGCAGAGAGAATATCATAATCACATAAAGCTGTGAAAACATCGAGAGCATGCTGAAAAGAAGGGCCATGGGAGCCAATACCGGTCTTCGATATACTATTATTATTATTACTACTACTACTACTATTATTATTATTATTATTATAATTATTATTATTATTATTATTATTATTATTATTATTATTATTTTTATAAAAGTGGAATTAAATAAACAAAAAACAACGAATATTTACACAAAATTAGTGGACAACCAAGAAACAAGTTGTGCTCCCACTCCCTTAGAAATATCAAAACTAATCCTAGAAAAAATATGATGAGTAGCACGCGCTCCAGCATCCTGAACCAAAGCGAAACCCCAGACTCTAACAAACAAAGCAACATCATTAGCATCCAACTCCCCAAGTGTCGAAAAAAGAAAGGAAGGAATCCATATCTCTTAGCTGCACACAAGTCTCGATACTTCGCACACTTGCGCTTGGCAGCTTCATCAACCGCCTGTCCAGGCACAAAGTCCACCATCCCAGACCGGGTCAAGGGGGTAGACCCGGTCAGATCAACACAAACATCCCATCCCCTATCCCAAGCAAAAAGAAGCAAGTCTGCAGGACGAAGAGACCTGTCACTCCCGCCGCTCAAACTAATTTTCACTTCCTTACCAGCAAAATACTAGATTGAAAACAGACGTTCAAGAGAGTGCCATGAATGAGGTTATGTCGGTGCTTGATACCCACCATCCCAGCACACGACACTGCATGATCACCAAACAAATCCCCATCAAAAACCTGAGAGCAAGTAGAGTAGGGCTTGGACATCGGAAACAAGGCAACACCAAGCCGATAGCCAAGTACACACCTGTAAGTTCTCCCGTTCATAGTATGTCCCAAACAAAAAATAGGAACTACACACAACCACAACCAATCAGAAGAATATGCACCTTGCTGAGACTTCCAAAGAGCTACCTCACGAGGAGATAAAGAGAAGACAGATTCCGCAGAAGCACCAACCTTCGTGGAATATATATCTGTCAGTCTCTTCATAAGCCTGGGGGCAGCGATCTCACTAGGGTTACTCAAAAGGTCAGAACTTGTGGTCTCAACAAACAAAGACAGGGCACCATCAAAAGCAGGTCCAAGAGAAGTGATACTAGAAGGACAGAGGAGCTTAGCCTGCAAACTAGCAGATTAAAGGCGAGAAACAATGAAGGCATAATGACGAACATCCATAGCAGTATAAACACCAAGTTCCCCAAAAGAAAAGGGCGGAGTAGCAATCCGCCACTGCCAATCACCAAAACTGAGCCCCGATGCCGTAACAATACGTTTCAAAGAAGATCTGAGAGTCTGATCGAAAGAAAACTGGGCCGACTGAAAGAAACCTGGAGGACAAGTGCGCAGAGCAAAATAGAGCTTCGAAAGTTATTATTATTATTATTATTATTAGTATTATTATTATTATTATTATTATTATTATTATTATTATTATTATTATTATTATTATTATTATTATTATTATTATGTTCCTTTTAAAGTTTTCTGTTTTTTCGTTTTGAGCGTTCCATTAGAAGGTTTTCATTCAAAAAATGAAATTATTTGTTACAACCATTAACTCTGCCATACAACTATATTTACAACTCTGCCACCTCACTCAACATTATTATTCATTACTCCCTCCGTCCCAATAATAATCCTACGTTTGCTTTTTGCACGGTTTATAATGAATGGTTTTGCTTGATATAGTGTTATGTTAATATTATATGTACATGTGGGGTTTTGGATTAAAAAAGTGTGAGATATGAGTGGAGATGAAGAAGTGTTAAAGTGAGATTCATATATAAAATATGGTAGATGGGATGTGGGGTACTTTCAAAAATAAAAACGTAAAGAATTAATTAGGACGTCTAGAAAAGTAATACATAAAGAATTGATTGGTGGTGGTTATGGTGCAAGTAAGAAAATAGGTGACATTAACGATGTTGTGAGCATTGGTGGTGGTTATGGATGTGTGAATAAAAGTAGCAACCATCAAGTGTGAGGATTCAGAAACAGGTGGAGGGTTTGAAGGTTATGGCGTTGGTTTAGAAAAGGTGAAGGTATTGTGGTGGCAGTGGTTTTGGTTTGTATGCTTGAGTTTGGTTTTTAGTCTAAACTTTTGGTTAGGTTTTGATTGTATGATTGTTGTAAGGTTTGGGTTAGGTTTTGGTTGAGACAACCGGTGTCGAATCAATGTTAAGCTGGGTGAAGGTGTTGATCTCGCTTTTTTAATTTGTAATTGTTCTCGAGCATTAATTATACTCTTTTTTTAATTAATAAAATATTTTAGCCGTTTCAAAAAATAAAAATTGATTGGAACAGATTAGTATTTACTCCATCATACTTTTCTCGTGGAGTAGGCATTAGACTTATTTTCAAAACATCTTAAATATCATATGGATTTGCGGTGACATTTAAAATTAAACCTCGTAGTGCATAAAATAGTTTGAAATTGAATAAAAAATTACGTGAAATTTGCATTTGAGGTTTGTATTTGAAATTGCAGATAAAGAGCACATCAATATGAAATTATAGTATGGTGTTTCGCAAATCACAATGCATGTACAACTGTATATAGTTTAATTTACGGTACTGAAGTTAGGTCGTGATCATATTCATTTGCACGAGACGAGACCTCCTGTAAAAGGCAATTCACTTTTTAGTTTTTACATTGTTAATTGTTATGTTATGTGTTACTGGTGCTCCCTCGGCTCGCTGGGAATATGATCTGATTAATATATATAGTACTATACCTTTTTTACTCGGCTTTTCAGATCGCATGTGCATATTCATCAAACTTGGGAAAGTTAATTTCATAACGTAGGTGTAATTATTATTAGTATTGTATTCTTCTTATTCGTGCCTTTACGGTACTACTATAGTATATACAGTAATAATATAATGAGCAGCAGCAGACACACATCACACACAAATCCACAATTGTCAAAAAGTTAAATGTTAAACCATTACCCCTATTTTGACCTTTCTAAAGTTCCATTTAACTAGACTAGACCTACCTTTTTCAGTTTTTCTTCATGTATTCCCGATGATTGTTGCATGGACGTGTGGAATATATATATAAATATATCCATTTAATTTATAATAATAACTCCGAACCAATACAGTAGAGTACCGTTTTTATATTTTACAGTTAACATGATTAAAATTTAACTACAAATTAATCTTGAATTATAATAATAAAATATTTATTAAAATTATATTCATGAAAACAATTCATAATCTTATTTATATCAATATAAAATATATGGAGAAGTCATTATGCTGGGAGGTTGGAGATCATTTATAAATTAAGGAGGAATGATATTTGATGAACCGAGTTACGTACATAATACTAATAATGTGCACATTTATTAGTTACATGATAGGTGACACGCCAAATATATATTTCGATTCAAATATTATTAGTTGATGATCGATCGAGATCAAGTTGAGCCATTGCCTGCATCCATCAAAATTTATTCGTCAATTGTTCTGTTAATATAGTAATTGTTTGTCACAACACAAGTTACATAACTACATTTTTTTTCTCTCATCATGTCTCCGTTTTCTATCATAATTTTCATTATTATTTGAACACTCAATTTGTACGCATGCACAGAGTTTATTCACCTTGATGAACAGTTTTATAAGGTCTCTTACTACATCATTGTAAGTTTCACTTTCAAAGATTGAAATAAATGTAGAATACAAATTACTTGCCCTAAAAAGGAAACACTACTGTTGAATACTGTAACTTTGTTTTATCACATAAAAGGGGGTTTATTCATGAAACACACAAGAAGTTAGAAGTAGAAGGATTGATTACATGACATTAACTTGGCTGGGCATGGGATTCTACGACAAGACCATTTAATGTAATAATAATATTCTCTCATCTGTCTTAATTCACATTGACTATGCTGTAAAGTACACTGTTAAGAGAGAACTCTGTGTCGAGTTACTAGTATTTGTTTACGCAAACATTTCCAAAAACCAACAAATTGTAGAGTATTGTTTTCTCACTAATTAATAAACATATAATTCAGTCTTGGTATATGGAACATTTTAGCTCGTAAAACTACAAACAAAACACAAAACTCTACACATTCTTGTTACAAGCAGCATACAGCCAATGCATACGTACAAGGCATATATGTATGTATACATTAGACAGATGATATTATTAATCAAGGAGAAGAATAGTGGACCCCATGAATGGGTCATCAATGGCTGACCATCTTTGAAACTAAGAGATAAGGAGATAGAATCAATAGAACCGAACCTCACACTCACTTCTCTCTTAATTTTTGGAAATTTTTTTAAATCTAGTTAGAGAGAGAAACAAGAAAACAAGAAGAAGAAGGAGGAAAATATTCCCCTTCGCTTTCAATAGTGTGTATTTGCTTGGTTGCTTCTTTAAATTTGATGTGTCATCATCTTTTTCTTCATTTATCTTGAATCCAAACAAGCCCTTTCATATATCATCATCATCTTCTCTCAAATTCTCTGTATAGAACAATAATAATCTATACACTGGTTATTGTTTTCTTCCTGTGTGTTTTTAGCTAAGTTTGCCTTGTTTAGCTTCTTCCTAAGGCTAGCTCTCTCATTTGAATAATACCACCAAACCTTTCATCTGTTTGTATCCCTCTCTTCTTACCAAATTACCTAGTTTAATTCTCTTTTGTTTTCTTCCACTTCTTGCTCTTTGTTTGTTTCCTTCCTCTCTTTAGTTTTCTGTGTAGAAAGCCAAAAACCACTCCTTCAAATGATGTCTGCAGGTCATGATGTGTTTTCTGTTCCTAATCCTTCTGCTGCTTTAACTTTCCCTCCTGACCATATTCACCTCGAAACAAACCCTAACCCTAAGCCCACCTCTAACCCTAAGAAGCGAAGAAATCTCCCCGGAACACCAGGTAATTAACTAATCATTACTACTATATTATACTATGTCATGCCAACAACACTGAGATGATGACTGTGTTTTTGTAATCGGCATAGTGGCC
Source organism: Plantago ovata (assembly GCA_028274465.1). Classification (NCBI taxonomy): domain Eukaryota; kingdom Viridiplantae; phylum Streptophyta; class Magnoliopsida; order Lamiales; family Plantaginaceae; genus Plantago; species Plantago ovata. Next base: position 29,893,173 of record CM051455.1, on the reverse strand, counting down.
TTGCTATCACGATTAGTTCAGATTCAAATTTTTATCATAAACTAATTAATCTTGAAACTTATTTCTTTTGTTTTTTCGTAATTTCATGGTGAATAGATCCAGATGCAGAAGTTATCGCTTTGTCGCCGAAGTCGCTCATGGCGACTAACCGATTCCTTTGCGAAATATGCAACAAAGGCTTCCAGAGGGACCAAAACTTGCAGCTTCACAGAAGAGGACACAATCTTCCATGGAAGCTCAAGCAGAGAGCCAACAAGGACCAAATTAAGAAGAAGGTCTACATCTGTCCCGAGAAGAGCTGCGTGCACCACGACCCGAGCCGGGCACTCGGGGATTTGACCGGAATCAAGAAGCACTTTAGCCGGAAACACGGCGAGAAGAAGTGGAAATGTGAGAAATGCTCCAAGAAATATGCAGTCCAGTCGGATTGGAAAGCTCATTCGAAAACATGTGGGACGAGAGAGTATAAATGTGACTGTGGAACGCTATTTTCCAGGTATTTAATTTCTATACCACCTGAACATGTGTTAATTGCTTAAGGAATATTTGTATGGGAGACTTTAATGCTTCATGTGTTTTGAAGAAAAGGCTTTAATTATTGCCTGTTTTTGGAGATTTATCTGAATTTATTGCTGATTCTCAAATGATTAGGTAATAACTCAACATGAGATGGGATTTTATTTGTTTGTTTCCTTTTTCTCATCTTTAGGAAAGATAGTTTCATCACCCACAGAGCTTTCTGTGATGCATTAGCTGAAGAAACTTCAAGAATTGTACCACCAAACAGCTTGAACTTCAGAAATGATTTGAACGCAAACAATCTGATGAACTCTCATCCAAATCTCCCACATGGATTCTCTACTTCTTCCGGGTTACCGCATCTAGGGTCGGGCTTCCGCCCCGATTTCAGCACAACGGCGAATTCGCTTCTAGAGAATCTGCAGCAAAAGCCGAGGCTATCGCTCTGGTTGGATCATCAAACTAGTTCTCAACTTAATCCCATGGACCATTTGCCTGAAATGATGCAGATGGGCGCGAATAACATGTTTGGATCGATGGGAAACTACGCGAACCTCTCCTTATCGCCGTTGACACCACAAGGCCTTAAAGAGGAGTCAGTGATGAGTCATAAAGGAAACAACAATGGAGATTCACTTGCACCGCTTTACAATTCCGAACACAACTCGTCGAAATCTTCTCCATCAATGCCAATGTCAGCCACTGCATTACTTCAGAAGGCAGCTCAAATGGGTTCAACTAAGAGCAACAACCCTTCGCCGTTTTACGGGGTCATGAGCTCTTCTTCCGACCCTTCTTCCAGAAGTGAATTGCACCAGGTATTCGGCAATCAGCAAGAGAGCCCAGAAAACACGGATGGAATGATAAATTTCAGCTCGGGGATGAGTAATGTGGGTCAGGCAAATCATCAAACAGGTGGCGGCCGAATGAGCCAGCCGGCGAATTCCATCAATTTGCAGCCAGAATTTCGGGGAGTGGATCATGGAATGACGAGGGACTTTCTTGGGGTGGCCGGAGATAACGGAGGAGAAGGGGCGTTCATGGCGCATGAGTTGGCGAAATATGCTTCTTCAATGAGCTCAGCCATGGGGATGAGCCACTTCAGTGGCCAGCATCAGTAGCTTAATTAGCTAGCTTACGACTTTATTTCTTTGTTTGTTTATTTTTGTCTCTTGTTATTTTGTTGCATTTGTAGTATGGTGGTAGCACTACCAAAATTGCAACGTGTGAGGTATAGCATTCAATTTTTAAATTTCAACCTACTACTTGCTCTCATCATTTCTTTATTATTATTCTTTCATTCTTCTAAAACATTAAAGTCATTTGCATTTTGTTGGATACACACACGTAAACGAACAAACGCTAATTTACACCATTAGTTAATTAAAGTGGACACAATAATGTTTTACATGGGAATGAGGATAGTCTTAAAAAAAATTCAAGTGATGGATTGGAGAGGGGGTATTACTACTATTTGCAAACCAACATGCATGTTGCGAGATGTAATTATGTTCATTATAAAGAAAAAGAAGGCATGTTAAAACTAATGAAGAAGGCAAGTTATGGATATGTGTGCTGGACTGCTACAACTATCTTTACAATTATAAGTCAGGGAAAATTTACCATCCATGGCAGTTTAAGATGTTTGCAGACAAAGTTTATGTGATTAAACTTGAAAATTTATAGTGATCCAGTGAAGAGAGGTGGTGTTAGGGTGATCAATTGAGATGCGCGAGAAACGAGCAAGAACATCAGATTGGCGAATAACCTTCCTCGGCCCTCTAGAGAGGGTGTGCTTTTGCTACAAATGGGAGTGAGTAATTGATTAGAAAAGAAAGAATATTTACTCTTACGAAAGGATTAATCTGTCGATTATTAAGAGTAATAACTAACCTAATTCATATAGGTTTGTATCCATATATCATGTTTTGCCAAAATAACTGGCCATGTCGATGGATGAATGGAGAAGGTAGGTTGTGGACTGTCGACTTATGTGTTGTTTGTGAAAAGAGAGGCCTAAGCAAATTTGTTAAAGAGAAACCTATTGTTGAAGCGGCTTATGTTGAAAAGATACAATTATTGAGGTTTTCCTAGAGGAAGAAAATGGAAGAAAATTTAAGTCGGGGCACAACATGAAACTTATTTTACTGTTTATTACTTACTGATTTTCAGATTCTATAAAGTTGCTAGAAGATAGGAATATCCTCCTAGTTTATTTCTATCACCAATAACAAATCTATTTGTAAGTAGGAAATCTAATTACTTTATATTAAGTAATTAATTTAAGAAAAAATACATAAATAAATCAATAAACAACATTAATTACAAAAATAACCACTTACAAATAACATTTACAAAAGTGTCTCTGCTTATTAGTTGTGGACTTCAAAATCTCACTCAAGTGGATTTAATGAGGATTTTGGAAATCCATCTACAAAAATTGACCTCAAAATCTCGCTCAACTGGATTTAATAACAAATTTGACATCCGGAATCTAATTTCAGCCACTAAAACTAACCGAAACTAACTAAAAAATGACTGAAACTAGCTGAAAATAACTGAAAATGGATCTCAAAATCTCGCTCAACTGGATTTAATAACAAATTTGACATCCGTAAGCTAGTTTCGTTCACTAAACTAGCTACAATGACTAAAATTTGCTAAAACTAGCTGAAACTAACTGTTAATTTTATATTTTTTTCCTGAAATTAATCGTTGAAACTAGTTGTTAATTTTATTTTGTGCTGAAACTAACTATAAATTGATTAAATTAACTCTAAAAACTTATTTATGCTAAATTAAAACAATTAAAAATATTGAAACTAAAGTTATAAAAGTGTAAATCATTATTTTCACTGAAAAACTAGTTTAAGATTAGTTTCAACACATAAAATTAAAAGCTAGTTTCATGAACTAGTTTCAGACAAAAAGCTAATTTTAGAAGTTTGTTTCAGACAAAAAACTAGTTTCATAAACTAGTCGAAACTCGAAACTATATGAAACTAACTATTAATGCTAGTTTCATCATCATAAAATTATGTTAGTTTCATTAGTTTCGATAGTTTGAGCATCATAAGTATTGGTTTTAGTAATTAATGAAAAAGCTAATTTCATCAACACAAATGCTAGTTTAATTAGTTTTAGCATCACAACTGCTAGTTTCATTAGTTTTCAGCATCATAAACGCTAGTTTATCAACAAAATGCTAGTTTAAGCAACACAGATGCTAGTTTCATTAGTTTCGGCAAACACGAGTGCTAGCTTCATTAGTTTCAGCATCACAGGTGGACATAAAATGCTAGTTTCATTAGATTCAGCACCACAGATGCTAGTTTTATTAGTTTCGACAACACAAATGCTAGTTTCATTAGTTTGTGTATAAATATGAATTAGGAGATTATTTGGTTGGTTATATGTAAAAAAATAGTTAAATATAATTAGTTAGTAATTAATTAACACTAATGGATGTAAAAAAACACCATCATAAACTAGTTTAGCAAAAAATTGGAGTCCAATTCAAAATTAGAGAGATTTTGGAGACTACTTGACTAGATTTTAGGGCATCAAAAAATAGAATAATATTTTTTTAAAATGTTTTTTAAAGTGGTTATTTTGATAAGAGAGTGCTCTAGAGCACTTATATATATGTAATTTGAGTAATTTTATGTTAATTTTAATTACCTAATATAAGATATTGAAATAAAATTAATTTCCCCTCCTGGCCTCCTCCAAGCCAAAGAAATCGTTTGGGCCTAGTTCTAAAGAGTCCAGGTATTTTCTTTTCTTCGAGAATACTATTTGTATAGATAAGCTTTAGTCAGGTTTTTTGTTGCTGAAATCTATCTAAATCCTTTTTTACGTTTTTACTAAAAGTTACGAGTACGTAACTTTGTACTCTAAAAAGAATATACAAAAAGAAAAAAAAATAAAAAATTCATCCCCTCCTATCTTCATTGCCTCCGGCCTCCAAGGGTGAAGGAGTAGAATATTGTTCTTCATTGTTTGCTTAATTAATGTTGCCTCGCGTTTACTCACTCACTATATATTCGGTGTACCGCGATTAGCAAGAACAAAATCGAGGTGGTGATTCCAACCATCACCATGGTCCATGGGTATGTAGCTGCAGTAGGAATTTTAGCTAAATTTAAGTGGGTTTTCAATGACTTTGTAGCTTAATCAAAGAGCGCTCACACATTCAAAACTTGTGTTTTATTGAATGTGCATAATTTACTATGATAGTAGAAAACACTTGAGAAAGAATTACTAAAATTCTCTTGGTGATGAAAGAGTAATTAAAGCTCAAAGTGTGTTGGTTGAGAACTTAGCTAGGAAGCTCAAGAGTTGGAAGTGGGAGTTACCCCACATAGCTAAAATGGGAAGAGTATGACTGTATGAGCGAGACATAAGTGTCTAGTTTGCAAGAGGGGTTGGGGCCCCAAGGGGTACCCATGATTTTAGACGGGAGATGACCTAGATTGCTTCACGGTCGCTCACACGCACCCGCCAGGAGCCGGGCCCCAGGTCTCCGGTCGTGGGCTTGGCAAGGAAGGCTAGGTCGTGGGCTTGGCAAGGCAAGGGGTACCTATGATTTTAGACGGGAGATGACCTAAATTGCTTCACAGTCGCTCACACACACACCCAGGAGCCGGGCCCCAGGTCTCCGGTCGTGGGCTTGGCAAGGCAAGGCTAGGTGGTGGTGGTGTATGTATTGTTTTTGGACAAAATACTAACTTTATTTCTTCCAACAATCAAGTCTGTTTATTAAAACCTACTGTGAGCAATAGTGCAGGGCAAATATTATCTCAGAGAACTCGGGCTAGGGCTGCTCAAATGATCCTGATCCGTTGATCCGGTCCGTTTATCCGCATTTATGGATCGGATCAATCCGATCCGTTGGCTAACGGATCGGATAACGAATTGCATTTTTTATGATCCGCGAATAACGGATCGGATTGATCCGATCCGCGGATATCCGTGGATCATCCGTTATTATTATTATTATTATTATTTTTTTTTTAAATTTTATATACAAGACTATATATAGCAAAGGAAAGGGAGTAAAAGTAAAACTCATATTTTTTAGTTATGTTTGTATTCCATATATATTAGTTGACTCATAAATAACTTGTTAGATGCATATTTTGCATATCTGAAGATTTTGAGGTTGTTAGAAATATGTATCTTCTTGTCTCCATCCCATGTATTTGTCGATCTTGGTGATTCGGTATCTTAGAATTCCGTCTACAATGGAGCAAGTACATATTGATTATATGTTTGTGTCCTTTTTACGGACATTTTAAGTTCACATTTAACATATTATTTTCGGATATTTAAACTCAAACTTCTGTAGCTATCATTTTATAATTTTACACCATAATTTATTTTACAAAAAACATTGAAAAATAAAAGAGCAGATAACGGATCGGACTTGGATTTATCCGTATCCGTACGGATCGATCCGCAATCCGATCCGTCCAGAACGGATCGGATCACGGATTGATTTTTTTATGATCCGTTTGGCCGGATATCCGGTCAAACGGATTGGATCGATCCGTATCCGGTCCGTGCGCAGCCCTAACTCGGGCTATCCCGTTATTCTGCAGCATTACTTATAACTACATTACTCTCTCTTCCTGTTTCCTTTCTATACAGATACTTTCCTGATAGTGCAAATATTCCAACAGCTGCTGCCCCACGTGACCACCAACACCATCGAGTTCATCATCATATTTGGTGAATTCGGTTCTTGGTTTATATTATTGGTTCGTCGTTGACTACTTGATCGTCGTTGATTTGAAGTTTATAGTAATCATCATACATCTAACAAGATATCTTTAATTCTGGTATGTTAATCTTGATCCTTAGCACATACTCATGTTTATCATCAAGGCATTGCGTATGCGTGAATATTCTCTATACGTGAGTTCAAAGTTACCGCACACATTAATTAACTCAAACTCCACAACCACAATTCAAAAACAACTAACTGCACACGCCAGCAATCCACAAAAGTCCGTCAGTCGAAACCGAGCATTTATCCAGCTTGAACACTTCCAAACCTTCGCAACCACATATCCATAAAATAAATTCAGATGATCTGTATCTTTCACAATCATCCGTCGTACATGTCCCATTTCCATGTATCCTCTTAATGTATCTTACCAAACGACCTCCCAAATTGCACCAGCCTAAAGGCCTCACACAATCGTCCAATCATCCATAATGCTTTTATTAGATTTATGAAGAAAAAAAATTAAATAAAAAAGAAAGAGAAAAACATTTTGTACATTTTTACAATGATACCATCAATTAGTAAGATGAATTAATTGTCACAAACACATTAATTATAGTTTTGCCCGAGTAAATGATCATGATACAAAAGATAAAACTGTAGGATACTTGAATAACGTAGCGGTAAAACCTCTATAAATTAATAGTTTTAAGATGAGAGATTCTATTAATTTAGTAAGATATATATTATTTAATCCATAAAATAATATTTTATTGATTTAAATAGGTTTCAACGTATATATGTGTGGAATACTAAATTGACCATTTCAAGTCAAATAAACTAATATATTCAAACATTATAAATATATAAAGCAACGACGATACACAACAAAAATTATATGGCTTTGGTAGTGGACACGCTGAAAGACGTATTTTCAATTGAATAATTCTTGACGACCCTTTGTTGCAGTGGGGTATAAGGCACTCGAGTGCAATTGAGAGATTTAAAGATCAACTCCATACAAATTTTAAGTTCAAGCTACCGTATGTTTATTTAGTAATAAATTGTCTTAAAATAGACATTATGCATATATGAAATATTTTAATAATTATTATTTCGTAATTTCTAGTTTCGTTACGGCCAATATATACACATTGAGATTCTAAAAAGAACGATTTTCTTAATGGAATAATTATAAATTAGTGATGTTTCTAATAGTTTCTATCAAATTAGTGATACAAGAAAAACTTTCTATAAATTAGTGTGTAAATATAAATATGTGATGATTAAATTAGGCTTACCTATTTTAAGTAACTTATTTAATATATACTAATATATTCATAATTTATAGTTTATTTATTAGATTTATACATACATCCAAAATTCAAAATTTATCTAATAATAGATTTAAAATCAAAATTTTATGTGTTAACAATTATCCCAATTCACCAAACATCCAACCCAAATTACACTCATTCTAACAATTGATAAACATCGACATCTTCTAGTTTCAAGCATCACCACCAATTTCCAAGCATCCATCTACATATTCTAATTCCAAACATCTTCATAACTTGATAAACACCGACATTTTCTAATTCCATACATTCTTACCAATTAAGCATTTTCTGTCTTAGTGTCCAAATCGTAAACAACCATCACCGAAGCTACGACAATAAACATGGTTAAGTGAGAACGATGATTAAGAATTCTAATTAAGTTTATTAATACTAAAATTAGGATTATCACCAATTTGTACGAAATTATTTAGGTTACACTAATTTGATAGAAACTTTTAAAAGTATCACTGATTTGTAATTATATTGGTTGGGGTTCAAATTTTATTTTATTGATTGAGTTCAAATTTATACCGGGTTCAATTTGGAATAAGAAATCTTAGTTTTGCGAAGGTTATTAAAAAAATCGATTATTAATTTCATGGGGTTTCATTATAATTTGTTATATAAACCATCTTTAAGAATTTCCTCTCAAACCTATCAAAAGTCTAAATTCCACCCAATTTTTTCAAAGAAGTTGTGATTTATCCCAATTAGTTAAAAAATAGTAGAAATACGATTTTTACTATTAAAATCCAAATAAAATCATTAGGAACATATCTCATTCAATATTAAATTTGAAAATTAAATGAAAATATTAATATATTTAGAAAATCCAAATAAAATATTAGTATATATTTAGAAACTGAAAAAGCAACACTTAAAAATTTCAATAATATATAAAAAAAATCTGTAATGTTTAAAATTGTGAAAAAGGAACATAGATTTCAATACAAACAAATAAAAATAAAAACAACAATAAGTCGAGTAAATTTTGTTAAAATAAAATGAAACTCAAAACAACAAAGAATTCTCTTCTTTTTATCTTTTTATACAAAAATATTATGCACAGTTTTAGTTTATTCCTTTTTGGAAACATATGTTTATTTCTATGAAATATTTTTATTTTTTATTTAACTTTTCATTTTGTTATTCCATTCATTTTACATATCTATTTTAATTTAATTTTGATATATTATTGAAATTCATGTTATTGTTTCATTTTCTAAAAATATTTAATAAATGCTTATTTAATTTCTATATTTAATATTGAACGAGATGTGTCCCTAATGATTTTATTTTGATTTTCATTAAAAAAAAAAAAAATCTATTTTTACTATTTTTTTAAAATTAATTTGGGGCAAATTACAACTTTTTCAAAAAAAATCGGTGGAATTTAGACTTTTGGGGGAAATTCTAAATCCCACTAAGGTTTAGGTGTAAAAACAATTTGGCCCAAAAGATAAACATGTAAAATTCGTAAAGTATAATTGAACTTTTAGTCCAAATTAAATTGGTAAGTACATAATTACCGTCCCAGAGCAGTTACACCATTTGATTATGAACACAAAAAATAAGAAGAATAGTTAAATATTGAGTTATAGTGATATAGTTGAGGTTACCTTTACTTTATGATAATTTGTGGACACTAAAATGTGTTGATGGAATATATAAAATTATTATAACCTTATCCAAATATGACAAAAAGAATAAAAATGAAATGGTGCAACTCTAACAAGACGTCCAAAATGGTGTAACTGTTCTGCGACGGAGGGAGTATATACTATATCTATCGCATCTAGCAACCTTAATTATTGAATTGGCGAAGTTAAATGTTTAGACACTTGTGAATGGTGATTGGGAATTGACTAGATCTTCATGTTTGTTCTTTAGCTTTCCATCGGCTGGTCGTGTTGCCACTAGAAGTTCATCCCATATCCATCTTGTATTCCAAGCAATGGCGAAATCCAGCCACTTCTTATATGAAGTGCACACCTTTACAACCAATTGGTCTTGAATTTGCCCAATACGGAACAGAACATCAATTCATTCATAAGTTGCTACTATATGTATGTCATTGCCATTTAGCAAGATGCATATAGCAGTTGCAAGTTGCAATAGAACCTTTCCAACTAATCACAAGCTAAACAAACCATCAATGGATCTCCAAACTCTTGTTTCTTTACGTGTATGTCATTAGACAACAAGGTCAAGGATATCAGAATCTTTAGAGCAAGCAGAAGATGCACGGATCTAGGCAGCTTAGCATCACACTTATCACACGAAAATCAGGTCATCTCTTTAGTTAAAGCCTACGGCTATATGGATTCAGCTCAGCTCCAGATCGAATTTTCTCATTCTCAAGTTCATAAATTCAATACTTTGCACCTCCATGGACTATCCACTATAATGCTCTTCACTGACTGCACTAAACCTCCCCCACTTTAATGTGCCCCAGATCTCCCATCAGGTTAGAAAGTATAGGTTTTAACTTTCAACTAGCTTTCTGTTTCAATTCTGTCAAACACAACAACCGGAAAAGAATTAATAAAGTCTAAACTTGGATATCACACTACATAAGAAGTTCTAACAACATAAAGAGATGACAACTCACAGAAACTTGTCACTAAATGACATGCACAGAATAATTAGAAGGTAGGAATTCTCTACATGATGGACTAGGATGGTGAACTATATGAAAAATGCTTCCGAATTTCTGTTTACAGAGTATAGCTGCTAATTGTTTGCAAGAAAATCACATTCATGTGGCATTAATGATGTCCTAAACCACATAATGAAGAATGTTCAAGAGTGGCCTTCGGAAACCATTCTGAAAATGACTTGAAAATAAATACTATTTTAAGATAGTAAGAATGTATTCAACTGCAATTTTAGAAACTTCAACTAAACCAATCACACACCTGATGCTGTTTCCTTCTTAGCTTTTGGGTTGTATTGTATAACCAACATATAACCAAATACTGTAAATAGAATTTCCAGAAACTTTGACATCCAAGTACCTGTTGACCCACCCAAACCCCAGCTGTGCTGGAAATCAAACTGATAGTATGGTCTCAAAGTCATATGGTCTTGTTACTTGTATATGCAAATAAATGTGTAGGCATCATCACGGCCAGGTTACTTTGGTTTGCATATATACGAAACTCCCTGTTTTATTTCCAAAAGGCTAAACTGTCCTGACTGCCTGAGAAATGAAAAAGCCCATTTCAGCAACCGTACCTATTAAACTTGTGACATGCTCAGAAAAAAGATGATCATATCCAGAACAAATAGTTTAGACTATCAAACCTCATAAGCAACAAAACAATCAAACACAGTTGACACATTTGGTAGATCATGCCAAGTGATAGTTCCTCTATACATATAGTGACAGCATGACATATAACTATTACTCTTTTGAGACTATGCCCCCCCCCCCCCCCAATCTCTAACTTCATCAATTGTGTGCGGCGCTGCAGAGGAATATATGAAAAGGTTTTGAGATCTCAAACTTAGCCTATCCATCACTTCTCATGTCTAATTTCAACTCAGAAGCCATGCGTCGCAATATTTGTGTACTGTCATATTGGAACAATTGAATTATACGCAAATGAATAACAATAAAGAAGACATTTCCAGCTGAATTCATTGCACCTGTGAACTTTTCTATCTGTTCAAATTCCAATTTGGCATAAATTCCTAAGAAGAACATTACAAAATTGCTCTTTGAAAGGTAAATACATCATAACTGATAAATGTACATCCAAAACGTTTAGATCGCATAAAACAAAACCCGCCGGCCCTATCCTTTAAACTTGAAAATAGAAACCATACTTGAGAAGACAATCTCCTCTGTTCATTCAGTAATTCCAGGATAAGAGTTTTCCTGAAAGATGGGGCATTCTAGATCTGCTTAAAACCAGGTTATGAGGACTATAAGAAGTACCTTTCTGATTACGTGAAGCCATCCAAATTAGACAAGGAAGTTACTGCTTTCATCTCGACTAAATCTAATGTATATTTCAACCCAAAGAAATCACCTAGTTATTCTATTGTAAATCATATAGGTATATCACACCTCCAACAACTCCAGACCCCTTTCTTCACCAATCACATATCCACCTCATGCTAACCGCTCTTCATAAAATTCACCGTCTTTCCATGCTAGCTACATTAGAGCGAACTATGAAGTGAACTTTGCGGAAAGCTATAAAAATAAAATAAAAAATAAAAAATAATTTTTAAAAATTCCAAAAAGAATAAAACCAAAAAACGAGAGAATGCCTGAAAACTGCTTACATGAGCCAAGTGCATCAATCTTATCCATCTCAAAGGAACCCCCTGCCCCAGTATGGCGTCTTGATCTTCCTCCTCTGGGGTCATTTTTCATATCCGATCCTCTCCTTCTAACCCTGCCACTGCCACAAACCATTAATATTTTCAGTATGGGTTAAAAGTATGAAACCTCTGAACCTATAACCCCTACATATTTCATTTTCCACTCCACAGAAATTAATTTAACCTGCAATATCTAAAATTAGCTAAAAAGTTCAAGTTTGATACATGCATCATTTTTAAAATCTAGCCAAAGCCATTGTAGAAGTATGAAACAATTCAGTTTCTCAGCTCATTGGGATCAAATTAACAAGGGATTTTGAATCTAGAAAGATTCATATGTTTTCTTCTAGTGTATATAATTCTTTCCTTGAACATGTCTGCAAGGCAATACATCTATGTCTACCTAAGAATTTTCCCTGTATTCCACCCCATGGCCGATACTCATGAAAGATATTAACAAAAACAAAAAAAAAATTTTACAATCAAAATTTTATATTTCAAAGAGACCAATTTAAAGAGACCCAGCAGATATGTTTCAATTGGTGTAATTGTGCAAGTCAATAACAACGTCAAATTGGCAAAATAAATTCATCATATACATGACAAGATTCAAAATTTTACCAAGTTACAATGCCAGAGAGGCAGAGATGAACATGGATAGTCTAGTTGAATACTGTAAACTAAACCACCTTTGTCTTTCTTCTGGGATCACACAGATCTTGAATTTTAACTTTGCAACTCCACTCACGAAATATTAACATAGAAAATCCCCCCAACCACCTCTCATTGGAACTTCTACCATTCAGCTGATTGTCGTAATCTAGCACACATGATACGGTGTGATTCAATATAATCATATCTATTTTCTACCCACAAATCATCTTTGTTTCAAGTGAGAATTCTGAGTTCACTAAAGTAACTTCAGATTTGTGGTTGTGGATGCTGATGTTCTGAATTAAAATACCTCATTGGTGAATTTTCTTTATCCATAGAAAAGTAAAAGATAAAAAGGATTATGAATTACCTTACCTTTGCGAACAACCAAGAATTGGAGACAAAACACAACAATGGAAGTATGGAATGCAAGCCCAATAAAGCCATTGCTGCATGTCCTAAACATAATTATCACAAAATAAATCATCAGAAATCTAACATATAACACATTAATCAGTAACATGAGATGAAAAACAATTACAAACCCAAGCTTTTCTCAAGTAAAATTAAGCAAATAATTGCCACAAAATAATTCAACAGAAATCTAGCATATAACACATTAATTGCAAATGAATGACTTGATTCAATTGGTGAAGATCAGGACAGTAACGTGAGATGGGAAACAGGGATACAACTGTTCTGTGTGGTGTGAACACTGTCTATAGATTCGAAGTTTTGATTGATGGGCGGATGCAATGGTTGAAGAAGAAAGAAGACGAGTTGGGGAGCTGGGTTTGGGAAATGGCAACAGAAGATAAGCTAAGTGTTTGTATAAAGAACCAGTGAGCATTTTGTACAAATAACCGACATTACCCTAAACGGACAGCTACAACTGGGACTTGTTGTGTTGTTTAAATTAGAAAACATTTCTAGAGTTTGAAAAACCATATGAACTACAATTGAAGAATGCATACTGATTATGCTCGAAAAATTAGAAATATCATCTGCTGTTGTTCCAAGTACTAAGAAACAGATAAAATCTCCTTGTATATACGCATGTGTATGAAACCTTAATCAGTCGAGAACACTGTAGAAGTTGAAGTGCTTAAACCAGTCCATAGTGTATTAAAATAAACTTCCAAGTAATACAAAGATCATCAATTGCTATCACATGATCCATTTACACTGTATAATATATAAGGATGATCAACAACACATCAAGAACAAATAGAATACAAAGCATAAATAAACTCAGAAGAAATACCTCTTCTTCCTGAAATGGCCAGACGAAGAAAAAAAATTCAAACTTCTCACAACATAGTGATCATCTCCAGGCACCAAAATCTATGGATTGCAGAGATATTTTACCCACAAATAGATCTTTTAAATGCTGTTTGCACAATCCCATTTTCCGCCCATGTAAGCTAGGATGGATAGAGCTCGAAAACCCAGTCTTCCAACCTGGAAACTTTTGCCTTTCCTTTACATGAAGAGCGTAAACACATGAAACAGCAACTGAGCATCCCATCACGAAACAATTGCAAGGCCGTGATTCGCTCACCACTCTAGCCAATGACACCAAACAAAGACCGCTGTAATTTATCCCATACATTAAGGCGTCATCGACTGTAGATTCCTGAGCAACTAACTTTGCATCTACCACATCTACTTCCTCAAGTTCAATCTCTTCAGTTGATGGGATTTGGCTCAGTTCCATGTCAAATTTTTTCTCTATCTCAGCTTCATGAATCCTATACTTTGCAGCCAGTGTCCGGATGCACGACATCCTCACTTCATTGGAGATAATGCACTTAACTTCACTAAAATTATCACACTCCCTGTACCATCTGAGCCATCGCTGCACTATCCCAGAAAACCAACTAATGATTTGGTCATCATCCAGCAAAATTAGCACGTTACATGTGCGTGCGTATCCTTCTCCATTGGTTAATCCATATCGAAAGAGGCGCTTCATTATGACATTTAATGGCGCAAGTATTCCCGTGACAGTAGCGCAATCAGATGAAGAGGAGTTAGTTAAAAGAGCAAGAGTCGAAGCAGTCTCAGAAGCTACATAATTTCTGGCACATTTCTGGAATTCATAGTAAGCATCCCTCAATTCTTGAGGAAGGGCTGGTTCTACAATATGCTTAGCTAAGATGAGTTCTTCACTTTCAGCATTTCTAGCATTGACATCTTGCACCCATACTTTCAGCAGCATTTTGTACCAATGATCGGTCTTCATCCCAGACTTACGATAGCAGGAGATTTGGTGCAAAACAGAGCCGGTATCAACTAGATGTTTTATTTCCGACTCTTTCACTTTCTTCAAACCATGAGCCAGCCATTTCTTTCCAATTCTGGCAGCCCCTTCATCCCAATATTCCTGTTTCTGTTCAGCAAACATTTTCACCTTTTCCTTCAATTTGTGGACGGTTCTAACAGCAGCAGTCTCCTTCAGCCGCCTCTTTATCAAGGTACCGAGAAACTGAATACCTTGCGGACCATTGCTTGCCAAAACATCAGTTTGATTAACTTCCAAGTAGAGAGATTCTCTCAAGTATCTTTCAATTTCACACTTGAATTCAACAGCAACTTCTTTAGGACCTGAAATGGAAATAAATATCTCATCCATGCACCTGCAACAATGGACTCGTACACCAGCATTTTCTCCAATGTTGACCTGTGGAGCTTTATTGCCATTCATTTGCCTCCTAAACCATCCACGCAACTTTGAGTTAGAGCCATCCTCTTCACTATTCATCAAACTAGAAGCTTCATATCGCATAGACATCCTGAATATTTCGCGATCGAAGAGATCAAGATATATATTCATCAGTATAGGAGACAAAACTCCCTCTTGCGGAAGACCATGCCCTTTGGGAAATGCCCCAAACTCCACATTGAGAACGTCCGCATCAAACATAGTTCGGATCATGGAACATAATGCAGAATCATCTATCTTATCCTCAAGTGACGACATGAGTCTGGTCAATATGCAAAGATCAATCTTTTTATCAAGATGCAAAGTGAACCACCAGTCAGGATCAGGTATCTCTTTGTGTATATACTTCAAAGCTGACCAATGTCCCCTGCCACTTCGAAAACCATGAGAAATCTTAGAAAAATGCGGCCTGTAAACTACTTCCAACACTATCCTAATAGCTTCTTGAACCACTCTAAGCTTAAGATTCGGAAACACTAGCTTCTCCTTTACCTTAGCCCCTCTATTTACAACCGAATACATATTAGCTCCAACATCAAAATTCCCACGAGCTAGCTCCTCCGCCATGGACTCGAAAGGCAACTCATCACCACCTTCCGTCCCCAAATCAACATTAGACATCAATCTTATACAATCATAAGCATCCTTCAAAGTACTAGGATCCGCAACCACTTTAGACATAAGGTGATGAAATTTCCCATCCATGTAGTGCTGTTTAACTCTCTTCTTAATACGCATTTCACGAAACCTCTTCTCTTCCACACGAGTCCAGTGTCTGGACTTATTCACATTAGAGGACTCTTGAACCAAAGAAGCCAAATCCTGAGCTAGTGTCATTTTCACAATCTCTTTACCATTAGTAGTACGAGTCGAATCACTAATTGGGGACTCAACCAAATTGGCCAAACTTTCAGCCAAAGAAAATTTCCCAACCGAGTTTCCATCATCCTTACTAGAACTAGTTGCAAGATTATGAGCTGAATAAAGTCTATGAGATAGAAATCTATACGATGAGTTTCTTAAAACGAGTATCCTAAACTTGATCATAAGTGATACAGGCGATGAGGAAGTATAGTAAACAAGTTTTTCTACAGGACATGGAGAAGTTAGAACATATCACCTTATTCGCCGGCGGAAAATAACTCCGGAGCGCTGCAGGAATAAACCCCGACAGTTTGAGCTGAGAGATGGAAGTAGAGTCACATTTTATTGAAGTAGAAGAAGGAGAAGAGAGAAGCCGGAGGAATGCGGTGGGGGTTAATTTTACAGTGACAGCCGGAGAAGAACTGGTGAAATGAAAATTGGGCATTACGATTTTGGGCTTAGGGATAAGTTATGTTACGGCCCATGTGATTTTTCATTTAGACAAGCCCATGCGAAATTTGGGTATTGGATAACTTTTTCCGTTTCACACGGTATTCAGTACGTAAGATTAATATGACCGAGCAATGTCGGACCCCATTTTAAGAGACGGTTCTTCAAGCAGCGTTTTTACATTCACAAGACTCGAACCTATGCGAACTCGAACCCCTTTATCACTTGAACCAACAACCATTTATTTGTAGTGTTGTGTGAGTGATTAACTTTCAAATCAATTTACTCCTAATATGTAATCGATGATCACCAAGCATAATTATTAAGTTCAATACCATCTTATATTGGTCAACTGAGGTAGAATAACCTAATAAGGTGTCTGGCGAATAATTAAATTGCGTCAAACATGAGGGTATTATTTACCATGTTCTTGGCAGTAGATTTTTATACAAAATTTTAAGCTATTGCATCTCACACCAACATCTATCTTCACAATAAAATGCAAAACATACACCTAGTAATTAGTGACCAGGATCTTTTCATACTATACCCACCCCTAGTACATCTACTATTCACAACTATATGAGATCTTTACATACTTTCCTACTCGCCTCGGGACTAAAAGAATGGTTGGGACAACAAACATCCATCTCGTTCGTACTTTGGATACCCATACAATCATCGAAAGTTGTTGAAGTGATTAATTCCTGTAGAATGCGCACTTATTTGATCTTGATCCTTGTGGAGTGAAGGTGAGGCCAGACTTGATCTACACGACTCTCCTAATAATATCCATAGATGACTTTTTTTTGTAATAGATGAACATTCCCATATGTCAATTCGGGTGCATGATACACATCGGCGCTCCGGTGCATCTCTCCGTTTGAGTCAGAATAAATATGCGAGTAGTAGATGCAATGGGAGCTTGAGTGGGTGTAAAATAGCATAAAAAATCTTGTAAACTATTAACTAGTTATATGATTTGATTTACTTCTTTAATAAGGATTGCCTTGCATGAGCTAAGTTACAATTACATGTCTAATTGTTGTATGTGTGGCATAGTGTATTGTCTGATCATGCTCAGTATTACGTTTGTTATCCCATGCTAAACCGTTTTAATATGTAATTGGACCGTGTGTATGTATGTTTTTGGAATAACATAATTGCATCACTTAATCAAATTATTGGATATTCATATCAGACAAAATGCAAATTCCCATCCAAATTGTTACTAGGGTATTCTTACAAATATGGTATTCCCAAAGTCGGACCACATGCATATGCTTTTGTAGTGAATAAGCAATCAATTGCCGTATTAGTCTTTTGTAGATACTCTTTTACATGCGACATATGCATCATCATCTTACCATTTATCTCGTAGCACTCCATGAGGATGACTTGATGTCAGTTTATCACTTGATTTACTTTGTTCAGTGCATGTCTATTGACTAATTATATGTAAGGTACCTGAGCTAGCCGCGACCATTGAGTTAACTTTAAGGAAAATAGGGTGACATTTTCAATGAGTGAAGTGATTATCACATCACTGATCCCTCTAACTAATGTAGACCCGACATTGAATAATAACTTAATAAACTCATATTCAAACGAAATCAATCGTCTTGTTTTACGATGTTTTATATATTAATTACCACATTGCAACCCGAAGTTTGCAAAGATACTGGTATATGAAAAGCTTTGAAAACATATTTCTGGAAATGTTGTGTGAAAGAAAACATAGGGTTGGTGTATGATGTGTGTACTATGTAGGGAAGGAATCATAATTCCCAATTGGACAATGCACAATTGTTATCAAAGTGCAATGGTGGTGGACGGCAAAATGCCTTCTTTCTCAAATCATCAATTGTCAAAGATTAGATCAGATGCTCCCCCTCCCCTCTCTATTTTGCTGCTACTGCATCATCAAACCCTCCAAAAGCCAAAAAAAAGACCAAATCTTAAAACCTCCTCTCATTAAATAACAATATAAATTAAAAAAGAAAAAAGAAACCAAGAAGAACTGTATGAAGTGATGATAAATCCCAAACCAATTTCACAACAATCTTGATTCAAGAAAATAAAAAGAAAAAATCCCATAGCTTTTTGCCCCTAACCAAGTCAATGCAAATTCATTATTCACTTTAAAAAAGAACCCAAAAAAACCCTGTTTCTATCTATTTACAACAATTTCATAAATCATCTGAGTTGGATTATTTATTTTCTCCTGATTAAGTATCATCTATCATCATTCATACTAGCCTGAGAGAAAAAGAAGAAGAAGAAAGATGATGAATGCATCGGGGAGCAATAATCTGATGTCGTCTTCGTCTTCGGCATCTGCGGCGGCGTCTGGTAACAACGCGCAACCGGGTTTAAAGACTTATTTCAAGACCCCTGAAGGCAAATACAAGCTCCAGTACGAGAAGACTTATCCTGCCGGTCTTCTTCACTACGCCCATGGCAAAACTGTCACCCAGGTTAGGGTTTCATCATACCAATTCTGGGTTATCGTCAAAATTACATCTTTCTTCTTAATTCTCATGTTTATGGAATGTGATTGGTTGTTTAGTTCAACTTTCTAGATTTGGAAAGCTGAGTTACTTTACTTCTTAGGTTTGCTTTTTTATATATGTTGAGCTGAAATCTTTTATGGGGCAATTTGGTGTTTACAATTGATGTTCTTTTCAATGTACCTTGGAGTGATTTTGTTTGATGAATATATGTGATCAGGTGACTCTTGCACATCTCAAGGATAAGCCAACACAGGCACCAACACAGTCATATTCTTCTTCGTCTTCCTCGGGTGTAGGCGTAAGCAGTGGTGTGAGGTCGGCAGCAGCGAGGTTGTTGGGTGGTGGAAACGGGAGCCGTGCGCTTAGTTTTGTTGGAGGGAATGGCGGAAGTAAGACGTTAGGTGGAACTGCAACTAGGATAGGATCATTAGGAACTACAGGTTCAAATAATGTTGTTGGGAATTCAAACTTTGATGGGAAAGGGACATACTTGGTGTTTAATGTTGGTGATGCGATTTTCATCAGTGACTTAAATTCTCATGATAAGGTAATTTACGGTGGTTCTCTTGTTTTTTATACTACTTCACCAGATTAATTTGGGAATTGAATGTTTAGAAGCTATTGCTCTGCAGGACCCTATAAAGTCTATAAATTTCAGTAGTTCGAATCCAGTTTGTCATGCATTCGATCCTGATGCTAAGGATGGGCATGACTTGCTTATTGGTCTTAGCTCTGGAGATGGTATGTGTTTTGTCTTAATAATTTGATTACAATGACTAGACTGATGCGAGTAAGTCAAAAAATTATTTAGTGGTTTGGTTGCTTGTCTATTTTGTAGTTTATTCAGTATCTCTAAGACAACAATTGCAAGATGTTGGGAAGAAGCTTGTTGGAGCTCAGCATTATAATAAGGATGGTGCTGTCAATAATAGGCAAGAAACTGGATCCTATCTGTATTCTTTCCATTCCTTTTATTTTCTGCTATATATACTCCGCATCTATTTTTCACGAATTCAACGATAATCGGGAAAATGCTTTCCCCCCCCCCCTCTTTCTGGGTGTTTTCAACTCTACACGCATGCTTCGTACTTTACTTTAGGTATTATAATTTGGTATGACCATATATCCATATCTATGTGAGGTCATAGTATTCTCAAAGTGACGGATGTTTCAAAGTGTTGAGTAGCGCTATCATCTAGGAAAGAAAAACATTAAATGGCCCATCATTTAGTCTTTTCAAGTATTTTCTCCAATTTATAAGTATTCCCCGTGTAGCATGAGTTCCCCCCCCCCCCTCTCTCTCTCTCTCTTTTCTTTTCTTTTTTTTTTTTTTGGGGGGGGGGGGATACTTGGTATTTCTAGCGAGCCTGCACCATATGCACAATTGAGGTTTAATGCTATAATCTAATACTCTGCTTCCTATCTGCAGTAGATGTACTTGTATTGCTTGGATCCCAAACAGTGATGGCTCATTTGTAGTTGCACATGTGGATGGAAATATGTATGTGTATGAGAAGGCAAGTTTTGAAACTTATTTGTGATGAATCGATACTGCCCCCTCTAATTCCTCATTTGTGTACAAATCTGATAGCCGCAATTGTTTTTCAGAATAAAGATGGTTCTGGTGATCCTTCTTTCCCTGTAATCAAGGATCAAACTCAATTCTCTGTATCACATGCACGATACAGTAAGGTATCTGTTGTGCTTTACATTATTATTAACATTGTGACTATTTCTCTTCTCTAGTTAACTTCATCGGATCATATCTAGTTGTAAGATGTTTTCTTTGGCTAACAGCAAACTGCGTTGGTGTTATTTTCCCGTGTACTCCTGTTTGGTACGAAGTAGTTCACTAGCCTTTATCTGAACTTTATTAGGAATAGCGCAATAGCATTGATTTATTGTTTATTAGAAGAAGCTAAAGACTTTTTTTGACCATTCAGTAACTGAATTGAGAATCATTTGAGAAATATCAAGAAACATACATGCTATCATTTAATGTGGTTTTATGCTCAACTCAAAAAGAATTAGCATCTCTTTGAAAAAATTCCTGCAGCGTGTGTGTGTGTCTGTCCTTTCACATTAAAAGTTATTCGATGATTGAGTACTAGTATATTGGCATGATCTCTCCAAAATATATTGTTACTTACTCTTATAAGCTGGCCCAATAAAATAATGGTTATCCTGATTGTAAATGTGGATAGAGCTTTTTTAGAATTTTTTATTTTATTTTTACGTCTAAGAATTCATCATATGTTTGATGATAAAATTTGCATATGGGCCTATATTTTGAGAAACCTGTTAGAAATTAGAATAGACTTCCAAATTTGAAAGTAATTTGCTCGTTCACTTCCCAACATGGACTTGGAAAAGAGGCTGGTCATTGGAGTTTGTACGTTACAGTTATAATGATATTGTCAGCGCTTTAAACTTTCTAGGTTCACTGATCTACAATTTTATTCTAATTTCGTGAATTTACATGGTTTAATGTAGAATCCAGTTGCTAGATGGCATATATGCCAAGGTTCAATAAATGCAATAGCATTTTCTGCTGATGGAACTTATCTGGCAACCGTAGGAAGGGATGGTATTGTTGTTATCATATCCTTCTATAAGTCATATTTGCTTTATTTGATGTTATTTTTTAAGTTTCTGTTTTTTAGCGCCATTAATAGATGATAAAACTTGATGATTGCAGGTTACTTGCGTGTGTTTGATTACAAAAATGAACAACTTGTCTGCGGAGGGAAGAGCTATTATGGCGCTCTTTTGTGCTGTGCTTGGAGGTGAGTTAGCTCATCTGTTCCATTCAAAAGTGTCAAGTCTCTTGTCGTTCTGTAAAGGGTGGCTTTTCATTCAAAAGAAGACTGTTTTAATTGTAATTTTGTAATAGTTTTACATAGACCAACGTAAACCAAAGGAAAGAACATTGACTAATACTTACCAATAAACTACAGCATGGACGGAAAATATATCTTGACGGGAGGTGAGGACGACCTTGTTCAAGTTTGGAGTATGGAAGATAGGAAGATTGTAGCATGGGGTGAGGGACATAACTCATGGGTAAGTTTCTATCCATTTTGGTGTTGATTGTGCTCCTGAGTCCTGGTCAATGGTGCGTATACCATTTATTCATCTGCAGCTTGCCAAGATTTAAAGGGAAAAAAAAAAAAGAGAAAAAAGGAAAACCTCAATAGGAGTATTAATTATCATGTACATCCAAATAGCCAATTTGGATATATTCTACAATGCCAGCGTCAAGTGTTTATTATCCTTTTGTTGCACGAATTGGAAATATCTATGAAAGTAGTCTGGGCACGAATTGGAAATATCTATGAAGGTACCGGAAGTCTGGAATGAGATTGGTTCGACTGTCCATGTTCCATGTTACAACTACTTGCTTTATACTCTTTCCAGACGATTATTAACCTACATGTGCTTGTGTTCGTTTTAAGAAACCAGTCTTCTGTGATTTCTGCTGAGTAAAAAATGAGAACGTGGATCAAATATAAACCATGTTCAGTAATCTCCATAATGTTCGACACGATTGAAGTAAAGGAAGAATAATTAGTTACTGAGACTGAATATGTACTTTTTTTTAATCGGAGACTGAATATGTACTTGACGTCTAATATATCTGTATGCTGCGTGTACCAAGATAATACTAGTTCCAGAATCAAGCATTTTGCTGCCTATTATGTCCTGCCATGATTGATCTTTTTTGCTTGTTTTTCTGCTCTGGTATCAGGTTAGTGGTGTATCATTTGATTCATATTGGTCAGCTCCAAGTTCAGATGGTGTTGGGGAAAATGTTGTGTATCGTTTCGGTTCTGTTGGCCAGGTATCCCATCTCTTCATCACCACACCCACATTTTTCATTCCCTCTATATATATATTAAAAAAAAAAAATCAATTTACATACCAAGTCTTGTTGTGCTGTTACTGCCCCCCAATATATTTTTTATGCCCCCAACTTTGAATGGAAGGATTACAGTGCATAGTTTTAAAAAATTACACAGGAAATTTTTATTTTAGGAATGTAAGGGCAAAAAGTATTGTGCTACCAAATGTTGAAGTATAATTCTGACCTCACTCGCTAAAATGGTTTGATCGGAAAATGTTATGCAGGACACACAGTTGCTTTTTTGGGATCTGGAAATGGACGAGCTTGTAGTACCAGTACGACGTGCCCCTGGAGGATCTCCCACTTTCAGTACCGGAAGTCAGTCATCTCATTGGGATAATGCCTTGCCAGTTGGCACCTTACAGCCAGCTCCAAGCATGAGAGATGTTCCGAAACTCTCCCCACTGGTTGTTCATCGTGTTCACACTGAACCTCTCTCCGGTGTGATATTCACTCAAGAATCCGTTCTCACAATATGTCGGGAGGGACATATAAAAATCTGGATGAGACCTGGTTTTGCTGAGAACCAATCGAACAGTGATTCTCTCATGAGTACAAGCTCAAAAGAAAAATCTTCCTCTGCATCAGGGCGAGTGGTCAACTCCGTTTACAAACAATGACCAAAGAGGATCAAAATTAAGTGCAACAGTGGTCCAATAATTTTTACTGATATGATAGCCTCAGATGCAGCAAATGGTTAACAGGTGAAGTCTACTACTTTGTATAGGGAGGGGTGAAACTTGAAAGTGCTTTTGGCGTCGATAGAATGTGGAGTCCTTCTGTAAGTATAAAAGAGCTGCAAAAGGAATATTTTTAGTGATGACGGATGAAAATAATCGATGTTTTGTTGGCTGCATCTTTCTTTTGCATAGGCCAAATTTTTACTGAGAAAACTGGTTAATAGGTGTTCAAAATTTATTGACCTGACTCTAGCTGGTCCAAACATAATTTTAACCTTTTTCTCTTGTCATAGGAGTTGATTGCATTTTTGAGCATATGGATATTGGATGATGGTGTACACTGTACAGTTCCTGAGTGCAGTGTGTCTCTGACTCACTGATGCTAGAGTTTGTACTCGTGTCGACGAACTTGCTTGTTTATCTATCCTTGCCTGGTCATGTATCGATAGGTCTTTAACATACTTGTGAAATCTGTAGATGGTTGGAATGTCTTGAATTTTGGTACTCAGAAATATGAATCACCTTGTAGACATTTGTATTTCACATAGATGATTTGAATGAAGAGTCGAGAAACACATACAATGGCAATTCTGATGCTAAGCATGGAATCAAAGTGTTCTTATAATATGCTTGTTGATCTTGTTTGATTCATTATTACCATTTCAGAATTTGGGGAAACCTGTCCTGTGGGGGATATTAGCTATTAGGTCTCCTAAAGGCTAAAATGATCCCGTAATCCGCATTCACAGATGGATTGAATTTGATCAGATCCATTGTGCAACGGATAATTGTATGAATGCAAAACATACACAAATACACAATGCCATTTTCCTTTACCAATCCAGGTTCATGAAGACTACACAAGCAGAAAGAAATGACAAAAAGATTCATTCAGAGGATTTTGACTGTGTAACCGTATGGCTTGACCACTAAACCACTCAAAGATAGCATCATATCTCCCAGGCCAAAAAATTATTCACCTGCTGGCTTGACGTGCTAACACGATGGTACGATACGAGAGATAGCAATAGTTTATATGCAGAGCAGTATCTTTCTAAAGCGCAACGAGCTGTTCCCTGTACATCTGTAAATATTTTGTGCTTCGACATGAACACGGATATTTTCTGGCAGCTAGCTGGCTTGGCTGGTTGCTTGATTACCTGCCTCTTGTTGGTCAACATTACCAGTCTCTGAAGCTCGGGCAGGTTGAACTGGAGCATCTTGTGAATTTGATGTATGCCATGTCCTCCTCCACTTGAAAAACTCGAAAAGAATGGAGGTTCCACACATTGCACCTCCAAATCCAGTAAATGTTGCGAGAAGAACAGACAGGACGGCTTGCACGTGAAGCTAACAGACACCAAGAATTACAAATCAGAAGGTCTTGGAAGCCAATAAAAAAAAAATTACTTCATCATTTTGAAGTACTAGTTATACTCCAAATGCATGGCACCTCAGATTAGAAATGACGCATAAAGTTCGTTCCACCCCCCACCCGCCACACACACCAACAAAGAAAGAAGAATAAAAAGAAAAAAGTAATACACCAGTATTCACTAAAATAACGTCGTACCAGTGAGTAAAAAAGGTGTGCAAAAAGTACCACCATGGTGAACTGAGCAATAGCATATACCCAAGCATACCTCCTCCTTACTGCAGAACAGGGTAAGAATATGAGTAAAAGATAGTAATGAATGCTTACATGTATGTATGAGAAAGTCAAATGGCATACCCATGGTAGTCGACGTCATAGA
Source organism: Plantago ovata (assembly GCA_028274465.1). Taxonomy (NCBI): domain Eukaryota; kingdom Viridiplantae; phylum Streptophyta; class Magnoliopsida; order Lamiales; family Plantaginaceae; genus Plantago; species Plantago ovata. Next base: position 29,867,704 of record CM051455.1, on the reverse strand, counting down.
CGCAAGAAGACCTAATATGCAGGAAAATGGTAATGATATGGCTATAGCGCTTGATCCCATTCTTCTGACCTGTGTAAAAGGATGAATGAATTGTATCTCAAATGCAAGTCTAGAGTTGTTTAAAGTAATTTACATCAAAAGATGTTTAGGCTCAGACTCTGCATTTAAGTCTTTTACGTGTTATCCCTCTGTTTAAAGATATAACAAGTACACACTATCTTTCATCATGATTGAGAAGACTACATAAAACCTAGCATGTTCGCCACTCCTCAAAAGCTACAGTTATATCCCATGGAATGGCGTCAATGGTATTTATGACAAGGACAAAAAACAAGGCAAGTGTAACTAGCAATAATGCAGGGGACTCAGTATCAGCACAAAGATCCCTTTAACCAATACCAAGTAATTAGACTTACCAAAAGTTGCTCCAAGAAACAAAAATACGCAAGCATGCTGACAATCACGAGGACAGGAACATCCTGCCAAAGCCTATATATGTAGTCAGCTAATGAGTTAGTCATCATACAGTTGCAGTCAGCACAAGTTTCTCATCTAAGACAATAGTAAATTTACTTGCCTGTACCTTACTGGATCAGGAGGGTGACTTGCTTGTCGAGGTTGAGCAGTTTGGATTCGTAAAAGTGTAACGGGCAAGTTTTTAACCTCTTGCTTGCAAATGTCACAAGTTTTATTCCCTTTTATGCTAAACCATTTGATGGCACATTCCTGGTGTGCCAGGGCAAGTTCACCTTTGCAGCTGCATTCCATCTTTAAGGAATCCGGGCCCTCCCCAAGTTCAATGAAGCATATTCTGCAAACTGCCTCTTCTTCAGGGATGTCCCCATGATTGTCACTTTCACCTGAACCAAGAGACTAAGATAAGCTGTGGCACGTTTACCGGGAGTCTAAATACAGTGATATTCAAATGAAATACTAGTATATCAGGACCAGCTAATAACTCAGGATGACAACTATATTACCAGACTCAGCCATTTCATTGGCCACTGATGTTGCACCGGACTGTTCTGTCACTCGTGGTGTAGTAGCAACGACACGAAACACGCTTCCTAAATATTCCATCTGTTTCCCACTTCCATCTTTATTCAGCAATTCAGGAACAGAATGCGAGCGATGTATTGGTGGCCATGGACCCCCTTTCTGGACAACCAGTGGAATTAGTAAGATGAAGTTTGAAAAGTATTCATCTCGAAAACAAAGATTTTTATCAATCATATCAAAAGAAATTATAAGAATTCAGTCCAGGATACAACTAGACGGATTAAATTATCGACACTGGGAAAATATTCCTCGGTCAGGAACATTGCGTCTTTTGAATGAATATGATCTGACAAAAGATTATTTTGCATAGTAATGCTGGTATGCTTCAGATAACCATACTTAATTGACAACTTCCTCCAAACCATAACATTTCATATAATTTTTCTTTTTACTTCCACTCTGATTTCGACAGGAATAAAATGATTCCTAACAACGAAACGTAAAACAATGTTACTTACAGAAACATCAGCCATATTGCTCATAATCCCTCCACGAACGGATTCAGGATTCGAGTGCAAGATAGGGGTAGCAGGTAAGGATGATGTTCTCTTCATCTTCGGCGTGAACATCTTCGAAAGGGAGAACGTTCTTACAAATGATCTCTTCGCTGGCAACTGATCAGGAGAAGCTCCAAGAGCCAACATTGCAGCTCTTTCTATTTCAGAGTTTGTGTTCCGAAATTTGAAGCTAAGTTTGGGTAGAAGGCTTTTCTTGATCGATTTCCCTTTGGACAACGAAGGACCTGGAGATTCATTCACTCTCATGTGATTAGGGCTTGGTAAAGGGGAGAAATTAACCCTTTTTGGGGTTCGCATTGGAGAAGGCGGCAAAGGTGAAGATGGCAATGGTGAAGACGGCATGTTTATTGTCACGGAATCCTCAACCAATCCTTCATTTGTTGGCTTAGTGACCTTTAGGATTAAGGTTTGCCTCCAATGTTGCTGGCTGGACGAAGAATCCTCGGGTTCTATTTCACTTGATCCTCCAATCTAGTAACAAACAAGATATACAATATTACAGATGTGAAGACCCAGAAGATCAATGCAGATAAACAGAAGTTATTACTGCAAGTTTCTACACCTTTATTTTGAAATTAGTAATACTAATAGTGAACAAAAAAGCAAAAGCAAAACAGTAGTACAGCAAAATAAATCATTAAAACAAGTTAGTATATTCATTCATAGTCAACTCTAGTTTATCCCCCAATAAAGCAAATCATATAGTGAAAGAACTAAAAGATACATCTAGCAAAAGATGAATAAAACCATCAAAACTTAATGCTAGCAAGCAATTGCGCAACCGCAGATCATGTTGCGCCCCCATGTTTCTGAAGGAAAATAAAAAAATAAATAAAATCACCCTTTTTAGTTTTTGTGCTTCCCTTCAATAAAACCATTCCACCAGCTGAAAGTTATTTGTCAGTTGGCCTATTGCTGCAATACATTCTTTTTCAAGTTGAATATGTTTATTCCCTGAACAGACAATAGGCTATTGATAAATCTGACCTTTCTCCTTTCTTTCCATTTTATTATGGGATAGGGTATGATCAAAGCATCCAAAACAAATAGTTTAGTAAAAGTAAGCTCTGTATGAATCAAATCAAGCTAAAGTTTGTTGCATACTAAGAAAAGAATGAAAAAAAGATGCAACCTTTTGTTCCCATGAATGCATATAAAATTCAGAAAAGTAAATGAAAACATAAACAGGGAAAGAACGAGCAATAATTGCACAAAACCCACAAAAAAAGAATCACAGTAAACACAATCATAGCTAGTTAATTCAAGAGAAAAGGCACACAGTTATGAACAGATTAATTACCTTTGGAGGCGGTAAATTGTTTAAGGATTTAGCATCATCAGCAGTAGCCATAGTTTTGGATGAATAATTACAAAAGATTAAAGAAGAAGCAAGTAATAAATATATATAGTTGATAGGTTTGGATGAATAATTGAAGAAGAAATTAATTAGCAGAAAAGAAGAAAAGAAAACGCCGACATAATAAGGAAGAGTAGAGGAAGAAGATGAAGAAGAAGAAGAAGAAAAGGGTGGTTTGGTAGTAGTACTAAAATTCTAATGATTCAACAGAAAGAGAGAGGGTTTTTTCTAAAATCTTGCTTGGGCCAATTAACTATACATACCATTACCATACACTATTACTATTGCTGCTCTCAGTGTCGTTGTTTGCCCTTACAATTAGGCAAGTAGCAGTAGTAATGCAAAAAACATAAATGCAATGGTGGTGGAACCAACCACAGAAGAAATTCAACTCTGTTGTGCGATACTGACATGTGAATATACATTAATTGATTATTATTACTATTATGTTTTGTTTCATTTCCAAGTTATGCTTTTCTTCTCCTCCTTTCACATCACAGTCACAATCACAATCACAGCCACCACAATCGCAACAGTATGTTTCATCTTCTCTACTTCGTACTTACCCTTTAGTAGGCCTTTACTTGACCATATACTGTACCTCGAGTAGGTTTCCCATGTTTGTTCACTGTATGTTACAGATCAGATATATAGAGGTGTGCACTTTAATACCATGTAATCATCGAATCGAGATCAAATATCTTCATTTTATATTATTCTTATTATTATATTTATATATTTTAACATATGATACCTTACCAAGTATTAAGTAAGGTATAATATCTAAAACGGTAATCCTCCAGTTAATAATCAATAGCGACTTAATCATTAGTGACTACTAGGAATGTGAAGCGTAATATTGTAAAATATTATTGTTTTATTAAATAATACATTGAAATAAATGGAGTGAATATATAATTTTCACATAATGACTTCGAACGTAATAAAAAAAATAACTAATTGAGTAATTAAACTTAATATAAATTGTGTGCTATAAATGTATATAATTTTTGTATTTATGCAATTAATAGTTTTGAATTGAACTATATTAGACATACAAAAAGTATTCTTCCGATGAGTTAAGAACCATCGGATACATCTCTAAACTTTGGAAACATTCAACTTCAAAATCTGCAATGCATCTTTTTCGCATGTTAATTGGTATTTTTCATCAGTTGAATATATTGTCAAATGTTTCATATAAACATTCTAATTTCATAATATGATGTTTTTAGTTATATTTATCGTATGATTTAAGAATAATTTAAGGTCAAAATGATCATCGAAAAAGTCAACAAAATCAAGTGTTACATTTATTATTGGACGGGGAAGTATGTCTTTTTTTTATAAGAACATATCATGGTTATATTTTAAAATTAAGTATAATACGTCATACAACTTTATGTTAAAAAATAAAAATTTAAGAAGAGAATAAATAAAAAAGAAAAAAATTACGTCAATAAGATTCGAACCCAACACATTCAACTAAAATAATGATACAAATAATAGAGAAAAATCACGCCAACAAGATTCGAACCAAACACCTTCAATAAAAATAATAATAAAAATAATGGAGAAAAATCACGCCAACAGGATTCGAACCTTACATCTTTTAATTAACTAATGACACATGTACGCACCAGATTAAAATTGGATAAGCAAGATCAACGGATTAAAATTGATTGGTAGGTCAATCAATTGATTGAATCAACATGCTTATTATATTACTTTAATACAGCTACTCATTGATTGTGGAATACATAAGAAACTGTTATTTTCACCTGAACATAACAGAATTCAATTGAACTTAACTGAACAGAACTTAATGGAGTTGAACTGAACTGAACATAATTGAACTGAATTTATCTGTAGTATTATAAAATATAACTAAACAAGTCTGAACAGAACTGGACAAAACTTAATTGAACTGATTGAACCTGAACAAAATTGGACGGAACTGAACAAAACTGAATTGAACTAAACTGAAAATAATGAGTTTTAAGATGAAGAGAACAGAGCCATAGTGACTTCAATCTGCAATGTAAGGTTTGATCCCCAAGCGGCCAAGCATAACTTCCTTCCATATTCCAAGATCTAATCACACTTCCCGCCAGGAACTAAATTTCCACATTCATGTCTTTACCGCCCCAATCTCAAAACCCAAAAGCCTTCCTTCCATCCAGAATCTATAATCCCGGCATCTTGCTTATTTTCATTTTCTTTCTTGCAATGTCTTCTCCATGCTAAACCTGCGCCAACATACAACTTCCTCCCAAGTGTAATTCTCAAAGACATAATAATGGATCCAAAAATCATGAATGAATATTCAATCAAAAAACTTTTACCTTTGAGCCAAGACCAAATAGCAAGGTTTATTTTTTCAAGGACTTGATAAGGAGTTTATCGATTCACCTTTAAAAATGAGGAAATTTATTGCGTTTCATAGACTCCACAAAATAGCACAGCAAAACATGAGCCAACATCTCTTATTTTTTATTCTCCTTGCTTTCAAATGATTCTCTAAACTCAACTCCACACTTTCAAAATTTACACCATTCAATTTCAACCAAGTATATACAATACTCCAAACCTTTTTTTCAAACGAACAATCTCTCCTAAGCTATGATTTAAAGTTTCTAACACCTCCTCCCCGCATCTTTTACAAATTTTATCTTCCAAACTCATAAACACACCCCCTTTTTTCAAATTCTCTTTTGCTGGTATTTTATTTTGAAGCATCTTCCACACCAAAGCATTTATTTTACATGGTACTAAACTATTCCAAACCCCGTCATGCCATTTTTTCATTGGGTTTTCCTCCCTTTTCATATTAAGTTTCTTATACCCATCACTAATTGCGTAAAAAACCATATTTTTATCTTCATCTCTCTCTTCTTCTTTCTCTTTATAATTTTTTTTTTTCTGCAAGGTAAAAATCCAAAGATGTGTTCGTAGAAGTATAAATTACTTAATTGAAATTGACGTGATTCATGAATCATTTCATTTTTTAAAAAAAAATCAAAATGCATTAAAAATAACTATCTAATCTAATGCTTATAACTTTCTGTATTCATTTCAGTATTATTTATTTTATACGGTGTTGAAATTAGAAACTAGCTTTTTTAACCTACTACTAAGTTGTGATCTATCCGAAATTTGGAAATCCTATCCTAAAACAAAATTAAATAAAATTTGTCAATTTCTTGTAGAGAAAGACAAGTTTTCTTTGACATGTTAAAAATGTCGTATGCATTCAGTTAATTTTGAACAGAATCATGTCTCGTATAGATATATACTTGATGTCTTGATTGAATGGAATAATAAAGAAAGCAAGCTGATCATGAGAGCAAGTAAGTAATACTATATACTATACATTTTAATGATTAGCAAAGTCATTACCAGGAGCAACATATAGTATAATTTGTGTATCACCAACTCTCGTACGTACGTTATATGTACCATTATCTGGTTCCGAAGTTACTGTCTTAATTAAAGGATGGTTTTGAATTTAATTGATTCACATTTATTTAATCTATACTCTACTAGATTCCATGAATATTGTTGGAGAATTAATATAAATGACTAAATTTCGTTCCTCCCCAACAGCTTAAGCTTTTGGGAGAGTTGGAATTCTATCATGGTATCAGAGACATCAGGCTCACGCCCACCTGGGTTCGAATCTCCCCGGAGACAAACTCCGCCCCATATTAAATTTCCACTCAATTGGCCTCCCCAAAGAGGTTGTAATCGGTCACGAGTGCGAGGGAGTGTTGGAGAATTAATATAAATGACTAAAGATATATACTTGGAAGGTGAACCACATAATACTAGGAATTAAAAGGAATTAAAATTTAAAAGGATCTCACGAGTTTGGCGGCATAATTTGGTAAACCAAGCTACCACTATCTGTTCCGATGATAGCACTGAACTGGAACGTTATAAAATCCCTTAAAAGTTACAATACGAAAATACAAAACAGAATATTGTGATTTGTGATCAGGGCGGAGACAGGGTGGCATTTTTTAATTATATTATTACTATATTAATATTTTTGAAAAGTTTATATTTCACCCCTCCTAAAATTTTTAGTTAGTATATTTAGCTAGTTTACTTTATAATTAAATAAGTTGAGATAATTTATAAAAGTCTGATATATTTAACCTAACAAGAGTCTAGAAGTAAATCAGGTTGTATCTTTAAACTCTTTGTTAATTTCAATATGAAGATTTATGACCGTCCCAATGTTGATCCATGTGATTGGCTTTGAATTCCTATATATATCTTCATTTTCATTTTTTAATAATCGAACCATTACAAAACTAGTAATAAACTATAAATAATCCCGCACTTGGCAAAAATTGAACCTATGACCTCTAGTGTCATGACACCTCAGTCTAACATCTTCATTTTCATGAATGCTCCCATTTTTTACATATTTAGTTTTTAGATCATGTTTTAAATTTCTTGCAATGTAAATATGTTTTAAATTTCTGGCAATGTAAATTGTGGCTAGAAAATTATAAAGACAAAGACTCCGGAGTCTAATGGAGTACGACATCTTGTCTAGCAATTTGATAATGCATATCGTAAAATAAATTGTTGAGGGTTCTGATATTGACAATCACTGATGATTTTGAGAAGATGAAGAGACGTAGAGTACGATTTTCATATATAGAAGTGAGTCTTATCTTATGAGATAATTTTTTAAATTAGAATCATTTAGTCATTTTTTATTTTCGCTTATCATGATGTTGTTTTTTAATTCCTTTCATTTTATTTGATATTCATATTTACATATTTATGATGAATTTAGTACCTAAAATATTGACCCGACCTGAACCGTCGTAACCTGACCTAAACAAATTATATATAGTGCTCGTGATATAATACTCCGCCACCCCCACTTCTAAATCCTAGCTCCGCCCCTGTTTGTGAGCATTAGTTACTTATGCGTTTTTTCATTTCTATTGGTATAGTCGAGTTTTGTCGAGCCTTTTTTCTAGGGGTGGCTTCCCAATAATGTTTTTTACATTCACAAGACTCGAATTCGAAACCTTAATCAAGTGAACACATATACAGCCAACAACCTTTGGTGAGCATTGTGAGAATTAGTTACTATCACCGTAGGACATGAGTTTCTAAGTTTAGAACATATTGAGAATTACAAGTAAATGTATCCAGATAGTGACATAGCTTATGACTTTGTTTTAGATTGGGATGTGCATTCTAATCAGTTATAACTATAAGGGTGGTGGAATTTGGTATTAGAGTAATACAATAGAATTCGGGGGTTCGAACCACTTCGAAGAAGGGTGATGCATTTCATTTCATTTCACCTTGATTTGATCTGTTGTTTCGTTTTCTTTGAAAGATCGGTGGGCCGTATCAGTACCGTGAAAGCCAACGCTCATGAAGGTTAATTGATTAACTCTCAACCCAACATATAGTTTTGCATCTCAATCTGCCTAGCACTCTCTCTTGCGTCTTGACAATGACAGCAACACCTCAAATTAATTCATCTTCCAATAGACTGATTGTTACTTCAAAATTATTCAAGATTATCCAATAGGAACTCAAACTTATTTAATCTGGATTATCATGAGGTCAGTTGTTTGTGGGAGATAGAATTTCAACCCTATGGTGAAAAGCTTATTGGAGTGAAATTAAATTCAATATGGAAGTATGGAAATATGTTTGTATTAGCGGAGACGTGAAATCAGATTTACACGTGATCAAAATGCTATTATACAACGATAAAAATTTCAACTTGATGTTGGACATTTCTGGTAGTTCTCCTTAGTGTGTAGGACGAATTTTGAAGATGCACCTTCACGCTTCCAAGACCGCCGGAGTGTGAGTTGCTAGGACCTGGATACTCAGTGAGGTTAGTTAGTACTACAAGATCGATTTGCCTAAACCAAATCGTGGATGATTAGGGTTCTATAAGTAAACCTCATATCCTAATTAACCGGTAGGCCATCCACGTGACCCAAGGCTCCGATACAAAATTTGACCCTTTAACCAATCATCAATGAACAGACTCAAGGAGGATTTATGAGATGCTAGACTTAGTATATTACACCACCAAGACACATACATATGGGTCCCACATGTGTGGGGTCCATGTGTGGGACCCACATGTATGTGTCTTGGTGGTGTAATAGACTAGTCTAGCATGAAATAAAGCATCAAGGTGAGCGTCTTGGACTTTCAAGACGACGGAGTGTCTTTCAGGACTGACTCTAGGGCTAGGACCTACTTTGAAGACCGCCAACTGACTTTTAAGTCCTTTAAAACTGTCATATGACTTGTAAGACCACCAAATACATAATTTGTCTTAAATTGCTTTTAAGTTTTTATGAAATATTTGACATCATCACAACTCTACCATAATTTTAAATTGTTGATAATTTATTCATTTATACAAATTGCCCAATAATGAAAGTTAACGATGTGTATCTAATGAATTAAGATTATATAGCCCTTGTTTTAGTGTTATAATGTGTGAACTGTGAGTAGTTAAGGAATCTAATTAAGATTGTCCAACACACAATGGCATGTTTAGTGTGTAGAATTAGACAACCTGTTTGGATTTCAAAGGTCTCTAGGCCTCTATAATATAGTTCATTCATGCTATTTGTGTGTTGAGATCCCTCTCATGGATCTATTGCATCCTAGGGCCAAGGTTCCTAATGTCCTCCTATCTCATAGTGCACGTGGACCCAATATGCTACCGTGAGTCCAATCAATAATCAACACCTAAGAAAGTTAAAGTGACCAAAAATTAGAGGGTAGTAAGTCGGTATGTTAACTCTAGTCAATACCTCTAAAATGCGGGATTCGCATCAATATCATATGAAGATTACATAACTTGTTCCTCCACTATAAATTTAGATTACATAACACTTTACGAAGATAAAAATTGTTGTAAGAAGTTGATCCGTATCAATATGAAGATGCGTGCTCCCTTGGGAGCTGCAAAGGCCAGATCTTATCCTTGTATATGAAAGGAATTCAATCAATAGGATCTCCATTAACACAATAAAGAAGAGGTGAAGGGTTGAACTTGAGATAATATCGACCCTTATTATAAGGTCCCTAACCATTATTGCGTACGAGTCAATACATAATCATCAAACACAGGTTACATTTTATTTTATTTTATTATACTATATATACTAGTAATTGGTTTGGTTTGGTCGATCAAGAGTCATCATTACAAAGTCAACCTCCAAAATCATGAAAAAGGATGAATAATATGCCGCCTCAATATCATTGCATTGCCTTCAATTCAATCTTCCCAGTAATTATCACTTCAGGAATCTTTCTTATGTTTTTCACTGTTTGTGATCAGTTTCAAATACATGTCCACCTTCCGCCATAATTTTCTACTACAATTCATCTAAAACATGTACCGTATTTAATTCTACACACATATTTTAACAACGCGGAATTTTAATCTCACTCCTGTAAATTTATGAAGAAGCTATTTACCACATTCATAATCACTACGTGAATATCTAAAAGGTCTTGTTTCGTTCTCGAACAATTCATTTATCCAGAGTACTGGAGTATATATTATGACGGACTAGCTAATCAGTAATAAGATCCACTTAAGCATCACACTTGTTGAATGCACTCCTTTAAGAAAGAAGAAGGGGCTCTCTATCAGTATCCACCAATCTGAAAATGACGTACTATTAGCAGTGCTAAAGTAAATTATCCACTTAGACTACTTGCATTAGGCTTTATATACGCATAGGATCAACCAAGCACCACATGTTCCTGCTTTCTAGTTTCTACTAGTACTACTTATTATCGGCCAGGCCCATCAGGGTTACACTCTACTACGAGTAGTTATTATTGCTCCATGTCTACGCAAATAAGAGGTTAAAAGTTAAAAACTGAGTGCACCTATATTTCCAAAGTGAGCGTTGAATTAAAAGATCCAAGACTTGATTGATAAGGATGGCAGATTACTTTATTTTACCTCACTTTGATTATGGCTCAAATGTGCATTTCATGCTGTAATAAATAATATTCTAACTAAATACTGTAAATATGCCAAAGAAGGCAAAAATATAGGATTAAAAGTTTATATTTGTATGTATGTGTGCTTGCTAGTAGTACTTTTTCGAAGTTCTTTTCTCATAACTTTCTCATGATCCGAATGAGTTGAAATTTAAGTAGTAGATAGCTACTATAATATATACTGCATTCAAGAATTATAATCTAGTCTGCATTCGTGGAGTTCGGAAGACCTTAATTCAAGTTAAGCCACTTTTAGACCTCCTAATATCAAGAAAGGGTCATTTGGACTACGCGAAAAAATAGGCCCAAAAGTATGTCTAGGGGAAGGACCATAGTGATCCTCGCCAAGAGCACCACCGGAAGAGGACACCAGATGACCAGGTTCTTCTGTCACACCCTATGTTTTCAATTTTCAAACCTGCCCGGATCAACTTTGGTTGACCCAGTGTAAACCAGTACCCGACAAGCTTTACGGTCCGAGATGGTTAAAACTCGGAATTTTTTTTCCCAAAACACGACATTTTTCCGGTATTTTGCTTGGTTGACCCGGGCTTTGAGAAAAAAAAAAAACTTTTAAGTTCATTTGTTTTTTTAGGTTTTCTATTATCAGGTCGGCTTCGTACCGACCTAAATGTAGGTATCTGTTAGATGATTGTCACGTGGCACTACATTCGATCTGATCCATTCTTTTGGGTTCAAAGTCATTTTAATTGTAATTTTGGGTGCGATGGGTAAAAAATTAATATTTTTAATAATTAAAATTCCAGAAAAATATAAATTGACCATAATGAAGAGCTTTCAGTCCTTAGACTTTATCAAAGTTAAAAAACAGTAGAATAGAGGAAGGTGGTGACTCCCTAAAGATGTCCATCCCCAAAGCTAAACAATTAATCTTAGACATTTTATCAGCACAAACATTCTTATCCACTTGAGATCAATGGTCCAAGGCTTATGAATAAACACCTTACCCTCCTCAATTTATGGATCCTTTCCGATTACGCATGACATATATCAAATTGACAATAAGATCGCCAATTGCATTTCATACAAATTATTTACACAAAATAGTAACTCAAAATCGATCATATCAATATTGATTCTCGAATAACCCTAACCCTAATTCTTATTTCCCTAAATCTTATTTGAGGGCTTTCTTTCCTTGTTAATGTACAATCCACCCTTTTATAAATCGAAATTATTCTGGTTCAAATTTCTCAACAGCTAGTTGAAAGTTTCAGAGGACTCGGCCACGTACGGTTGTAATTTTCACATGCATGATCATTCCTTCAATAACAATAAGAATATAAATTTGTTACATATATTGCCTAGAGTTTTTGTCCGTCCAATTTGAGTTTTTTCTAGTCTGATTGGAATTATTGGGGGTTTGGAATGGTTATAGGGTCCTGGGTATATGACAGATCGATGATGATAATTGTTGGGTATTGGTTTCGGTTGGTCTTGATCTTGATTTTAATTAATTTACTAGTATAAATTTATAAAGTTATTAATTTTAAAGTGTAGAATAATAAGAATATATTTATTTAAGTAAAATGTTTTAGTGGGTATAATTGTACATTCAAATTTTATTATTAAAATTTAATAAATTATAATAAATTAAAGTAAGATTGAGATTGGTACGAAGCCAACCTGAGAATAGAAACTTTTATTTTTTTTATATATATTTTACATTCTACTAAGTTTTAAACAATTAATGTTTATTTAGTTGGATTATTGTAATGTTTACAATTTTTTTTAGAAAATACTACAATTACAATATTTGGCCTACAAATTTGCATCAATAAATTTCTAACTAATCTCATTTCAATAAATCTCTACACAGAACAAATAATCACGCATTTCAGGGATCGAACCCATAACCACATAACTACGGCCTTACGGGGTGTCTCAGCTTGCCAATCGGCTACAAATTATACATTCTACTCTATTGTTTATTGTTTATGACATTTTAATAAAAGAATACTGTATTACGCAAGTACCCGACTGGTGATTGTGCCCATGTTTCTAATCTAAAATTTACTCCGAAGTTTCTTCCACTGCGTTAATATAAGGCTTACTTTTTCTTTCCTATTCCGCTATTTGTGCTTGTTTCCTACAATTATTGTTTGTAATGGAGGTACGCAGTGATACTACACTATAGACCTTTTTCCCCTGTGTTGTAATTTAGAGAGTTGAACTGAAATCTAACAAGTTAAGACAGTAACAAGAACACAATCAAACAACATTTGAACAAAACAAACAAGATGCAATAAAATAGTAAACAAAATAAGACACAAGGTTTACGTAGTTTGGTATGAATACCTACATTCACAAAGAGTCAAACCAAGAAAGATCACCAATGTCGATGAGTTACATATTACAAGCTTTTCAAACTTAGAATCGAACCTAATCTCAAGGAATCACTCTCATATCTCACATGAAGCTAATCCTCACCAATAATGTCTCTCTTAGTCACCACAAGTTCTATCCACTTACTACTCTCACGTTCAAAATGATATGAATATCACTCAAAATGAGCTTGATCACGTTAGGTGAGAAACATAGACAAGGTACTATTGGGTTGAAGAGGCACAACAACGGTATGATCAAATTTGTACTGATGTGATCAAACGGATGAGATTCAATCTCAAGACTTATTTGCACTGCCTTTTTCCCTCAATCCTTGAAATTGCAGATAAGCTCACAAAATCATAAGTTGTTCAGTTAACACCTAAATCCTCCAAAACTTTACACCATGAGTAAAATCATAAGTAAACTGGTGCTGCTGGATTACCATGTTGACACCTGATATACGGCTACCAATACAATCTAGGAAGCCCACAATTAATTGTTAGCCACAAGTCCAAAAACATCATATACATGATCTAGGAAATAAGTTTCCCACGATTTAAACCCACATACGTATGGCTCCAGTAACATACTTCACCGTTGCAAGAACTACACATTTACCCTCCCCATACTCAATAGGACACACAATACCAAGACTCACGGTTTCTGCTTTCTACGACTTCTGTTATCACACCCTCACACAAAAGTAGAACATGTAAATGATGATGCGCCCACAATATACAAGCAATAGCAATTTCAACCAGAACTCTCACAACATTTTCATGCCACAAGTCAATATCATAGACGTTGTGTAGATACATGTAATACTATATCCATAAATACATACATAAACAAGCCCTCGTGGTGTATCAATGAATGCAGACAAAAATGTGTAGCCAAAAAAACAAAAAACAAACTGCTAGCCCATTACAGATCAAGAAATATGGAAGGGAGTGCGGTCCATTGGGCCAGGCACAGCCCCTTGACCCAATGTGCCCGTGTTATAATACTCCACCACCACCCACTTCAAATCCTAGCACCGCCCCTGGCGCCTATGTTTTCATTTAAAATTTAGTCCAAAGTTTCTTCCACGAGCTAATATAAAGGTTACATTTTCTTTCATATTCATACTCTTTTCATGCAATATTGAATTACTGTTTGCAATGAAGGTAGTAATGATAATATAAACCCTGCTAGATTAGCATGTTGGAACATGAGAATGAGATATGTTTACCATCACAATCTAAACCCACCTGCAGATGGGCTCCAGTAACATACTCCGCTGTTGCAAGAACTACAAATCCACCCTCCTCATATCAAGAGTTGTGGTTTCTGCTTTTCTACAACTTCTGTTAGTATCGTATCCTCGCACAAAAGTAGATGTAAATGTTGAAGCGAGCAGACATACAAGCAACCAGCAATTTCAACCCATGCCCAGAACTCTCACAACATCAACATGTTCATGCCACAAGTCAAATATCAAACGATACAACTGAAATTACACCCAATAAATATTGACCAAGCATACATAGACTTTTGTATATTTATGTAAATACTACTCGCCATAAAATACATACATAAAAATCCCTCCCGGTGGATCGATTGAATACAAACAAAAATGTGCAGCCAACCAAAAATAAAAAAAGCAAATGCTAGCAACTCAGTATTTGTCCAATACTTTCTCTCCAAACCCCAGGTAGAACTCCAAAGAGATACAACAGGTGACACCCTGAAATGTCCCTTCTCAAAACAACAAAGAACTAAATGAAGAAGGAAAGAGAGAATATAGCGGGGGGAAATCCAGTTTTAAGTACAAATAAGTGATCCTTACAATTACACAAGGTCCATTACCAGAAATATCCCCACTATGTTTTGTTCATTTCAAAATCAAATCAACTAAGTTGTGTTTGGCACTCATTTTAGATTTTAGAGAGGCCATCCACACTCTAAATTAGCCTTCACATTTGCAGTTAATTTAAAAATACCTCTCAAATTAACCTTCATTTTCCCCTCTCTAAATCAGTTACTATTCACCTCTCACTCCCTTCCTTAAATTAGCAACTACCAAACGGTCCATTCTTTCAATGAACTCGCTGTCTCAAACCATGTTACGACATCACATAGTCATTGTTCAAAATCCCTTGATGAACATTACAAATAAGTTCATGGATGTTGAGAAATACTTCACCAATATTGAGAATCCTTCAAATCTGTGAGCAACGAGTAAGCACCAGACATAAAACTTGAGCCCCCCCCCCCCACAAACAAACAAAAAAAACACACACACACACCCTGCCTCCACCCCCAGTCAGACCCAAATCAACAGGCAACTCACCAAAATCACACACCTCATGGCCACAAAATACTCGGTTAAGCAGAGTAGAGAAAACAAATGTCATATTGACAAAATATAACAAAAGCAATTTTTTTTACCTCGTCGAATTATATACTAAACAATACCAATCTACATAATTGACTATTATATACTGTGTACACTACTTACCTTCAAAAAGAACTATCACTTAAAGAGATTTAACGAACAACTAATTACCGTAAAAGATGTTATTGCCTTCGTAATTTGTTTGCACACGTAATCACAAGAGAGTACTACAGGTATGCAACTTGTGAGGAAAATAAATAGTTATTTAATAAATAAGAGAAGAGAATAAGTAAAGGAACAAGATCAAAAGCAATCAAACCAAGCCTTATATATACTATATAAATCTCAAGTCAAATAAAAGTTGGCTAGAGGAAAGCCACTGTGCACTTGCTGAAACTCGTTCCTCATAGGAACTACAAGCTATGACTTACCGTCTCAATGGGATAAGATTACAGAGAGCCACATATAATGTTACCAAAGGTGAGGCATTCATTTTGATTATTTGATGATTTTTAAGGTCAAGTATAGTAGCCATAGAGAACCAGGAGAAGATGGACACATAAGGGGAATGAACTAAAAATCTACAGCAGATGCAGCAGCAGCTCAATTTCTTCATTCCTCAGTGGAGTTACTAACCTTAATCTCCAAAAGACGCTCAACTGGCTGTCTGCATATGGGACATCTATTTGTTTGGAACCTCAACACTTTAGCGCACTCGCTGCACATACACTGCATTCAAGAATTGAATCAGAAAACCATATTCTTCATAAAATAACAATAGACACCTTGCTAAAAATCCATTCAGGCACCTTACTTTCTAGTATATTTGGTAAAAGAAAAGGTGTACAGAGACTTGGGTTTCAAAAAATGAGCAAGAGCATACCATGTGTCGGCAAGGAAGCACGGTAGTATCTCGGGGCTCTGAAAGGCATATAACACATTCTTTACCAGGATCATTTGTATCCACTTCTCCCTCTACAGAATTTCCAATTCCATATATCTCTTGTAACTCATATCTCATCCCATTTACCCACAAAATCTGCTTCACAACTCTTACTTTATATTCACCTTTATCCTTTTCGAACACGGCTTGTGTTATCTGGGAGTTTGTGGATGCAATATCCTGGTTCTCAGAGTTTGTGGATGCATCGCCCTGGTTCCCACTTTGGGCATCTGGGGAAGCCTCCGCTTTAACTGCCAGAGGATATACGTCCACGTCACTGTCTTTAGACAATTCTCCCTCCTCAAACATTGAAAAGTCTATCCCAGTTCCAGACGGTTGTTTAAACTTCTGGGCTAAACCTTGTTGAAACTGCACGGTGATGGGCGGATGTAAGTTTTCTCTCATTGGAGTCAAGCCACAATCCTCACCCTCCTTGGCGAAGAACATTATCGTGATGCTGCAACATAAGGAGGAATATTTTCAGAACAATAAGTTGTGGTCATCTATTAGATTTTTTGAGACTGTAATGCGGAGTTTTCTATAAATAAACACTTAAACAAAAGGCTCGGTAACAAAAAAACTTTCTCATAGTTTCCTAAGCTTTTTCTACAGATTAACTGTGCAACTCACATAAACATATCCAGTAGGCATAAGAAGAGCGATAATCATGAATTGAATAACAGGACAAGAACCCAAAATCAGTATACCTTCCGGTTACAGTAGCATCAAAAGTGAAGGCAACGAGAAATTTGCCAGGATTCTCTTCATCAGGCACGATCCGCAACGTTTCCTTCTTCAAATTAACATCGTTCCTAATCGTAACCGCTTTCTGATGCTCCACGTAAGGAGCCGCCGGAGCCTGCATCATGGCGCCGTAAGGGTACCTACCGTTGGCCCAATTCCCATGCGGAGCGACGTGGTGGTGGTCGTACGGAGCTGGCAAGGGCATCGGCATAGCCGGAGGTGGGGGAGGGTAGTAGCCAGGGTACTGGTAATAAGGCGGAGCGTTAGGGTTAGGGTATTGGGAGGGAGGGTAGGGTGTAGCGGCAGCGAAGACGTATCGGTTACCAATTACCTCCGGCTGGGGAGGCTGGGGAGCGGGAGGAGGAGGAGGATTAGTCCGGCGGGAGGAGTTGCGGCGGCGCGTGTTGGCCCCGGTGCTGCCGATATTGCCCATTGGGTGGGGAAATTGTAATAATTATGGAATTGGATGGTTCGATTGTTTGTTGGGAATTGTGTGGAAGGGAGATAGTAGTGATAGTTGTTGATGTTTTGTACTTAAATTGCAAATTGTTTCAAGGAGGAAGATGGTGGTGGAAAAGGGAAAGTAAAAAGGAGAAGTAGAACAGTAGAGAGATAGAGAAGAATTGAATTGAGATGGTGATGATGATGATGATGATGGACGGAATATAATGATGGAATCAACCAAACTAAACTAAACTAAACTATGCTATGGCAGGCCCATCCAATTTGGGGGTGGTGGAGGGAGGGGTTGGTAGGACCCTGAATAAGGCTAATGCGATTGCGTAAAAGCTCCACCTTCTTCCTCAACCCTCTATCTCGGTGGTCAAATTTTTCAACCATTAAACACTACCAGTACTAGTACTAGTCCTCTTTTTTTTTTCCATAATAATGTAAGAGTTCTGTACAGATGGAACTTGTTCCAAACTTCCCACCTTGTGTTTTCTTAAACCACAAATAGTTTGTTTAATTTATAAAATTATCAACTATTATACAAATTACATCTGCACCGAATTCATTTGAAAAGTTAATTTGAAGTCTGTATATGATGCTATAACTTTAATAAGTACTATCTAGTTAGTGTGACCCAAAATATAATAAAACTTGTAAACTTGCACAACATTCATAAGAAAGGAATAACATATAATTTTTTTATTTTATTTTATTTTGTATATCAATTGAAATACTTAGAATGAAGTACTATCCTTAGATTAGAATATGAGGACAATGAACAACCAATACTTTATGTATGTTCATGGCATCAGTATATGTGGTATCATATGCTAAACTTTACTTGTCATTAATTAATTAGCAACTTAAAAAAACCAAAGACACTATTTTCCCTCAATGAACAAACTAGCTAGTCCTCATGACCATGCACTACACATGGTAATAAGTTAGGACAAGAGCAGGCAACCTTTGCGTGAGGAATAGGAGCTCCATACCTCCCCCCACCAAACTCCGGCGTCGGATTCCAAATCCCGTAATCCTCCTCCAATAGAGGCTCATGCGACTTCTTTTCCACTGGCAACGGATGGAATTCAACAAATTCTGATGGTGTAGGAGCTTTTCGTGAGCCTTGTATGATCACAAATGTGGCTGAGAACATAATTAACATTGCCAAGTACCGAACTTTTGTGTGTGTAGATGACTCCATTTTAGAATTTGGCCCCAATTCGACTTTTATACCGGATTGTATGAGGTTGGTGTTTATTTTTGGGCTTGGTATTTTGTTTATAATTTTGGGCATTCTTCTTTAAATATACAAAGTGTTTTTAGATTGGACTACGGGGAAGAGATTACTTGTTTCTGGGGTTCATGCTTGGTGTATGAGCTAAACATAGTGAATACATGTATAGTACATGAGGAAACAGCTCATGTCTTAGGAAGTAGTGGAAATTGTAATTCTTTTCTAATTGCATCCCAACATAACTAAATTGATTTCATTTAAAATCTAGGGAAAAATACATAAATAAATCAATAAGCAACATTAATTACAAAAAAAGCCATCTTAAGAAATCAATTATCAAATGCTCGCTCATTGCTCCTCCATCCTGTTCAATCGAGTGGTACCGTTTGTTTAGCCATACAAGTACATACTTATATGTAGTTTATGTAGTTGTAAATTAAGGCCTCTTTTGGTTTTGACTTGGAATCTTTTTGGTAAATCTCGTGTCCCTGTATCAGCAATAATTAACTAAAATTTGTCTACTTATTGCTATAATTATTACTTGATTAATTAGAATAATATCTGTAAAGTTAATCTGAGCTAAGTTATATTAGACCAGTTGCTTAAAACTAGAAGTAATCTTTTATTAATTTTGTCATTGATTTATTTATGTATTTTTCCTGCTAGTTTCAGTTGAATTATGCTAGTTTCAGCGGCTAGTTTCGGTGCTTGATACTTTCATTTCGCCTAGTTTCGGTGCTCGAACCTTTCATTTCGACTAGTTTCGGTGCATGATACTTTCATTTCACCTAGTTTCGGTCCATGATCGTTTGTTCTATGC
The DNA here is from genome assembly GCA_028274465.1 of Plantago ovata. Taxonomy (NCBI): domain Eukaryota; kingdom Viridiplantae; phylum Streptophyta; class Magnoliopsida; order Lamiales; family Plantaginaceae; genus Plantago; species Plantago ovata. Next base: position 29,847,819 of record CM051455.1, on the reverse strand, counting down.
TAGTTTCGGTGCTTGAAACTTTGATTTCGACTAGTTTCGGTCCATGATCATTTGTTCTATGCTAGTTTCGGAGGTTGATCATTTGATTTCGCCTAGTTTCATTCCATTTCTGCTAGTTTCATTTCATTTCTTGCTAGTTTCATTCCATTTTCTGCTAGTTTCAGTGCTAGTTTCAGCAACAATTAAAGCTAGTTTCAGCAACAAAATGCTAGTTTCAATACAAGTGCTAGTTTTATTAGTTTCAGCAACAAAATGCTAGTTTCAGCAATATAAATGTTAGTTTCATTAGTTTCGGCAACGCAAATGCTAGTTTCAGCATCACAAGTGTTAGTTTCATCAACATAAAATGCTAGTTTCATTAGTGTTAGCATCACGTGTGCTAGTTTCAGCAACACAAATGCTAGTTTCATATTAGTTTCAACACATAAAATCTAGTTTCATAAACTAGGTTCAGACAAAAAGCTAGTTTCATAAACTAGCTGAAACTATATGAAACTAACTGTTAATGCTAGTTTCAACATCATACAAAAATAATTTCATTAGTTTCAACAACAAAAATGATATTTTCAATAGTTTGAACATTATAAGTGCTGGTTTCCGCAACAAAAAAGCTAGTTTCATCAACACAAATGCTAGTTTCATTAGTTTCAGCATCACAAGTGCTAGTTTCAACAGCAAAATGCTAGTTTCATTAGTTTTCAGCATAATAAATGCTAGTTTCAATAATTTGAGCATCATAATTGTTGGTTTCAGCAACAAAAAAGCTAGTTTCATCAACACAAATGCTAGTTTCATTAGTTTCAGCATCACAACTGCTAGTTTCAACGACAAAATGCTAGTTTCATTAGTTTTCAACATTATAAGTGTTAGTTACAATAGTTTGATGTTAGTTTCATTAACAAAAATGCTAGTTACATCATCACTCCATTGTTAGTTTTATTAATGCAACTACAAAAATGTTAGTTTTATTAGTTTCAACAACACAAATACTAGTTTCATCAACAAAAATGCTAGTTTCATTAGTTTCACCATCGTAATTGCTAGTTTCATCAACAAAAATGCTAGTTTCATTAATTTCACCATCATAATTGCTAGTTTCATCAACAAAAATGCTACTTTCATTAATTTCACTATTATAATTGCTAGTTTCATCAACAAAAATACTAGTTTCATTAGTTTCAACATTACAACTGTTAGTTTTCAACAACAAAAAGTTAATTTTATTAGTTTCAACATCATGAGTGCTAGTTTCAGCAAAAAAATGCCAGTTTCGGCAAAAAAAAAAATGCTAGTTTCATTAATTTTGGCAAGTCAAAAAGCTATTTGCGTTATTGTCAGCATCACAACTTCTAGTTTCAACGACAAAATGCTAGTTTCATTAGGTTTCAGCATCATAAGTGCTAGTTTCAGCAACAATTAAAGCTAGTTCCAGCAACAAAATGCTAGTTTCAATACAAGTGCTAGTTTTATTAGTTTCGGCAAACACGAATGCTAGTTTCATTAGTTTCAGCATCACAAGTGACACACAAAATGTTAGTTCATTAGATTGATGCTAGTTTAATTAGTTTCGGCAACACAAATGCTAGTTTCAACGGCAAAATACTAGTTTCATTAGATTCTAGGGCACCAAAAAATAGAATGACCTTTTTTGTAAGACTACTTGTATTTTAGGGCACCATAAAAAATAGAATGACCTTTTTTGTAAGACTACTTGTATTTTAGGGCACCATAAAAATAGAATGGCCTTTTTTGTAAGACTACTTGTATTTTAGGGCACCATAAAAATAGAATGGCCTTTTTTGTAAGATGTTTTTTAAAGTGGTTGTTTTAGCAATTAGGTGCTCTAGAGTGGTTCTTTTATGTAATTTTCTGTAAAATCTAAAGAGTAAAGATATCTTATGAATGTATTTGAAATGATACATCAAGATCAAGTTATTTAATCAAGTAACGGTACCCTTATTTTTATATTACGGATTTTTTCCTATTAGATTTTTTATTACATCGACACTCCTATTAGAACAAATTAATTCCATCTAGCCCGGCAACCTTGACTTTTCGCGAACTAAAACCTAGAAAAGACTATTTTGCCCTCGTTTGAAAATCTGATTTTTTTTCCAGAACCAAACAATTTCAACTTTTATTAATTGCACATTTGACTCTAAACTGTTCATTTTTAGAAAATTAACTATAAATTATTTAAAATAAACTCAAATAACTTATTTATATTTCAAAACAAACTTAAAATTATTCAAAAAGAACCCCAAATAAATTTTTATTCCAAAAAACTTCATTTTATTTTTTGTTCTCTCTCTCTCTCTTTTTTCTTCATTTTTTTTATCATCTTCTTCATGATTCCGGTACCGAAAAAACTATCAGCTCCGATCGGTTTTTAATCAGCTCCAACTAGAGCTGTAAAAATCAACTCTGGTCGGAGCTGTAAATCAGCTCTGATTGGAGCTGAATTACAACTCTGGTCGGAGTTGATTACAGCAGGTCGAAGCTGTAATCAGCTCCGGTCGGAGCTGTGGTCCTGTACCGGAATTGTGAAGAAGAAGATAAAAAATAATGAAATAAAAAAGGAAAATTATTGGTAAGTCCATGTTTGGAAGCAAGAAAAAGAAAATTGTGTTTTAAGTTGGTCAAATGTTTTGGGAAAAATTGGGCTAGATGTAATTGTTGAACTAGTAGAAAGAAAAACGCAAAGTCGACGTCTAAGGCTCTGTTCGTTTCACCTGAAAAATTTTGAACTTATCTGAACTGAACTTAATTAATCTGAACTTAACTGAACTTATTTGAAGTATAAATTTTAACTAAGAAAACCTGAACTGAATTTAATTTATCTGAACTGAATTTAATAAATCTGAATTGAACTGAACTTAATAAAACTGAAATTAAGGTGAAACCAACAGCATGAGCCTAAGAGGGGGAGGCAAAGTAATCCCTTTAATCAAAGTATTCAACATGGTCTAAAACTTCTAAAATTGTGTAGTTGCGAATCTTTAAGTATTTAAGTACTGTTTAAAGATACGATAGCTAGCTAGGAAAAGATAATCATAAGTATGTCAAAGGCATCTTTGAGTGGGAAGTGAGGAACAAATTGTTTACGGCTATGAAAAATGCACAAAAGAAAAAGAAAGACAAAAAAAACAAGGAGAAAAGCAATGGCTCCTTTTAATTCTATCACTAGATTGTTACTTGATCTCTCCCACTAATAATATAAATATATATGCCGTTTAACTTTTCTATGTTGCTTTCAACTATAATTTACTTTTAAATACACTATACAAATATTTAATAAAATTTTATAATAAAATTACATTTCTTTAAATTTCATATATTATGAAGTTCATATGATTTTTCTTTCGGTGTTAATTTGAAGAAATTTATGATGAAAATCAACTTAAAACAACGGCATATTATTAGCGAGACGGATAAAATAGAGTAACGATTTATGTTTTTCACGTCTAAACGGGCCCTGGAAGTAGGATCTTTGAAAATATCGTCGGCCCAAGGCCGAGTGATGTAATGTAATTTGCACGGTTAGCAATTCGATGTAACAAAGTTAATAAAGTTTCGAAAAAAAAAAAGATGTAACAAAGTTAATTAAGATATGATTATTGGGCTTAGGCTTAGGCTTGGGCTTATATAACCGGCGATTTTAATCTGACCTTGTTTCATCACGTACGTTTTCAGATGATACATTAGTGACGTTTACCAACCTGTCATTAAATATTTTTATACAATATATACAATTATCACTTCGTATAATATCTTGTCTTGTGCATGTCTTATTATGGGTTTAATGAATTATTTGATGCGTAAGCAACATAATTGAAATCATAATTCGTCCCAGTTGACCTTTATCAAACAACAATACGGGATCGTATCTTTCAAAAAAATTTGAAAAAATTGATTAGGCTACTTCAGACAACTCAAAATCTCAATTGCAAACTTAAAAAAATATTATTAAAGGATTGTTCAACTTTAATTCTTCCATCTTAAGAACACTAAACACTTTTCAGATTGTAATAAGAAAAAAAACACTGAATTTAGTTTTGTTTTTTTTTAAACGGAGCACTTAATTTAGATTAATAAAAGTGGGATCGAAGAGGTTCTAATCTGAATGAGATCGTTCACCGCACAAAAGCTTTTTCTTAAGAAATGAAGACAACGACCTATAAGTGACGAACATAATTCAATCATCGAACAATCAATCAAGCAACCAAGCGAAAAATGATATTCAAAATACACATAAGAGCACTAGAACTTATAGCACCTTGAATTCGAAGTATGTGTTATGTACAAGCTTGAATGAAATGGTGACTGAAAGTATATATGTCCTAGAGACAACCAACATTAAGGACGATATGTACTTTACCGCATTCAGCTTATTGGTATTTATTTATGTTACATTTATTTAAGCATACATAAATACAATTGACATTACATTTACTGAATAGATTATTTGGTTGTTTGAATTATTCTGTAAGATGTTCCCAAGGACTAAAGATAATCACCAAGTTAGTGGGAGCTTGCGTGTCAGAACTTAAGTCCTAAAATTAGCCACTAGTTGATGGTCATTGAGATATGGGATATCAATGATGCGATAGAGACTAGCATGTGTTGCATCAGATCCTTCGAGGATGTAGTAGTTCTCACTGCTGCGAATAGCTTGGTTATTCATGATGGACACATGGACACTTTGGAGAGTGTTGGCATGCCCAGCCGAGAAACCATTTGGTAAATTCTATTTAAGTGTCTATGGGAGTATCGGATTGTAGGGTGATGTAATAGTCCTCAGACTTGAAGTCAATATTACATCATATGTGGAATAATATACTTTGACCATGCGCAACGCTTGCACTCTTAAAGTAGGGTAGATACGGCATGCGTTGGGTATATTAGGAAGCATATGGTGTGAGTGATTGGACCAAGATCAGGATTCATTCCTCCGAATAGATTCAAGGAGAGAATACTCTACATCTCATATTTAGTGCGATCGTTAGTCAGTGGCCACTGCAAAGATATATGTCAAAATGGTGTTTGGACATAATCATCTAGATCGACTAAGAAGATTGAGAGACAATGGATGAGTTATTGGAATAGACACTAATCCATATTCTAGATTCATTCGAGTATTCGAGAATGAAAGGACCGTATCATCAAAGTACTCTACATCACAGGCAGTTTGTATCTCCTCAACAAACGTTCCTTACATATTAGTATTGTCTAGTGACGATTGTCTATGAATATTCACTGAGACCTTGATTTGATCATTGCATGATATGTGAGGGCCTATGGGTCATATACAAGTAGGTGATGATTCTCCCGATTAAGCATTAGGGTAAATTAAATGTCAATTGGATTGATAACATTTGATTTACTATTGTCAAGGACATTTCATTTGATGGAAATCATTAATTAAGTTAAAATTAGATTTATAGCTTAATTCATATATTAAATAAATATCAATTGGATTGGTAAATATTTAATTTAATAGTATTGAGAATGATTCTATTTGATAGTAACAACTAATTAATTAAGTTGAATTGGATTCAATGGATTAATTTATACTTTTAAAAAGTAAATTAATTAAATTAGATTTAATTAATAAAAGAAGAAAGAATAATTATATTAAATTGGATTTAATTAATTAAAGTTAGAATGTGCATTTGAACCAATTTGGAATGAGGTTCAAGTGTTAAAAGCCCAAAAGAAAAAGATTGCTAATGATGGGCTTCGAACCCGTGACCTCCAGAAAATTAGCCTGCACACATACCAACTAGGCCAGGCCCATGCAAAATACCTAATCAGCGTTTTATCTATATCTTGCTGCGGCCGCAGTATCTCTCATAGCTGAATGATGAAACGTGTTGTTGTTGGGGTGTGGCTAAGAGCTTTCTTCATCTTTTGGGTTTCTTCTACACGGTTGTATTCGTTCTAACTCTTTTCTTTTCTTCTTTGATCAATTCTCATTTTATTATGATCTTTGAGATTTATTGTTTTGCTTAATGTAGATTTGAATATGGATTTATTAGCATCCATGGAGAATTCATCAACCAAGAATTGAACTACGTTTGACTTGATCCTGAGGGTACGTAGGCAGCTTAGAATTGTTTTGAGTTCAGTCAGATTCTTTAGAAGATCATCAATTGTTCTTTGAAGAACAAAATCATGATTAGATCAATGATTCATGGAAGCTGGAAGCTGGATAACGGGTAAGTCATTTGTATGGAGCATGTTATAATCAACGATTCATGTAGGAAATTTTCGAATTCCGCTGCATTAACCTTAGAGGTAATTTCCTATATACTAACAGTGACATGGTGATGTGAAGATACAAAAGCTTCAATCCTACAAGTATTTGTGACTATAGGGTTTTCTAAACCAAAGTCTAACTTCCAAATGGTTCAAATCTAGCTTTTATACCCTCCAAAAGGACCAAAACCACCCATGAAGTTTGCAATTATGAGAAGAAAACTACTCCCGTTTAGGAATCTCGCCTAGCCAAGTTTGGAAAGTCCAAAAACTTGCCTAGGCAAGTAGTTAGACTTCCCGCATTTTGTATACCTCGCCTAGGCGAGCCCCTTGATATGGAATTCCTTCTTTTCTTCACTTGACCACTAATAAACTTGGTATTTTGACTTTTTTTTTTTAAACTTCAAATATTACAACTACTCCTTACAGTAATATTATACAAACATCCTATACCAACTTATATCTCCACATCTAAACCGCATTATTTCTCCGCCAAGGATCGAACCCTACACCTCTGCTTCACCTCTCAGCTCCTTTCCACTGCACCACCTTATAAACTCTTGGGTATTTTGACTTCTAATCATTTGTAAGTGCTTCCAAACATTGGACATGCATTGGGTTCACTTTGAGAGTTCAATATTGACGTTAAAAACAGTTCAATATTGACGTTAAAAACATCTACAAATCCAAACTATTCTCCATAAATTTCTATAAGATAAGGTGGAATGCAAACAAGTAAAAAAGTACAAGAAATATAAACTGTTTATGGGTAAAATAGAATTATTAGTAATTCGTCTTAATCCGTGATGCGTCCTCCTTCTTGAAGTTCCTTCCATAGTGACTAGGACTTGAAAAATGCTTGAATTGGGAGGGGGGGGGGTTGGTTTAGTACCGCTTACCCAGTTTGTTGAGGATCAAACTAGATGGACGACTTTACGTATATGGAGTTGATGGTTTCCCTAGTAAATAGACTGAAGTTTGAGGGTAATAATTGCTTAATTGTGCATTGATGATTGTGCCTATTTATGCCTTTCCCAAAAGTGAGGTACAATCTTCGAGATATCGTCAAGTGTAAAGCTAGATTTAATTTTCGAGGTTTTGATGCCCATTTATGGCTTAATGGGCATGTCCCATGTCCCAAATTAGGGCTCCAATAAGGCTAGAGTGGTAATTTCACTTTGTGGAACGTTCTGGAATCTCTTGTCGTTTTTATGGTCCGACCAACGATCCAAGCTCAGGGTCAAACATTTTTCTTTGTTCCTTAGCCATTTCTAGGAGATCCATGTGTTGGCGTGGTCCGATTAGGTATGACTTCCTCGGACTCTAGGTGCTTAGTTGACTTAACATGGCACTCTAGTTTATAGTCCGACTTTAGAGGTCGGACATGCCCTTGTGAGGCTTCAGCTGTTGTGGCCTGGCCTTGAGGTCAGTGGTCCAACTGACTGAGTCGGACCCCTAGTCATCTGTAGTACTCAAGACTTGGATGGTCCCTTATAGCCTATGAGTCGGATCGTCGTAGGTAGGGCCCTTATAACTCATAGGTCGGACCTGACTAAGTATCTGGTTTGACTAGTTGATGACCTTTTGGGTCGGACCTGTGGTGTTGGAGCGTCCTCCAAATCGTCTTAAATCGTAGATTCTGAACTGAACATATTTTAAGACTAACATAAACAAACTAAATAAAGAGCCAGAGCAATAAAGTGTGGTAAAAAACTAGATGAATCAATAAAATATTAACTCATCACTCATCTCATTTGAAAGTTAATGGTTTACTTTCAAAGTTTTTAGTAATCTACTTGACTTAAATATATAATGGTAATGGGATGGGTAGATATGATCATATGAGTAGTAAATTTGTTGTAATTTTAATCACAAATATATAAATTTACTAGTAATTAATTACAGGAATAAATAATGAATTCACGTTATTAAATTCGAAAGCTACCATTTCAAGAAAATCCCTGAAAAACAATTAAAGCTGGTAGTTTCTTTTAGGCAGGACTCCCGGATATTTCCTAAAGATTTCGTTTTTTAACCCTGCAGGCTACCAGTCTAGAACCAATTCGACACCATTAATGTTCAGATATTAATTATATTCATGGATTAAGTAGCTAGATGACATGGAACATTCAACATGGAATTTCTCTTAAATAAAATCTATTTAGTCGTATCTTGTAGATAGAAAACACACCATGCAGACAGAAAGAAGCTTATAATATAACAGTGCTTAAATCCGAAGAAAATAATGTAAAGTGACTAATTAATTAGTACTAGTCGGAATACTTTATTGTGTTCGTTTAAGTACATATTGAAGAAAGTTTCGGATTAAGAAAATTATAATAATATTATGAAATATAATATCTTAACTAAGCTGGTCTTGAATGAATATTCTATGATCTATCAAAGTGTGAAGTTTCAAATCTGGCGCCAAGTCCAAAATGGCTACTCCTATTTTTAGTACGTCAATTTGTGACGTGTCACGGGTGAGCTAATACAGTATATAATACCCAAACCGGAAATAAATTATTAGTCTAGGTTTTGATCGTATGTATTCAAGTTCGAGTTCAACTTGTTTAACTCAATGGAGCTTTAAGGCAAGTCCTAATACAAATGGGTTCAAATTGTGAAATAGGTTAACAATTTAGAAATATAGTGATGAGCCGGAAGGTTTGAGTTCAATCAATGATATATGTACAAATGAATTTATGTTTGAGTTTGGTCGAGTCTATATGATTTAAGATCTACTCGACTAGAACAATTTATTTAACGAGCTCTGACCTTATCAGAGAGTGGAGTCAACCCCCGATATAATAGCTGATTCTTGATTTTTTTGGAAAATCATCCGAATTATAAGAGCTGACTCTTAATTGGTTGTTAAATTGATGAATGATCTGCCTAGCTCTCCCGACACGATGGTGGCGAATTAGTCATATATTTCTAGCTATTATGTCACCAAGGCGTGTTGGTAAACGACTTTTTCTACCTCCTCAAAAAAATACGTTGTCAACTGACCAGGAAGTTAATTAATTAATTAAGGTAAGTCAAATACGCGCGAGCGTGTAACAAATTATTTATTCCATCATGCATAGTACTCCATTACGCGAGCAACGAACTCATTTATCTCATGCATGATTTAATTAGTGACCGAGTAAGTAATCGAGGTAATTAATTGCTTTGGTTCACAAAACCACTAATCTTTCTCCATTTATATGTGAATATGAATATATGATGCCATTACTTTCAGTGCTCTGTGCTCTTCTATATAGTTCTATTATACGAGTGATCATCTAGCTTTTTTTTTTTTTCTAAAGCAGAAGATTATTTAACCATCAAACCAATATGTGAACTGTTTAGTTTCTAGGACACAGACACAGTGCATAAGTTTAGCAAATCAATATAATACTCCCAATTTCACCTATCTAATCAGTAGTCTACCAATTAGCTTATGTTAAACATGTCTCTAGTCATATTAATCCTATAGGCAATGTATCCTATGTTCAACTTAATTACCTTTACCCACAATCTGGTCGGGGTACTGTCTGACCATTTTACAAATGCCTCTTCCATGTGCATTCTTAATTATACTTGTTCGATTAGTTGTGAATAAAGGACCATAGTAAAAGAAATCATTTAACGGAACCATGAAGGAATGTCATGGGAATTCTTCAAGAATAACCATAAAATAACAAGAGGATGGTTTTCTACATGCAAAAAATATATATACTCATCTGGATTTTTAAATTGTTTACGTAGTATTATTGTATTAATTCATTTTTCGTCTGGATTTTAAACTTGTTTACGTTTTTGATAAACTTTAATTTCATGTATTTATTGTACGTGATTACTGCCACTAAACTAAACACCACATACATCATATAAACATATAAACGGATAAACCTTCTATAAATCTGTTTTAAAAGCAAAAGTAAAAAAGGGATGAGGAGTTAAGTATAGTCAGGGCTAAAAAGTTACCAGTAGAGCAAATAATGAAGATTAATTAAATAATTAATTAAGTAGGGTACTTCTAGGAAATCAAGTTGGAGAGTCAGTGTCATCTAAGTCAATGTGCGTTGGCTGTTATGAATAAGTTTTATGTACTATAGTAATGAATTTCTGTTATTTATATCTTCCTAGTTCCTATCTCCTTCGTAATGTTCCCACTAAACCACAAACAAACTTTTTGGCTCCTGTTGTTAATCTCCATTCCCAGATAAAGCATATAGTGTTCTCATGCCCCTATTATTATGGACCACATCAAGATACTACTAATAGTCTAAATAATACAACCAAAGATTTCACCAGAATTGCACTCAAGGAGGAGGACTGTGTTACCTCAAGAACTCAAGTAGCAGCAGCATCACAATGAAACTGCCCTCGTCTTTCTTTTGCTGTTATAGCCCCGCCGCGAATACAATGGCAGCTAATGCTTCCCAAGGAGAACAAGAGCAAGAACATGGTACGTTTTACGCTATCTTGATCTTGTGAAATGCACAATTCTATGAACAGAATCAGAATGATATGCTAATATAAGGTGATCAACCCAGAACAGGTGGTCAGGCTATTCCAAACTTGAATGCAAATTTTAGAGTTTTTTCATACACTGAACTGAGAGCTGCAACTCAAGGTTTCAAGAACAAGATTGGAGAGGGTGGCTTTGGTTCTGTTTACAAGGTAATTCATGGTTTCTATTCTTAATGTGAATATGTATATATGTTTCTGGATGGCGAAGTTGACTTTCTGGGGTCTGTGACAATTTCGAAAATATATTAGGGGCGGCTTATTGGTGATGATGACCTTATAGCTGTGAAGGTTCTATCTGTTGAGCTGGAATCAATGCGTGGAGAGAGGGAGTTTATATCTGAGATAGCTGCAATGTCTGATATCAAGCATGAAAATCTTGTTAATCTCAAAGGCTGTTGCATTGATGGAGCTCAAAGGCTTTTGGTCTATGATTACATGGAAAATAACAGTCTCACCCGCACATTTCTAGGTACGTTAGGAGCTGGTGCTTTCAACAAAATTTGACGGTTAAACCTTAAAAACTCACAGATAGATTTGGCGCAAATTGTATACAGAACACACAATATTCATGCATTTTAACATGACAACACAATCTCTGACAGATGACTCATTTATTTCTTTGTTAACAGGAACGGAGCAAAATCGGGCAAAATTTACCTGGGCATTGAGAAAACAGGTTACATTAGGCATTGTGAGAGGACTGTGTTACCTCCATGAAGAAGTCAGCCCTCATATTGTGCACCGGGATATCAAGGCGAGTAATGTACTCCTTGACAAGAACTTCACCGCGAAACTAGGGGATTTCGGGCTGTCTAAAATGTTCAGAGACAACATATCACACATTAGTACCCGTGTTGCAGGAACACTGTAAGTAGAAGCTAATCAATGCTGCTTTGTAGCTTTAGACAGTCTATGTAAATGCAGTTATGGCTCCCATTTCAATTCTATTTCTGATCATGTTTAAAACGCCTAAAAGAGGCTACCTGTCTCCAGAATATGCCCACACTGGTCATCTCACGCGAAAATCAGACGTCTATAGTTTTGGGGTGCTTCTGCTGGAAATAGTCAGTGGGCGACCCGTTGTTGATTATCACCTGCAATATGGAGACCAATTCCTCGTTGATAAGGTAATATAATTTTTTTTCCATGAATATATATATGTTGAATGCAGAAACTTTGCTGTTTTTTCAAAAACAAAGGCTGTTCAATATACCAAGGGAAATCTGTGCCATAAAACATAATTCATGCATTTTAGTTAGAATTTTCAGGAAATATGTTGTATTTACTTTTGCAGGCATGGCAAATGTACCAAGCCAAAACTTTAGTGGAGCTGGTGGATTCAGTGTTAAAGGGAGAGTGCTTACTAGAAGAAGCCGAGCGATTCTTGAGAGTTGGTCTGCTTTGTGTTCAAGAGACTACCAAACTCCGCCCTGCAATGTCCATAGCAAGAAAAATGTTGACTGGTGACATAGATGTGAAAGATGTCGAAATATCACACCCTGGACTTGTTGCTGATCTAATGGATGTTAAAATTCGACACAAGAAGTCTTCCCATTTCACATCTTCGCCAGCATCTAGCAGTACAAGCAGTTTCAATGTAAGATGAAGTGAGCGAGAATTACCCTGCACAGTCTTATTTCTAGTGCTGTAATTAGTCTTAGAGATAGAGGTACGTAAAGCTTTCAAATGTACTTGGCGAGTTCAGAACTAGATGATCCAGTGTTAAAAACATAAATATTGTTCAGTAGGAAGATTTTGTATCATGCTGTAAAGAAGTCTTCACACATTCATCAGGTGTTTCTTAAATAGAGTATAAAAACTTTGATGTAATAGATTTTTTTTTATCATTATTATTTTTTAATGAATTAACAAGTTTTCAACATCCGAAGGCAACAATTTGTCATTATAAAATCAAAAGTACAATAGTTACTGGTATGCCATCCACAAGATCACCGGCTGTGGTGTAGCTGAATGGCATACAAGGAGCCAGGCATAGATTTGTCACCTCTCCACTTAATTCCAATATAGATGTACCTTTTAAAACGAAATCTCTGCACGAAAGTTACAGAGCCGGAAAGCAAAATGAGCTCCCAGACTCAATAAAGTATCAATAACCAGTGAAACAACAATCAGAATTAGTTGCTGAAGAATTATAGAACAGAGTTGACAACTGGACATAAGCAATGCGCATCAGAAGTGAAAAGATGCCCCCTCTGTCCCTCCCCCCAGGCCTTTGTCAACAGGGTAACCAAGCATCTTTTGGTTTGGAAGCCTGAAGCTGTATATAAATTTACAGAAACTTAGACTAAAAGGAACACTTGCCTGAATCCATCATTTCCAGCATTTTTCTTCTTTCTCAGTCAAAAACTGCAGTATCCAAAGATACATGAACAATCTCTCAAAAAAAAAAAAAAAAAAGATAAATGAATAAGAATAGCGGTCCATTCGGGAACCCCTTTGACTGTTCTTTTACCAACATACCATGGTTTTCCCCAGTAAATATTCCTTTCGGAAGTTAATGGAAGTGAGATTCTAAGGCTCTTTTACAATCATAACGTCAACTTAGTGAATAAGCCTCCCTGTTCTTCATACTTTCTCTGTTTTCCAACTTAATACAAGAATAGATACAGAGAGAATTGAACTATAAACATTAAACGTGGAATTCAGAAGCTGAGAAGCAGGTGGTATTTTTAGTGTACAACCTGGTATGGTTCATGTCAAGGGCGAGTCTTAAGCCAACAATTTAGTTCGTGGGAGTGGGGTGGGCAGAAAATGATGCTCGGTAAAGCATTTATGCTGTTTTCTGCTCGACCATGGAATACACAATAAAAAGGTGAAGGACCATTTCAGCCCCGCAGGTTAATTGTGTCTCAAATTATTATGTCTGTTTTCAGTCAGATGGATATAGCTTAAAGGATACACTATGCTTAGGTAAGATGAACATTGAGCAACAAGGAAACAAATATGAACTGAGATTATTCATGCACTTTCCCTGCTAAGTAATTCATGTCCTTATGTACAATGCTGGAACTTGGAAAATTGAAGGGAAGTACAATATGCAGGATCACTTACTTGGATGTGTCAAGCAGTGTATCAACTTCCGAGAGGAGAGTAGAATCTCTTTGTGACGAGCTTGTATGGTTCCTATGCAAGCTTGGTGAGTACACTTGCATCTGAAGATCAAGAAAAAACATTGTATGCAATGTACCTTATTTTTCAGGTAAAAACAAATATATGATTAGTGATAGACTTGTGAAGACGCAAACTAATAAACGGTCTAATTCCAATCCACTTTATTCCCTTTCTGAACAATCAATGAATTAAATTTATTTCTACAACATCCGCAAAAGCAGAGACATAAATTTGTGTATGCAGCATGATTTACAAAGAGCTCATAAGAAAATGTACAGTTGTAGGAGAGCATTACTCACCAAAAGCTGCTATCTTATGCTTTGGTAACTTTGAATTAATGGTAAATTACACGAAAAGAAGAAGAAAAACACATAAATCCAACCTGATGTTACAAGACTAATCCATCCTTCACTAATTGGTCCAGCATAAGTACCAAATCCGACATAGAAGCCCTAGCACCATCTTCTCTCAGGGCAAGCTCAGCAATATCCGCAAGTTTTAGCAGAGGCTCGACATTTCGAGGTAAAGCCACGTACCGATCAATAACAGCAGCTGCCTTACCCTGTCTAATTTGAGGTAACGCCCAGTCTACAATGTCCGGAGGCACACAATCCCCGTCATAAGCTTTTCTTCCGCTGAGAATTTCAAGAAGCACAACTCCAAATCCATACACATCCATCCTCATATCCGCGTCCAGGTCTCGACCATTTGCAGTCAGAAGACCAAAATCTGCAATTCGAGCTACCCAATCGGCATCCAGAAGGATTTTTGAGCTCTTGACATCACGATGAACAATAGGAGGTACAGCCTCCATATGCAAGTACTCCAAACCCTTGGCAGCCTGCAATGCAATTTTCAGTCTGAGGCTCCAGCTTATCGTTGATAGCCCCCCATGTAGGTGATCATGGAGTGTCCCGTGTGGCATGAACTCATAAACCAAAACCCTCTCCCCCATCTCTGCACAATAACCCAACAAGTTCACAATATTACAATGCCTCACATTGCAAAGTATCTCCAACTCCATTTCAAAGTCTCGACTAGTTGTGTGGATTATTGTCGCAGCATTAGCCCTTTTCACGGCTACTTGCCTCCCATCTGGGAGAACGGCTTTGTAAACAAAACCGTAACTTCCTCTCCCGAGCTCATTGAACTCCTTGAACCCATTTGTTGCGTCCTTTAACTCTGAGAGTCTGAAAACCTGAGCAATCCCAGGACAAGGTGCCACAGATGCTGGAGGATGTTGCTCAACATGTCCTTCAGTTTCAACTGTAGGCTTACGGAAGCATAACGAAAAATGTATAGTTTTCCCCACACTATCTTTCACGACCAACAAACGGGGAAGAACACACCAGGCTATTAAAATGAGCACAATTCCAGACACACACGATCCGATTATAACTAGAAGTTGCCGCAACTGATACGAATGGCGCTGCTGCACGGCAGGTGTGTACTTCAGCTTACAAACACCGGAACAAGAAACATTCTGACAAAGAGAGCAAGGCGTGCAGACTCGATCAGCATTGTCAGTACACGAACTAGAAGGAAAAAATCCTTCCGAACAATTCCGCCCACAAGGGGAACAAATCTTCAAATCTTTCCTAACACACAAACTAGTCAAATCAGGCTCATTGAGGAAACTCGCATTAAATGCGAACATCCCTTCCCCACACGAACCAGGAGTACACAATCCTGGACTACACAACTGCAATGGAGGATCATAATTACCCCCTCCAGATGTAACATTCGCAAACCAACAACCAAGAACTAAATCACTTTCCCTAATAGCACAAGTTAAGAAATCAGATGAAGCAATAGCTAAAAAACCAGCACCTTTAGGAACTAAAGAAGCATTGAAATTACCCCAACACTCAATCCCATGGTTATCCTCTCTGATCCCACAGAAATGATGCATTCCGGCAGCCAACGACACGAACCTGATCCCATCCGGAGGAACATGTGAACTGTTCCCACCCCAACATTTGATCTCACCAGAAACCTCTGCAACACCACAGAACGAGTCTTTACCAGAAGCTAACGCCTCATAGTTCCCAGACGTATCCGAAACGCTGAAACCACCCGAATTCGGACCCCAACACGAAATGCCACCATCCCTAAGAACACCACAGCTGAACGCATCACCTGAAACAAGATTCCTAAACACAAGATCACCGGCGTATAACCGTGTACTCTGTTTCGATGTCAGACCGTTAGTAACAGAGTCTCGAACAATATCCCAACAATCAACAGTCCCAGAATCGTCTTCCGAGTAATAAGCCCCACGAATCGCACAGACGTGGTCATTGCCAGCTGCAAGGTAAGTATAGGCATTGGAACTGAACACTTGAGGCACAAGATCAGAGCTCTGTGATGAAATCGAGTCCCAGCAGAATGCCTGCGAGGTGTTCACCAAAATGCCGCAGAGAAAACCTTCACCTCCGGAAAGAGCAACCATGGGTGGAAGCACAGTGGAGTAGTGCAAGGAAGTGGAGTCGGTGGAAGAGCTGTTTTTAGCGTCCCAACAGATTACTGCCTGCTTGCCACTGGCGTCAATGGCGCAGAAGAGGCTATGATCGCCGAATGAGGCCGAGATTGGCCCCATTGAGCCGAACCCATATGCCGAATCGGCGAGAAGAAGGAAGAAAAGGAGAAAGGGTAGTAGATGGATTCTCTTCATGAATGTTACAGTAGAATGGACATGGAAGAGGAAGAGAAGAGAAGAGAAGAGAAGAGGAATGTATTGGTGATGGCTAACTGGTATAAATTGGTGGAGTGAAGAAGATGATGATGATGAGTAGTGATGGAGTTGGATTAGTATTAGTATTATTCATGTGGAGATGATGAGGGAAGAACGTGGGTTTTGCAGTTGCTGCTGCTCATCTTGTGCTGTGCTGCTCTCAATTTGCCATATTTACTGCTCAAAATTCTCTTTTTTTTTTTCTTTTCTGTTAGACTCCCCACTCCACTAGACCGTTGAAACACCAAAACCACGTATTCCTCCTGCTGTAAATTCTGTGGGAGGATGGAGATGATGAGGAAGGTGTAAAACCAGGTTTATGTATGGCGAAATTAGGTGAATGGTGATAATATTTCAGGTGAGCGGCGATGTCGTTTTTTACCGGTAATATTTAAGTTCGTTTTATATATTGGGAAGGGTGGTAATTGTTCGGTGAGCGGCGATGTCGTTTTTTACCAGTAATATTTAAGTTCGTTTTAAAAAACTGGGAAGGGGTCAAAGGGTGGTAGTTGTTCGGTGAGTGGTGATGTCGTTTTTTACCGGTAATATTTAAGTTCGTTTTACAAATTGGGAAGGGTCAAAGGGTGGTAGTCGTTTGGTGAGTGGTGATGTCGTTTTTTACCGATAATATTTATGTTCGTTTTACAAATTAGGAAAATGCACCTAACGGTTACTGGGATGGAGGTATGGTTGTTTCAAGCATTTAAGGTAGACGAACATGACAAGTGTTTATGCGATTTGGAGTTAACGGACGGCTTGAACCGGCAATGGTGACTAAGGTGGTTGAACGAATGTAGTGCTAGCAACTTAGTCATTTCTTCGAATTTCACCACAGGGGAGTAAAATTGTGATATACCGTAATATGACTTGTGATCTTGAAAACTAGCGTAGTAGGCTGTGTAATTTACTTTACATTCTGGAGGGTTACCTAGTGTGTACCAGACGATTGGTCAAGTTCTTGCGTTTGCATAAAATTATGGGAAAATGGCTATCGGGTTGTTGATTCAAGTAGTAAGGGTCTTGAGTTAACTTAAACAAGGTCTTGGATTCGAGTCTTATGGATGTAAAAAGACACATGAAGTATATTTATGGTGCCACATAGATAGGTAAAAAAATAGAGAAGGTTAATTGAGTGTTCATTTGTAGTAAGTTTTTTTACGGAGTCTCATGTTTAAGATTCCATTTTGTGGGCCTCAATGATTTTAGACTTCCTTAGATTGTTGGTTTTTAAAGTTTCTCAATTTCATTTTATATGATTGGGAAAGGTTTTTAGAACTATTGCAACTAGTGCTCTTATAATAGTTTTTAAGTAGGACAAATGATGAAAGTTGAAAATTAACGGCTTGTTCACTAACGACGTGGCTATGTTAGTAAGAAACCAACAAAAATGTGTTTTATACGTAATTTTACATTATTCAGGAGGCTTACATGTCATGTTTTCATGTTCTTTTTTCGAGTTTTCACATGTATCCACATGCAACTAATCCAGTTAATACAATCGGACCCCTTTTGAGGGGACGATAATAGTTAAAAAATATTATAAAATTCTCGTAAAGGGTGCTCTAATAGTTTGTATGCTAAACTTTGATCACTAATAATTAAATGGGTTATGTATGTAAGAAAATCATACATTATTTTGTAATATTACATAAGATTTGTATGCTAAACTTTGATCACTAATAATTAAATAAGTTATGTATGTAAGAAAATCATACATTATTTTGTAATATTACATAACATAATTTTCTTAACTTTTGAATCAGAAACAGGGGAGCTTACATCACAATTCATACATTACTTTCGAACTATATGAAGTTATGAACTAAGAAGAGCTGAAGAGGTCAACAACTCTTGCACAAGGAAACAAGCCAATTGAGAAGTTAAGTTAGTCCATTATCCATTTGATTATATCATCATCATGAGCATATATATAAAACTTGGACATGGGGGTGAACTTTTCCTTGAACAGGATCCGTAGGCTATATGGGTTATTTTTGTTGCCATGCACATGCATGCTTTTTAAATAATTTTAACTTTACCTTTTTTATTAATCTCATCTTGACTTTATCTCTGTGAGTGACATCAATTCATCATGATGACATGATATGAACCGATAAAAAAAAGTGACCGAATTTGGACTTAAGTTGCTTGTCCTTGTCCTCTTCCTCGCTCAATTTCTATATTATCACATGCGAATCCAGTCATCTAATCTACACTTGCATTAATAACTAGTAGATCTCATAAATCTCCTTTTTTTACTGTATATAGAGAGAGTTCAAGTTGGGTATATTATAATTACTTGGTGCAAGTTGCAGTTAAGTTAACCATGCAGGGCAATTAATCTCCGTACATGTATGGTATTCAATGTGGTAATTAGCTAGCCAACTAGCTCATCAAGGCAACAAGCATACATGTGTTGATGTTGGTCAAACATTACTTAGTAATTGACCTGACGCAATTAGTTCTGGTCCAAATTGAAGCCCTGGTAGTGTATAGACAAAGACAAAGGGTGAATCCATTACCGGATATTGCAAATTGGCAAATTGCAATCTACCAGTTGCAGCATGTGATAGGATCGTATGTAACTCCAAATTATACTACCATACTGTATCTGCTTTAATTTCTGCTACTATACCAAATATTCAAAAAGGTTCAATGTATATGCCGCCTGCTCAGGGTGCCTCATTCAAAGATCCTGGGGCCGGGCCAAACTCCAATTATAGTAATTCCTCTGTTTCGGTCAAAGAGTACTATTTACATATTAGTAGTCCACTTCTCATTACCATTTTAAACACCATTTTAAACAGATACTACACCATACTACACTTGATCTTAGTCAGAGAAATGTTCTCATTAACATTTTTGATGATAAGTGAACCCTCTATCCCATTTAACTAAATCCTCATGTAGACCACAAGAACACATGTCAAAACTTGAATTTTAACTTGAATTTCAGTCACGGAATGGCCCGTGACAGGACAGGAAACTTCAGCGCCTTATCACTTTTGATGAAACTTAACGTTGGAAGGTCACCAAGGTACTATATAGTTTTAGACCATGGACTATGGAACAATCATGAACGTGTTATGGTAAATTTTGCTGAACTCTACAACGCCGAGAGTTCAAGCAAATGTTGGCACAATGATAATAGCTAGCCAAGCAGGACTTTCAATTTGTCCAGTTTTTTCTGTTTTAAGTTATGGCCCTACAAAAATGCCATTTTCTTTTAAATGAATGTACATTGAACTAATCCACATTGAGTTACACATATGAATGATGAATACACAAATGAGACATGAAATCCTGTCAACTTTATGTTCCAATTTGGTATATATGAGCCTCTTAATCAGTTGTATCAACGTGTGTGTATAATAGGACTAATCAAGAAGAACCCCACTTGATCCTGAACCACTGTACATATCCTTCCTATCATGTGATTTGTCTGGATGGGGATGACACCCAAATATTTCTATCGATTGCACACTGAATAAAATTTCTAACTCGTTTAATAAACTGCAAACCACTAAATACATGGAACTTATTGCATACTCGTATATGATATATGCATCAAGTGTGGAAGGAGATATCTGAATCATGTGATCATCAGCAGCTCAGAAATCTCTCTCAGCATTTGATAATATTGTATTATTTGACATGAGATGAGATAATATTAGTATATGCGCGCATTTATAGCTGTAATAACATACTTCTTGAATTAATAACTGGCCCTCTTCCAAAAATATTTTAGTTGAGAATTGGCATTATTTTGTCGGTTTTTTACTTTGGGGGTTACCTTGTAAACTGTCTAAATGTTGGAGGAGTACTTACTTATAATTTGGTCGAGTTTTATGCAAGGTTGACTTTGATCATAACAAGTGATTATATATACTAATAATAATACAATATTACAATTGTTTTCAACTTGAAGCTTAATTAGATTCGGATCTGTTAGCATTACGGTAGCACATGTAAGAGTAAAATAGAGCCTAAATGTTTATGAGTCAAACTGTTTTAGCATCCTATGTTGTTGTGCCATGTCTGGAATTGCATGCTTTGGCAGCTTTGCCATTTTGCACCATTTACTTTTCTCATTTCTTGTCATTAATGCAAACACGCACATTATTTCTCTCCTTGATGGATCGACCTTTTAGTTGGAGAGTAAACGTATTACCAACCAAATTGCATGCATTTCATTATAGATAAACGGAAGGACGTATACAGTCTGTTCATGTCCAATCAAAATCGCTGTTGATTAGATTTAGTAAGGGAAGCTAATCAAATTCGTTGTCAATTAATTAGATTTTTAGGAGTTGTAAATCAGCCAATCAGAACTCGCAAATTATGCTAGCTGCTGATCCATAGCCTACGAAACGTATCCGTACTTGTGAATAAATTAATCATGAGTTGATGAAAGGTACTGCTTATTTTAAAAATGATTGCATCGGTGTTGAGAATCTGAGATTAATTATATTAAGTGACTGGCATTATACCCTGTCCTATCGTAGCAACAAGGCTTAATTACCTCTTCAAGAGATTTGCAATCTGATAATTAGGTGACCCCTTAATTGTTTTGGTCCAAATTAAACATCGCACTATTTGGCACAGTTGAGACGATTTGTGCATGTTCCAGACTACACAATCACCCTGCTTGAACAAGTTGTATTGCATGTATGGTAACCAATCACCCTCAGCTGTCACTTATGTCCGATTCATTATCCGAGGCCAGATCAAGCCTGAGGGTCGAAGTCAGGTTTTCGAAAAATATATATAGGACTAACTTAATACTTTTGAAGTTGAAGACTGATAAATTTAATATGTGATGGAATAACTCACTTATATCACAAGTGCAAGTGTGAGCGAGAGCTGGACATAAGTCGATAAGCGCAGATACAAAAGCGTCTTAATTAGAAAATACTATATAAAATTTGAGCATCAAAAGCGCATAATATTCATGTTACAAAAAATAAATAAGATAGCGCTGAAGTTCAATTTTATTAAAAAAATGCATACATAAATCTTAATTTTAAAAATATGGGTACGGCTCAAGCCCAACCACGGGGAAGCTTAGCTTCGCCTTGTCAAGGCCTAATAATTTTGGTTAGATGATGGTCCCATAACCTGCGTACAAACCCGGTAAGAAGTTGGTTAGGGTTGATGGGTTAACATGTACAGGGTGTTTCTTGTGTTTTTCCCATCTTCTTAGTGTTGGGAGATGGGCGAGACATATGGGATTTCGGATTTGAAAATTTCGGGATTGGAATAATTTTTTGTCATCCCAATACCGCCCTAAATAATGTCGGGATATTACGGGATCGGGTATTCGGGCAGAAATTCGGGGTCCCATGTTTAGTTTTTGATTTTTTAAGACAAAATAAAAGTTATTTTATACACGGTCCATAATTATTATGTTTTCAATATTTTGCTATTAATATAAAAATTCAACATATTTTTCACAATAGTAATCATAATCGAAACATTAACTAGTGAGGAATGGAAATCAACAACTAATCCGACATGAAAATCAACATAATTATTGTTTATGTGTGCCTAGTTAAATTCAAACCTTTTACAACTATATATAACGTATGTGGACAACACATTAAACTAACATCTTTGGTCAACACAATATTAATGTCTATCTAATTAATGAAATGACAAAATAACAAAATTTATTGAAACTAGTAGTAGTTGATTTCCTATATATACCCATTTGAGAGCCCAAATCCCACTCGGGGGACAAAATCAATAACAATCTCATCCCAAA
The DNA here is from genome assembly GCA_028274465.1 of Plantago ovata. Taxonomy (NCBI): domain Eukaryota; kingdom Viridiplantae; phylum Streptophyta; class Magnoliopsida; order Lamiales; family Plantaginaceae; genus Plantago; species Plantago ovata. The sequence continues at coordinate 29,825,410 of CM051455.1, read as the reverse complement.
CTTATAAATGAAAGTTCGGGATCGGAACAAAACGGAATCGAAAATTTCGAGATCGGAATTATTCAGAAAATTCGCAATCAGAAATTCTCATCCCAAACACCCACCCCTACATCTTCTACTTTTTCTTCTCACAAGAACATATGGTATCATAGTAACGCGCTACTACCTATGACATATTAACCGTTGTCAGTTAATATTACCAGATGATCCGGTCATAGTTACCTGTAATAGAATATTAGAACGTCAAACATCCAATATAAGTATTTTATGAACAATTAAATAATTTGATATTGGTTGATTAAATTATTTCCGTATGAATGAACATGAATTAATCATCAAATGCACACATCAATTCACGACTGGATGATGTATAGTAATACGGCGCCGTTAGGGGCATATGATGGTGGGTAGTACGTAGTAGTATTGTATTATAATGGCGTCGAGTCGAGACAAGGGGACAGATGAGCAAACCACATCTTTCAGAGATGGGAACATAACTGATGCTCCTGTCTTCAATTCTCTTCTTCCCCATTTTTCTAAAATTTATTAAACTACATTAACTACTACGTACTTCCCATAAGAAAAATTCGTATTTGCATGCTAAACCACATCATATTTCATTTATTTATTATTAGTACAACTCATTTCTTCATCAAAATTCGTAAAACAAACATTTTGGCTCAACCCTTTGTCAAAAGTGTTGGTGCAACATGATTACACTGTATCCTTATTATAGGGCCCAAGTGATAAAACTTGAATTACTTTTTTCTTGGATTACTACCAAAAAATCTTATACCATCATTGAAACCTTGAACGAACTTGGCTGGTTTGTGCTGCAGCGACTATATTTATATTATTTTATTTTAAACGACTACTCCACTGCTATACAAACATGTTAAACCAACTTACTCCACACCTATACCAACCTTATGACTATGTCAAGAATCGAACCATGCACATTTCATTCACTCATCCATCTCCTTGCTACTGCAGGCTGCAACCTGCACCACCTTATGACTCCCAATCTACAATATGACACATTAAGACCATCAAATCATCTCTTAAAGCTGCAACAAATGACATTAAAACCATACTTTTGATACTAACAACTTAAAACCACAACATAACATCTTAAAATTATAATTGAATGGTCTGCTCGATCGGTAAGACTAGATAAGCTAAAAAAAATGACATTTTCAATTTAGAAAGACTGATCTCTTTCGAAACTTTGGATTAAAATAGTAATATACGTATTATTCTTTTGGTGCGATTTGTGACCTTTAAATTTATTATTTATGTACTATATATACACCCAGCGCAAATCACTGTATTACCCATGAATGGAATATTTCAGTGGGCCCAGCTGTAAGATATTGGGCTTCAGCATTATACTAGGCAAGATATATACAGTACAGGTCCAATAGGCAGCCCTTGACAGCATATATATGTTGTACTGGGCCATAGATTTTATCTTTGATGTTGTACGTACTCATAGGGTATATACTATTATCATAATAGTACTCCGTCCCAAATTAATTACTACTTCCTCCGTTTCATTACAAAGTTCCTAATGGGAATATTCATTGCGAACTTTGACCACGTATAACTTTTAAATTAAACTGTATTAATATAACTTAAAAGTTGATTATGAAAATATACTCCATTTAATTTCATAATATAGTTTTATTATATTTTTCTCTAATGTAATTTAAGAATTATACGTGGTCAAAGGTCACGGTAAATAGTGCCTTAGGAAATTTGTAATGAAACGGAGGAAGTATTTGATATTGGACACAGAAAATAATAAAACAAATTAATTGTTAATTTATATTGATAGTGATGGTTAATTCTTATTTATTGAGAATTTGTGGTTATTGAAATGTGTTAATGGAATATAAAATTATCATAACCTATCTAAATATGGTAAATAAATAAAAGGGTACAATTCTAACGGAATATCTAAAATGGTAAAATAGTGCAACTGTTCCAGAACGGAGGGAGTACACAAAATTTTTTTATTTTTTTTTATTTTTATGAGGTTGGAAACTCACTGCTCTTTAGATGCATGGAGTAAATCCTTCGGACAACATAATAACCGACAAATCACATAACCCAAATTAAACCAAAACAAAAAGTTATTTTCATTTTTAACCAACAACAACCCTTGCAAATTATAAATTATAATACATGATTTATTTATTTTTTGAAAGAATTTATTGCTCAAATATTACTATGCTAAAATCCACGAAAAAGAATGCATACGAGGTGCATTCTCAGTCCCAATCTTAACCTCGCTTATACCAAAATCACCTTATCCTCCATACAACTTACTCAAACATGTCAACAGTCAGGGATAATCATCTAATTAATTGTTCATGGTTGAAACTTTATTAATTACCACATCGTCTAATATGCGTAACCGAGAATAGTTAGCCGAGAGTTAGAAGGTATGAGTAGGAAATTCAACTCTAATCAAAACCGTACGAGAGAATATCAACCAGGTTGGATTTTAAATGTGAACCCAAAAAACTCGTTAATGATAACCCGTTAAGGATTCCACCAAGATAATTCCGTGATTGTAGATAACAAAAGACAAATAAATAAATCTTACCCAGGCCTTAAACCCAAAAACCAAGCAATTAACATGGATGAAAATAAAGTCACCAAACTGAGTAAAAGCAACAGAAATTCAGCAAACCTAAACCCTGCCAGCAACACTCGCAAAACCCTCGACCTTCTATGAAGCTCAGCATCTCATTTCGACTTAATCAGACAACGATCCGGGATCATAAACTACTTAATAGTATTTATCTACCACTCCTTTGACACGAAACCAATGCCATAAATTCACCTTAATCATCTCCGATGTTTCTGCAGCATCAAGCTTCCTTCCTTTGAAGCAGAAATCATTCCTTGCACACCAAATAAACCAAAAGATGCATTGACAAAACTGCTACAGTAACCTTTATACGAGATGGGCAAGAAGTAAACACAGCATTGTTAATAATATCCCTTGCAGAAACAGCATGCATGAGAGATCCGTAACATATAATACATGGATTACATGTACAGTATGTCTGATGTCAGTCATATGTAACCATATCAGGGACAGTAAAACTAATTGATAGATTGACCCTAAGTGGGCTCCAGGCTCCAGAAAAGGAATCAAACTCTCAACTCTTCGGACCTCACCGCTTCAAATAGATTGAAACGAATTCACGAGTCAACAATATATACTAAATATATATCAATTAGCTCATCATTTCTATTAATATAAATGTCTCCATTCTTAAAATAGGCTCAAATGATCCCATACGTGAAGGGAATTTTATAGATTAATTTTAGATGGAATTCTTTCCGAAGCAAGGTAAAGAAGGATCGCCCGCCACAAACTGCATGTTAAATACCAAAATGTTTTATCACCTATCCACAGCATGGTGCATCTCAATCAGCCATTCAGGTTCAGTTACCAAAAGTGCATGGACTTGGAATACTTAGCAATGGATGTCAACAAAAATAGTTAACTGCTAAAGGATCGGATAGAAAAGGAGAATCAACGGTTATGAAAAGAATAGAGCAAAATACTCTCATCCAATTCTAAAAATCACACCAGCTTGATACCACGCCAATCACATTGCTCTCAGGATTAATAAGAATACTGAGTTTATTTTGGTTTATATGATTGAATCAAAGTAAAAATCAAGTGGTATACTGGCAAATGAATGAACCCCATAAAGACCTCATGGTTCTCTCAAGATGCAGGCTTCTTGCATGTAATGATGGCAAACTTAATGAGGCCCTTCTTATATCCTTCAATCATCAATGGCATTGCAAAGGCACCCTTTATCGTCTTCCACCCTGATAGAATTGTTCAAAGATTACACAAGTCATAAACTCACCTTATATGATCAAGTTGATTGAATGCTATGAAAATCTTATTTACCACTTCTTAACAATGAGGTGACACCCTTCCATGACAATGCTGACTTTATCACTGCAGGCCAAAACGGAGCAACATACTCTGACCAATCTGCAGACTTGATATCCTACAACAGAAATGGTTTCAGTACCATAATGTGAAATTGTGAATTACATATATAAAATGCCTAAAATGGTATCATTAAGTGTTTATTACCTCAAGAGATGAAGACTCAAGTAATTTAACATAATCAGAAGTAGAACACCAAGCTGGAAGGTAAAAAGCATCACAAATTTTCTTTAACAGCTCTTTTTCCTCTGGTCGCAATGATTCTTCAGATGGAGAGAGATCCCTGTGACACCATGTAACTATGATTATTGTTCCACCAGGAGCAGCTACCCTCACCAGCTCATTGACAAACTGCATTTTCATTTCATGAATACGTAAATAAGGATGCACAAGCAAATGAATCAGTTGTAAGAATAAAACACGAAAACAATCACATATTAGAACCTTAGCTTTGTCAGGCATGTGTTCTCCACTCTCCATGGACCAAACCAGATCAAATTCCCCATCTGGAAATGGCTGGTTCAGTGCATCGGCAACTTGATACGAAACCTGTCATATTTCATTCTCTTTACATTAGCTTATCCTGAATTCATAACATAAACTAAAGAATGCTCCTATACTGCCAAATGGAGAATAGAAAACAAACATTTATCTACCTTGTCTCCTAACCCTTGAGCATCAGCAAGTGCTTGAGCTCTCTGTGCTTGAAGTGGACTAAGTGTGATACCTTTAGCTTTTGCCCCGTATTTGTTAGCCAGGTACCTAGAACTACCTCCTATACCACACCCCACATCCACAATACTCTCCGGTTTCTGCTTGGACTCTTCTGTGTATATTGAAACAATAAAACGTTGAGCATCAACTCAAATTGCAGTACAGTACTTAACAAGGACTCAGAATATAAGAAATAGGTAGCCTGATGCACATCATATCCCTCATAAATTCCATCCCTAGACACTGTAGATGACATAAATCGTAGCATACCTTATCATAGACAATATTTACACACTTTTGGCAACCACAATTGCAGTTCAGATGATCAACAACTACTATCTGATTAACCCTTTATGGTAACGAATGCGAAAATAGAGGATGTAGGCCCTAGCAAATAAAAATCCCTTATGGACTATGTTAGTATAGGCTTGGAATAAGTAACAACATTTCACTGTTTCAACGAAATCATCACAGTACTATTCCCATTAGTTTTCAAATATCGATAATTCATTGCTTCAACAAATATCTATCTCTTTCACACAATCAATCAATCAATGAATTGTACTATCAAACAGGAAATGGGAGCGAACCAGAGAGAGAAGCGAAACGGAGAGACTCTTCGATCATTCGGATCTGAGCGGAGCGATGGTCGGATAAGGAGACGTCGGAGCCAGGTTCGTAGAATCCATGGTGCATGTGGTCACCCCAGATATCCTCCCATATCCCAGACGACTCGTCGTAGAACTCAGCTATTCCTTTACGGAGACTCTCAGTCTCTGCTTCCGCCGCTACATTCGCCGCCGCGTTAATCGTCATCCTCCGCCGCCGCTTTCCTCCGCCGGTAATACTTAAACAAGTGGTGGTGTGATTGATAGTAGTGGTTTGGTGAAAACCAGAGAAGAAGAGGGGGGATGATTTTGAGGGAATAAAATGAGTGGTAGGTCGGCGAATGGGTTGGTGGGACCCAGATGATAGTATAAAATTATGGTGGTATTTGCTACTGCTACTGCTACTACTACATACTGCTGCTGCAGCTCCACTGCCAGTGATAACTAAATTCATGGCTTTGGATTGGCTCAGTTTCTCTCTTCTTTCCTTTTTTTTCTTTTTTTCTTTTTTCTGTACTTTATTACTCTCGTGTCACTTTATCGTTTTTGCATTGTGTTCCTCATCTAACAGTCTATCATCATCATCATCATAAATAAAAAAGACTAGTACTAGTACTACTACTACTACTTTTTTGCTTGATTGATTGATTAATCTGGTCTGTCACACACACACACACACAATTCACAAGCTGAAAGTGAAAGAAATAACTGCCTGTCCTGCCTGGGTGGTTGTCATTTGTGTGCGTACGTGTGATCCGAGATCATTGGATCACTTCTGCTAAATATCTATCTGCCCTATTGTTAGAGTTGGAATTTTAGGGAGGATCATCATTATGGGGTCTCTAGCTTTGAATATATATACTAGCAATAACTTTAAGGCTTCCATATGATTTTATTTTGTCAACCTAAATTGTTTGATTCATGGGTGGTGAACTGGTGATATCTTCATAATGCACCAGATGTTTGATAATGAGAGGGAAAAACACTGGTGTAAGATTATTTATGGACTAAAAGCTACCATAAGTTTGGCTAGTCAATACAAGTGAATAAATATTTATAATTAACAGGAGTTTGTGTGTGAGTAACCTTTTCACTTGTTTGTTGGAGCAAAGATATGTACTATGTGGATTGTTTAGCTAGTAACGGATTGAGGTACATGTGTGATGTGTTAAGATCAACATATAAAAATTAGTAGTACATGAATTCCAAATGCAGCACAAGATAACCCACCAATGTGTTGCGTGTTAAGCTAAGCGTCGTGTTGTTTTTTGGGTGCAACGTGTCCAACCGCTATCCAGTCGCCCACAATTAGTACTACTACTACTAACGACAACAATACCAAATTCTACGTACTCTGCTATTTTTAACCGAAATGGACATTTACTAGGATAAATTCTTCCTTTTAATCAAAGATAGAGTAACAGGGCTAATCTTGCCAAATCATATCATAACTCACTGGATGAAGATTTTCAAAGTGACGACAGGCAGACAGATTGCTTCGAGAATAGCAAACTCCTCATTCCTCCTCCATGGTCCATCCTAATCTTGCCAAATTTAAAGAGAAGATAAGCTTCTTAGTAACATACCACTGCTCTACTAAATGTGATGGATTATTTAACATAAAATGCCCATACTCGTTTCCATTCAAATTCAATGATTGTGAACTATCATTTTAAATAATGTGTAATACGCCTTTTGGTGTTTCCTGTTACTGTACTTTCCTGTGATGATCAGGCAATGAAAAAAATACATACAACTACATTTCATTAAGTGTATTTCGTAACATACAGCTGGAGCTGAGAAGGCTGTCATTTAGAATCCAAAAGCCACTCTCTGGACAAAATCTGGACGCCTTTTGCTGGGCATTCGAAGCAGCCCTGTAATCTGTAACTCTGTCACTGCCCTGCAAAATTCCGCTCTGTACGACATGGATTTAAGGAGCGCACATGTAATTAATAGGGCATGCATGAGTAATGTGGTCTATTTTCATCTTATCAATCGCAATAAGCAGACAGAATGAAAAACAAATGCAAGAAATGAACAGTGAAGGATACTGAATCGAAGCATCACTTCGGCTTGGTTGTTCCTTGCAACCCTTTCGTTTCTTGGGTGATGGCGATAGTTTCAACTTCTTCTTGGTTTGGGATTGCTGGTTAGAAACTATTGCTTTAAAAGAGTGAAACCATTCATGAACATTGATTATATCACCATGCTCTTGGGCCAGAGTGTACCTATACAAGCAAATGGAATCAATTCCCATGATCAACGCTTACTATGCCGTACGAGTAGCTTGACCACGAGAGCAAACATAACTATATCTGTATTACTCGTTATAAAAACTATCCTGATTAAATGATCCTATGAACATGTCAAGCCAAATTTCATATAGAGAGGATAATAATGAAGAAAGATAGTACAGCGATTTAGTTGAGAAATAAAAAAAGGATTAATTTGGACAAATCACAAATGGGGGTTATTGAGTTACTGAGATGTGACCCACACGTTTCTGTACTACAGTTGGACTAATGATGCAAACTGACCATAATGACACATTCAATTCACAAATTAAGTCTTATGGTGAGGGAAGGGTAGAATTGCAGAATCTAGCTATAGAGATAATGCAGCGAGACTCACAATATTGAGGTATCATGCATGGATGGTAATAGTAGACTGATATTCTTGCTGCAGCATGAACACTTGAGGAATTTGTATGACTCCAGAAGATCAGCTTGGATTCTTTTGCGAGGGTCCCCAGTCAAAGCCTAGCACCATGACAGAATAGGAAAATATTTAGAATAGCATGCATTATGAAACTTATCCCAGTACTCAAGTTGCGGCACACCCTCTTGAATTTTGAGCTCCTCATTTTCTCAAGGACTTCTATAAATAATACATGGATCTATGTTTAATACTGCTAGGTCACTCTACCCCCTTAGAAGTGGAGAAGACTAAGTTTTCGACTACTTGCCTTCTCATCTGTTACTATTCATCCACCATGCCTCAACTTTATCCTCGTTCACTCTGACAGTGCAAAAGGTATCCATATATATTTCTTGCTTTCTCTAGCATAGTTATACATCATGCTCACACTCTAACGTGTGATAAGATACAATAGTACAAACTAAGATTGGTATCAGTTAAAGTAAGAATGTTGGATTTGATATGTGATTTCACTTTTATTGTATAGTATCTCAATCATCTCGCGAAAAATCTACTTCAAGATAACTGCAAATTGACGAATAATGTCATTCAATTAATGTAGTCTTCAAAAACAAATTTTATGCAGCCACAATGATTAGATCATCCAATGCAGACATCATAAAGAAAGTACCAACTTGTGGAACATGAACAGAGACAACATATTGTAGAATCAGAGTTTTTCAAAGAATACGTAACTGCTTGAAGTTTAGGCACATTGTTGAAGATGAGCCTTCCATTTGAGTGCACACTTCCAGTAGGCAGCAAATACTCCCTGATGCATGAGCAAACCCTTATAAGTTAGGAGGCATGTCAACATAAATCAACATGCTCATTCACTTGAAACATTTTAATGCAATTAGCACTTCTAAGTTTTAACAACGAATAGCGTGGTTAAATAATTAAGTTACTTAACAATCTACAGTCAAAAGGTTTAGATTGCAAACCTCAGTTCTTACGTACAATAAACACAGATTGATATTTCTGGGCCCTGGCACATGACATCAATAATCTATGCAAATGTGAAACGTGCAATTACAGATTGATACTAATGTCTGAGACCAGCAAAATAAGTGAAGTACTGTACCAGTATTCCTCCGGGCTTGCGATTACTTACTTGGTCAGGACCGATGTGGAAGGTTAAAAACAAAGAAGTCTAAGGGAGAGGTATCTTCAATAAGAACGCAGAATGAAAACCTCCGTGGATGCAGAAGAAGCATACGATAGGTGAGCCCCCATTGCATAGGGCAAATTGCAAGACAACATAGATCTTTTTGGATTCACAATTTTCATTTCGTATTTTTTGGATAGTCATTATTTGGTCCAATTTACACAATTATTCCGCCTTAAACCAAAAGAGCATTCACTTCTTAATTCTAGCAACAATGAAATTTGATCTGCTCAAAATCAATCTTAAGCAAGAAAACATCAATATCTATAAAAATATTCAAATTCTTCTTCCTGGATAAGGGAACTAGATAAACTGACAGCATACTGAAAGATTAAAAGTTACTCATAAAAAAAATTACATTTACACCTATCTGGATGAAGTACTACCTGACAATCTGTTCTAAAAATGTGGCGACTCTTTCTCTCATTTTGGCTTCATCCATTACATCGTGTATATTGTTCTTGGATGTGGACCTCCTACAAACATCAATACCAAGAAGAATATTGCCGTTGTTGTACAGAAAAAGAAAAAAAAAAAAAAAAAAAAAACTATTGCTTGACATTGGTCAAATAACACTGCAGATAAACTAGAAATGAAACTTCATGGTGACCATATAATAAAGAGTTCGGGCAGGGCTAAAGAGGCTGCTGTGTAAACCAAAAAGATAGCATAATTAAGCTAAGGACTCTCTCACAGAGCATCCACTGCATTTCCTAGACAACTTTGATTCTGCTTGAGGCACAATCTCAAACTTTAGACCCATATTCCAGGAGATCTTATTTTTATGAGTTGATAATGCACTCATTTGATGATTGATGCTACATGCAACGACTCAGATATAACCAAGCAGTAAGGTGCTGCAGGATTATTGCAACAGATTCAATCTAATTCAGGTGCAGAATTTTAGAGAACACAGGTAAAAGTGGATTAATACAGAATCTGAGTAATGTTTGCAAAAACTTCTTTAAAATACAGAAAGTAGCCGAAAATGTGTTTAAAAACACTTAATTACAGAGATGAGAAGCTAGAAGCTCACAAAAGTTATCTCAGACCAGCTTGAAAAGTTAGCTTGTGGCATTTTATTTTAAAAGAACAGCAGCTAAAGCTAAAGGTAACGCAGACACCAACAGTAAAGCTTTTGCTCAGAATAAGAAAGAAGTTGTTTCAGAGAAGTGGTCGCAAACACCTACTTAGACATTGGCAGTCTTTCAAACTAGCCCCCCAATGCGAACTTATTAAAGATATGCCAGGACATTTTTTTAAATTAATGTTTTTTTTAATAATCGAACTATTACAACTTCATAAGTAGCATTACAAAGCTAATAATAAACAATAAATAATCCCGCAAATAATCCCGCACTTGGCGAGAATTGAACCTATGACCTCTAGTGTCATCACACCTCAGTCTAACCAATTGAGCTAGACCTCATTGGTAGATATGCCAGGACATAGTTATATATAACCACCCAGTTTTGTTCCATGACAAGAGTTACCATTAAGCTAATTGAGTCAGTCATTCAATCACAAGAGAAACAAAGTAGCCACGTTTAGTACCAGGAAGCAATTGTCATGTCCTTTTTTGATTGATTATCAATGGTTATTTTCAGGGACTGCAGCTCCACTACTTTTGCATGAATCTGGAGAAATGTAAACTTCACAATCAGCCACAGTAAGGATTAAAGCAGATACTGCAACTATATTGAACCTTCATAAACAAGATAGGCAAACATCAAAATGCAAGGAAGAGTACCCAAGTACCCATAAATTCTTCAACTCATTCTGAGAAAAACGTGAATGTCTTGTAATGCAGAAATACAAGAAAATACATTTTGAGTCAATGATAATCTGACTAAAGCTGTTTGACATATTATATTAGAGAGAGGAGAAATATTGGAGCTAGTTTGCAATTAATTTACGAAGAATGTTTATACATATCAGAAGTAAACTTGGACCCATTTGAAGAGAAATTGAAACATGGGGGGTGGGATCTGGATATAGGAGAAAAAGCACGGGCAAATTAGTGGGATGCATCATGCATGGAGCAGTGGAACCAGAAAAAACAAACGCACTATATCACCACTTGGAAAAACTTTTAGATTTGTTTGGCACACCAACACCAATCGCATCAGATCACAAAATGTACCAAATTCTTAGAAACAAGGATTTTAAGCCTGCAATTTAATCCGGAGATGTAGATCACGTTTTAGCTAATATTTTACGGTTTTTATACCTCACTATCTGTTGATGCAAGCTTTATATGTGCTTTTGCACAAATTCAGGTGGAAATCATTTGTCTATAAATAAAGGCTTTATCTGTGATCACCAACTTCAATACAATCAGAAGGTGATTTTAGTTAAACGTTGTTCTCTGCTAGCTTCAGCAGCTCTTCTGATAGGCATGTTAGTCACTCTGACCCATGACATTTCAAAACAACAAACATTTGTAAAATCATATGCATGTACTTTATAATCCTTCATCTTCCATATAAATGCACTCCAGTAACCTGCTTATCCTTCTATCTGAGGTTATGAAACATCCGTAGTTAGAGCATTGACGATGATAAATTCAGAAATATTGAATAGTTGAGCACACGTCCCTTTCCCAGTACGAGTAACTTATTCTGCTGCCAGAAGTATATATTTGATGAACAAGCGCGATCAGTAATTTGAAAGAACATTATCATTATTTGGGTATAATTGCAGAAAGTGCTAACTTCTTCATGGTTAAATGACTTTCAACTCCCACATAAAAATGCAGAAGCATAATCTTCTATACTCACCCATCACACGACTATAGTGGAAAGACTATTACCATACCTCAGTTACACCACTGGTACGCATTTCCCAACTTTTTAGCAACTTGGACAGCTCTCCAGTGGGCAAACTCCTGATTAAATTCAGGTAGCCAGAGTTATAAGCATAAATCTTGATGTTCAGCAGAAGAATATACATAGACATCAATCAGACTGATCTGAACATTCCACTGTGCAGAAAATAAGGCACAGAATAGAATATCTTGTATCAATCTTTTGATGCATCACATAAGGTACTGCACAAGCTAGCACTGTCCATTTATACTTCATCCTTAAGGTCTATTTTCAATCCATTTTTTATTCTATGATACCTAGTTCATTTCCGACATATAGTAATAAGAAGGGTATCATTGAAAATTAAGGTTGTTAAGATAATTTAACCAGAAAAGGATAAACACCTTGCTATCTGGGTTGCCCGATAAACAGTACCACCCTTTTGCAAATAATGATGACTTGATGAGGTGCTATTATCTTTTTCCAGTTGATTATGGTCAGAAGCCTCAGGTTCGAGCATATCGCAGTAGATGTCCAATAGGGTAATCTTGTAAGACTTTCCAACATCATACAGACACTGCAACAAGAATTCGTCTATCAGATTATGGAACCCAATTTAAATCGTTATTAGCCAATAGCTTTTGACGTATTTGTGTGTGTGTGTGTGTGCACGCGGTGATGGGGGAGAAAGGGAGGTCTATGTTCAATAAAACACTAACCAGCAATTGCTTTGTCAGGGAATTGGATAAGATCTCTCTAAAATAGTTTAAAACCAAGGGTAGGGGGATGCTAATAAAGGCAAACATTTTAGTAAACGAACCAAAAGATATCAATTACTGATGCATGAATGAGAACAAGTTCTAGTTATGGGGAAAACGCCAACATCAAGACAAATGAAGATAAGTGATAATGATATAGGTGGAACAGAAGCTAAATTCTCTGTTAGGTCTCTCTCCAATGCTTATAACATATATAAAAGCCATTGAAAAAACTATTACCATGACTACAGTACTCCACATCTTGCGAAGTCCACAAGCCCCATTGTCAGCAGTTGCATTAGGCTGAAAACATCTTGTCAAATTTTAGGCATAAGCAGAAACCAATGCAACTCAAAAGTATTCATATTCAAATTGTAAGATGTGATAATCCATTTCTTGCAAGTCCACAGAAGATAACAGTTCAAAAAACAAGGTTAATTGGAGTATTTTTCAAGAAAAAATCTGGTAAAATTCCAGCATTCCTTAGAAGTTAGAAAGCTTATTAAACTGGAGAAGACATTTCCCTTTTCGCAGAATAAGCAAAAGCCAACAGAGTATAATATACAAACAGAAAGTTTATGGGACTTTTCGTGAGGACTAATCGACTATGTAGGGGTCATTTTCCTGTCAGGAAGCTAGCCAATTGAAGGGATAAACCAATTTATTTTTCTTTTACAGGGATAAAGAACCAAGCTAACAATGAATCTTGGATTTCTTGAGAATAAGGAATTTTACGCTATAAATAAGTGACGGATATGTCTTGTAGAAACCTAAGGTAATGAGGAACATACAATTACAAGCAATGCAGGAACATAGAGGAGAAAGGACAGTTCAAATATACATTCAACATGAAACAACGGGATAACAAAAAGAGAGAAAACACGAGATAAAGGGAGAAACAATCTTGCCTTATATTCTTTCATTAGTCCAGAACTAAGAGGCTCCGTGTATACATGTTGAAGCATTGCAATCTGGAAGACATTTATTGTACAGGAAATTACTTAATGAGTTGAGACACGATAAGCACATAATTCTGGCATATCACAAATCTGATGATACACCTGAACGTCAATCCTGAACTAACCTTTAAAGCTCTGATGAAGAAGGTAACTGTTCCATCATGTTTTAAGAAGTAATTTCTTAAGAAACTTGACACCTTCTTCCCAATACAAAAATTATCACGATTTTCTATAAGAACAGCCTCAATGATGGCAGTCATCTTCTCTGATGGAGTACCCAAAGTGAACTCACTGAGAGACAGACAAGAACTTGTGTTTGAAGGAAGAATGTTTCTCACAGCATGAAAAGTTGTAGCCACTCCCAAAATTAGGATTATTGGGACTTTTATACACCATTCCCTGTAAAAAAGACACTTGTCAACATCTACATGGGAAGCACAAAAGATATTCAACAGGTAAATATGCAATAACCATCGAAGGTAAATATTCAGGTTAACATGGCATAAAAAATTTTATGTTTGGATGCGAGAAAGAAGATTTATTTGATATGGCAAAAAGGACCAACTTGTGATAATTTTTGTCGATTGGGCCATATAATATGTGAAGAAGCATGTGATTTATCTCCACAAGCACTAGTCAACTAAAAGATAGCACAATTTATCAAGGAATATACCATTTTCGTAATATTTATCTATTATTCAATTAAGAGAAAAATGAAACAAGACAACACATTCAGGTAAAAGAAGAACGGCAAGACTACCTCAACATCATGATGAAGTTAGCTAAAACAGAACTGCAACATCTTTCTACATCGTCAACTATCACAACCATAGGTTCTCCAGTGTTTCCTTGTTCAGCATACCATGAGGCCAGAACTGACATATCAGGTGCCTAGTTAACGCATAACTATCAGCTTCTCAATTGATTTCAATGCAATTAGTGCAATAAATGGCACATAGTAAGTTAGATGCTCACATCAACACTAACAGTCAGGAACTGTCTCACTAATGCTTTAAGACAGCCTCCAACTCCATTCTTGGCGGTGAACTCCAACGATGTTAGATTAGCAACATGATATCCACAGGACCTCAGATGTGCTCCAAGGTCCACATAAGTCAAGATATCATCAACAAACTCCATATTTTCTGCAAGACCCCAGATAAAAAATAATCCAACAGTTAAACCACTTGCTTGCAACATAGGTATATCAAAAAGACATTGCCATATAATTTATAGTCTTCACTCATTTATTTAAACTCAAAAGACTTACTAGTGTAAAGCAATGCTGTGAATATCTGGCGGGAACTTGATGCTTCAGTTAATATCGGGTGGGGAAGTGTGTTTCTATGGGAATCTTGCATTTGACAGGCACGAATCTCATCAAAAGACTGGCGAATCCACTTGTCAATTTTATCAAACACCTCGGCATTGCTATTTCTCAAAACTTGCTGAAATCAATTAAGTATTGTGCTGATGAATACCAAACAAATTTGCCTATTCGCATTTAAAACAGCAACTTCAGAAAGAATGGGTAAAATGATTTACCTTGATGGCTGAGTCAGTCTTGCACCAAAGGGATTTGAATGCTTCAAAACGAAAATTCTCATTCTGATCTTCCGACGAAGCTTCTCCTGAAGATTTTGGAGAGAGTTCGATTCTACGCCGGGCTTTTGCAGCCGGTTTGCGAGGCGGCGATGCCTTGTGAAGGACGAAGAAGGGCTAGGGCAGGAAATCGAATGGAATTGATTAGAAGTAGAGCTGAATATGTAACATGTGAAGTGAGATTAAAGATACCTGGAAGTTATTTTCGGTGGAGGTTTCCGGCAGGGAATCCGATGAGTCGGCCGTCTGAGCCATTTGGGAACTAGTTTGATTTTCTACTTTCTTTCTTCGATGGAGTAAGTGTTGTGTTGTTAACCCTGGGCACTGAATTTGGCGGGAAAATCAGGATGGTGAGTGGTGACCGGTTGGAACTTCTTGGGCCACAGAGTAGTGTAATCGACTTAGGGGTCAAGTGGGTTGGACTTGGGACTTCTTGGGCCATTATTTAGAAATAAATTTTTTTCCCAATTCTGGAGTCAATTTTAGCCAATATCTAGGGCTGTTCACGGGTCCAAAATCGGACCGCAAAGGCCCAAAATCGGAATAGGACTGAAACCAAAAACATGAAAAAGTAAGGACTTGAAACCAATCCGGTAAAATTCCAGTCCATACCGAACCGAAATATTCCGACCGGTTCCAGTTTCAGACCGTTTGGACCAACTGAAGAATTAGAAAAATGAAAACTTATTCTTGGCAAAAAGAATGGCGTATATACTGCATCGGAAATGGTAAAACATTGAAAGATTAGCATATATTCATAAACCCATCCAAATTACAAACTCGGATTAAACAAATGTAATATTATGAATGAACACAACTCACTCAACTTTGTCTCTTCTCGATCTCCTTGTTTTCAAACTTCTTAATCGAATAGAATCGATGAAACAAATACTGGATCTTGGATCTGATCCTGCTATTATTCCAAATGGAATTGAGAATTGATGAGAGAGAGAGAGAAATAAATCACTTTGAAACTCGTAGATGTTCTTCCGTTCCCATCAAGCCTGGACTTTAGATCCATCGCGGCAAATTATAAGAGGTTACTGGAAGCAATTAGCAGCTGGAAGGCCCGAGTTTATGATATGTATAAAAGTTGTGTTGAACAACTGAAAGAACTCTCGTACACATGCGGTGCTTGACTAAACCTTTGCCCAAAATTGTTTAAGTGTGTGCTAAGTGACCAAAGAGAATAACAAAGCAAGTCAACGATCTTGCCAAGAAAGCTTCTTGTATTACCACAATGCTCAATCCTTCTCACTTGGATTTTCTCACTCTACATTGCTCTCACTTCACTTGGTTGAGTTTCCAATGAACTCACCACTACAACTCTTCGAAGGATTTAGAATCCTTCTCCATTATTACTAATCTATCCCTTTTAGAGGAGTTTACTTTAGTATTTACAATTGAATGTTTATTACTACTTGATTGTTCCGGTTGCATAAGAGTTCCTAACCTTTCTAAAATTGTATTTTTGCCCCAAGCCTTCTATATCCTTCTCGTCAACCACCAATAGCTTGCGGCGGTAAAAAACTTCTCAAAACGAATGGACGTCACAATATACTCTATTGCATTGCCGCTCTATTTAATATAATAATAGCACCATGAAATTGTATGTCGACTATTGTTTTACTTTGAGGTTGTTGCCATGCCTTCCCTTATGACAATTCCTACCTGTCGTGTATGATTTAATTGTAAATGTCGAATCTTGCTTGTTGTATGATTTAATTGAAGATTTTTACCTCAGATGTTAGTGTCGTTATTTTGATAGTGTCATTTTGTTCGAGATATAGGTGAAAATGTTGATGACAAGATATGTAGGATCCAAACCGGAGAGATCTAGATAGCTTTACTAAATGATCATATTTTGTCTAATTTAGTAATTCTCATTAATTCCACATACGGTCATGTCCTACGACTCTAGTTTATGTAGTAATGATACGAAGTAATTGATAAACCTAGGTTGAGAAATGTGAGTTTAGCTTGATCAATTAGACCGGTTTGTTTATCAAGTTATACACTCTATATACAGAGGGATATATTTTGATCGAGCTATAACTATTTGTGAGATATCCGAGTGATTTTTGTAGATTCACCCTCCCCTTGCATGTAGGCTAATATGGTGAGCTCAAGCACATTTGAAGTTGTTGATGTTGCCCATTCAACTTAAAGTTTTTTTTTAGTAACTTATAGTCCTTCCCCCCTCTCCTCAAGTAGCACCCGCTCGATTATAACCCCGGGTATTTTTGGAAAATACATATTGAGCACGCATACATGCAAATACGTTAAACAAACGTATGTCATATTCTAGTATTTTATTTCTTGCTTTTGTGTAGATGGATTAGGGGTTCTTAGAATGAATAAATTGCAATGAGACAAATTCCACCGCTAAGCCTTTACCCATTCACCATTATGTATGAATATTATATACTTTCATATTATTAGTAACACCAGATTGTTGGACTTGGACATTTTGCTGGGTTATTAAATTAAAAGAAAATGTGAATTGCCCATTAAACTATATAATTGGCCGTTAAATATGTAAATATAAATATGTAAATATAGGTGGGTTTAATACTTTTTTAGTAATGTAAATATATAAAAATATGTATATGATAAAAATGTATTTTTAACGTATTCGTATTTTAATATTCAGATTTTATCATTTTTTGTATTCGTATGATATTCGTATTTATATTCGTATTCGTGGTTCTTAGAAATAAGTCACTCACTTCATTTTTTATGGATTATAAAGCATGTGTAAAAGTCTAAAAGGGACGATGAGTATGGGGACTCAGTAGTATATTTGCAAAATTTATTAAAAGATATGCAAAATAGTTTTGTCAGGTCTAGCTCAATTGGTTAGACTGAGGTGTTATGACACTAGAGGTCATAAGTTCAATTCTCGTCAAGTGCGAGATTATTTATAGTTTATTACTAGCTTTGTAATGCTACTTATGAAATTGTAATGGTTCGATTATTAAAAAAAGTATCGATAAGGAACAAATGGGAGAGCTTTGTTGGGGGTATGGAGTATGAACTATGGATGGACAAAACAAAAGGACAGTGGACGGAAAGCGTTGCGTCAGTAGAGAGAAGAACGAAAAAAGAAAACGTTAAAGATAATTTCCATATGTAGTTACGTGTCATGTTATACATATAGGTAGGAAGAGTATGGCATAATGCAATGGTTTCTCATTGGGAGACGACTCCATTCGTGGACCACCTTCACGAGGATGGTAAGAATAATAATTAGTTTAGTAAAATGGAATTAATGCGATACGAGATTAGCAACTCACGTACTCCAAACCCTTCAAATCATTGGTCCACGTGTTTGTTTTCTAGTACTATATACAATTATACATGTATACGCCAAGTATTAGCAGTACTAGAGGACTTATCTAATTCAGGTCTTGATGCAGTTAATTGTTAATTAGTGTGCATTTTGTTGAATTCTTTCATCGTGAATGAAGTAACACATACCTAGCTAATGACGTTTTGTTTGCACGGTACTCAAACGTGTCATTAATTACCGTTGATTGGGTTAATTACCCTATAATAATGTCTCCCGTTTGATTTAGGTTCTTCCTTGTTTTGTTAAGAAAAAAGGAGGAACCATATACTCGTATTTCGCATGACTTTGATCTGAGCTGGAATTTAACAACTCGACGCAATGAAATCCCAAGTTCTTATTGTTTATCAACTACAAGTAGCTCGTTAACATATATAATTGCGTCTCACGCGCTTCATGGAATTTCATAGAAATCACACTAAATAACGTTTTCATAAATAAACTTTTAAATCAATAGCTTATTTGGTGTAGTAAATTTTTAGGACCCAGTGATTAATGAGTAGTAATAACTTTCTACTCCATATGTGGTGAGTCCATTAGCTACTGGACTCACCGACGAGGCCCAATATTATCATTTTCTTAATTTAATTTTTTGTTATCTTTTAAAATTCACAATTCTAACTTTTTGATTTATGTTTTTTTATCCTTGAACAGCAACTAAATCAATCGTTATGATTTTGAATACGATTCATAAGTTGGACCAAATTAAACTGGCAATTTATGAACCAAGAATCACCGGTTCAACAAACCGGCTAGGTCTAACCAACCGTGGAGTACTATAATCTTAAAAGAATAAAACTTTCGTACAATTCATTATAATCTGAATGAAATTTATCTAGAATAATAGGACATGACCAAAAGGTAACGGATATAAATAAAAATTCATATATAAAGTTGGCATTATTTAGAGCTAGTACTACTCCCTATTCACCTATTCACCTTTCCCTACCACACACACAGGTGATGGCGTGCAGGTAATGTCCACAGCCCACACTCTAAGAATTATCTATTTGCAATTCAAGAATGTGCAGTATCATTGGTAAGAGATTAGTTAAAGTAAAGTTTAAGGTTATACTTACTCAATTTCATTAATAATTTTTTAGGTTTCTATTTTGAATGTTTTTTTACAAACTTCCTAATCTAAATATGGAAAGTTTTACAACCCACTTATCAATTTTTTATTATTTCTCTCTCCTTCTTTATAACCACTTTAACACTCTATCTCATACTTTATCACCAATTTACCATTAAATACTCATACAAATTAATTCTTTAATATTATTTCTTAAATTTGATAATTTTTACCACTTAGGAAGATACTAAAGAAATGGAGGAAGTATAATTTTATTAAAAAAAATAATAGTTTGCAGAGCCTAATTAGTGCAAAACTAAACTTATATCACTAATACCAAGGTTAAAACAAATAACTAGAATAGTTGTAAGGGTGTTCAGAGTGGTAAGGGAGTGAGATTGACACAAAAAAAAAAAAAAAACTAGAGAGGTTTGAGGTTTAAATTACGACGGAGCCATAGGAAGGTAAATGAGTAGTGTAGAAGTGTATTATAGTTAGATTTGTCATTAAAATAAAAAATACACGTAGAGTTGTGAATTAGAAGGGTGAACTAAGAGCTACAAAACGAAGGGGGAATGCCTAAGACCACCAGCATTGGTGCCATGCCATGCCATGGCACCATGCACTATTTTGCCTCCATGCCGCGGCATCGTGGCTTGTTTCTGCATTGGTGGCCACGATGCCGCGGCATGGTGGTTTTTTTTTTTTTTTAATTTTTTTTTTTATTTTGATAATTATAATATGATAAGATGAACTAAAATTAAAACAAAATATATTTAATAGTTTATTTGAAATAACTTACATCAAATTTAAACACATAACACAGAATCATACTCATTATAGAACGAGTTCACATCAAATTTAAAACACAAAATCTAACGAATTGAGATGCAACAACCACACAACACACAAACATAAAATGCATGAAACTTAAAACAAATAAGACACACGATTGATGAAGCTCGCACAATCAATCACTAACACCTCCAGATATGTTCCATGAGGTCTGAAGTTAGTCGTTCATGCGTGTTGATGCTATGCATCTGTCGGTTAATATTCATGTACTCATTCAGAGAGTTTATTGTTGATGTCGTCCTTCGAATATGAATTCCACGATCGAAATCCTCAACGTAAGACCTTGTGTCGTCCTCAAACTCTTTCCTCAGGCTTTCCATTTCACTTTCATAGTTTTTGTATGTGTGGCGTTCATCCTCAACTATCATATTGTGGAGTGTGATGCAGCAATCCATGATCTTACGGAGTGTGGACTTGTTGTGAGCAAGAGCCGGGTTTCGTATTATTGCAAACCGTGCTTGCATAACTCCAAAAGCCCGTTCCACATCCTTACGGCAAGACTCCTGGAGCTGAGAGAACTTTGATTCTTTATGAGTTATGGGATTGGGGATGGCACTCACAAACGTAGCCCATGCTGGATAGATACCGTCAGTTAGGTAGTACGGCATGCTGTATTGATGGCCATTCACCGTAAATTCCACAGGAGGTGCAGTGCCGTTGAGAAGATCCTCGAACACTGGTGAACGCTGCACGATTGATAAGTCATTGAATTTTCCGGAAACTCCAAAGAATGAATGCCATATCCAAGTGTCTTGGGATGCCACAGCTTCTAACACAAGGGTAGGACTTCCACATTTCCCTTGGAATTGACCGTGCCACGCCGTCGGACAATTCTTCCAAATCCAATGCATACAGTCGATACTCTCAATCATGCCCGGAAAGCCTCTTGCCTTGTTGATTGCTAGAAGTCGCCGTAAGTCATCTTCATTGGCCCTCCTCATGTAGGTTGCGCCAAACTCTGCAACCACAGCGTCACAAAAACGCGAGAGACATTTCAAAGCCGTACTTTCACCAAGGCGACAATACTCATCAACCGAGTCAGCACAACACCCATAAGCTAGCATTCGAATGGCTGCGGTACATTTTTGGAGTGTGGATAACCCCTGACGGCCAGCAGCATCTAGCTTGCAGACAAAGTAATCATCTTGATGCACAACACCAGCAACTACTCGTTCAAACAAGGCCCTACGCATTCTGTATCTGCGTCGGAACTTATCTGCATAAGGAGCGACCTGACCAAAGTAATCACGCTCGAGTAGCACGGCACGTGGAACTCTTTCCCTGTCAATATATTTTCGCTTCTTCTTTGAAGTGTTTTTTGGTTGTTCTTGTTGTTGATGTTGTTGGATGGAGTGCATCATATGGGGTATGTTGTTCATTATGAACTTTTGAGCTTGTTTGAAGGTATTCGAGGAAGAGGCGGAGGATGCAAAATTCAAACTTTCATCAGACGATGACGAGCTTGATGATGAAGAGCTTGATGACATGATTATTTTAAACTTAAGAAGTGGATGAAGGGTTGGTGTATCTAAATTAAGTTCCAGAATTGCATTATATAGACATGGATGAGACACATTGCCTCGGATATGATAAGATTTTTGAAGATAAGATTTTTGGAGATAAGATTTCAAAAGATAAGATAACATGCTTAGTCATGGCTGAGTCAGATTGCATAGGATGCCTCAAGTAGTGTTATGATTCCTGCCGAATTCAAATTCATGATATCTGACAAAGTAAAGTTCTGATTCCTGACAAAGCAAATTAAAAAGTTGTTTGACTAAAAGTAAACTTTTGATTCCTGACAAATTCAAATTCAAATTCAAAGCAAATTCATTTCATTACAACGGATACATGGGAAATGAAAATACAAACAAGTCACACTTACGAATGTAAAATAACACAATGCGAAAATTAAAGTACAAACACGCCACACTTAAATGCCTAAACAAACACACTTAAACACTTAACAAACACACTTAAACAAGTTTCACCATTCAATTGTTCGGAAACAATTCGGCTCTGAGTGCATCTGCCACTGCTCTCTGCTCGGCATTCAAATTATCGTAGTGAGGCAACAGATCCATCAAGAATTTCATCCACTCATTCCTCAACTTCTCCTCTTTCAAGTACTGGTCCTTCAGTTTCCGGGCCTCCCTCTTTTCCTCCTTCTCCCTTTCAAAGGCGAGCCTGCTGTTATGAGCTTCCTTGTCCCACTCAATCCTCTGTCTTTCATACTCAAGAGCCTGGGGATAATTACCATTGAATTGCACCCATCCCTCACCTATCGTCTCCATTGCGGAGTTGCAAGAACTTCCACCTTGTGCCATCCTTTTCGCCTTGTCCCGACCCATAGGGCGTTTCGGACTCGAGACACTGTCATCAACTAAGTGGTATCGCTTCGTCCCACTACTGCCACCTCCCGTTGACTCCATTCGTTCATCCCCATCTACATCAACATCCACAGTGACATTGTTTGGATCTTGCTTCTTCTTCAAGTGAGTCTCCCAATTCAAGTACATTTCATACATCGGGTACGACTTCACAACATTCCACTGTTTAAACAGATGAAAACCAGAGCTGTACAGTGTGTTTTCCTTGTGAAATTCCTGAGCCGTGTTGATCACATCGTCGTTGTTGAATCCACTACGCTGGCCAACTGCACTCACAGCCCTCTCATAACAGCCAAGCCAATTATTAATTTCCTTCTTCATACGGTCGACTCTTTTGCGCATTGAATCTGGAGTGCGGTGGATAAGTCCGGCGTGCAACCCGTCCACCCTAGCCTCCTCATACATTTCATGAACCTTTTTGAATAAAGTAGCATACCTCTGGTTCGTACCGATGATAGGATCTGAGCAAACATCCATATAGCAACGAAGGAGAACCAAATCTTCCTTCTCGGTCCATTGCACGTTCCGTGGTGGAGCCTTGGCGTTTGTCGCATCAGCAGTGGCGGCCTCCTTCCCTTTTCGGCTACGACCCGTTGGCTTTGGCTGATTTTGGGGCTGAGTCTCTGCAACGAACCCAGGAGTTTGGGAGAAGATTCCCGGTATCTGAGACTGAGGAGATGGGAAATTTTGGGTGTTTGGCTCTTCGGGCTCATTTTGAAACAAAGGGCGAACGACATTCGGGGAGGTAGAGTTCAACAACGGTTTGCGAAGTTGGCTCATGAGCTCTGCGTACAACTCTTTCTCATATTCCTTCATATATGCAAGAGTTTCATGAGTGTAAAGCTGACCGTTGAACTCCATCTCACCGGACAAAAAATGGAGGGTTAAGGGGGTTTTTGATGTTAAGAGTGTATTTTGAGTTTAATTAAGAGAGAAATGGGAGCTGGAGATGGGGTGCTCCAAACATAGCCGAGATTGGTCTCTATTTATAGATCTCGAAAAAATAGAGCTGTTGGTGATTTTTATTTATTTTTTGCATTTTTATTTTTCGAGTTATAGCCGTTTTTGTCCGTTGGAGTATAAAAGCAAATAAAGAAAAAAAAAACAAAAAAAAATAAAAAGGGACCATTGAGGGGCTGCCAAGTGGCAGCCCCTCAAATCATCTCTCTATTTCAACACCGCGTCGTGAGACGACGCGGTGCTGAAATAGCACAGACGCCGGGGCTGTTGCCCCGGCGTCCCTGCATCGGTGCGGCGGGGTGCCGCGGCGTCCGACGCCGTGCACCCACGCCGGCACCGATGCAGCCGGTCTAAGCCTAACTCTTGAATGGGTGATCGAGTAATTTATCATATTTACTTCCTTCGCCCATTTATATACTTACGTTTTTCCAATCGATTCCACCACTCAACAATCAATCATATAATGATGTTATTGGGTAATGTTGTTCGTGGGAGTAATCTATGGTCAACAAATAATTGTAATACACGAATTAAGTAAAATAATTGGCGGAATGATGTGTAATTCCATTTTCAATACTCCTAGTGGAATTGGATAATGTAACAACAGTAAGTAGTATTTAAAAAACCAAAAAAAACTGGATTTGGGAGCTTATCCAGTTATCTGAAATAAATAAATAAAAATGCAACTCGAATATCCCCTATATATACCCCCCACATCACTTGATTCTCAAACAAATCCACTCTCCTGACCAAATCAAATTCAAAACCTCTTTTAAACACACACAAACAACACATTCTATCAGAAGATCATCCAATTCAACCACCACCAATGGCGGCGATTAGCAAGAGCCACCGCTACCTCACCGGCCTCACCACTCCGTCCTCTTACACCGATCACTTCGAATTCGACGAGTCCGATCTCTGGTCCACAACCGACAAACTCACCCAGCCCGAATCCAACAAAAAACAGGTCTCCAGCCAGCGTCCGATCCGTAAACCGGTGAGGAAGAGCCTGAATGTGGATCCGGTGCCGGAAGGGCCGAGATCTCTCCCGATTAACATACCGGACTGGTCGAAGATCCTCCGGAGCGAGTACCGTCCACGCGCCTCTGTTTTTGGGGACGATTTTGAGGACGACGACGATTATGATGAGGAGGATGAGGATGTAAATGAGAGAATGCCCCCTCATGAGTACCTTGCGAGGAACAGAGTGGCGTCTTTGTCAGTTCATGAAGGAGTGGGGAGGACGCTAAAAGGTAGGGATTTGAGCAGGGTTAGAAATGCCATTTGGAAGAAAACGGGATTTGAGGATTAGCAGCGGCATTAACACTTTTTCTGTTAAAGTCGTGTCTCATTATGATAATAACTTTGTTTAATTTGATGATGGTCACGTTTGGTTTTGATTTTTGTTAATTATTGGAGTATTATTACTATCAGTAAATGATGATGGATCCACCTCTTAGTTTTGGAGTTGTTTTTGTGAGCTTTGATTAAGAGGGAGGGATCATTGGTGAGGTGAAATGTAATTGTCTAACTCTAGTTTGCAGTTTCTTTATCATTTGGTGGCAACTTTTTATTACTGCCATGTTGCATTATTGGAACTATTATTATGAATTGTACTAGTATGAAATATATTGTAACCATCTTCTTTTATTTGACTTTATTAGTTTGAGTTCATTCAAAATTTTGAACCTCTATTTGCCATTTATTCATCGTTTTTATATACTAGACCAGTATAATCCCGACAATACATGAGCAAAATGGATATCCTCGGTGGATTTTAGTGCCTCCACTCCTACAATAAAAAGGATACATGAAGGAGATTGTAGTTTATGTAAGAGATACCCCTAGGAGTTCGTTGCATCCTATTTTTTTTATACATAATCCATCTTCATTTTGAAATTCAAGAATATGAATTATCTGAAATATAATGACACATTATAAAATAAAATAAAATAATAATGACACATTTTAGCTCATATTATTCAAGTATTTACTATATTTCTAACAATTACACAATTAACACATTAGAGTTGTAAATTAGATTTACAGTTTAAAAAAACAAAAATCAACTAGTAGTAAATGGGAAGGTGGTTATGGAATTGAGCGAGTATTTGTATTTGTTGATTGATCCAGCTTAATCAAGTACAAACATGCATGAGAAGATATTAATCTAAATGTTGGATTACCACTTAGGATTTTGAGAAAAACTAGTTGTTGCTAGGCTACATTTGTGTGATCCTAACCGATATATTTGTCCCATGTTTTTTGTTTTCTCGTATAAACCATTGATATTATGAGAGCAATCAGGCATGCCATTACTAGATACAGTACTAAAAATCGATACCATAATTTACAGGTTAATTTTGAATTTGTTGATTTACGCCAAACTTAGTAAATACGCTAAAAAATCATGTTTTTTTTACCAATTTGCTATTGCAGGCGATATTCACATCATACAAGGGTCCTACAAATAAAACCGGTGAGTGTTTTTTTTTTCTTAAACCGCAAATCTAAGTGGTGAGTACTTGGAAATGGTATCGAAGTAAGTGAATTTAAAATGATATGGTATTTATGAAATTCTTAATCCAAATAAACAAAAACCATCCCAATCTCTATCATTTTTTAATTGCATGTACCGATTGCTTGAGCTTATGAACCTCATCTGGGTGAGTGAAAGGATAAATCCAAAATGTGACCATGCCACTGCAAAATAAGTTAGCGTTCACAATCACAATAATTAGAAGATGATGATGATGTGGCTTTTTGCGGTTTCTTGTTCTTGTTTCAGCAGAATGGGTGTCAATATCATGGAAGTGTTACGATAATAAAATGTTAGGTAAGAAAACAACGCCCCAACTGAAAACCACCCCTTCTTCAACGTACTGTTAAATGCTAATTCATTCATACGTCCCTCTTTTCTCTTTTTGTTCATTTCAATTTATTTCTAACTTGATTAGCTTATAAATTAAGTTAGTAAGTTACATGTAGCTTAATTATAAATTTGTGTTCAAGTGACATAATTATTTATTACGTGAACAAGATATTACTGTATTACTTTGGCTCACATTTGTGTGGAAAAAAAGGCTTGGATTCTTGTGGCCTAAAACTACCAAACAAACTACTACTAGTCTACTTACTACTAGTACCGTAAACAAAGTATGAAAGCTATTAAATTCCCAATCAAATCCATGACTAGAAGCAATGGACTTTGAAGTCATCGAACTTATTATCCATATGTGGGCAACTTTTGTTCTTTGTGCAACAAAAGACAAAGTGAGTTTCGTTATCGTTTTTCCAACTATCACCTTATTACTTAACCGATGAATTAATCTAGTCGAATGGACAAAAATTTGAGACCTCTAGAATTTTAATTTTAGGCTTCCTCATATGGACTTAATTTCTATGTCGACACTACAATTTATTTGGTTTTGTTGTATTCGTTTAAATTTTTTGAACTTATTCATAATAATAATAAAAATAAGTAATTAAATTTGAACTAAACTGAAGTAACAAAAATAACATGAATTATGTTTTAGATACAATATTACGATTACAATAATAATTGGATAGACAAATTTATCATCAACCACCGTGCTAGCTATGAATACTACTTATTTTATTTAAATTAATTTACCAAGAAAGATCGAAACTCGAAAGATAAAGAAATCGATATGTTATCTGAGATAGATTAAGATAAGACCCTCAATAATTAATTATGAGATTAAGGGGACAGAGGTAGTTGCTACTGCAACTTCATTTAAGCGCGTAATAATGTAGCTTGACGTGTGATATGTACAATTAGTACATGTAAATCATCCGGTCACAAGTCAAGTATTGGTGGTGCCTGTAGTGATGTCATAATAATCATTTGTCCCAATTAATCTTTTACGGCTTCCTTTTTTTTTTTTTTACGTTTTAATTAATTATTTACATTTTTCTTTTTAAAATTACCCCACTATATTATTTTAAATCTAGATCCACTTTTATACTTTTTTATCTCCACTTATATATCACACTCCTTTAATCCACTACCCACATTTACATACAATATTAATATAACACTACAAAATTATTCATTAAAAACTGTACAAATATCAAGCGTAGATATATCATCTGGACGGGAGAGAGAGAGTACTTCTATTTTATTTGTGGTTGAGACTTGAGAAATTGCTTCCTGGCTAGACTTGAGAAGCTTCTAACCAAATTTCCATGTCTAGCTTTCAATATCATTTAAATATATTTTAGGAGACATAATTCCCCATAATTAACTTCTCTTTCAACGCGTTAACATTTTTATTCAAGAAAAAACCATAAACGTTTGGTACACAATTACAGTTATGATGCATAAGGTGGTTGAATTAGTAAGGAAGCTGAAGTCATAGCATGAAGTTTAGATATCTACATTCACTTGATTGACTTGATGTAATATCGAATTCTATAGAGCATTTATTATGGTTGAGGCTTAAATAGATGATTTTCAACATTAGTAGCCTAAAAAAAGCCACTCACAAATGAAGTCTCCAATAATTTGAAACTTATTTGAGGCTTTATTATGGGTCTCACATGCTACATATAGAGTAAAAATGGGAGAGAGTAGTGATATTATTTGGAGTTTTCCTTGTGGGTCCCATATTTGAGGCCTCTTTTGGAACTTCTAATTAGTAGTCCTTTGCCATGGGCTACTATTTAATAGCCCCTAAGAAGTCCCCATTGGAGTCTTTTTTTAGCTTCTTTTGGGATTAAAGCCTCAAATAAGCCTCATAAGGAGTGCTCTTATCTGATTCACATGATGTAATATCGAACTCCATTATCGCCATAGACAATAGGTGACATTACATCTTGTGACCTGAAGTTTAAAATTGCATCCTAAAAACCAAGCTAAGCTCCGCATGCAAAACCTAATCCATGACAACCTTTGTCATGTAGGCTTCCATAATGTGTTAGCACTTGGCAGATCCGTTCACTTGAAAAAGATGTTTTTACTAAGCGGAGTTCATTTTGCACAAGGATCCAATTAACAATATGCCAAGTAGTATTACTTCGCTCGCTAGGCCAAGAAACTGGCAATGGATCTACCAACTGGATCTGAACATCAGCGGGATGACTTGCACTCTTTAGAATATATTTGAGCTTGTTCCTCAACTATGACATCTATATATTAGTTGGATGGCCCTAGTTAGGCCCCTAGAAATTTGATCACCAACACTGGACAAATAACGCAATAAGATTAGTTTCAAGATGGCAAATGAAGAAACATGATTTACTGATTGGGGAGAATAATAGTACCTAAAAGAACTCCGACGAAGATATAAGGTGGTTTAAATTATTTGGAATTATAAGATGGTTCGGTAGTATTGTATGAATAGGAGTAAAAGTAGTGTATGAGTCGGAATAGTCGAGTAGAGTAGAATAAATTAGCTGTTAATACGGTACGTAATAACAACGAACGAAACAAGCGGGTTAAAATGGGAGTCATGTCACAGAAGAAAAAGTCGCATTTCATTTATTTTCAAATGTTTTCTTTTTCTTTTTTAAGTAACGCAAAATCGCATTAAGTGGAATAGCGTCAACGCTCGCATCAGTTTACTGCATCAGACTGTTTCACACACAGCTGAAGGCTGAAGCTTGGTTGGTGTGGAAATGGGAAAATCACAGAGGCGAAAACTCTTAATGATATTAGGGCTTGTAATGCTTGTCGGTATTGCTAATTACTTCAGGCTATGGACAGTTGATTACAACAATTCTTCTAATGACTCCGAATTGTTGAGGTTTGCTTTCATTATTTTCCCCTATTTTCCTTCTGCCCTAATTTTGAAATTCTTGTGCTCACAAAATTGTTATGTTTGAGGAGTAATGAATTACTCAGCAACTCATAGATTGTTAATTTGTTAGAATTCGATTCATTATGCCCTTGATTGTTTGAAGCAGGGGTTGTTTTCGATTGGCTTAATGAATTTGTTGCTTCCTGGATCTTCATTTCATTTTCTTGTGTGCTGTAATTGTATAGGAGTCAATTTGATCTTGCTAGTAGAGAAGCTATGGATGAATCTGCCGAGTGGAGACGGAGGTATGATTTGGAGTTGGAGAAAGTTAATAAATGCTTCAGGGAACTGGATGTAGTAAGTCTATTATTATTCTGCATTTACTTATGAGTTTCCATTGTGCTTATGTTTCAAATTTCTGTTTATGGCAAGGTACCAGTCTGTAAAATGTATAATCATATGGTGCTCATGATCTAACACTGGATTCACTTGGTAACTGATGGGACAAATTCAGCTAATGTGGAACTCTGTTATGATTTTTTTTTCTTCTGGAAATATGATGCATCCGTACATCATTTAAGTCGCAGACTTGCATGACTCTAGTTTGATGTGTTTTCTGATTTGGCCACGATGTATTAGGCTGCAACGTATAACTTGTTGGAAAGCCATCTGAGTCTAGCTTTAAAGGACCTATTAATTTAGTGAGATGATTTGCATGAGCATCAAAGCTATCGAAATGTTATCTGTTCATCTTCTTATGTATTTACATGTGACTATAGCAGCCTATGTTCGAGATTTGATCATCAAAATCACGTATCTTACCCGGCTTAGGGGGAACTTCTCCCTGTTTCTATGTTAGAGAGTTGGCCAAGTAACATCTTTGGTGCTAGGGATGCTATGATTGGCAAAGAGTGTTATGAATAAGAATATCTGGTTTTGAAAGCTTTTTTTTCTTTTCTTTTCTTCACTTTTGAGTTGGCTGATTCCTCCTATAAGGACCATTAGGATTGGTTGCATTGAGTGATTCTGCAATTTACAGAGTCCACGAGAACCCATTGATTGATTCCTGGCCTTTCCCTGTCCTTTCATACCCCTTGTATGCTGTGGCCTGTATCAGAATATGCCACAAGAACGAAAGGTTTAATAATTTGAAAAATAGACTTTCACTTACAGAAGTATTGGTGTTACTTGCAACGTAGAAAGCCATCATGTTCCGTTTTATTTAGTGTTTAATGTCTGTTCAGATTTTATATATTTCAGGTTTTTTAGTCTGACAGCATCACTGATTTATCCATTTCTTGTACAGGTGAAGAAATCTCATGGCAAGGGACAACGATTCTCTACTGCTGATAACACAATTGAGACATTACAAAAGGTTATTGTTTAGTTTCAAATGATTTGATCATTTACAGATTCTCTTCATCTTTTATGCGAAGCTGCCTAGTCCCTCAATATTCACCTTTACTTGGTTGACAATGCAGGAAAATATAGATTTGCTTGAGAGGGTCGAGTCTTTGAAACAAGAGCTTGAAGCCCTGAGAATGAAATGCAGTACACAAAATGTATAGTTGTTGGATAGATGTATTGGAAGTTGCATTTTTTTTCCGGGGCATCAAGAGAGCCAACTTAACAATCTCGTTCAATATCAATATTTCACTTTCCAAGCACAACATTTATCATACATCATCTGTTCTTAGAATTAACTTCAACTATCCACTTACATGCTGTGCACTTTTCTAATATGATACAATACGGAGCTCGAACACAGACATGGATAAAAGGATTACAACAAAATCAGTAATGTCAATGCTCTGCAAAACCGTCATTTCCCCATCTGGAAAATCTAACTATCACATTACAGATTCCCTGTGCCACAAAACGTTTTCTTGCGATCAAAGCAATACGTGGTAACAATGAAACACTAAGCTGACCCTTACTCATACAAACTTGCCCTTGCTATTGGGAGGCTAATGCCCAGAAATTAAGCAAAAAAGATGGAGACACTGCAAACCAGCTTAGAAAGGCCATGGCTGTAGCTGACATAAACCTTGTGCAGTGGTTCACATTGCATTTATCAAGATCATTTCCAATGAGCACAGTGATGCCAGCAGATGCGCATGCAGCAGCAAATGTTAGAGTGGAAGTAATCTGCAACGAATAGACAACCCATAATACATAAATTATCACCGATGTAGGTGTATGAAACACAATATATGACTAGTGGACTTTAGAGTGAGATACTATTTAGCATTAACACAGGAATGCTTCACAAGCAACATGATGTGCTGAAAAAAGCATAAGAAAACAATCAGCGTCTTACAAACTCATGGAAGACTAGCCCTTTCTTTGCTGCATAAACGGTGTTCCTATGATTTGTACAGAGTGTACATATTGGTAGAAACACCAGATATTATGTCTGAAGTTCAATATTACTAGTTTACTACTACAACATGAAGTAACAAAGCAGCCTATGATGTTCAGTCCTAATATTAATTAGACATAAGGTACAACGGTATAAGCTCACACAACACAACCCGTTTTAAAAAATGAAAAAAGAAGCTCACACAACATCTATGACTATGGAGCTGCACAAAAAAGTAACATAAACTATAGCTTGGAAAACAAGGATATTGTTGGCTGATGGATGCTAGATAATCTCCCATAAATCCATGTACCAGTTCAATACATTTCAGAGATTGAAACAGAATCAAGAGGACTACTGCTTGTGTACCAACAGTTTGATAAGAAACAATTACAAGAAAATGAAAAAGGAAGTGCATTCTTACCCCATCACCAATTGCAAACAGGCTAACAACTGGTGAACTTCTGAAACTTCGTTTCACCAGAAGAGCATATGAGTCAACGATGGCTAAACCCAAACTCCACAGACTTTGCAAACCAACAGCAGCAACAAGATAACTAATGAACACGGCAACAAAATTCAAGTTACCATTCACAGGAACGCACTACACCGTAAACAATATAAACAAGTCTCTAACATAAAAACTAGAAGAACCACGGTGCAATTCCATCAATTACACTTGTATATTTAAGACAAGAATCACTTCCAAACTCGAGTAAACTCCCACTAAGATGAGCATGAAGTCAGGCCTAACAAGATAATCACTTGTAGCATAAACTACGATCTTATCGTCAACAAGGTTTCATAAAGAATGGGACAAAAACTCTGCTATAGTATTAGTTTCATTTTATGCTATAGTATCCGATTATAAGTCTAATTAAATACAATTTCGTAGTGAAATACAGGCCTATTAATTACGCAATAACTGAAAATTAATTAAGTAGGAACAAAAACTATGTCTACTCCATTCCATTCCATATAGTGCACAAATCAATAGCGAAATATGAACTCAATTGGTGACATTAGCTTCATAAATTTCCCAAATCAAAATAACCTAATCTTAAAACAATCAATAGCAGAAATGGCAAAATCTGAAAAGACTAACCAAAAGGCAGTAACAGAAGGGAAATCGGAGGTGGTAGCCATGACGCAGAGAGAAACGGCAGCGAAGATGAACTGGCAGAGGCGGAGGAAGAGTCCGCCGGTGGTTCCGGTCATACCTTGAACGTCCTTCATCCTAACTCTAGGAGGCGCCGCCTCAGTCAAGGGCGGCGCCTCCAGCTGAACCGGGTGAACCGCCGGGCCGCTCATTCGCCGATCCCTTGTTCAAATTAAAAGTAAGGAGTCATCATCAGCTCAGCTGTAAAAATAATAATAGTAGTAGTAATAATGATGATAAGATTTGCATGCGGCCTATATATTACACTGGTTCTTTTTCTTCGTTAGGGGCGTGTTAAATTGAAATTGAAATTGTTGAAACGAATAATGCTTTTTCTCAGTGCGTTGCTCCTGCTGCTGCTTATGGACATTGGACGGTGTTGAGTGCGACTTGTGACAAACTAATTTACAACTACACTCATTTTTTTTCTATAATAATATACCCAAAAAGTTTAAATTTTATATTACTAGTTGTTCATTTCATATCTGTATTTTTAATCTTTAATTCCTTTTCTTTTATCTGTTAAGATAAATTATTTTATATTTTATTTTATCACAAATTCGATTGTACAGCTTCTTGTTCAAGCTAGAGTTTAGTGAAAATGTGAAATCTACAACTAAACTATACATCACACATATAAAAGCCTCCTTAAAAAAATCATTCTAAGAACAAGGTTAGACATGATCATAAAAATACTATTGATCAAATGCTAGAAATCAATATAGTGTAGATTGGGCAGTGAGTTTCAGGAATATAAGACCAATGGATATTAATTTGATGGGTAAAATGATCAACTGTTTGAGTGGCGAGGGAGTGTATAGATGATGTAATCGAGAACTTCTCTCTTCCATGAGCATTGTGATGAATTCCACATTGTGATGAATTCTAAACTCTTCAAGAAGAAAAATATGGTTATACGTTTAACGTGTGTTTTGTATGTATTTTTATTATCTAATATGGGTCGTGGGCAATATATAGCAAAAGCAGAACAAGTTGATCGAGGATTGACCACAACTTGCTTTCGAACTATTGAACCAGGTTTTCCTTTAATATATGAATATCCATAATTTTTGCACGATATAGTCATTTTTCTATGAATTATTGTTAATGAATTAAGTTGATCCAGAGATGTTAAAGGTCGATATCTTCTTTCAGTCTTCTAAAGCTTGATAAAAATCGTATTCGAGATAGGTTCGAATTCTATGATACGATCATATGCTCGATAAAGACTCATGCTCAGTGGCGGACGCATAATTTTTATTGAAGGGGGCACAAATAAAGTAATAGAAAAATAAACCAAAAGGAGTTGCTTATAAATCATGTATAGTTGCCTTTTGAGAGATCGATCAAAGGGGAGCAGGAGGGTAATACCTAGATCACCTGGAGCGCGGACGTAAGCGTGATCGCAAAAACGTCATAATTATAAAAAGACGAAAGCGTGAGCACCTAAAAACTAAAAGCGCGTAATATTAATAGCATAAAATATAGTATATGCGTAATTTTTATTAAAAAATTACGAATATAGTTTTATTATAATGTAATTTTTGAATTATCGTATTATAAAGTTTAAATAACACACAATATAACGTAAATATAAATATTTTACTCAATTAAGTTATCGATCTAATAGAGTTAATTCTAGCGTAACTCAAAATACAAGACCGGAGCGCCTCGAACGTCCAAAAGTGCGAGAGCGGGCTTAGAATGCCATAAAAATCAAGAAACGCTTTAAGGTGGTCTAGGACTCTACAGTAATACTAGTGTAGTTTATTTTACTAGTTTCAGGGGTATAAACTAATTTTACTATCAGGGGGTATAATTATAATATAAATAATACCCAGGGGTAATTTCGGTATTTCACATAAAAAATAAGAGGGGCACTTGACCCCCTTGCCACATGGTGCATACGCCCATGCCCATGCTCAACTCGTTAATACCCTTATGTGTGGGTTTATATATATATATATATATATATATATATATATATATATATATATATATATATATATATATATATATATATATATATATATATATATATATATATATATATATATATATATATATATATATATATATATATATATGTTTTTAAATATTTCATGTAATGTAATGAACCAAAAACTCTATCCAACAATATTCCCCGGGGCACCACTACGGCATTACCCAATTTTATGTTTTTGTTACTACGATAGGTATATTTAAATAAAATTCATGTTTCGTCACCCTTAAATTTTTTATCGATATATCTATTTAGCAATCTCACTTTCCAATTCAGTCTCCTAGATAATATTCATGTTGATTAATCTAAAATTACCGTGTTCATTTTATTTCTTTTTTTTTTTTTAAAATTACTCCTATTTTTATGCAACATCCTATAACAATTTATTTATTTCATCTAGATTAATCTAGTACCTTCTTGTTCAATTTATACTTTTCTCTCTTATGAAAGTTGATCACAAATTTGATTTTATCAATAGACCACAAGATATTAAACTTAAACCCCACGTTTTGACTTTGAATAAATCAAGAAGATCTAGGAGTACTAGAAATTTCCGGCATATTACTCGACAACTATAAATACCTCCCCATTCGCTCATTCCTTAAGACCATAACATCTTCGTTGTTCTCTGGTTGCCCTCAAAATTCTCAAAAGCAAGCCAAATTCCTAAATCTATTTCTTCTTTCAATACCTTCTTCCGCCTCGAATTCCCTTAAAGGTAAACGATCCATCTCCACCCAATTCCTTAATTTATTTCGTTCGTGATTTGGAGTTCGGGTTTGCGATTGTTTTTGTGATGTTCAACGACGATTTGCTTTGTTAATTTCATTCACCTGATTATTTCTATGTTTTCTATGTTATTATAATTATGATGTTATTGTATTGATAATATTATTATTTGTCAATGGTATAAATTCTTGTGATCATGAAAAATAATATCGATCTATGTTGCTTTGTTTGCCTTTTGTGATTGATTTTATATGTAAGATTTAGCATTGAAACTTCTTTGTGGTCTATTGGTCCCCTTGTGTTTATGTTGAATCTTATCTTCGTTTTCTGTTTAATTTAAGATGAGATTTCGTTTGCAGGCTAGTTATTGAACTGATAATAATATATTAACAGATACTGTAGAATTGCCCTTTTCTAGTATCAATTTCAGTGTTGTATTGGTAAAGCTAAACTAGTGCTCCAATAACCCAATCCAGGTCGTAGTTTACATCTTCCGGAGTCTGGAGTTATGTTTGTCTCTTGTTCCCGTAACTTGTCTTATATGGACTTATGTTTATGCCTTGTTTGTTCTATCTTGTTTTCGAGAAACATATATAATGATTAATTATGGAATTGTTTCTAACCTATGCGTTACGCCTATGTTTCAATCTTCTTCTACAGATGCAGATCTTTGTGAAGACTCTTACGGGCAAAACTATAACTCTTGAAGTAGAGAGTTCTGACACTATTGATAATGTAAAGGCAAAGATTCAGGACAAGGAAGGAATTCCTCCTGATCAGCAGAGGCTTATATTCGCAGGAAAGCAGCTCGAGGATGGGCGAACTCTCGCAGATTATAATATCCAGAAAGAGTCTACTCTCCATTTGGTGCTCCGCCTTCGTGGTGGAATGCAAATATTTGTGAAGACTCTTACGGGTAAGACCATTACTCTTGAGGTCGAGAGCTCTGATACAATTGACAATGTCAAGACGAAGATCCAAGACAAAGAAGGAATCCCTCCTGATCAGCAGAGATTAATATTTGCTGGAAAGCAACTTGAAGATGGACGCACCCTTGCGGATTACAACATCCAAAAGGAGTCGACCCTCCATCTTGTCCTGCGCCTTCGTGGTGGAATGCAGATTTTTGTCAAAACACTCACGGGGAAGACTATCACCTTGGAAGTGGAAAGCTCCGATACAATTGATAATGTCAAAGCCAAAATCCAGGATAAGGAAGGGATTCCTCCTGATCAACAAAGATTGATCTTCGCTGGGAAGCAGCTTGAAGATGGTAGGACTCTTGCGGATTATAATATCCAGAAAGAATCAACCCTTCATCTAGTTCTTCGCCTGAGGGGAGGCATGCAGATTTTCGTCAAGACCTTGACCGGGAAGACAATTACCTTGGAAGTTGAAAGTTCAGATACAATCGACAATGTAAAAGCCAAAATTCAGGATAAAGAAGGCATTCCTCCCGACCAGCAGAGGTTGATTTTTGCCGGTAAGCAGCTTGAGGATGGCAGGACACTTGCTGATTATAATATCCAAAAGGAGTCAACTCTCCATCTTGTCCTTCGCCTTCGTGGTGGAATGCAGATCTTCGTAAAGACGCTAACAGGGAAGACTATAACATTAGAGGTTGAGAGCTCTGATACGATTGATAATGTTAAAGCAAAAATTCAAGATAAAGAAGGGATTCCTCCGGATCAGCAGAGATTGATTTTTGCGGGGAAGCAGCTGGAAGATGGTAGGACACTTGCGGATTACAATATCCAAAAGGAATCTACACTTCACCTAGTACTACGTCTTAGAGGTGGCATGCAAATTTTTGTGAAGACTTTGACAGGGAAGACAATTACACTGGAGGTTGAAAGTTCAGATACAATAGACAATGTGAAAGCCAAGATTCAGGACAAAGAAGGCATTCCCCCTGACCAGCAGAGGTTAATCTTTGCTGGGAAGCAGCTTG
Source organism: Plantago ovata (assembly GCA_028274465.1). Classification (NCBI taxonomy): domain Eukaryota; kingdom Viridiplantae; phylum Streptophyta; class Magnoliopsida; order Lamiales; family Plantaginaceae; genus Plantago; species Plantago ovata. The sequence continues at coordinate 29,787,512 of CM051455.1, read as the reverse complement.
AGGATGGAAGGACCCTAGCTGATTATAATATCCAGAAGGAATCTACTCTGCACTTGGTTCTCCGCCTTAGAGGAGGAATGCAGATTTTCGTGAAAACTTTGACTGGCAAAACTATCACCTTGGAGGTGGAGAGTTCTGATACTATCGATAATGTTAAGGCAAAGATTCAAGATAAGGAGGGTATCCCACCGGATCAGCAGAGGCTTATTTTCGCTGGCAAGCAACTTGAAGATGGGCGCACTCTCGCTGATTACAATATTCAAAAGGAGTCCACTCTTCATCTTGTACTTCGTCTACGTGGTGGTGAATGTTGAGTTAGTTTCTTTTTATCTTAGTGTTTTGTTGGACATCTTACACCATTTAAGCTTTGACGGTTGATACATTTATGTTTCATGGTCTATTTTCGATTATTGCTTTATATAAGTGAAATTCGTACTCAAATCGGTTTATTTTGGGCCAGTACTCGGTGTTAATTTATTCAACATTCCAAGTAAGATCTATGCCTTTATTTTTCTGTATACGTTATGTTACATTGTTTTAAATCTTCAAAATTGGAAGTAAAAAAAATACTCCAGTTTGAATATTAATTCACTGATTAGAAGTTAGAGAACCATTCGTAGATGTTTCTTACTAGTGATTTTGAGATGATTCAGAGAAGTTTGGAGTGTTCATGTACACGGTTTCTCAGGAACAGATTATAGTATAGTAGTTTACAAATGGCAGTTTGTAGATGGTTATTGAACCATTACCATTAAAGGAATGGTACATTAGTGTAGGACTGTAGTAACACTACATGATTGAAGCTATATGAAGCTTACATCCATGTTCCGAGGTTCTGGGCAATCTAATATTTTGTAGTATGCATACTCATGATGTTTATACATTGTTACATTTGTTCATTGATGTCGTTTGTCTGAATTCTTCTCTTTAAAAACATGGCCTGACCAACCAAGCAGAGACATTTTGGAAATGCAAGTCTCTTTATGAGAAGGCTTAATTACCTGCTTGAGTCCACATCATGTAAATAGGCCCATGTAGGCGGATAATTGATGAGTTTTGATCTTCCAAGTTCTAGAGTCCCTAAATTAAGTTCTAGAGTCCCCAAGTCAAGTTTTAACTACAGTCGGCCTGTCATTTCTTTCGGGCTCCGTGAGCCAATAAACCTCGAACTTAATCTATACCGAGATAGACACAAAACGAACATATAGTTGAAAGATTCTTCCTTGACGGGTCTCTTTGCGACATTAGGATTAGGAAGAAGAAAAATAAGAGAGGGAAAGGGGGTGTAGCAACTTTTTTTGCATGGAACTTGTCAGATGCAATCACAAGAAGCAACTCAAACAGCAAGAGAAAGGCGCCCAAACATAAAGAAGAAAACGTTTATCAAAACACGCTTTTATATTTAATAAGAAGCACGAGTTGTACAGGCGGCAGTATGAGTTGTACATAGAGTTAGTTACAGTTGTACAACTTCTCTGATTTCTATAAATACAGAGAAGAGTAGTCTAGACTTTAACTTGTTCATTCTCTTAATCTTTCCTCTGTAATCATTCAATCTATCATGTAAACCTTCATTTCACTACTATTTGGAACATTTGATTAGTAACTACTCCCTCCAATTTAAATTAGATGTCGTTTTAGATCTTTTCACATTTCACAAATAGTTGTAGTTTTAGGGGTTTTGACTACTATTAATAGGCTTGTCCCTATAATAACTACTATTACCATTATAGAATTATATACTATTAATAGGTTTTTGTTTCTTTAGAATTGTAATTTTTTTATACTATTAATAGCTACTAGCCTTCTTTATTGCCTAGAATAGTGGAAAATAGATTTTTCTTAATATGTGTGCAAGTGTTTAAAACGTCATGTAAATAAAATGGGAGGGAGTAGTAAGGAATACACTAGTCTATAAAGGTGAAAAGTTAACGTGACAAGTAGTGGAAAAAAATAAAAGGAATAGTTGGTTTTGGTTAAAAGGGAGGGCTAACTTGAAGAATTATGAGTTTATGACTCGTGTATCCCAAAGACTATCTTATGTCTCCATCTCAAATTGTTTGCCATTTAATCTCTTATTGACATAGGGTAGGGTGTAAGAGCGTGATCAAAAGTAGAGTACCATATCTCCTTGAATTCAATGGAGTAAGTGCGTACTGCGTGACTGGTTGGGAAGTAGAGTGGTTTTTTGCAGGTTTCGTGGTGCTATCCCGTTCATTTATGCTGCTGGGCTTCTCATTGCTCCACTACCTATACTGTTTTGCAAGCCATGGTTTTGGTTGATTGGTAAGGTTATAGAGGGTGGATTGTGGTTTGGGAGGGAGTTTTCTGTTGATCATGTAGTCCCGAGACTTTTTACCTGACTTTTTACCCCATCTTGTTGGTTGAGATTTGTAGTTATCTTCATCAAAAAATTGATTATTTTAAGTTCAAATCAGTTCAGGTGCATTAAGTTCAGTTCATATCAGTTTAGTTCAGCTTCATTCAGTTCAACTCGCCTTTATTCAATTCAGTTCAAATTAGTTTTGTTCAGTTCAAACGAAGAGAATAACTTAAGGCTCGTATGTATTATTGAGTTGGAGGATTTTATTCCCCGTAAACCTCGTGTAGCTTGTTGAGCATTGTACTTACGCTCGTTTTAATTTTTTTTTTTAATTTAAAAAACCTTACTCTCTGGTCTGGTTTTTCACTTGAGTTAGTAACAAAATCTTTGCATATATGCCAACTTTGTTGAGAAAGATGTGTTATATCCTCATAATCAGTTTTAAAAGTGTAGGTGTGGACTTTTTCTAATAGAAATGGATCAGTATTCAGTAACCTTTGTAAGTAAAACGTTGGGGATTGAGAATTTATTTATTATTATTTTTATTTTATGTTTTTAGAAACGGCAAAATTGTTATTAACAATCACAAGTTCAATAATTACAAAGTAAGACTCATGTGAATAAGTAGTGCACTCAAAATAAGCTCCCCGAACCAAATACTGAATGCACCATCAACTCTTTGTATTAAGGATCAACTTAATAAGACTCATATAATTAGCAAGTACTACCTACATTTTATTGGTATATAATAATAGGGGCGATACGGTCTATCATGATTAGTAGTATAGTCTAAACTCCTGCTTAGGCTACTATTGATGTGAAGTGAGATGGTTGAGCGGCTTTGGAGTCTTTAAGTCTAGGGCTGAGAAAACCTGATTCCGACCAAAAGAGGCCAAGCTCATGAATTCCAGAGGTTAGTGTTGTTCTGTGAGGTAACTTTTTTTCCTCCCATAAATTGGCCACTTGAATTAGCATATGTTTCTACTTATTTTTATTTTTCTCCTGTTAACCTAACAGGTTCGGTGTATTGATTGTTTATATCTTTGATGTGATAATCTCTTCTCAAGGTTTGTATATGGCAGTACGTGCGCATATTGTTGCACGCCAGAGATCCCGGAGCCTACCCTTGCTAATGTCAGAAGGTAAGCTCATTTTTCATTTGACTTGTATGGGTTTGAATTAGCTCGTGAGGCTGATGATAGTAGTAGACATGGTGAGGTTACTGTTTTTTTTGTCCATTACTATAATGTCGTGGACATTGGATTGCTATAATTTGTACTTTTTGAGTTTCATGTGCTCCGGATCATTATGCTTCAAACTGAATAGCTAGGTGAAGCAATCATGTTTCTTTTTCTGAAGCAACCTAATTTACAAATAATAACTTTGATATACATTTTGTATTAAGTTTCTTTAACATGCTACTTGAACTAGACCTTTATGTCGCATAATGTAATTTAATTTTCTTAAAAAGTTAATGAGGCAAATTTTAATCTTAACTCGACTCGTCTTAGTAAGTAGTGATCGGATGATTGTGAATCCGTTATTTGGTTGAAGTTCGAATAGTTGACCGAAACTTCTGACTTCATGCTTGATCTTAAAAAGAACTTGCTTTCCTCATGAAGCAATGAGTTAAGTGGCGTACAGAAACGTATACTTGGGAGGAGATTGTGTAGTTGTATAAATGTAATATCATCTATTTGTCTTCTCAAAGGATTAATTGTTGGTGCCTATTTAGTTTCTTTAAATTCTGAATCTAGCCAACTACTTAATTTCATGTTTTCAGATGTTTATATATTATATACTAGGGACCTGATTTCCGTCAACCAAGTGGAGAATGTCTTGAAGTGATACTTATTCGAAAATATGCTCAATCTAAATACACAAAGAATATTGATGGACTTGAAGTAGTCTTTGTAATTTCTTTATTAACCAGAGAAAAACAAATAAATTTGCATTATAAATTTTCATGTTGTTCTTTAGTTTCTGTGTTTAAACTTGTACATCTTGCTCGAATGAATAGTTGTTAACAAACATGGTGGTTTGGGGTGATCACTTCGTTGGTTTTCTGGACATTTAGTAGGTAATATATGATGACATATTTGTTGAATAAATGTATTCCCAAGCCTTGCTAATTTGTCGTCAATTTATTTTATTTTCTTATTCTCAAATCTCAGTATTTATGAAATTATGCCATATAAAAGCCAAACTAACCAGGAAAATATACCTCTTTTATTATGCAGTAGATGTGGCAATGTTAGAGATGTACATGGTGAGGTACCTAGCGTGACAATCAATTAGTTGTGTTTAGTTGCAGACTTATTGGCTAATGTAGTAGGAAATTCACAGTTACCAAGCAGTACTGTTGCTGCTATTCAAGCTCAGGAATTGGGCATCTGTCCGGACGCAGCTTTGGTAGTGAGTACTTGCAATCCCAGTTGCTAGAGGTGATTGTTCCCTGTTTCGCAGTTCCAGTAATGGGATACGACCACTTTCAGGTACTAATAAAATGAATGGAGATGCAAAAGGGAAGAATAGTTCCATAGTGTCATCACAAGCCTAAAGGACACTTTACTTTTTCATAGTAGAATAAACAACGGCAGCAGTTGAATTTCATATAGCTTTGTACGCATAGTTACATTTCATTCCAAGTGTTACTGTAACATAACTTTATAATGACAAACAAGTCACATTAGAAAGTAATATGCCTATGGGATGTAATCTTTTGTTTCATATTTAAACATTAGAGTTCTAGGCTTCTAGGAGAGCTCAAATTCCACCAAGTCTTACTTGAGAAAAGCAAATTCTGACAAAAGAGGGCCAAGCACATGAATTCCAGAGGTTAGTGTTTACTAGGTAATTTAGGATTATGATATGTGTTGATAATTTGAGGTTACAACGTTGTTGAATTGGGGAATGAATGTTATTCGAGATTCTAGAGAAGAGACCTTTTTCATGCCTAGGTATTCTGAATTTGGGTCTCATCGTGAGAGTATGTTAAACTATGTTCTACTAATTAAAATTGTAATTGCTGAATTTGGATGAGATTTTAAATCATGCTTATATCATTGGACTTGCACTCTAGCTATACTGCTATATATGTGAGATACTGTAATTATTTCTCCACCTGTAATATTTAGCATAATCTGTTTCAGTTGCTTCAGTTGTACAACTCTTGGGGTTTTATACATTGATTTGCAGCAGGAAAGTGACTACAACTGGTCAGAAAGATACGTGGCTTTCGACTGGTGGCAGCATTAAAATGCAAGTGACTTGGCTTCCGGTGAACAGGTTGGGTGTGGAGCAAGTTGAGAATCTGTACATTCATTGGAAGCAAATTGTTTGGAATAAATTGGAACATCTGAAAGTAAATGCGTTTGTTTAGAAGTTGGTTGGGAACCGATTACCAACAACTGACAATTTAAAGAATAGGAAGAGCATTCATGAATCTGTAATGAACATTTGTAAGTTGTGCAATGCCGCAGAGGAGACTGCAAACCACCTCTTCGTCCTCTATCCTTCTGCGCGAGAGATCTGGGCTCAAAGACCGTTCATCTTCACAGTCACCGGAGTTGTAGATATCTCTCATCGGTATGTTGGATTACACTAATTATGCTTCAATATGATCTTATTATATGCTATATATGTATTAGATGTCATCAGTCAATTTAATCTGAAACCCGGAAAATTCAACATTTTCCATAGGTATGTTGAATTACACTCTTTATGTAAATTGTTTGCATAAAGAGATTTTTGGTTAATAAATCTAGAGCTTTCGCAACTTTGCTTCATGTGAATTAGTTGAATGATGATTACAGAGAATTATCGCCCTTACATCGTGACTTGTTTCTTCCTTGCATCATCATTGCATAATCGTGGTATTCTCCCAACAAGTACATCCAAAACCATCCAAAGGTAGCACAAGCTTTTATTGTAGTTGATTTTTACTGTCTGGTGAATGGCATTAAGGTGAATTGTAGTTCAGTTTGATAAACTATGCAAAAATATTTAGGTTGCTCGAAATTGGAAATAAGAAATTGTTGATTTTGATCATTATGATATCTTTATCTGTCATATATAAGTATTGCGCTTGTGCAAGGGATTTCTTTACTCTTGAGTTGATTTTGCTGTCTGGTGAGTGGAAGGGAGCTGGATTCTTGTTTAGTTTTGATAGAAAATGTAATTGCTTAGTTATGGACATGACAAATATGGTGACTTGTATCATTAGGATATCTTGAGTTGTGATGTTAGTGTTGCATATATAGTGGAATTACATGTAGTGGTCGAACTGTTTTTTGTATTCAGAAAGATGATCGGTGGTTGATGATTCTTTTGTTTCCATACCTGCTCCGAAAACTAAAGCATTATTAGAGCTACTGTTGAGGTGATAATCATGGACTGTAGTTTTTTTCAATGGATTGCTTTTGCCTTTTTGTACTATGCTTAAAAAGAAAAAAAATTAAGTTAATAAATTTATGTATTCTCGTCAAGCACCTAGCTAGGCTATATTGAAAGCTCGAGCATTGGTTTATATAATGTAGGACTTGTATGTATTAATGAGTTAATTCTTTGATCCATTGAAAGTTGCTAATAGATATGTAGTACGAATTTGATTTCGTAGGATTTGAAAGGTGTTTGTCTGAACTTGTTTACCTGATTTCTGGTCTTGTTTGTTCATATGTCATGTTCCTTGTTCAGAAAAAATAGGAAGACACATAACACTACTTTGAAAAACCGAGTAAGTGCTTGACAAGAAAACTGGGAAAAACTGGTATTTGATTTTGATGGGTGACATTTCTGTATATAGGTATTTGCAGATTGGTAAAATAAAATTTATTTCTAAGATATGATGGCATAGCTGGATGCTCGTCGTTCAGAGGTTATTAGGAAGATGAGCGGCCATTATCCAGAGGAAAATCTGTTCATATATGGCATTATGGCTAAGAAGAATTTCAATATATAGCGTCGCTCTGCAATACTTCTCTAATTAGTGTGTAGAGGCAATTGATTTTTATTGGATTGGTTCCTTAATGACCGTCTTCTATTGTGGTTCTGAAGAAGTAGAAGTTATTGGCTTTTGAGAAACATTTTTATTTATCAAAATTCGACTTTTAAGCTTAATGTAGGATTTGGCAACCAAAGTGCATGCAAATATAAACTAAAAAGTGAAAGCTAAATTCCATCATTGTTTTTAGGTTGTTGACGTTTAATTTTTAATGGTACGACTAACGATAAAGTTCTGATACAAAAGTATGCCAAAACAAAACATAAACAATTTTTATAAATTGACAAAATAGGAATACGTAATTATTTTGAATTATATTACCATTTGGTCGAGCCTACTTTAATTATAGACTCTAAAGGGTATATTAAACTCTATTTATTTAGTTAATATATTTGAAGTTGATTGCACTAATAATAATAGTGACTCTTTAATAGTGAGACTCTTTGATACTCAAAAATATTAACTATTAAAAATGCCAACACACAATTATGATTTAAAAAAAAAACGTAGCACACGCTACTCGTTAAATTCTAGTTAATTTATATATACGCTAGGATATGAGTTGAAAGTGAGCAACAGGCTTTTCATTTTCTTCTTCTTTTATTTTAATTGTATTTAGTTCAATTCAACAAATTTATATTCAATTTAACCCAATTAAGTTTAGTTAATTTTTGCTCATTCAAAACCAGTCTTAAAACAGTTAAATTTTTCCTTTTTAGCGACAAATCTAACCAACTCTAATCCTACACTACCCCCTTTATCACCTCATAACACCAAATACAACCATACCACCCATATCATCCTTATAATTTAAATTATATATAAACCACCTTATGGCTCCGTCGGAATTAGAATCTTCAACCTCTTATATGCTACTCCAGCATCCCTACCACCCGGTCACCCTTAGAGCTCCATTTTACTATTATACATATAAATATAAATTCAGTTCGCGTCGGTTCAGTTAATTGAATTTAGAATTGATTGAGCAATATTGAGATGGTCGATCGCTTGTTGAACTAATTTACTACTCCTAGGCCCCTAGTAAGAAGCTTTTGGCATGGGCCATGTCTGTTGGACCTTGGATCTGCCACTGGATCGATTAAAGTGATGAAAACAAAACAGGACAGCTTTTTGGTGTCAAACTTACACAACTCCTTTGGTGTTACGTAACTAATTAAATTAGATCGATCCCGAGAAAGAACACTCACTTTTACGTCCCACACATGCATGCACAGAATATAATTACACATCATCTGGACTGTGCGTACGTACGCTACCTCTACATATTACTAAGCAACGTGTCCTTAGTTTTATAGTGCTGGTACCTGTAGTGTCAATCCGTACGTACCATGATAATATTTTCAAAACTTTTTTTGAAATTATTTAACTTTTTTAAGAAGAATAATATGCGTAATAATAATATAGCGTATATATAAAGTGTAGGATCGTGTATATAATACCAAATTAATTAAACCAATAAGTAACCAAGTTTAATTTGCTGAAAAGATGCTTAGGTGCTTATATATATTTATATATATGCTGCATCTAATATCTATATATGGGGCAGTCGTGCGGATGAAACGAAAAGAACCGTCTCTGCAGGTTAATTATATGAAGTGGTAGTAGTACTAGCTAGTTTAGATCTTAGAATAGAAAAGAGAATAACAAGTAATCTATGGATCGACCGAGAGCTAGCAAAGCAATATAAGTATACTAGTAGTACATTGGGAATTGGTTAATTTGTCCCCTACATGGCATAATTTCTGGAATGTAACGTAACTACGCTTGTATACTACTCAATGTAAACACTAATAGACACTAGTAGTAGCTAGATCAATAATAAATACATCAAATATGAAATGAATGAAACTTTATAAGTTAGGTATTTGTAACATTCATTCTGGTCCTAGTTATTATTAATTGATCGAGATGAAAATTTTCAAAACACAAGTGACCTGGAACGTACTAGTATTGAAATGAAATATATATATATATATATATATATATATATAGCTATTAATAAAAAGAAAAAGAAATGATGAGGAACAGTACAGAGGAGTCGATCCTACGTCGTTGGTGGTGTGTTCACGTGAACGTGATCCAAGTAATGATCTGATCTTACACTATACCACAAGTTCGGGTTTTGTTTCGTTCTTTGTCGTTGACTAGATACTAACTGCGTATAAATAGGAATGACTTAAAAAAAGAAAAAAAAAGAAGTAAGTATATATTAATATTTCATCAAACATAAATAGCACCATAAATCAAAAAGTATGCTACTAATTTATTAATGTCATAAGAGAAGCCCCTGCCAATTCCTTAATGTCATCTACCAAAACTCCAATACAAGAATAAGACTGCATTCCTTCATTCACTTTTTTTAAAAGTATGCTGCAATCTGTCTAAAAAATAACATGCCTGAATCCATGCACTAATGCGAACTGCATATATACCTTCAATGCCACTGCCTCTGCAATTTCTGAATCCTGAATGAAAGGAAACAGTCAACGACACCAAACCTGAACAATTGCGTCACAGTCCCGAACAACGCTTTTAAATGCGAATCGAATTCTACCATGGAGACTTCCCGGCAAGCACATCTTTCACGCCGAATTGCTTGTTGCTTCTCCTTTGCGAGACTTTCCATATGATGCATTCATTTCCTTTTTGAGTCCGCCATGAGAGTTTGGATATCTCGAATCTTCTGAAACACTTTAAATATTTTCTTCATCGTGAGGATCAACAAAATAGAACACGATGACCTCTATTCAAATCACGAAATTCAAAGAGAGAATTAACTCTCAATGAAAGCACCAAATAATAGGAATGGCTTTTACGTTTTTCCTAAACTATACTATTAGTTACCGGTGTTAACTGAACCTAGCCAAGCCGAGTATTGCCGAGCTCGAATTAGATTCGAGTCGAGTTTAAGTTCGGCTCGTTAATGAAACAAGCTTAAATTTAGGCTCGAAAACATTATCGAGCGAGTCGAGCTCGAACCTTAACGAGCCGAGCTGGGTACTCGATAAGACTCGGCTCGCAAAAGAACACTATATGCTACATTATACTCCAAATTATTTTTTATTTTTTCGAAGCAACAAAAAAATATTTTATTAATTAAAGAGTATAAGAAATGCTCCAGATTTCACTCCAAATTATTTTTATTTTCATTACTCAGTACCTCTCCTACCTAATGTCTTCGTAAATTTGAAATTGTTTGCTTCTCAAGTGGTCGCAGAATATATATAGACTCTATAAGAGAATCATCCTGATGTGAAATTCTGATAACAATTAATTTTTTTCGAAAACATGATAAATGAAGTACTTAATGCGTAAGTCAAATTTTTTAAAAACTAAACTACACTTTTATTTTTTTAAATGACAAATCTACACTACTCCTTTACTTACCATTTTAAAACTCCAAATAACACCCTATATCAATTTTATAAATCCGTACCAGTTACCGTTAGTCCACCTTATAACTCCAACTAAACTAGACATTGTACTAAGGGTAATGCGTTAAAATACCTAACTCTCACATGCATGATATGTACCGGTACCGTACTATACAGGTAAGGTAGAGATTAGATCATGAGCAGAGAAGATGATGAATAGAAAGAAACATCACGGTCGTCAACACGCCGCAATGGACTCGTTTGGTTAAGTTCCCGCACGTGAATCTCTTTCTCTCACGTGCGGCTCTCAAGACAACTGAGTCTTATTCCTTCTTTCTTCTCTATCTTTCCTTTCCTTTGGTTTCCAGCTCCTCCTGTCAGTCGGTCATGTCTTGTTTCCGTAACTTCTCTCTTCTTTTTTTCGTCTCACTTTAATTATTTCTTCTATTCAGATTCCTCCTCATCTTCGCTTGTCTTTGTTAGTTGGAGTATCTTCCTCTCTAATCCCTAAATTTTTACTTCCTCTGTATTATTAACAACTATGTAAGGTACTAATAATAATCGTGATCTTTGACCACGTATAAATTTTAAATTAATCTGTATCAATATAAATTAAAAGTTGATTATGAAAATATACTCCATTTAATTTCATAATATAATTTTATTATATTTTTCTCTGATGTAATTTAGGAGTTATACGTGGTCAAAGGTCGCGATGAATAGTCCTCTTAGAAAGTTTTTAATGAAACGGAGGAAGTACTAAATTAAACATCCAATAACTCATCATTATCATATATATCCACACCGCACAGAGGCGGAACCAGGGGCGGGCAGGTAGGTATCCCCAAAAAATTTGAATATTTTTTATATGTAGTATTTATGATTTTTCAAATTTTTCATAGGTAAAATATACGATTTTTCATGACCTCCTAAAATTTTTGAAAAATGGTATGTATAATTTGAGTATTTGACACCCAACACCTCTTAATCACCGGTCCTATTCTTTATTTTCAGTTCCCATTTCCAATGGTCATACTAGTAGTAGTAGTAGTTATATCAGGAGGACTTGCATGGCGTGTCTACTATAGTCAAGATTGATTTTATTTAAATAATTGGATTCTTCATAACGTCGTCGTCGTTTGTATTGTTGATTAAACTCCACGTCCAATCAACTATACATAGGCCTGACCATTGGTTTAGTCTGGATTAATTCGGACCTGTACGGGTTGGTTCCATGTTGGACCAATTTTAAAATTTTCTGATCGGTTGGATCCGATCCGAAAAATTAAAAAAATCACCGGGTTCAAAATTTTCTGATCGGGCCCGATTAGCTGTAATATTCTTTTGGCTCAGATCGCATTGGATCGAAAACCATTGGTCCCAAATTGCCAAGCTACTACCCGCCATCAATCTTTCATTTTACAATTCGGCAACACTTGTTTTCTACTCTAGCATATGCATGCTTTTGATTAGGCTGGGCTTCTTTGAATGATTCCAGTTTATTTTGGAAGCCACTTGTCCGTCCGAGTTAATATGTATAGGACCAACTTATATCGGTAGTTATGGAAGTTATAAAGGTGGTCGAGTGTTAAAAGTGACGAAGTAACACATACTCATATAGATATTCATATAAGAGTTTTAGTGTTTGATGCAGCGGATATACGTAGTAGCAAGGAGAATTATTCTTTTGTGAGGAAACCTCATTTTTTATTAATCAAAGCAAATCTGAATAACAAATAAAGCTATTAATCTCAATATATAGAAGACTAAAACGAATACGGAACTAGCTAGGAATTGAAACTCTAATCCTAAAAGAACTTGACAATATTGAAACTAACTAGGAATTGAAATCTAATCCTAAAAGAACTTGAAATATAAACTACGGAAAACAGTAAAACTGCGTTTTGACCCTCTAAACGATCTCCGATGGCCGAAATCCATCGTACAACACCGCGAAGCAGTGCCTTCAACTTTTCACGTCGTTCTGGAGCTGCCGACCAAATTTAGTCGAATTTTGACAACGTTGAAATTTTGTCGGTTTCTGCTTGAATTGAACCGCATCAGTGTTTGAACCCCAACGGAATAGTATAGAAGTAAGAGTGGGGTTCCCATTTTAATTTATCTGGTTCAGTAACACATGGTACAATTTAACGGGTAACACATGGTACTATACGATGAGAAGAGCTATGTCTCATTCTTAATTACATGAAAACTTTACAAGTTATTGGAGCTTTGATTCACAAATTACTTCCTAAACTTGACCCCTAAAAATATAACCAATATCATAGTGATAATTAGTGCTTAAAATTCTTGTACTAATATTTTTGGTAGTATTATTGCTCGTAATTTCAATAAAACCTGAAACTGCTCTTATGAAATCCCCTTTATGATTTCGTTTCTGGATTTGAAATGGATGAGTGGGCCGAGAAATGCCTAAGGCTTGCCCCCAAAGGTTCGTCCACGGAGCATGTCGTTTTAGCGCGTCAACGGAAGGAAAAAATGAAGAAAGTTTCTGGATGTTAGATATTTAAGAGCACCATAACCCTAATTCGTTCATAATGAATTGCTCCCTCAGTCCTTTGAAAGTAACCATGATTAATACAAGTATAATTCTTCCTTATTACTATTACTTTGCCATAGGGTTTTTTTTTTTTTTTTTTTTGGTAGCTAGGATGACATGTAGAGCCAAAAGAGACGCTCACTAACAAGAAAATGTTGCGGTAAGCATGGCAAGAGCATGACGCCTCCATCTAGAGTTTAGCTATCTAACCTAATCATCTAAATATCTAACAGTACTAGTACTAATCAATGTGGAATTAAAGCCAAGTAAATACTTACTAGTAATAATAATGGTATCCAAAACTTGCGGCACTTGAATAGGAAAGAAGTAAACGTAATTATTGTTTGAAGTATAGGTTTTGGTCCAAACCATGTGACTTGTGTTCCTCAATAACATAATACTCTTTTATTTCGTTTTCTTCTTGTTTGTTTTCAGGATTGTGACACCCACTGCCAATATTACTAGTATTGTTTTATTTCACTTATGACAAAACAGTCTGTTCCTCACAAATCTTTGTTATCACACTTTTAAATACTCCTCTTATATATTTGTCAACTCTTCCAAGTCACCTGGGCCCTATGATCACTATGTTTCTCTAAAATATACAAATCTTGCACGCTAAAGGTTCATAACAATTTAATGATGATGCACCTATCACATTATCACAAACACAGTAACTTCATTCATGTTTTATTTCATTATATATAAATTAAGGAAATTTTCATTCAATTCCCCTTTGCAAAAAAGCTACCAAGTATATCTCAAGTAACTTGTTCTTTACAGAGATCATCACCTCACAGAACTAACTAAGTATATAGCTAGAAACAATGATACATTTTCAGGAAATAAAGCTCACATTGCACAATCTTGATCCAAGACGACGCAGTTATTCAGCTGAAGTCGATTGTGGAGGATTCCCAGATAGTTATATCTCACTGAGAATGTGATGTTAGGTGAGGTTGATCAGTCACTCAACATATAAGTGGCTGTTCAATTTATTCGAATCAATCACCGGTCTATGCTCCTTCATCTCCACAGTTAGAATCCGCAACAATGGTCAACCTCTTTGCTGTTTTCGTGAAGTCACTGCAATATTAGTAGCAACAAAGTTATAAATGACTTGACTTAAAAGACAAAAAAACATGAAAAAAATAGCAAGTTGAATTACAGAGTATTTTTAAGCAAATCTTACCTGAACGGTTCTTCACCGATATGTCTGACAGCGCCTGTAGCGTCCCGGTAAATGACATTGTTCGATATTTCTGAAGTTTCAATTCCAAACATACTTGCTAACTTACTGTGCAATTCTTCATACGAACCGACTAGAGAAAGATCCAGAGTTCGACCAACATCCTCGGATTCCATAAAAACTTTGCAGTGACCAGTCTCCAAGCTCAGGTCGGACTGTACTCTGTCGCATGACGAGCCTTCCGGATCACCATGACGGTTAATGGCCGAGCCGGAACCAGACCGGGATCCTTCTGAAACATTTGCCATTTTATCTGTTGTGTTTCCGTTGGATGAACTGTTGCCATTACTAAGAGAAATCTGTTGCTCAGTAAGTATTGCTTGACCAAAAAGCACAAATGGCGCTGCCTGATCAGATTTTTTCGATGCTTGAATCGAATTAGTTGAATTTCCAATGCTTAGCAAGCAAGACACGTTTTCGTGACTGCCAGGCTTGGAAAAGACTGGATTGGAGGCTCTGGGAGGTATTGCTACTCGATCAAGAGGGGAAAAGCCGAGTGGAAACAAACCTGAATGGAGTTTGGAGAGGTGAATGTCTGATAGTGATAAACCATAGTGAGCGTGCCTGGCTCCCTGCATGCCAGCAGGAGTGTTGTCGGGATGACAACCGAACGGGTTAAGGTGGTTCCCTGAAAATGCCGGTAAAGGAATTTGGCCTTCAAGGGGGTATTCAGGATGTTGTGACACTCGCATTTTTTTACGAGGTGGTGAGAAAGGGGAGATGTGGATCGCGGGCATGTTTGATACTAATTCGACCAGCCATGGATTAACGCGTTTCACATTTTGTAGCAGATCAGGTTCATCCCATGTTACCTGAAATGGTTTGTTTTGATCAAGACAGAATTTAGGAAATCAAGCAGAGACTTTTACTCAATAAGGCCTATTTCAACAATTTATAAAAAGTTAATTTGCAAGATTTCACCGCAGAATCAAAAGAACCTTCAATGCAGAATCATAAAACTACAGCATCTAAAACCAACGCACCAAATGTAGCATAGATTTTACAAATAATTGATGCCCTAATTACGAATCAAAGAAGCTAAATCTATAAGCACATTGCATTAGAATGAGACATTATACAAGTTGAGAAAAACAAAGAACAGAGTATTTTAATACTATTAAGCAAATTACCTGGAGAAGCCTCCATGGTGAATCAGGCCATCGGATGGGATCAGAAACTTGAACCGAAGATATGGTTCCCATGAACCAACTTATCCGTGATGAATCCTCAGTCTCAAATGCCATCTTGAACCTCATACCAGAGCACCACCTTATTTGCAAAGCCGATTTTACCAGAGATGCTTTGACACAGAACTCAGGGGTACTAGCTCGAGGATAGTATATTACTTCAAATGGCTGGCCACTAGCAGCAAGCGTTGCAGCTTCCATGACATCTTCAGCCTTCACTCTTCCTTTGCCTATCAAACCCCCATTTGCATTCCCATTACCATGTCTTGAAAACTTACCCTCGTCTTCCCTCAAAAAGGCCGAAAATCCTCCATATGGAATAACACAATTACCCCCACCAGGATTCCATCCGGAAGGAACCTCAGGTCCACCACCGATCCCTCTCTTAGCCCGTCTAATCCCAACACATAGATCACCATTTTCCGCTCTAAGAAAAACAATAGAATCACCCGCCATGAGCTTCTTACGGTTCACGAAAGTACTCCATCCGGTTGTCAAAAGGTGCCTCCTTGGAGTCCCTCGGTAAATATGCCTAAACTTCCAAGTCTCTCCGTGAACATCCTTGGCGAGAATAGTCTGAACCGGTGGATCAGCCGAATAGTCCAGCCGAGGAAAAATTGTCTCCGCACAATACCTAGGCACTGAAAACCCCCCACCATTATTCGCATCGGATTGTGTTAAAGTCTTTGCGAACGATGTAGGCTTCTCTTGATTATCCGAATTGCTCATCCCAATAGGCCCACACTCATCCACATCTACCTCATTCCCTCCTAAAGGAATCAATCGAATCTTCGAAAAGACTTCGTCTGTCTCAGGATCTGCCATGAACTTAATAGCAGACACTCTACACCGTATGAAAGCTGGAATCCTCGGACAGTTTCGGAAATCTAGATTCCCAGAAGCATGCTCTGCGTGACCTTGTGGGAAGTAAAAGACGTTCGAATTCACCGAAGGCATTTGAACCATGCTACCAGCACAGGCATGCCATAACTGAGAATCTAGACACTTGTCAGTTTCTTTCATTTTGTCTTTAGACTCCATGAAAGTAATCATTGTTAAACGACAATCTTAAACTAAAGCAGATGATACTATTCTACAAGCTGAGTTCAGTTGAGTCATAAAAGGTCTTGGATGCACATGCCTTGTCCTTCACACATCATATTAAAACTGCTGAAACAAAGTAATATTACACATAATTAAAGAATTAATTAACACCGTACATGAATAGAAGAAGCAGAATGAAACAGGGCAAAAGGATAAAACAGTAACATACATAAACTCTAAAATTGGAGCAAAATTAAACAAAATCATTACCTGAAAGAAATCGACTTGCTGAAACAACAACTAGCCCAAGAGAACACTTACTTCTCCTCTATAATTATATTGATCAAAAAATGAAACTGGAACAATTAATTCTCACTAAAAATCTCAAATTTACAGAGCATATTGGTAGCTAGCAATTTGAGACCATAATTATAGACACAGACAAAGAGAAGGAACTTGACTGGCCAGAAAACAAAAAACCCACCTCCTAATTTTGAGCTCTTACACACATGTCATGAGCAAAAAACACTCTAAACTCCAAAAGATTGAGACAAATCTAAAAAGCAAGAGTAAAATTTGTTGGGGAAAAAAAGAAGAAGAGGGTGGTAGGCAAAGAGAAAAGAGAGAGGAGTAGAAGCAATTGGCAAAACTGTAGAGACAAACCGATTAAACTGATGAAAACTAGTAGTACTAGAAGTACTTGATGATAGTATTCACTTCAACTCCATTCACACACATACATATAAAGCTCTTTCTCTTTGCCTTTCTTTTTCTCTCTCTCTACAAACCAACAACAACAACTACAGCTACCTTTTATCTCTCTCTCTCTCAAAGTATATATGAGTACTAAAGTCTACCCACGTACGCACAAAGTGTCTTTTTTTGTCGTATTTCTATATCCACAAGTTAGATTTACTGTATTACTGTTACTAATTAATCTAAATTACTTTATATTTTAAAAAATGAAATGTTTTAAAATGACATAATTTTAACTGGATGTGACGTTGGGAACTCACAAATATCGAATGCGTTTCACGGACGATATAATACCATGCAAGTTAAACCGCGGATAGATTTTTCACTTGATGAAAAAGAATTAAAATGTTTATGCCTCTTTCTTCGGATCTGAAGAAACTTCTGATGTACCTTCAAAAGCCAGCATACCAACAAAGATCTTAAAACAAGCTAACCTAGTTCCATTTTTTGTAATCTATTTTTAATTTTAACAGTTTTTTAATCCAAGTATACATGAGTGGTTGTTTTTTTTTGGACTATTTTAGTAATATAGTCATTCTGTTGCTTACGGTGTCGATTTAATTTGATTGAGGTAGTTGTATTTTTTTAATCTGTATATCTCGTGAGATTTTGAAAAGACCAAGGTATTGTAGTGAGTGAAATAGTCTTAACTTTAATTAATCTAATCTTTGAATTAATTGGGGGGTAAGTCAATAGTTGCTCAAAAAGCGAGGTATAGTCTTAATTAGACAGAAGGTTAACGGTTAACTGTGGTGGTATGGACACCTTAACTGTGGTTTGCTACGCCACTGTCGACGGTAACCCGCTAAGTGAAATGGTAAGTGCCTTTTCTTAATGCTAAATTCTTTTAAACATATTTAGGATTTTTCTAATAACATAGGAAAATTTAGAGCTCGTTTGGGTCTATACCTGGAAATCCGACACTTATTATTTGACCAAACCACAATGTCGTCAATCGGTTTCTTAGGCAGGTGCAGATGATATAAAAGTTTTGAAATAATTTCTGACCTAATAAGCAACGGAAACGAAATGAATACGTGAAAACGTCAAAATTTAAAAAATAGAAAATGAAAACGTTTAATTTTTTTTATATAGTTAACATGTAAAGTAATATTTATAAACCTATCATGGAACGCATGAATACTAAACAACCAAATAAATAAAAAAATTAGTCGAATCAAGCTACAAACAACATAATAGGTTGAAATTGGTATGATGTACGTATTTCTAAGGCAACATATGATTAATTAACTAAATTCACTTAGGCTCTGTTCTTTTCATCTGAAAATTGATCAAGTTCAGTTCAGATCAGTTCAGTTCAGTTTAATTCAGATCAGTTCAGTTCTGTTCAATTCAGATCAGTTCAGTTCAGTTCAGTTCGGATTTGCCTAATAGTATTTTGTACTACAAATAAGTTCAGTTCAGCTCAGTTCAGTTCAGTTCAGTTCAGACTTTTTCACACGAAAAGAACAGAGCCTTACTCACATGTATTAGACAACATATAACACATATTTTAGATATAAATAATTAATAAAAAATTATCAAATGATCAGAAAGGTAGTACATAAGTTTCCGACAAGGAAACGGAGAGGAAATGTTTCCTAAGAAAACGCCGGATTATTTGATGTTTTCGTGCTTCCTAGTTCTGACATTTGTTAAAAATATTATTCTATTGTGAAAATATCATACACGCGGCATGCCCCTCCCAAGTCCCAACTACAGGCACCATTTCATCTAAACACTTGTTAGTTTAACAATTACTTTGAAATCCAAATTCATTAACGGCCGAAAACCAAACCTTGAGCGACTGACCACCATTCTACGCAAACTTGAGCTTATTTCTAAGCTCATTCAACAAGGGACAACTTGGGCCACTCAAAGTGAACTGCTTCCACCCATTTGACTGTAAACCTCGAGAAATTTTAAATTTTGGGATTTTTATGTTAATTTCATTATTTACCTTTGCTAATAGATTACATTAAATTAATGTACTATATTTAAAGTTTATGCACTAGTGCCTTAGATTCTTCACATCTAGCTTTGCTCGCCAGTAGGAACTTCGAGTTGTACTTGAAAATTGCTTGAAATTGTAGTAATAATTGGGGTATGCCCCTGTGCTCTACATAACATTGGCTTAATGGATTTAATTCTTAAAAAAAAGGATTACATTACTGTTCCTAGTATAATTGTAGTGAAATTTCAGTGAATTTTATTTTTATTGAATTTCATAAATGTTGTGAGTTTAAAGCAGATTTCTAGACTACGTACATTTGGACTGTGTTTTCGCATAATGTTCTTATTCCTAATTGTAGTTTACCTTATTTTGGTTGAATTCAGTAGAATGATTTAGTTTTAACAGAAATGTAGCTTCGTTCTTATATAAATCATAACCATGAGATTTGTTCTTCAACAGGATTCGTTCTTAGTACCTAGCGTTTTCTTATATAAATCATAACCATGTGAATGTAGTAATATTTATGAGACATAAAAAAATTCCTCTAGAAAATAATAATGTTGGTATCGAAATATTTTATTAATTTAGCGAGATATTATATAATTAATAAATTAATAATTTATTAACTTAAAGAGGTTTTACGTGTACGAACAATTGACCATTAAAATTCTCTTGATAGTGGATAATTGTCCAGCCCAGTCAAGCAATATCCAAAGATTACGAAACATAGAGTTGTTCTAATTTCTACCACCAAACAGGACTTCAAAAATCCAACCATGTGATGTTGGGATCATAAGAGCCTTTAAAATGTACTACCGCAAAAGATTTTACCGAAAGATTTGGGAAGGCTATGAATTAGACATTTATTCCCCATAAAATATTAATGTTTTAGATGCTATCAATCTGGATGTCCCTCTTGGACAATGAATGTGCAACAAGAGACCATAACAAATTCATTTCAACATTGCAAAACTCGTTCTGCACATCAAACTGACTCAAGTGGTTTAAATGATTCAAATTCTAGAGAAGACATTAGTGAGCTTGAAACTTGATCACTGGTATTGCATTACTGACACAAAATGGATGTGAATCACTTGCTAGATTTTCCTGATGAAAACATTGAAGTTCAAAGCATTGAAGAAATAATGGCGGATACCATTCAAAATCTTGTTGATGATGAATCCGAGGATGATTCAATTTATTTGTAACCAGTCACTCGAAAGGAAGCATTGCAAGCGACAACAACTCTTCAAAACTTTTTGTTGCAGTATGAGAAGACAACACCACAACTATTGAGTGCAATGGTGAGATTTAGAGATGAACTCAAATATAAATTTGATTTGAAATTCAACAACAAAACAAGTGACTATAGATTCATTTTTTACTAACATTCTTAGAAGTTTCAAGTATATAATACACAAACACACACACACACACACACACACACACACACACACACACACACACACACACACACACACACACACACACATATATATATATATATATATATATATATATATATATATATATGTATATATATATATCTGTGTGTGTGTGTGTTTGTAGTGTGTGTGTGTAATATTTTAGTAATTATTAATTTATCGTTTCGCCTGAACTAAGAAGGATTTCAAAAAAATTATTGTGTTATTATTTTATTGATAATGGTCCAAATTTATACTGGTCCCAACTTGGAACCGAACAAATTATTATTTTTATCGATATTATTAATTTATTGAGTATTAATTGACGAAGTTTTTTCTGTATGTAATTAGAAACTAAAAAACAATTAAAATGACCTTGGACGCCTGCGTGTGCCCAGGCACACTAGCATGGGCTTTCACAGAAGTCCAAGCCGTCTTCCTTGTTTTAACACTTAAACACATAAAAGATTAGATTTAAATATCAAGTCATTCAAGAACGACCTCTTATATATACTTCGAAACTAATAAAAAATAAAAAATAAATCAAAACGATCTTGGACGCCATGCGGGTGCTCAGACTAGTGTGTCTGGCAACCCGCACATTTTCCTTATTTTAACACTTGGACACATAAAATAATTAAATTTAAAGATCAATTTTTGCAAGAACGACCTCTTATATGTAATTCTGGAATAAAAAATAATCAAAACGAATTTGGACGCCAATGAATGAGCGTTTCTCTTAGTTTGGTTTCAGGTGGCATTTTTTCTATTTGCAGGGGTATAATAGTAAAAACACATATAATAAGCATTAAAACGCGTTGACTTAACATATTTTATTACGAAACCAATCAAGAAAGTGTGTTTCATAAGTAACTGAATTCATGCGAATTGCACTACGAACCAAGCGGTGCATTTTCAAAAACCATGTGGCGGAATTTGGTCAACCACACATGAACGAGAGGTGGTTTTGATCGGGACAACGAAAGGTATGTTTTCGACCCGTTGAAAAAAATAAAACACACCCCCAAGCCGTGCCCATTTTGATAATACTACTATTCGGTGCCGAATAGAGAAGTTCTCCACAAGAACTCCAGAAGCAATATGCACTTGCGCAGCAATGGGGGTAAAATATAATTAGGGGCAAAGAGTAGGGGAAGAGAAGATGGGCTTGAAAGATGAGAAACAGGTCGAGTAAGTGGTGAAGCCCAAGAAATAATGATGCTGGCTAAGAACTAAGAAGAAATTGATTGATAGTTGCAACACAGCAGTAGAAGACATTGGGCCATTATGATGATTATTAGTCTTAATGAAAAATGTAGAATGTGGGGGTAGATAGTTGACTTGACCCTCTCTTTATGAAAGCAACAAGACGTGTCGGTTGAGAATGGAAGGTGACGCTCCAACCACTAACAACTTTGCCGAATCTCTGTCGTTTGTTACACGGTATGGTTTTTCATCTTATTCAACACAAACATGATTATTCTATTCTTTGTGTGTCATATTCCTCCATCGTCCAAAAAGATCGATTGTTTATTCAACAAGATTCAATTTTAACTGCGAATTATATGTAATAGTATAATTTAATTCAATCTTTAAAATGCAACTATTACAGTTTCAACAACTTTAATTATATAATTTTATTATCAAACATATTACTATTATAATTTAATATAGGTTCTAATTAAATATTCCTTGATTTACTATAAATGTGTAACAACTACTTTACAGTATGGTGGAAGTATACAACACGATGCAAGTCAATCAACGTCCTACATCATTAAAATTTGAAAAGATATCCACAATAAGACGAATTTCATATGATTCCTTCTTATTTTTCTCACTTATATTTGAACAATTAATAGTAAATTAATTACATATAACATTGACAATTATTTTGCGAACTAAAACGTGGAAATTATATTAATTATATATCAAACCAACTCGACAAACTATGTCGACTTCATCTTGGGTAAGCCGAACCGCTAGTACACCTGGCCTATCTGACGAGCGAGTGCAGGGGTTACTCCAACCGCCTTGGACATCAACAGTCCGATGGATCCCGGCAATGGAGTAGCGGATCGACTTGCTAGATCAGTGGGAGAAGACGAAAATGGAGTCTTTGGGAATGTTGGGTGTATTGACACCTCCCACCTTCCTTTTTCCCCCTTTAGCTTTAGATAAGCCCTAGGGTCTTTTTTGTCATTTTTTGTAATTTCTTTACTTCAAAAATAAAAAATAAATAAACTTATGTACTCTATCCATAAAATATCAAAAGAGATTGGGCCAGCCCCTATTCAACCAACTGGGCCTGAAGAAAATCTCGTTCTGCCCGAATTATAATATGGGCTTAATAATTGTGGCTAAAATAAACCTCCGTTTAATCATCAAATGTAATCTCTCCATTACACGAAAAATGTGTAATTTGAATTTTAAATTTTATTTTAATTAAAAATAACCCGATAAAATTTTAATAAATTGTGTTATGAATACTTATTTCAATTACAAACTTTCAAAGTATGACGATAGAATTTTAATGAAATTGTGTTATTAAAATTTCATTCATGTTAATTCACAATATAAATTTATTAAAATTTTATCATGTTAGATCATACACATACCGTCCAATTTGTGATTAGTTCGTGGATCTGATCCATTAGCGAAAATCATTTAAAACTTTATGGATAGACCAGTTATCTAGGATTTCTCGAAGGTTGATTGGAGATAAGCCAATAGATTCTTTTTACATCATCCAGAGTTCTTTTATATTTATAGTTTTAGTCAATGAAAACTATAATCTGGTAAATTATAATATATGTCTGTCCTGTCCCAGTGCCTTGGCCATTATTTTTACTGTTGTAATATTTTAGCGAATGATAAAGATTCATTCCCAACATTTTATGTGTCTCTTATTTCCGATGAATTCCCAACATTTTATGTATCTCTGATTTCCGGTGAATTCCCAACATTTTATGTGTCTCTGATTTTCCTTGGTTTGTTAGACATTTTCTGTGTTGTTATTTCATTCATGCAGTAATATGACCAAATCACCCTTTTTGTGCCAGAAATATGTCAAGGAAGTACGATGCGCACACCTACCAAGACCAATCATCAAGGACAAATTAAAATTTGTACGCGAAGAACTAAACATATTCATTACAGAATAGGAGTAATTTATAGTTTAAATCAATTTTAAAAAGTCAAACAAAATATTAAGTCAAATACTAGCATATTATTCATGCGATAGAGGGGACTGCGTACTTAAGTTTTAGTTATTAGAATATATATATATATATATATATATATATATATATATATATATATATATATATATATATATATATATATATATATATATATATATATATATATATATATATATATATATATATATATATATATATATATATATATATATATTAATTATATTTTTCTTTTTCCACGTATAGAATTCAACTTGGATAGGGGATTAATTAATCAAGGTATTATTAGATTGGTAAACTAAGATCGAGTCTGAATGTGTATATTTTTTGAAAGGATAAGTTCATTACTAACTAAGAAGAACCAGATACATACGAGTTTAGAGCAGAATTAACAGAACGTGTGATAGTTTGTAGCTACTAAATCATTACATACTACTGACTACAGACTGAAACCAACTAGGGCAAAGATATGATCTAAGACTAACAACCCATTTATAGCAAAAGATATTGTCAAATTCTGAATCTGTATCACTTGTCCAATTCTGAATACTTTTTTACCAGATAAGGATAAAATTGTCAATTGCCATTTTGCCAGGAACGAAAAAATTTCCGCGAAAGAGAATTACCATCAAAAGTCTTTGTATTTCCCGCAATTTAATCCTAATCCATGCAATTTTCCTGATTAAAGCTAACAAACAAAACAATACTAATAGACTGAATCTATAATCTAAATTAACTACACTTGTTTTTTTTTTTTGACTAAAAAATTAACTACACTTGTTCTCCAAGAAGGAACCGATTTTTACTCTTGTTTCATTTTTCCCCCTTGACTAGATCAAATTTTCATTTCAATTGAATCATTCAACCAACCAGTAAATTCATTACTACTACTACTACTACTTATAAACCATTTTCTCTCTGTCACTTGTTTACTCTTTTCGACATGTTTCATGAAAAGTTAAAAAAAATAAAAAAAATAGTGAGGTGTAAAGAGAACTGATAAAGACATGGCGTACATGAAGATTGGCTCAAAATCTGAAGCTTTTCACCGTGATGGACAATCTTGGTACACTATCTTCTCCCATGCATCAATCTGCTTTTACGCCCTGGTTGTGTCTGTGGTTCGTTGGATTAGACGTGTTACATAATCTTTGCTATGTTTAACATTAGAACCGCGTTCTAGCAACTGTTTAATTTCAAGAATAGAGCCAATAATACGCTTCGATTACAGAACTGTTGTACATTTGTTAATGTATGAGTTTTTCAGGCACTGCACGTCTGGCCTACAAAGCGATGCCACGATTGAAATTGGAGAAATGTCATTTCATCTCCACAAGGTTTGTTTGCATTATACATCACCTAACATGTTAAAGAATGCTTCACGTTTTATGACCGGTTTATTATAATGTTGGTTTCACTTTTATGCTAATCTACATAGCATGCATGCATGTTGTTGTTACAGTTTCCATTGCTGTCAAGGAGTGGACTACTAGAGAAGCTTCTTGGCGAATCTACAACTACCGATGGCTCTCCATCTGTTTTACAACTCAATCAATTACCGGGAGGAGCTATAGCTTTCGAGCTAGTAGCTAAGTTTTGCTATGGTGTCAAACTTGAGCTCACTTCAATGAATGTGGTAGGCCTCAGATGTGCAGCTGAGTATCTTGAGATGACAGAAGAATATGGGGAAGGAAATCTCATTTCGCAGACTGAGGCGTTTCTTAATGAAATCTTTGGGAATTGGACAGACACGATTAAAGCTCTTGAAACTTGTGAAGACGTTCTGTCCCATGCTGAGGAGCTTCACATCGTTTCGAGATGCATAGACTCTATAGCATTGAAGGCCTGTGCTGATCCTAAGCTACTGACCTGGCCTGTGTCAGCCTCTGATCATCATAAGACCAGAAGAGCAAAGGATACTGTTTTGTGGAATGGGATATCTACTCCCACAAAACCACAGTCAATGAGTGATGATTGGTGGTATGAGGATGTGTCGTTTCTAAGTTTGCCTCTGTACAAACGGTTGATCCAAGCGGTTGAAGCTGGAGGTATGAGGGCCGAGAGCATTGCCGGAGCGTTGGTGTTTTATGCAAAGAAGTACATTCCTCATATGAATAGGCAATCGAGTTTCAAGGATTTGCACGCGTCTGCAACTATTTCTATCCCTTCTAAGGCAGATCAAAGGGCTCTTCTTGAAGAGCTAGTAGAGTTGCTACCGACACAGAGAGGAATCGTGCATACGAGGTTTCTCCTTAGGTTGCTGCGTACGGCTACAGCTTTGCAGGCCAGCGCGTCATGTAGGGAAAATTTAGAGAGAAGGGTGGGAATGCAGTTGGACCAAGCTTCACTGGAAGATGTACTGCTGCCGAATATGGGTTATCACGTGGAGACATTGTATGATATCGACTGTTTTCAGAGGATTCTGGATCATTTTATGTCGTCAGATCAAGCATCAGCGGCTGTTTCGCCCTGCATTGTTGAGGAAGGTCAGATAACAGAAGGCCCTAATTCGTTGACATCCTTAACCATGGTGGCGAATCTGGTGGATGCATATCTTGCTGATGTTGCATCAGATGTTAACTTAAAGTTCCCGAAATTCCAATCTCTTGCTGCTGCAGTTCCTGATTATGCTAGGCCACTTTTCGATGGACTTTATCGTGCAATTGATATATATTTGAAGGTGAAATTCCCATGCAAATGATATCCAATGTTTCTCTTGTTTAACTGTTTTTGCACTAATGTTGAAAGCTGATGAACAAGTTTTGCATGCAGGCACATCCTTGGCTGACAGATACAGAAAGGGAGCAAATATGCAGACTAATGAACTGCCAAAAGCTTTCATTGGAAGCTAGTACTCATGCTGCACAAAATGAGAGGCTGCCCATAAGAGTGATAGTCCAGGTCTTGTTCTTTGAACAGTTGAAGCTGCGCACGTCAATCTCAGGCTGGTTCTTTGTTTCCGACAATCTTGACAACTCTCAGAATCCTAGTTCATCAGCTCCACTATCTAAGATCGAAGGTTGCCACCGAAGGGAGGTCTCAGGAGATGGGGGATCGAACATAGATGATATGAAAGAACGCGTATCTGAGCTGGAGAAGGAGTGTGAAAGCATGAGGGAAGAGTTCAGGAAACTGATCAAGACAAAGAGGAGTTGGAACATATTCTGTAGAAAGAAATCTCATCAATGCAATTCGAAGACATCGAAAAACTGCAATGTGAAAATGCATCAGCCGCAATACGAGAATGTTCATAAGACTCATGATCAGAATGGAATCCCTGAGTTGGGATGTTGAACTAGTACGTTGTTCCTGGGTTGTACGTAGTTCTTTGGCTGACTCTTTAATGTTATTATTATTACATTTGTATTTGTCTTAATAAGGACACATTTTCTGTAATTGAGCAGATTTTATTTTCCAATTTTGACAAATATGCTTGTCACTTAAGTGTGTAGGTAAGTCATTAAGTGTATTTGTTAATGTTATGATAGTTCTTAACATGTTATGGGACATGAGTCATTGATTGGTCACTATTGTGACATTGTCTCTGACTTTTGGTATAGGTCACCTACAAAAATTGAACTGATAAGTTGAACATCCATACCGGCCGGAGTCCTGCGGAGGCCATTAGTCACAAAACTTCGTGTGAAGACTCTCGAAGAGAAGAGATTAATTTCGACCATCTGTATATTTTTTGTGCGAGATATACTATGTCCTAATTGGCTTAAGAGAGATACTGGTGTAGAAGATGACACCCGCACTTTGACAATTCAATTCTTTCGAATGTACACCCGACCCAGACAGGCACCGGGTTAAAGAATAAAGGGACATTAATTTACCAAGTATCACCATCATTTAAGTGAAGCGAAAGCATATTCCTTGGTGTAGTAGGCTCAACATTTCGTGGACATTGATAGGACTGTTGAACAACTATTAGATTGTTATTCTCCAGGCACATCACTCACATAAGTACATACCGACTGAAAATGTTGCCCTGGACCATTACAACTTACAAGAGGCCATCATTTTGCCTAAATTCGCACAAATTGCACATGCCCTTTCATTTCAATAATCCTGCTGCTGTTTTTACCCCACAATGTACCTGTCACCTTTCATCACAGATCGGAATTGTAGCTTAGCCTATCCGGCCGTGTGTTTTTACGTACTGTAATAAACTCAACTATTCACATTTCAGAACAAATGACGTCGTCGTTGAACATTATGATTTCAAAAGGTTGGCTCCTGTCATCATTTTTCTAGGATCATCCAGGGACTTACGGACTTGAATGTCATCAAAGTATAATTAGAGGGCACAATTCATTTGTCTCCCACTCAACACATAACAATTGGACTAGTCATTAAAGATTCATATCATTGTAACACGTACACTTAATTTGCACCATGTACACTATATACAACCTGGACACACCATCTTTCATGTAAACCAAATTGGACCCAATTCTTCTTTCTTGTCTGTGGTGGAGTCAATTAACTAATGTCTATCCAGTCAGTCTACTTGCGTGATTGAACCTTAACAACAGATTCTTGTGGCCTTATCTCAATATCAGTTCAGACTTCAGACATGTTTGGACTTTGGAGCAAACATATGGCCCCCTGATACTTAGTTTCTGTTCATGATATGCCTGTTGTACAGTACTTGGCAATGGCATATATATTAATACTTCTTGTTAAGGTGTTTGGTACAGTACTCTCAATGAAAGGGCTTTTTTATTGCAAATATTTACCGGAATGGTTCTGGGTTGAGCTGGTTTTGGACCATGTAAAAATGATAGGAATAGATCATTATTATGCTCGTTTTGTACATGTTATCACGCATTATATATACAGATTTAAGATGTTTTTGGATCTTGTAATCATATCTTGAACCCTGATCCTAGTACGTCTCTCTATGTACTATTTTTCTTATTAATACCTCCTGTTTCTGCGGTTCCAGGAAGCCATGGACCACAACCCTTAAGAAAGTTTCTTGAGAAAAATCTCCAAACATTTTAGTATTATCCTTTTTTGTATTGTTTCCTGGAACAGTCTAGTTAAGAGCTTGTAAAATCGACACATTAGTTACTTCTGAACAAAGGGAAAGAAGGAAAACATGAAATGGAACTGCTAAAGAATGGCTAAGGGCTAAGAAAAGCAATGCATATATGACAGATTGCAATTAGTTCAGGAAATACATAGTACTGGATTTAGACATTTAGTAGTTACTTACAACTTGCAAAAGCAACTAAATAAATATCCATGTGAAGGGAAAATGGAGTAGTTTCAAAAGTGAGATAGAGTTTCCAGATAAGATTTACAAAATATTTCCCCCCACGACAAAAATCTAAAGTTCCATGTTAGCTTTCTTTCAGCGACTACCAGTAATTTCAGGTCCTTCTAGTTCTGCTTCTGTCGCTACCATACTCAATCTTTCATCGGGAAATATCACACTCCTGGGAGTATCCGAGCTGTTCTGTCTCCCAGTTCAACTTTGAAGCAACTCGATCATGTTGAGGCACGTACTCCTGCATATCACAGAAGAAGGTAAAGAATCAGATATCTTGATATGACAATCAGATGAGGCTACTAATGTTGATACTAAGCACTAGCGATATAAAAGCAAATTCCATGTTACGTTTTGTGAACTTTTCCCTGGTAGAGAAATTACCTCCAGTTTATTGACCAGCTCTTTTGGTGTAGGTGCAGATACGATGATATGGCGAGCATCTGGGCTAATGAAGCCTTCCTCCACAGCTTTGTCAATGAATGATAGTAGGGAGTTGTAGTATCCATCCACATTTAGCAAACCAACCTGTAAAATTTTGAAATTTTACCATTAAGATCGATTGACAAACTTATCATCCTGCTATTAGAGAATTTAAGTTTGTTAATTATGAAAGTTACCGGCTTGTCATGGATGCCAAGTTGAGCCCAGGTTATGACCTCAAGTAGTTCCTCCAAAGTTCCATAACCACCTGTATGAATAGCAAGTTGTCAAATACTAGGACATGACTATTTGACTAACATGTAAAGTCAAATGATATAATCAGCGGTCACATGTGTCTAAAGATAAAGAAACAAGTTACAAATAATAATAGAGCAGCTAAGCTTTTAACATTTGACTGCATAATATAATAACATGGCCTGCTTTTGTCTAGACTCAATCAAGTTACAAGTAGCAAAAGTAAATTTATCCAGTCAAAAAATATGAATGCTAGTGGAAGAATAATTATCAGTATTGACCCCATCTGACCTCAGGTAAACAAACATGTCTTGTTTCAATTGCAGATAACCAAGTG
Source organism: Plantago ovata (assembly GCA_028274465.1). Taxonomy (NCBI): domain Eukaryota; kingdom Viridiplantae; phylum Streptophyta; class Magnoliopsida; order Lamiales; family Plantaginaceae; genus Plantago; species Plantago ovata. The sequence goes on along the minus strand of CM051455.1, from coordinate 29,757,125 downwards.
GGCCCTATACTTTTTACTACATTACATTACTAAGGAAAAAGAAGGAAGCTTAAGATATTTCTATCCTCTTAGTATATCATGTTACAAAAACAAGGTAGCATGAAAATTGAACTAGTTAAAATTGTTAAAATTGGGTGCATTATGTGAAAGGAAGAAAATTTTGTCATGGAACTGGTATGAGCATGGTTTTAGGTAGGTTCAGTAATCACAGCATTATAGTGCAAGCACAATTTGGTGAAAGTGTGACTGTTGTTGTCTCTTGTTCCTCTTTAGGGTATGTGAGTTTTGTTCAGAATATGATCAGAGGTAACTCATCTTAAACTTTCTTGAAGAAATGAACAAAAACCACAGAGCCCCTCTTCAAGAAACAAAATTGGTCCTTATTTTCTGTGCAGGGATGTTGATGGGTCAACAACAACTTGTGGATCAAGGGTTGTTTGTGATCATGGTTCTTGAAGTTTGTGTGATAATTAAATTTGAAAAAAAAAAAAAAAAAACTTGACCTTTGTAAATCTCATTTGGCCGCTTTGTAACAGTGCATAGTCACTAATGAGTATAGTACTACTAATAACCTAAACAATGCTTTACTGCCTTACAGTTATAACCAAGAGGAAGGCCTATGCATTTACTGCAAGTAGTATATTTATTTACAAAGAAGCAAGAGTCAAATCAGGAAAGAAATGATGCGTACTGAATGTGCTTAATAAATGAAAAGTGTTCTTGAGTAGAAATACAACTTGAACCTACTGCCTTTAATGGTGAAATGTAAACATCAAGCTTCAGTTTTTGGTGATTTAAATTAGACTAGTATCACACCAACCTGGCAAGGCAATAAAAGCATCAGAGTGCCTAGCCATCTCAGCTTTCCTTTGGTGCATATCTGCCACTGCCTTCACTTCTCCTACTGTTTCACCAGTTAACTGCAAAAGGATTACAAATTTTTTTACCACAAAGCAAACAAACAAAAGAAACAAAAATGGTATAATAAAGTTGTTCTTTCTGCTGCAATGGGTATGGTCTTTGCAGTGAAGTAATGATGCTATTATTATGTACTTCATATTTTTGACATGGACTTCATATTTTTGACATCCAGTATTAGTGGTGGATAACTACCAGATTTGAACGCATGCATTAAAAACAGAATTTTCATATCAAAGATAAGGCCAAGAGAGAAAAATACAAGATATATTATATATATAACCACAACAAAACAGAAAAGGAAAAATTATAAGGTCCATGAGTATATACCACCTATGTATTGAAACAACCACCACTAATAAGTATTCTACCCCTGGATAAGGTTTGCAGGGACCAACAAGAACTTTCATCTTTTGTCAGGTAGAAGCATAATATCATAAGTTAAGAACAGGAAAGAAAAAAAAATGCAGTCACTTAAGAAAATAAAGAAATCTTTCAAAACCAAAGCTAATTTTGAAAAAGCAATCAGGAAAAGAAACAAGTAGCATGAGGAAGACAAGATATTAAGGATTGATGAAAAGAAAGCAAAGCAAGTTAACTACCTAAAATATAAACATGAGTTGATGGGGAGAAAAAAGATCATTAAAGACAAAAAGGAAAATAAATACTTATTGGTGAGATTTTGAGATTAATTAATTATGGAGAAAAGGCAAAAGACTTTTTTAAACATATACTACTAGCAGACAATAATACCTCTCTAGGCATGAGCGTCTTGGGAATCACCCTGTACAGGAAGACAGTAACATGACAAAATCAGTTTTAGTGAAGAATTAGTGTCAACTAAACTACTTACTTCATCAAAGCAAACTAAACTAAGCACATCTAATCATTGAAGATCACATCTTTTGATATAGTACTACTTTGTAGTTGCAATTCTTTAAGCCCATGACACAAGAATTGGGCCTTTCTTTTTGGTTGGAAAAATATTTGGGCTAACTTGGACGTTGTAGTAGTATTATGCATTAAAGCACTGTACACACTGTGTGGCATAGAGTTGGCTAGATGAAAGAAAGAAACAACCAGCCATTGATTGAAGAGTAAAACACAAGGCATATGAATAAATAAGGTTTACTTACCCAATGACATGCCTACCGCCATCATGAACAGCCTGAGAAACCAAACCCATGAGGCCTATGCTACCTCCTCCATAGACCAAATCAATGTTCCTAGAAACCTTCATCATCATCATCATTATAAGTTAAAACCACAAACTAATTAGATTAGACCAGAGTTCCAAGACCACTCAACTACACTAAATACTGACACTTAACCAAGTGGGGCTCACATCATTACATATTAAGTACTTTTGCATTCCCTTTGGGAAAGGTGATTAAGTGTAGTAGCATTATTAATTCTTTAATAAAGAAGCAAATGAAGGTAACATAACATAACACAGTGAAGAGTTGTAGTAGTAGTACTTGTTATAGTAGAATTCTGATACTATTGTTCTTATCTATTTATGGAAGATAAAGATAATTGGTACTCAATGCAAAATCTCAGACAGGCCTGTAGATGAAAGTTACAGGACATATATATACAAACCAGCAACATTCAACAAAAACAAGAAACACAAGACAAAGATAATGTAAATTATATATACTTCTTCTTTTTTTTTTCTCTTTCTTATTATGGTTTTGACAAATCAAACACATAACCTAACTATCCTTCACCCATTGATGATTTAAAAAAAAAAAAAAAACAGGGGAAGCAAGCCTCTCCAAGTTCTAAAAACAAAAAAATAAAAATAAAAATGCGAACAAAGTAAAAAGATGCAAAAATTAGATTTTGACGACATAATCCAAGTAAGCATAACATTAAGATAAAAACCCAGTAACAGAAGAAATAGCATAAAGAAAGGGCAAAAAAAAGAAGAAGAAAAAATGAATGGCTAACCAAAACATTGCCAAGTTCAATAGCAGCTTCTTGATAGCTAGGCTTCTTGCCAGGGCTACTGCCACAGAAGACACATATCCTCTTGAAGATGGATGTTGCTGCTTTTACATCACCACCTACAATCTCCATTATCTTTGGTTTTCTAAAATTCACTCTGTTTCTTTCTTCTTGTTTTGTTTTTTTTGTTTTTTTAAATGAAAGATTGGATGTTGGTTTAAATAGGATGTGGCAGTAGCAGCAGGCAGGGCAGGGAAATAGTAGAAGTAGTAGTATTATGTATGTTAGCAAGTTATGAGGAGAGAAATTGATTTTTTGTGTGGAGTGGAGAGAGTATTACTGCAGGAAGCATCAACTAGAGACAGACCCTTGTTTAATTTGGGTTTGGCTTTGCTTGACCGCTCTGCTGGGTTTGGCTCATGTACATACACAATAAATAGAATAGCACTTGTTGGGATTGGCCTCTGCCTCTGCCTCTTTTATAATAAGGGTTTTCCTTTTCTCACGTGCCAAATCAATACAAACACTCTCCTCCCTCCCTGGACCGTGTGGGACATTCTTTTTATTTTTCATTTTATTTTATTTTACTTCTATGATGCTAGTAGATGATACCGGCTAAACATCCGCATTTACACTAAAGATGATCATAGTTATCGTAATCCTCTTTAGTTGGAACAAAAATATGAACTTTTGTTATACAAAACCATTTTAGTACGCTAGCTAACTCAAAATCCACCATTGATTTTAACGGTTTTCAACTTTCAGGGTGTGGATATATAGGAAAAATGGAAACCCCATTCTCGCACTCTTCAATGTGAATCTTATAACCTGCAGTGCAGGCAATCTTTCAAGATGAATTCATCATGTAGCTTCAGGGGCAAAACTACAGAGGCGCAAGGGGCAGCAGTTGCCGCCCCTGAATTTTTTACTTGAAATTACTACTATGCCCTTTTCAAAAATTTATCGCTGTATTTATATCATATTTAATGCGCAACAATATGTCACATATGCGTTTGTGTCTTGGTGGTAAGGAAGTAACATTTCTGTGCATGCCACACAGGTTCAAAACCCTCTTTTCTCAATACTTAAAAGACTTTTATTTTTTCTTCTTTTCTTTTTGACATTTCTGCTTTTGTTTTCTTTATTTTTTTTAAGTGAAAGTGCTTTAATATATATTAAAAACAGGATCAAGATGTTATAGGTTTTTTTTATATTAAACACTATCTTATTATTTTTTAAAATAAATTTTAACTTAGATTATTATACATAAATATCTATTTACTTAGATGTAATGCATGTTATTTTTATTTGATTAAATTTGTTGAATAATATATATATTAATTTATTTCTTCATGAAAAATACATGTATTTAATTATTCATGTGAAATTCTCGTAAAATTTAATATTTTTTTAACATGAGGAAACACAATGTCCCTCTTACCCGTGTTGAGCGTATTCGCCTAACTTATATTAATTAGGTGTAAATTTCCGTACTATTATTTAGAAATTTATGATTTTTACCAGAGTTACTCATTATTTATTTCACTACATCCATATACTCACTTCAGTTCTAAAAATACGAATTTATTATAATTACCTTGAAATTAAAAATAAATAAAATAAAGTTGTTTTTATTAGAAAAAATGATGAACTTATAGCACGTAACTTCCTTAAGTAAAAGTTGCTCCCCCTGACTGAAATTTCTGCGTTCGTCCTGTGTAGCTTAATGTAGGAATCATGCTAGGATGTTGATTAATTGTTTTGTTTCTGTTTAAGAACACTGGTTGATAAATATTCGGTGATGCTGTTCTGGATTTTGGTTAATGTTGTGTTACTACTGTTTAAGTTACTCTATAACAATTACTATGTTTTTGGTTAGTTCGTGTATCTATGCTTGTAAATGGTGATTGTATTTGTTTGTCATATTGGAGGATACTGAAATGTTTGCTGAATACTAGAAAAACGATTTCAATCAGGGGTCACTTCCAATTTGCGAGCTACTACTAATTAGATTGTGTTAAAATATGGACTCACAGGCTTCGATCGACCGAGCTTTCCAGAGAGCATACACCAATTAGGAGTTTAGCTAATCTTCCTTTTGCCTTTGTAGCATATATAGTACTAGTAACCTGCGTGTGAAGCGTAATCTTGTATAATATTATTGTTTTATTAAATAATATATTGAAATAAATGGAGTGAATATATAATCTTCACATAATGACTTCAAACATAACTAAAAAATAACTAATTGAGTAATTAAACTTAACATAAATAGTGTGCTATAAATGTATATAGTTTTTGTAGTTATGCAATTAATAGTTTTGAATTGAACTATATTAGGCATACGAAAAGTATTCTTCCGATGAGTTAAGAACCATCAGATACATCTCTAGGCTTTGAAAACATTCAACTTCAAAATCTGCAATGCATTTTTTTCGCATGCTAATTGGTGTTCTTCATCAGTTGAATATATTGTCAGGTGCGTCATATAAACATTCTAATTTCATAATATGAGGTTTTAGTTATTTTTATTATATGATTTAAGAATAATTTAAGGTCAAAATAATCATCGAAAAAGTCAACAAAATCAAGTGTTACATTTATTATTGGACGGAAGAAGTATATTTTTTTTATAAGAACATATCATGGTTATTTTTAAAATTAAGTATAGTACGTCATACAACTTTATGTTAAAAAAAAAGATTAAGAAGAGAATAAATAAAAAATTAAAAAATTACGTCAATAAGATTCGAACCCAACACGTTCAACTAATATAATGATAGAAATAATAGATAAAAATCACGCCAACAAGATTCGAACCCTACATCTTTTAATTAACTAATGACACATGTACACACCAGATTGAAATTGAATAAACAAGATCAACGGATTAAAATTGATTGGTAGGTCAATCAATTGGGTAAATCAACCGCCTTATTATATTATTACTAGGAACCTCGTCACACGCTACGCGTGTGAAGCGTAATTTTATAGAATATTATTATTTTATTAAATAATATATTGAAAAAAATTGAGTGAATATATAATCTTCACATAATGACTTCAAACGTAATAAAAAAAATAACTAATTGAGTAATTAAACTTAATATAAATGGTGTGCTATAAATGTATATAGTTTTTGTAGTTATGCAATTAATAGTTTTAAAGTGAACTATATTAGACATACGAAAAGTATCCTTCTGATGAGTTAAGAACCATCATATACATCTCTAAACTTTGGAAACATTCAACTTCAAAATCTGCAATGCATCTTTTTTCGCATGTTAATTGGTATTCTTCATCAGTTGAATATATTGTCAAGTGCTTCATATAAACATTCTAGTTTCATAATATGATGTTTTTAGTTATTTTTATCATATGATTTAAGAATAATTTAAGGTCAAAATGACCATCGAAAAAGTCAACAAAATCAAGTGCTACATTTATTATTGGACGGAGAAAGTATGTCTTTTTTTATAAGAACATATCATGATTACTTTTAAAATTAAGTATAATACGTCATACAACTTTATGTTAAACATAGACTTGCAAAGCAACTTCTGACGTTCCTAACACTCTTGACAAAATTATTATGAGCTTATGAATTTTATGGAATTTTTATGTGATTTGATTTCCCTCCTTCATTCTAGAAATGCTGTTTTTCCCGAATTGAACCATTTTGGAGTTGTAAAAACCCCCAACATCCATGGAAGGGGTCTTCTTAAGATTTTGCCAAGGAGTATAAACCACATCAATATTGTTTACTTTGTTTCCTGCCAAATCGACCAAAAGGTGATTCTTTATAAACAACGAATATTGTACCTGCATTAAGAAATTATCAAGTGTGAATGTTTTATATATACAGTAATGATAGTGTTTAAGAAAAATACTTACTTATGATAGAACCTATTTCGAAATCATCATAGTTTGAAAACAATCCTTCATAAGGATTATTAACTATGGCAGGTCGCTGAACAGAGATCACCGTACTACTGGCATTAATTATCCACTTATACTTCACATCTTTTCCAAAAGCAGACCTATATAATTTTTTGCTTCTTTGACAGCTGCATTTGATATGATAAGAGTTCTATCTTGCACAATTATGTCTCGGTACAGTTCTACATCTGAGTTAAATAGAGCTGCATCAACGTAATTCCCCTGACAAATAGAAAAAAAGATTATTGAAGTTACAATTGGCTGAAAAAAGATAAAAGTTTATATAAATATGACGCAATATTCATATTATTACCCATTCCACTTGATACTGTGCGGGCTTATTTCGTTGATTTTTTGGAATTGTTCTTCCATTTTCCTACAATAAATATGAAGTTAATATTAGAGTAAAATAGAAAATTTATTAGCTAAACATAATTAGAGCTATGCATGATTTGTATTTATTCAGCAACAAATTAATTACAACAAACATATAAAGCTGCATAAGCTTATAAACTAAAATTAAGTAAGACTAAGCTAAAAGAATCAAGCATTATTAATTCAAATACATACATACAATAGTTAGAAGCGCGCTATGGGTAATTAATAAATCAATCAATTAACTAAAGAAGCAGCTCAAATTAAGCTAAGCTGCCTAGAATAAGTGATTGACTAACATACGGTATAACTAAAATTACAAAGCTTAAGAGAAGATTTTTATAATTAGTAGTCAGCTAAAAGTCATTCATTAACAATATATCCAGAGACATCAATGCATATGAGGTTACTACAAATTACCATGAAAACCAGTAACAAAAACATGTATCACAAAGAAAAATCAAACCTTCTTGTTGCAGTGTTGATGAGTCTAGCATAAGAAAACTCTGATCAAGTAGCTTTATTTGTTAAAAAATAAATAATATCAAGTAAGACATTGTAAAGTGGCTACTTTAATCCATGATTAATCTTTAATCCATGATTAATCATTAACTCGATCACTAAAAGGTAGTATCCTTAGTTAGGTGAGATTATGTTCCTTCTTTCTAATGTAATTAAACTAATGCAGTGTCAAATTTTTGGTGTAGCAGCACATGTTCAAGCAATTAAATTATATCATGATTTATGAATATGTTTGTTAGCTAGCTATGAGTGATTGAAGAATTACTAATGCATATGCAAGCTGCTTATAATTATACAGAAAGAGAAGTCTCGTTTAAAACAGGGTTTGAAGTAATTAATTTCATGCAAAAGTATGTATAGTACTTGATTGACTGCTTCTCTCATGTACTTGAACGCGGGTTCTTTATATCAAGACGAGATGATGGTGGCCGGTGGACTACATTCACATGTATTGATACTGATTAAATTAAGAATAGATCCAAATTGAAAAATTGAAGCTGATTTTTTGGAATAAGTGATTAGCATATTACAGTACAAGTGAAATTAATGTACAACAAAACATTAAGAAACGTACAAATCCATGGGTACATACAACATGACTAAGATTGATCAAATTATATGATTAAGATGGGTGCATACAGAACATGGGTACAAATCAATGGGTACAACAGAACAAAAGCTGGTCAAATTATATGATTTTACTAATCGTATCTGGGGACATCAATATTACATGGTGCCTAAAGTTCGTCAACAAAACACATTATATTAATTCTGAAAAATCGAGATAGAGGGAAAAATAATACCTGGAATTGGCAAGAGCCGTTCTTCAAATTGCTGAGAATATCGTAAGAAAATATATTACGGTGGTGTGAGAATATATATAGTAGTAATTTATTTGGAATTATATATTATGTAGCTCTCTATTGTACACTTGTGAGAAAATATCTCCTTTTTATTCATTACATAAGAGTTGGAATAAAACTAAATATCTCAATAATTTTTTTTATATCAAATATCAAAATAAGAATTTCAAAAGTAAAAAATACTTAATGACACATGTACGCACCAGATTGAAACTGAATAAGTAAGATCAACGGTTTAAAATTGATTGGTAGGTCAATCAATTGATTGAATCAACATGCTTATTATATTACTTTAATTTAATAATTACTTTAATTGGTAGGTCAATCAATTGGGTAAATCAACCGACTTATTATATTACTTTAATTATTATTACTTTAATACGCCAATCGTGCGGCTTCCGCTTCCCATATTTGTATTCCCATTCATCAAGATCGTGGTTAATGTAATGTAATTTTCTTTTTGCTCCAAAACATATTGACAATGGTCTGTAGTACTATAAAATAAGGACCCAAATATATTTAAAGAATAATTTAAGAGTAGCTAGATATGAGGGGAAAATTACAAATATTATATACTACTATAATGTTTTGGCCTAGGTTCATATATATATGGTTTGTTTTAATGTGGTTGTTATTGGATATATAAAATCCTTTATGTGGTTAATATCTCTTTTTTGTTAGTCCTCCGATATATGATTCACCACTATTACGTTGCATGTTTTATAACACTTCTTTTTTAAAAAGGAAAGAAAACAATAAAACTTTCATTCTCATGCTTTTTTTTTCAGTAATTATTGGAACCAATTTGGATTTGTATCAACATAAACCAAGCTATTCATTTTTTTTAAATTTATTTTTAGAAGAAGAAGAAGCTGAAATCATAACATTCAGTTTTAGAACGGGCTCCATATATTGTGAATATATTATATGTCCATGGGGAGCAATATGAAATACCGATCGATCGAGCAGAAAAACCAGAGCTATACTATATGAACACAAAGTTTAATTCGATCGGACAGAAAGGGAAAAACTGTGTGTTGTTTTCAGTCTGATTGGTTATCCGGTTTGGTAATTCTGATTATATACTAGCATCGGGATCACCCCAAAAACTCAGTTCACAATTGAACTTTACGATCGATCGATCGGACCTGCAAGCTCCTAAAAGATTTATGCCTTTTCAACATATATACATACATTTCCAGTAAAAGTGTAGAAAGCTTAAAAATGGACAGTGTGACATGGGCTTCATTTTAATATTGTGCATGCGTGGTAAAATCAAGAAACAAAATTGAAGACAATAATGGAGTACATGAAAGACGCACAATGTATGGGCATGCATATGGGGTAAAAAATTCAATACCAATACTAAAATTTATGAGTAGAATGCTTCTATTACTACATTGTTAATTTACCATGGAGCAGTGTGCCAGACAAAACAAGTGTTATGTTATATACTTGGTCATATTTATGATTGTAAAACATGTGGGTAATGGCTTTGATATTACAGTGTTTCCCCAGAACCGTGAATCTACAGACAAGATTGTTCTTTTGTTAGGAAACATTTAATTTTAATTTCACGCCGCCCATTCCCCTTCCCATAAGCATGCTGTCCACTCTTTGGTCCCGTGACTCCCAGAATGTCCAGTTCAACTTCTTAACTTTCTTACCTAATTAAGACTTGAGGCCAGAAATACTAGTGCTCCTGTAAAATTTAAGTTTGATTAAATAATGTCTTGATGGAAAACTAAAGGATTTTAGTTTTGGCTAGTGCTTTTTTGTTGGTCCTCCGATATATGATTCACTACAGTACTATATATGTTTATATCATGACTATGTTGGTGCTTGTTATGTGTAAAATTAACTAGACTACATTTAGGAATGAAGCTGGAGAGGAGAAGAAGATGGTGCAAGGATGGATCTATAGCAGAATTGAAAGGTGATTTAGTAGTAAAGTAGTATTGGTTCCCAATCCCATATATGTATGTACGAGTAGTTGGTACGGTATAGAGTCGGAGTGGTAGACAGTTGTTACTTTTTTATTTGGGCTGTGTGAGATGCTTGCTTTATTTTTTTCTCTTTTTATTTTCGTTGTATTTGTTTCCGATCATTATTTATACTTTTTTAACTTAATAAAATTTAAAAAAAAATTGCTTAAGAAAAAAAGTAAAATAGTACAGTAGTTCGTTAGTATAGGGGTAGAGGGTAGTGTAATTGTTTATGTTTAGTAATTAAAAAAAAAAAAAAAAAACACTAGCCTACATTTAGGGGCCGGTATCTTAAGGGTAATTACATGGTGCCATTTGATACAATGTTTATGTTCATTTTGGGCGAAGATTTTTTTAGGAATTTTAAAAATTTCAAGAAGTCTGGCCATGACTATTTCGTGGGCCATGAGAAATTCAATAATGGAAATATTTAGATATCGGGGAGTATTTAGATACCACCTTAGTTATTAGGTTATTCAGTTATTTTGTTGGTTTAAAAGTATGCATGGATAAGGTTGAAGTTGGATGAAATTTCTAAAATCCATTTATTTTAGACACGGCATGTCATCAGGTTTGTTTCTCATTGGTTAATTATGTTTGTAGAGTTCTAGTTGTATCAGGTCTGAACTACTATATAAGCTACACCAAAGTCATCAGATTGATTGATGAATAAAGAATATTCCCTGAAGTGTCCCTTCCGTCTCTGATTCTCTTTTTATCTTGTTTAACCATGATCGTTCTTTCGAAGCCGACAATCGTTGGATGAAGCCTAGCATATACTAAACAATTCTAGCTTAGTTTAGTCACCTAGTAAGTAATTGACCATTTAGTAACTACGAGTATATAACAAAATGGAGTAAGTATTGTTCTACTATTGGTAATGGTATATTCTCAAGTGTAGGGTTTGGGACCTAGGTCCCAATGAGTAGTTACTAGCAGGCCAATTCAGATAAAGAATTGCTAAGTAAGATATTTATAATGAACAACTTCATATCCATCATCTCTGGCCACAACATTAAACTTTAAACTTAACCATGTACTTTTCCGTCTATTAATAATCTTATTATTTTTTAATTTTTTTTTAATTTTGACCTTTTCGAGATCCATTTTAACCTATATATGTATTACTAAGTATTATGAAAGTTATAAATGTATAATAATTATATGAGAGAATACTTTCCTAGTTATTTATTTTTTTAGGTATGATTTAAAAATTTCTATCAGATCAAATCGAAACTTAAGAAAATTAAAATTAAAAAATAATTAAAAGATGCTCACATTTTTTTTTTTATTCCAAACGCAAGCACTTATTGGGAGAGATCTATTTTGTGCTCACTAATCTTTCATCTTCTGGTCTTTGTAATGTAAAATAAGTTAAATATTTATCTTTTTATCTGGTGTATATATTTGAATGATGATGAAGATATCTTTGACGATATGAGAACTATTAGTCCGTTTGACAAATTATGTGATTCGGTAAAGAGAGAAAGAGGTAAAAATTAGAATTTTTGCAAGAGATATAGAGAGTTCTTAAGATAAGATTGACGGCTAGAGTTGGTAGTTCTAAGTAAATTTCGATAACCGCTAGGGTTTCACGACCCATAATAATGGATAAAGATAAATATAAATGGATATGAGCAAATAATCAAAGATAATGCGGGTTGGGTTTCTAAGCATATTTCCGAACTATGTGGCTATCTTCTTCTGAATTGGGAGTGTCACTTGGGCCAGGTGCACTGCACGGAGAGGCTAAGTTCCCGTCAGATGAACAAAGCAATAATAGCTTACACATATGAATATCAATTTCACTTTTAAAAGAAAAAAATATATATATGATTTTTCAGGAATTATCCATCGATCCTATTAATATTTTTTAATATCAAACCGCCAATATAGTTAACTAAATTATTTTTATTTTGATAAAATGAAAGTTGAATCAATTAGATCGGAGCAAAGACACACATTTTATATATGTGATATGGATTTAACTTTCATTTACGTATAAATATTCCTTAGTTCGTCGAAATAATAAAAGACTCTCCAAACTTAATATTGAGATAAATGTAAATTCCAAAAAATACCACAATTCAGTCTTTTGATGGTAAATTTATTTCCAAAGCTGGTAAGGAGGTTATGATTAAATCTGTTTTACAAGCTATTCCCATCTATGTTATGAGTTGATTCAAGTTTCCTAATAGTCTTCTCCATGAAATTGAGTCTATGATTGCTAATTATTGGTGGAATAATGAAGATCAAAATAGTCTTCACCGGGAAAAGTGGGATATGTTGTGTCAAAGTAAGAGAGATGGGGGTTTAGTCTTCAGAGATCTTCGTGCCTTTAACTTGGCCTTACTTGGAAAACAAATTTGGAGGATTCACTCTAATCTTGATTCCCTCTTGAGTCTTGTTTATAAAGATAAATACTTCCCTCACTCTGATGTTTTCAACGCTACTTTTAAAACCAATGCTTCCTTTACTTGGAAGAGTGTTTTTGCTTCAAAAGACCTTGTTTCTACTGGTATGCGTTGGAGGGTAGGTAATGGGGATCAAATTGATGTTTGACATGATAAATGGATTCCGGTTCACTTTTCTTTTAAACAAAAACCCTGGATTTACATGATGAAGGACCCCTTCAAGTCTCTTTTTTTATTCATCCAGATTCTCATGTGCGATTTATCTATACTTACCCATCTTTTTTTTCAGGATGACATTGAGGAGATTCTCAAGGTCCCTCTAGCTCATAGTACGGATGAGGATGTCATGGTATGGCATCACACAAAGTTTGGAATCTACTCAGTCAAATCTTCATATAGGTTGGCATTGATCATCAAAACTATGTAAGTAGAATCTCGTTTTGGTTCCTCTTCTTCGGCTATGTCTCTAGAAACTGGAACTTTGTGTGGTCCTTACGCATCCCTCCTAAAGTGAGACTCTTTCTTTGGTGCACCTTACATGGTTTCCTTCTTATTTCTACTGAATTGGTACTTAGACATCTAACTTCTGACTCCCAATGCTCTATCTGTGGTTATGATTCTGAAAATATTCTCCATGTCCAACGTGATTGTCATTTTGCACGATAATTTTGGGCTTTCGTAAATTTTCCAGTGAATGTTATTCTCCTTGATTATACTGATATTTGGGATTGGGTTTTGGGAGTCAGAATTCGACTAGATGGTCTTGATTTTGAGAAATTTGTTGTGGCTTGTTGGATCTTATGGCGTTTTTGGCCTGTATCAGACTTAGTTGCTAGCTGCTGGTTCCTTTTGCTTTTTCATTGTAAACATATCTGAGTTGTGGCTCCTTAATATTTGGTGATGGTTATATATAAACCATTTTCTTCTCATAAAGAAAAGCAACAGTTTCAAGCTTTTTTTTTTTTTTATTTATTTATTATTATTATTATTATTTATTTTGGCTTAACTAACCTAACCAATAAAGCAATAACACATAGTTTGAAGTGATAGGCGATAGCCGATAGGGAATTCTATAGTAATGTAACGCCCAAAATCATAAATTGGTACTTTCGGCCGTGTATTGTGAGATAGATGACTTTGTATCGAGGAACTTGTAGTAATTTGTAATTTTGTATGGGAATATTAGACGATCTGTATTGCCATCCGAGTTAATATTTGTATTATTGAGATTAAAAGGATATATTTCGTGTTGACGTGAGCTCATCTTAGGATACACGGCCGAGCGTTCCATTTTTTAGGTTTTGGGCGTTACAAATAAAACACCAACTTTGTAGGGTCAAGAAATTTACACAATTAATTACACATATAACTATTCCGAATTTAGTAAAATTATTCAAATTTAACCCTTGACCTTAATTTTAACTTGCTACTAGTAAACATACTATTAAGAATGTGTTGGATTAGAGACATACTCCGTATATATCATAAGAATTCCAATGGAAATGGAGTATTCTAGGAGTTAATTTATACTACTAGTATAAAATGGTGAGTGGGGGAGCAAGTGTAAAATATACGTGCTTCATCTATTCATGCTTGCACGCCTTAAGCGCATGTTTTTCGTATTGTACTCTTCGAGAGTATGATCATTGTCATTTTGTGTGTTATTGTAATTGTCTTATGTAATCTTAATTTATTTTATGACTATTTATTTATTTATTTTGCGGTTACAAATTGTCTTCTCCGGTCTTTTTTTAAATAATGGTTGTGAGTTGAATACACTACTCAGAATCACATGATTTGAGTTTTCCTAGTAAGTTAGTAGAGCCACTTAAAATCGAATGTTTGTTGGAATATTATTTTTTATTATTATCTGAATTTGTGAAGTGATGGGAGACAACTTACATGATGGAAGACAAAGAGTTGGTTGTCATTTTTCGTTCTTCGGATAAACATAATCAGATGTTTGGTATAATTCTCTTTTCTCCTTGAGGAAATCCAATTTGCGGCTGGAGTAGTACATAATTCATGTTTAGTGGTACTAGTAGTCATCATTAATATATCTATACTCCACTCCGTCCCAACAAAATTACTCATTAGACCATCTTCAGCTTCAGAGGAGCTGAAAATGGGATTGAAATTTCAGTCTTCATTTTCATATATTATTTGTAAATGATTATGACGGGATCTTGTGGCAGACACAAGATTATTCTGCAGTAGTTCGCTTTAAAATGTGCGAAACTAGATGTCTTCTAATAAAATTTGGTGTGGAAAGGAAACCGGTCGCGTTCTTGAATGAACGTGCAATGACAGATGAATACGAAACACCATAACAAGAGTTGGGAAACTGGGAAAGACATGATTTCGAAAAGTAGTTTTATTTATCAAAGCATAATGTTAAGAAAAAGATATAACATGTTCATCATATATATATTTGGGACGGAGAGAGTACCAAACACTCCACATTTTTAATTAAAATCAGTGTTGTAAAAGTTTAAACGAAAGAAATCCATAATTGATTTTGATATTTCAATTTTCTTTACATCCTGGCTATCTCTGAGTTTTAACTTAGGCTCTGTTCTCTTCGTCTGAAAATTAATTATTTTAAGTTCAGATAAGTTCATATGCATTATGTTCAGTTTAGATGCACTAAGTTCACTTCAGATTCGCTTAATAGTATTTTATACTACAAATAAATACAGTTCAGTTCAATTCAGCTTCGTTAAGTTCAGTTTAGATCAGTTCAGATCCGTTAAGTTCAATTCAGTTTAGCTCAACTTCATTAAGTTCATTTTAGTTCAAATCAAATTAGTTCACTTCTGTTCATACGAAGATAACAAAACCTTTGTATTGCACATTTGCACTCTCTTACCACTGTGTGCTCTTTAGACCATCTGCATCCACCACTTGGTGGAATATATATGGACAGACATGAAACGATGTTTCACAATGGCATTTTATGCCATTTGATAGTCATACCGGGTAAGATGGTTTATTTAATAATTTCATTTTTTTTTTGTTTTATTCTTAATTCATTTGTCTCTTTTGAACCAGTTCAGTTCTTTTGTTAGCAACGGAGTAGGTACGATTTGTGTTACGTACTCGGCTACTTATTGAGCTTGTTGCTCTTTTTGATTGATTAATACAATCAATATTTATTCTATAAAAAAAAATTGATGTAATAAGTATTGTAATTTTTTATAAAGTAACGAAATTTAGATTTTGAAGTATTGCATTTTTATAATACTGAGTATAGTATTATTTTTATTTTTTGAAACAACAAATTTTTTTCTTCATTAAACCCAAAGTAATGTACAAGAGTAAGAGTACATACCCCAATCATGATATAAGGAGTATCACTAAAACTCGAGTACATAGAGGGTCCAAATAGCCAACACGGCTCATGGAATTATCACAACGGAACGAAACCCAACAGACTCTAGCAAAGCTATGATCCCCGAGAATCTCGAACTTATTTTGAATTTTATGTTATTTTAATTAATTAATGACATTTAAATAATATAAAATATGAAGGTTTTGAAAGAAATGTAAAAAGAATAAAGTAATTTACAAAGAAATGAAAAACAAAAGAAACTTTTGAGTAAGATAGAGTATGAGGGTTGGAGATGAAGAGTATGATCGAGTTTGATGTGAGTGGAATGCTAGATGACGTGGTATAAAATAGAGTTTGAGAAATGAATTATATTAGATATTGTTTTGTTTGTTTTTTTAGATAATCTGTAATTTGATCCACTGAAATTAAGAGATGATGATTTGACATTGCCCGTTTTATTTACAAACATTATCTTGTCATCTCAAGTATAATTGGGCGCTTCACATACTATTTGCAGTGATTAGTAGTGGGAAAATTTCAAAAAATATACTCCAGTGTGTATCATGTAAGAAAAAGTATTTAAGATTGTCACTGTCCAAATAGTATATTACACCCCTCTACATTAACCTATTGTCCAAAAAAGGTAACCCGATCCGTTTCGACACCGGAATTTAGCGCGTGCCTTACAAACTCGTGAACAGTAGACGCGCGTGCCACGTGTCGCTCTCTTGTTCAACCTGGCAATTTATTTTTCAAAAAAGTGAGAAACGGTATAAAAAAAACATCCCCACAACATACGAAACCCATAAAAAACTCAATTAAACAAAGAATTCAAAGTAATCACAATTAATTAACGGATCAAAGGGCTATAATGAAACTAATACTCCATTGAATTGAAGTAATAATTTACTTGCATGGTAGTACGCGCAGGCAGGCAGCTTCACTTTCTTTGTTGGAATGCCCATTCCTACGCAGCTGAAGGAATTAGAGGGGTTGAACAAGTAATTTGAGATGCCGATGAATTGGCCGGGACTGTGAGCATATCGGTCGACGGAACCGGTTTGTTTGTTGTACCAAAGTATTTTGGAATTTTTAGGGAGCTTCTCGATCTGTTCGTGTTGATAGTGATACAAGTATTGATTTTCTATTTTTTATTATCTTTTAAACTGATTTTTTTTTATAATTTTTTAATTTTTTAAAAATAAATTGCCAGATTAAAGGAGAGAGAGACAAGTGGCATGTGTGTCTACTGTTCATGCGTTTGTAATGCACGCGCTAAATTCCGGTGTCGAAATCGATCGGAGTACCTTTCTTGGACAATACGTTAATGTAGATTGTAGATTATACTTTTTTAACACTGACAACTTTAAGTATCTTTTATATACAAAGTACAACATGGAGTATATTTATAAAAATATTCCCTAGTAGATTAGTAGTAGTATACTAGTACTCTAGTAGTATTATTATTGAAATGTTTTGGCGTCCAACCAAAGTGAAATTAAGAAGAATCTAAAGTGGAGGTCCATTGAATGTGCACATTACCATAGGTACAAGTAGGTGGTCAAAAATTCTATGCGACCAAGTGGAAGATGACTCATTGACTTAATAGTTAGAATGTTTGCAGAATGTCCCTATTTTATCGGAATGACTAAACCAGCCGCAACTACTTATTACACTATATAGTAGGTTATTACACTATATAGTAGGAAAAACTGGGTTTTTTACCTAAAAAACTAAAATTCGCGGTCATCCTAACAAATAACCGATCAGCTGATTTTAGTATAAATATACAAAATTCTAAATCTAATTCATTCCACCATAATCTTTCTCTCCCTAAAATATCTTCTCCTCCATTCCCCTTCTTCTTCCACCACCGCCACGCCGCTACCACCACCACCTCCACCACCACGCCGCCACCACTATGCCACCACCACCACCACTACGTCGCCGCCACCACCACCATCTATGATTCTCCATGCCACCACAACCACTGCCTCAATTAGATCTACATTCTCTATTTTCAGATCTAATTTCTCTCTCATCTGACTTCTCTCATTTTTCAGTGTAGTTTTAAGACTGTGTGGTGTGGTTTTAATATTGGATGGTATTGTTTTAAGACTCTCTCATCTGAATATTAATATTTTAGAGCAATTCAACTCATAGTGCGTGGATTCGAGTTTTCAACTATTTGTTTACTTGTAATTGTAAACGAAATAGTTTTGAATATCAACATTTTAGGGGGTTACTAAACGTAGTAGCAATTTTACTAAACGTCGGAACATAAATTTACTAAATGTTGTGGATTCGATAATGTGTTTTATCATGGATCCACCGTTGTGGTTTTAATTAATAGATTTTTGTTTGGTTTTTTATTTCATGTTATTGTGGTTTTAATGAATATATAATACTATTGTGTTAGATTGTCGAATGTATGGCTTTACAGCTACGTGGTGTGGTTATAAGTATCTTTGTTTTTGTTTTAAGAACTCGTGTTAAGTCTCTAAATATATTTGATATGATTTTTAGATTCGATTGCATGTTACTGCTCGTTTATAGTTTTAAGGGAGTTCGGTGTGGTTTTAATTCACGTTGTTGTGGTTTTAAGAAATATATAATGCTACTGTGTTGGATTTGTTGTATGACTTTAATGGGACATGGTGTTGTTATAAGTATTATTGTTGTGGTTTTAAGAACTCGTGTTAATGTTCCAATCATAACTTCTAAATTAAACCGTATCAATATAAATTAAAATTTGATTATGAAAATATACTCCGTTTAATTTCATAATATAATTTTATTATATTTTTCTCTAATGTAATTTAGGAGTTATACGTGGTCAAAGGTCGCGATGAATAGTCCCCTTAGGAAGTTATTAATGAAATGGAGGTAGTATGTTTTTTAGCTTCAATTGCATGTTACTGTTGTACTATAGTTTTAAGATATTTTGGTGTGGTTTTAATTTATGTTGTTGTAGTTTTAAGAAATATATAATTTTGATGTGTTGGATTTGTCCATTGTATGACTTTAAGGGGACGTGGTGTGGTTATAATTATCTATGTTGTGATTTTAATGAGAGTTGTTATGGATTTAAGCAGGTGACGATGATGCCAATTGAGTTTGATGAAGAAAAGGCAAGAAGAAGAGGTTCTCCAACAAGTTTATTTGAAGAATAAAAAGCACGGAATGATTCAACATTGTAATGACTAAAATGGTTTAAGTAACTTATTGTAAACTTGTTCATTGATATTTTAATGGCAATTCTCAAACTTTTAGACTTGTTTAATAGTAATTTTTTTTATTTGTGAGCAATTTTGAATTTTCGCTTATAACTATAACAAACCATCTTAAAACCACAACGTAGCTTCTTAAAATCATCACCTCATATCTTAAAATCACACCAAATGACGTAAAAAATATAACAAAAAACTTTCAATGCTAAAATTTAAAACCACACCATAGTTTTACGTCATTTGGTGATGATTTTACGATATTATTTCCCGAGACTTTAGCAAAATTAAGTTATAACATATTATTTCCACTTAAAAACTTACGAACTCCATAGGTTAGGTAAAAAAGTACTCCCTCCATTCCTTGAGAAGTGTCTCACTTCTCCTTCCGGCTCAAGTTTTAAGATCAATTATTAAAATAATGATGCAAGTGGAGTTGTGACCATTGTTGGATCAAAATAAATATGTTTGGTGGAGTAATAATGTTATTTAATGATTTGGGACCACATAGTATGTATATTTTATAATATGTGTGTGTTAGTATTATTTACAAAAAAGAAAACAGGACACTTCTAACGGAACGCCCAAAATGGAAAAACAGGACACTTCTCAGGGAACGGAGGGAGTAGTACTTATACTTCAGTTAAAAGATTAATTTGAGAAATATTATAGTGATAAATTACATGGGAGAGAACTAAAGTAGTGAGTGTTGTACTCCACAGTTAATATTGCACTTATCGAAAATGTTGCAGATCCTTCTAACCTTGACGACTTGGTCCTAGTGGATCCAAACCGGCACCATATCCTGGAAATTTAAATTTGTATGGAATACTCTATCTGTTTCACTGTAATTTATTCATTTTGATTTTTTTCGATTAACAGTTTTTAACTTTAACTTTCGATTACTTATAAACTATATTTATTACGTATTTGACGAAATCATATTATGAAAATATAAAACTTAAATTTTCATAATATAATTTTATTAAATATTTTATTATTACAGTTTAAGACTAATCGGAATTCAAAGTTGAAAGTTGTTGACCGTAAAAAGCCAAACTGAGTAATTTTTACTGGGACGGGAGTATGTATAAGTTGTAGAGAACATTTAACTTAGATTGTAGACAGTAGAACCATAAATAATGTCTTGGCAAACTGATATAAAAGTTGATTTCAAGTATGTTAGCGGTTAACTTTGTACTCATCTATTTTTTTGATTGTTTACGTATTACATTTTCATCCGTTTTTTTAGAGTGTTTACGTTTTCATTTTTGGCAATCTTTTATCTCACAACTTTACTGTGGGTCCTGCCACTAAACCAAACAACACACTCATTATACAAACCACCTAAAACTCCGTTCCAAAAGCAAACGTAAACAATCTAAAAAAACGGATGAATATATAAGTAAAATTGTAGAAAACACTTTTGTTGCCATGTCATGTCACAATTTAAATATAAACCCATAAATGATATCTATATGACTACAAATAGACAAATTGATTCTAAACGTGTTATTTGGTGAATCACTTTTTTATTTTAGGCCTATCATTTTTTGACAAATGTATCATATGTATGGTCTTACAACTCAGTCGAAAAGAATCAAGTTTGAAACCTACCACACTATATGTTTCTATAGACTAACTTAATAATAATTTTACATCACACTTTAAATTGAGTCCTGTTACATCACTTTTGACAAGTGAAATATGCATTTGCAAATTCATTATCTTGATAGGAGAAGACTCTCTTGTGGTCGATAACAATTATTAACAATAAGCATCATATGTGAAGCACCTTATCAATAAAAATGCAGATGTGTGCCCTAATTAAGTACTCCTTGATCGATTCACATATCCAAATATGGTAAGTTCTCTTATCCTTCCTACATGGCAAGCCCTGATTGGTTGAACATCAAATGATGCAAAGTGATAACATTACGAGAGGACATGACATCACTTGTTAGAGGGAAAGGCACTAGAAAAGTACCATGAACATTTGTGGCAAGATCAGATTAACTGTTAGGAAAAAATCTGTCGAGCTCTCATTGGTCGTAAAACTCACTAACCAGTAACAGATTGACACCCCATGCAGCCACGTGTGTTGTGGATGCTGACGTCTAATTTATCAATAATTTATGTTCAATTCCACCTATAAGAAGCATGTAAACTTTGGCCAATTGTTTTGAGACACCAAGGGGATGCAAGTACACGAATATGTTTGAAACTCTTTATGCTTCGATCTTTTCATCTTGTGGTTTCATAAAGTTTGAACACGAATGTGACTTCTTGCGAACGAGTTCAATAATGTGCCATAGTTGGTGAAGGGCTATCAATCAAAGGTATAATGTTTTTGATGATAGAATTTTCTAAATGTGGAGATGTTGTCGATCATAGAGTTTATTACGAGTTAAATTGTATTTTACCACATTAGTAAATTAGTTATTCAATTAGATTATTGAACGTGCTAAAATTTAAATTCAATTTGCTTTGGAGTAATGTACATTGTATGTATTTGTTGGGGTGTGACGGGTAGAAACCCACTCCCAATAATAGATAACTATGTCTTTTGCATCTTCTGTCCAACTGTGAATAGTAACAGAGTGGATGGAGATGTAATTAACCATAGAGGTATAGTATAATTCTCAATTTGGACGTATGCTTGTAAATAGATGATAAAATTCGCTAAAATTCAATCACAAAGTTTAAGTATGGGTTAGCACCCACATCCGTCCAAATTAATCCATACCCCACCCCTCCGACTTATAAAAAAAATTGGTGAGGATGTGGGTGGGTGGGGGTGAGGGGGTTGATAAAGAGGAACCTCACCCCTCGGTTGAAAAACTTTATGTCTACATAAATATGTGGAAATAATGTTATCGAGGGGCACCCCACGTCACCCCGTTGAAGAAAATTATGTCCATTGGAAAATGTAAAAATAATGTACCCCCCTCCCCGCCCGGCTAATTGGCATTGGAGAAATTTATGTCCATCCAAAAAAAAAAGTGAAAATAATGTCAGGGGTACCGCACACGCATGTTCTTAACGGGTGTCCACTCGCTGGATGCTCGATCGGGGTCGAATGTCACCTGTTTACAAGACTATGGCCGTTAGTCCAAGCCTCCAAAGAAACCCGGACTGACATTTTTAGCACCCTTGTCCTTCAAAACAAACACACACATCTAGTGACTCGGTACAAACAACTCGCCCCTATCAGTCCCCTCTTTACGTTTGGTTTTCTCTACGTCAAAAGATTATGTCACTCCTCTCTCATATTCATAGCAAATTCTAAAAAGAAATTACTTTACAAGAGAACTCAACGTTAAATCGAGTTCTCTTATTTCTGGCGTTCATTTTGAGACATATACTTAAATTTTCCATCATTTAGAATCCGACCAATCAGGTGGTAAACTATTTGTTGTTGTTGTTGTTCGAAATTACATACATATATAAATATAAATGACTAAATTACACACCTATCTATAAGTTGGACCTTTTAGTTAAGATGAAATTCTATCACGTAAACTCTATTCACACATACAACAAAACTTCATAAATTAATACTTGGTAAATTAATAACCTTAATAAAACTAATAATTTATCCGGTCTCAACTTGGGACCAGTACAAATTTGGACCCCAATCAATAAAATAATAAGATAATAATTTTGTTGAAATCATAATGTATATATATTGGTCCCAACGAAACTATAAATTAATAATTACTATAAGAATTTCATATATATGTGTGTGATCCACTCAAAATTTCAAAGATGTTTTAGTCAACATATGAATTTTTAGCTACTTGTTATTTGATCTATATTGAGGTTTTCTTTAAACCCTCCCCACTGCAATCAAAAGTTGCAACATTTTCTTCTTGTATTGCAATAAAGTGTCGTAAACAATTGTTACCGATTACAATGTTTCTTCTTGAGCAATCGGATCCAAAGCTACTAAATTATTTCCAACTTCATCACCTACCAAAATTTAAATGGTATATGCCACTAATTCTTATATACTTTCAACTTTGTAATATTCACTCTTTTCACCGGAAAAAATCTAGCAAGTGATTCATGTTCATTTATTGCCAACAGTGCATATGAGTTCTCAAATTCACAAATGTTTTTTTCATAATTTATATCATTTAAATTACTTGATTCGTTTTGATTCTCACGAAATTATTGGTAGTGTTGAAAGCAGTTTACAATTTCATCATGGTAGACACTCATTCTCCTCGCTCAAAATGCAAGATTAATAGCATCTAAAAGTGTCATTATTTCTTTTGGGTGGAGATGAAATGTCCAACTCAAAGCCTTCCAAAATCATATGATAACATGTTTTAGCCGTAAGAATCTTGTTATTATTTCGCATCACATGGTTAGATTTTGACGTCATGTTTATCGGTAGAAACAACAACTCAATGTTGTTTGAATATAATATGGAGTAACGATATATTGAACTCGAAAATTTGAAGGCCAATTGTTATGCATATACGTTAAAATATCTTTAAATTAATAAATTATTAATTTGTCGATTATATAATATCTCTTTAAATTAATATAAATCTCCGATCCCAACAATATTAATTTGTAGAGATTTTATTGTATTAATTTAATTTGCACAAGATTGCCTTGTTTGAAGAGGTTGAGAACCGTCACGAAGTTTTATTTGAACAAAAGAAATTCATTAGCAAATAGTAGGAGCATCAAGAGATGATCCTAAAATAGTGACAAGTCTGTTGGTGATATTGTTCGAATCAACATTTACATCATAAATCAACCAATCCGGGCACGAATGCCATTCATAGTAGAAAAGCTTAGGGGATACATAAGGGGGGATCATCTAAAGTAAATTTACTTTTGCTCTCTTCACTTGCAAGCTAATCGGCAATGTAGTTTTCTTCTCAATAGACAAAAGATGACTTGATCACTCCTACTATTGTATTATTGTATTAAGTTAATTTGCACAAGATTGCCTTGTTTGAAGAGGCTGAGAACCGTCACATAGTTGTTGGAGTATTGGAGTGTTATTATGTCTATAGTTGGGATTTGTGGTGGGTTGAGCAAAATTTACTCACTAACCCAGTATCATAATTTATTTATTTTTTAAACGACAAATCTAAATGCTCTACTCCCTCCTACTTCTACATTACTCATTACCACCTTATAAATCTAAATACACATATACCTGCACCCTTATGCCTCCGCCGGGGTTCGAACCACCGACCTCCACTACAAGAAAAACAGGATTTAGCGACGGATGACATCCGTCGCTATACGGAGCGATCCGTCGCTATATACCATTTAGCGACGGATGGCCCGTCGCTAAATAGGACGTCGCGAAAAGTGACGTCGGTAATCCAAAAAGCGACGGATGATCTTATCCGTCTCTAAATTTAGAGACGGATAAGTTTATCCGTCGCAAATTTAGCGTTGACCGGGTCACGGCGGCATAGTGCTTGCGATGAGGTGTTGGAGTACGACGGCTTCTCCGGTGGCGGCGGTGTGGTTTTGACGATTGTGGGGTGGGGGGAGGAGAGTAAGTGAAGAGAGAAGAAAGAAAGAAAGAAAATGGAGAAACAATCAGATCTAGATCTGATCTTATCCCTTTTTCTTTTTTAACTTTAGCGACGGATAAGCACCGATCCGTCGCTATATTTTATTTAATGATTCTTTTTCAAATTAAAAAATGGTCAACTCATATAGAGATGGATAAGCTTATCCGTCTCTAAATTTTGCGACGAATAAACCTATCCGTCGCAAATTTAGCGACGGATAAACTCATCCGTCGCTAATTACCGGTCAGATTTGTATCCGTCGTTAAAATAACCGACCCGTCCCTATTTTGTGACGGATCGAATCCGTCGCTATTAATCCATCTCTATTTGGATGTTTTCTTGTAGTGCTCTCCGTGCTACTCCACCCTAACCCAAGGAGCATATTTGTAACGCCCCAGATTTCAGAAGGTTAATAGGGTTGAGAACGCTACTCATACCAACAAGGTGCACCTTTCTTTTCGGCAATCCACCTAGAAGAATTTCAGAGTGAAGCGTGGTTGCTCTGGAGCAATTCTAGGATGGGTGACCCACTGGGAACTTCCTGGTGCGCGCACGAGTGAGGACAAAGTGTGCGGATTAGAACCCGTGTTGGTCTGTGGGGCCATCATATCACCCCGAAGAGCGCCCATGAGTAACCTCGCCAACCCGTCGGGGCGGGTCTCGGCACGTTAATGGGCCGGGTCGTTACAAGTGGTATCAGAGCGGGACTATCCGGAACTGCAGGAGCTAAGTTCCATACGGGGCAAAGTGCTACACTGTATGGGTAGTGGGAGCCACCTCTAGAATCCCGCACGGATGGTTGGTCTCGGGACAGCGCGCAACGAGGACGTTGCGTAATTTAAGAGGGGGTGATTGTAACGCCCCAGATTTCAGAAGCTTAATAGGATTGAGAACGCTACTCATACCAACAAGGTGCACCTTTCTTTTCGGGAATCAACCTAGAAGAATTTCAGAGTAACCGTGCTTGCTCTGGAACAATTATAGGATGGGTGACCCACTGGGAACTTCCTGGTGCGCGCACGAGTGAGGACAAAGTGTGTGGATTAGAACCCTTGTTGGTCTATGGGGCCAGCATATCACCCCGGAGAGCGCCCATGCGTAACCTCGTCGGCCCGTCGGGCCGAGTCGTTACAATATTGTTGCTAAGGTTCGGTCTGAAATGAAATGTCCCGATCAATTCTTTACGTATTCATTTTTTGGATGTCCCAATTAATTCTTTACGTTTCCATTTTTGACAAGTACCCCACATCTCATCTATATTATTTTAAATGTGGAGCTCACATTTACACTTCTTTATCTCCACTCATATCCCACACTCTTTTTAATCCACAACTGCACATTTACATACAACATTAATAGGCTTAATTCCACAGCCATACAAGTTGGCAGAGATTTGGAGTTTAAGATACGTTCATTTTCTCGGCTTTTAATTTTGCTACAATTGTCATGGAATGAGATACAAATATGTACTATAGAGAATAAAGTCCCAAAGAGTTATACCTTTTTTACCCCTGGACATTTTTTCTATACAAACACATGCCACTCTAGGCTAGCTGCTGCTTACTAGCTGCAAGGAAAAAAAAAAATCAGGCACATTTAATGCCTTGTGACATTCAGTTATGTAATGTAATATGATCAATAGTGACAATTTAATTAAAATGACTAAATAAACCACTAAAGTAAATGGAAAAAGAGTTAATTAATATACCATGTACAGTGATCTTATTACATGGATTTAGAAAAGGAAATAATCAATTACTTCACTAGTCAGTATTCTGTTCTCAATCTCTCCACTAGCTCATCCACCATATTGGGGTGCATACGGGTGTGCAATAGACGGATGCATACGGGGTGTGCAATGGGGTGCATATGGGTGTGCAATCACCATACGGGTATGCAATCGCCATACGGATGTGCAATGGGGGGGGGGATGCATACGGGTGTGCAATCATCTTTGGGGGTGCATACGAGAGTGCAATAGGAGAGAAAGTTATTTTTGTAAGATTGAGGGAGTTATTTGGTAAGATTGAGAGAGTTATTTGGTAAGATTGAGTATTTGGGTGAGAGAGTTATTTTGGTAAGATTGAGAGAGTTATTCTGTAAGATTGGATGAGAGTGTTATTTTGGTAAGTTTGGGTGAGAGAGTTATTTGGTAAGATTGGGTGAGATAGTTATTTTGGTAAGATTGAGAGAGTTATTTGGTAAGATTGGATGACAGAGTTATTTTGTTGGAGGCCTAGTTATACAGAAAGTGGCGGCAAGGGTATTTCGGTCATTTCACGCGGGCCTTGTATCTCGTTGCATGATCATTGTAGCAAAATTAAAAGCCGAAAAAATGATGTATCTTAAACTCCAACCCTCCGCCAACTTGTACTGTACAATTTTTGCCCCAATATTAACATAACACTACCAAATAAAACTATTCATTAAAAACAGTTATAAAAAGCAAACGTAGACATATCATTGAGACGGAAGGAATAGAAGTTTTGAATGAACGTGACATAAGAATGAATCAAGGTTTTGAGATAAAAATGATAATACATACATGAATATATTCATTAATGATGGTTATTATGGTAATTGTACATGTGGTATGGTAACCATATCGTATTTGAATGGTAAATATCAAACACTTGCAATTTATACTAATATTTTTAGTGGTTACTGATATCGATGGTAAAAATATCGATTGTTTATAGTAAATTAATAGTAATGGTAAATTTATTCTCATACGACTATCACCCAAGTCTCAAAACCAAAGTTATTTATTTCAATGACGCGGTTAATTACTTTTCCTATTTAAGCGGGGAGAGGCCGCATCAATGTATCATATGGTTCTTCTTTTTGAGTTTTGACCTTTTTGTAGTTAGAAGCTGCTCCATCTAGTAGTTTGATTTTGAAGAATGAAGTTAAACTTGTCGGCAAAAGTGAAAGAAAGTAATTCTTCCTGAGTTCAAATCTTGCATGAAATCAGTGAGAGGATCTTGTCAAACAGTGCCTCAATCTAAACTAATTGAACCAAAAATCACCATAAAAGCTGCTACGACGACCAAACAAAAAAGTCACTAATTGATCACCAAGTCCATAGACAAAAAGTGCAAGACACAATCCTATTTTGTAAATTCTTGTGTTCTAAAAGAAAACGATACTCCTACTAACGTTTTTGACTTATATTACACACACAGTACTTTTATATACTTCAAATATGCATGTTAAATAGCTTGTTTAATTTGATTAAATGTATAAGTCTTGCTTCTATCTATTCGTCTTTTTCTCCCCTTTTAAATTGAATAAAAGTTATGAAAGTACGTACACTAATAATGTGGTGACACATGCAGATATCTAACACATTTGAATGTGTAGTAGTGTCCCATAATCAGATGTAGGACTTTGGCCAAAATAAACCATCATAGTTTCCACTTTACATGATTACTTGGATATGTGGCAAAATTTAACTAAAGGTATACTCATTTGTTATATGGAAAAAGAAAGACTAGTTGGACCAACAACTAAACGAGTAAACTAACTACCAACATGATTGTGGTCTGAATTTGAAAGCCAAATCTCAAGGGAATTGTTGACAATTCCAATTTTTTCTTTTAAACGACAAAATAACTTTCTTATAAATAGAGTTCAAAAAATACAACGAGGTGCATAGCACAAAAGATCTAAAACAAAACTACGGGCAAGAAAAGAAAGAAACAAGGGTGAGACTGCTTTTTTACCTGCAGAAAAATATGGTGTTTGCATGTCGATCGAAGAAGATGGATTTATATATGTGTTTGATTTAGCATGGCGCGGTTGTTAACTTTATGACTTGTGGTCATCTATCAACTCTTTCGAATCACATCTTAGTGTTTTTAATTTCTTCACAAAGCTTTCTTAAGTACAATTAGACTTTCTATAAATTTTATGAGTCAATATTGTCTTAATGGAGGAGCTAGACTAGGACTTATGAGATAGGATATAATTTTAAAAAATTTCAAGGCTGCTGGTTTGGGACTTTTGTACTTAGGAGAACGGTTAATAGACCTTTTAAGTTGACTGCATAGTGTTTATAGCAAGGTGATGCACTGACACGAAAATGACAATAGCACATCTTCGGTGAATAAAAACACAATGAAGGCACAGTTTGTGACCGGTATTATATATTGTTTGTAAATTTACGACTTCTGTCAATGTTAAAACATAAGTTGCGAAGGGGTTTAGTTTTTGTAGGATCGACAAAGAAAAGTATTACTTCCTCCGTCTTGTATAAGTTTTCAATTTGTTTTGTTGATTATTTTTCTCCGTTTGATTCCGAATTAATCCTAATTCGCACCAAAAAATTAATATTTGAACTTATATATTGTGAAAGTGCAAATCTTATATTTTCATAATATAATTTTCAAAATTACTTTTTCGAAGTTAAATGGATGTTAAAAAAAGTCAATAAAATCAAATGATAAATTTATATAGGAACGGAGGAGGAAGTACATAAAGGGTGGGTGTCGACGGGTTTAATCGTTTAGTGCCTTTATAAGTTGGGAGAGGTAGTAGGGCGTTGGTCAATTCGTGCTAAACATCTATTGTGCTTGCATTTCATAAGTGAATTTGAAAATTCTCATGGACCATTTTTCACGGTTTGTAAGATTACTAGAAACTGCGTCACATGCTAGTAGCGTGTTAAGCGTAATCTTGTAAAACATTGTTGTCTTATTAAATAATGTATTGAAATGAATGGAGTAAATATATAATTTTCACATAAGGACTTCAAATGTAACTAAAAAATAATAGTTGAGTAATTGAACTTAACATAAATGGTGTTCTATAAATGTATATAGTTTTTATAGTTATGCAATGAATAGTTTTGATTCGAAAGATATTAGATGTACAAAAAGTATTCTTCCGATGAGTTAAAAACCATACGATACATTTGCAGGCTTTGGAACATTTAATTTCGAAATCTGCAATGCAGCTTTCACATGTTAATTAATTATTGTTCTTCATCAGTTGAATATATTGTCATGTGCGTCATTATCTCCTACCATTTGGAAATAATTTAAGGTCAAAATGACCCTCGAAAAAGTCAACAAAATCAAGTGTTCCATTTATTATCGGACGGAGGATCGAAGTATATCATTTTTCATAAGACATATCATGATTATTTTAAATTAAGTATAGTACGACCATAAAACTTTGTGTTAAAAAATAAAAATATAAGAAGATAATAAATAAATAAGAATAAAATTATGTCAATAAAATTCGAACCCAACACCTTCAACTAAAATAATGATACAAATAATAGAGAAAAATCACGCCAACAAGATTCGAACCAAACACCTTCAATAAAAATAATAATACAAATAATGGTGAAAAATTACGCCAACAAGATTCGAACCCTACATCTTTTAATTAATTAAACAATGACATATGTACACATCAGATTGAAATTGAATAAGTAAGATCAACAGATTAAAATTGATTGGTACGTCAATCAATGGGTAAATCAATCATGTTATTATAGTACTTTAATAAGATGCTAAATCAAATCTAATACACAACAAGATAATTTTATGCGTGGAGTGTACTGTCATGTACTTTGATACATTAAACCTAGTCTAACATGAAATAGACATTTTCTTTCTCTGCCACTAATGATCATATGTTACATGGAACTGGTTACATGTGAACTCAAATGGATGTGCTCAAAATTAATACTCAAAATGTATTGTAAGCGGACGTTGTAGCGTTTGATAATACTCGGGATCAAATCTCACGTGGAAATGACTAGGCTATTCTTGTACAATCAAAATGTCTAAGTGCAACGGTTTGTAAACACACATTCTTTAGAAAAGGTTTTTGTCTTTAGAATCATCAAGCGGACACTCCTAGAAACTGATAGATAAAGTAAACGTAGATGTCAGTGGTGACACTAATCAAACATACAAAAGTAATACTAAAGACTATTAAACCGTACGCACCATTGATTAAGTGTAAATGATTATGAAGATATGTTTGTCACCCAATCTCATAAACACTTTGTAATCAAATATGTGTGAATCATATTCGTTCGTAGAGAATTTTAGACTAGCTTGGCTAATCAATCCTTACGGAGTTCAAGGCTCACTCACAATGAACATGAATGCGTTGAAACATTGGAATAGGATCAAGATTCAACCAATAAAACATTGCGTAATTGTTTAGAATATTTTGAACGAGATTACCAATCAACACAACACATAGATTCAAGTCTAAGGTTACATATCATGCTCTATAAGACTACTACCGCATCTACGATGGAATTTTAGCCACTCATCTTTGTATTGAAAGCCATTCAAAATACATAAAAGGAAGGATAAAGTACACAATTGTAAGGAAGTACTACTAGTACCTTATAAATTGCACTCCTTAGAATGACAACATTAATCCTTCACAAACGATCAATTAGACAGTTACAAGTTACAAATATGATATCCTAGTCTACAGGTGTTTTGGAGTGTCTAAGATGCTTGAAGAAGCAAAAACTAACTTCCAAATGGTTCAAATCTAGACTTTATATCCTCCAAAACCGTCAATGAATTTTAAAATCACAAGAAGAAAACTACTCCCGCTCAATCTTGCCTAGGCGACTAAGGCGAGTTCGGAGAGTCCAGAACTTGCCTAGATAAGTAGGCTTTCTTTCTGATCAGTTATTTAAATCTCGCCCAGGCGAGATTTCTAAAACTAAAATCTTGTCTAGCTGAGTCCCTTCATTCAAATTTTCTTTCTTTTCTAAAACATCAAAGTAATATTGACTCATCACAAACATCAAACTAGAAATGGAAACAAACTATTCAAGAATCAAAGAGAACAATAAAGTACGGTAATTTTTGTTGAAAATTTTATGTGGAGCATCAAGAAGATAAATTAGATTATTACCAGAGTAGCAAAAGTATTGAACTTAAGAAGTCTACAGTCAAGTAATATCGACATGGTTCAATGGACCCAGTATGTCCAATGTTTTTAAAAACTTGAAGGGCAACGAACAGAGAACTTGGTAGTTAATACCGTTACAAGACAAAGTCAATGAACCATTCTCTACATTCCACATTACAAATGCAAAATTAGCCTGTCGAAACCGAAAGTATGTATCTTTAATTCTCTACTTTTTCAAGACCAAAATTACAGACCCTTTCTTCTCTCCTCTACTAGTCGTCAATCAATACTCACTTTGTTTGTCTGCAATCTCTGCTCATATGTTTTTGTGTTCTTGCTCCTAATTAAGCGGTTGGCACCATACGTTCAATTAAATTACAACAGGGATCCATTATTTGTCCTTTCCCCAAGGGTTGATGCATTAACACTAATTGGTGTTATAACGTAACTGAGTAGATGGAGTTGGAGCTGAGAAGGAAAAGGTGCATGCAGGGGAGGAACCATCAATTTAGGGGGGCGAACTTACATATACATTATTTTTAGGGATAAAAGTTGAAAAATCATAAAAATTACCTTTAGAAATTTGAAAAATCATAAATTCTTCCTAATTTTTTTTTTTTTTTTGGGAGGCCCCGGCCGGCCCCCGCGTGCATGAAAACAAGAATTAGTGGTAATGGAGTATTAATATTAGTTACGTATGGATCCCTTGTAATTAGCTTATTTAAGGAATAATTACAAATTAGTGATTGTACTAATTTTAGTATTAAGATTATTAACTCCACTCCTATTTTCTCCAATAAACTTCCATCATCTCTCACGTATTTTAGTCTTAGTCAAGACTAAATTTAATCAAGCATCATGTGAAAACGTGATGCTTGAGGATACTTGGGTTGGGAGTGAAATACCCACTTTTTTCATTATCTCGTTTATCTTTCCGATACTTGGTAAGTCCGGATGCTTGAGAACTTCTACTACATGTGAAATTAAGTTGCCTAGAGAAAAACAAGAAGCATCTCAATAGAATTGGGATGCATGTCCAATTCCATTGTTTGAGATTTCTCTATGCATTTTCATTCTAGAGAAAAACAAGCATCTAATTGAGATGCTTGTCCAATTCCCATTGTTTCAAATTCTTCCGTGCCTCCTGATACTCTTCCGTGCATTTTCATCAGCCATCTAACATATATATATATATATATATATATATATATATATATATATATATATATATATATATATATATATATATATATATATATATATATATATATATATATATATATATATATATATATATAGATTATGATTATATTTATATGATCGATTGATGCTAGTTATAGTATACCATTTGAACAGAGATGCTTATCCAACTAAAAAGTAATAGAATATTAATATTAAATTAGTAGTTATTAAATTATTACTAAAACCAAATAGATTAAGTCTCATGAGAGAGACCATCCTTAGAAAGAGACCATAGAGATCAATTTATATTAATTACAAAACAACCCCAAAATAACTACTAGCTTCTAAAACACCCCATAACCCAACCAAAATCACATGGGATCATCACCATCGCCTGCTCATCATGATTTTCATATTTTTCATGGTGTATAAGCTTGCAAATCGACTGATTTGACATAGGTCACGGTTTTTTTTAGTTGTTTGTATTGATGTTTGTTGGTGATAAAAGTTTGTTGGCGATAAATTTATGTTGAATCCACGTTGTTGTTGTTATTTGCATCTAGATTTATGTAAATATGTGTTTCAATCGAAGTTTGTTGGTGATAGATGTTAGCTTTTGCATCAAGATGTAGATTTATGTTCATCTCATGAATTTTTTACGTTCAGCGATATTTTTCATGTTCTTTACAATATTGTCCATGTTCTAGCCAATATTGTCCATGTTCTCACCGATATAGTCACTGTTACGTTTTTCATGCTCTGTTTTTTTAACTGTTTTTTTTTTATGAAAAGTTGAACTCTGCAATATACACTATGTTCTCAGCAATATAAACCATGTTCTCAACAATATCGTCCATGTTCTCACCAATATGCTATGTTTTATGCATTAAAAGTGAAAAATCTACCTTTGCAGTAGTCCATATGTTCTTAACGATATTTCCTATATTTTTATTAATATGGACCATGGTTCTTTTGGAGAAACACAGATATGGCAGTGGCACTTATATATAAAAACAAGTTCATGGAAGATATTATGAGAAACATGGGTAGTATTCCCATGAACATGGAAGATATTCACTGAAACATGGAATATATTCTCATAAACATGGGTTCTTTTGGAGAAACATTGATATGATACATATATATAAAAACAAGTTCATGGAAGATATTATGACAAACATGGGTAGTATTCCCATGAACATGAGCGATATATTCGGAAACATTGGTAATATTTAAACTAACATATAACATGAACATTATCAATAAATTGTAAGTACATGGGATATATTATGAGAAATATGGGTAATATTTACATAAAAATGGGAAATATTCTCAACAACATGGGTATATTTCAAACATAAAAAAAATCCTTGTATATAAATGCAAGTACATTGGACATATTAATATTATGACTACAATAATAACTATCTAACTTCTAATTTCAAAGTGAATCCATCCATTAATTTCTTGATATTTTTCATATGTCAAGGAGACTCCATTTTCTTAAATAGATACAATCATTTGTATCAATATGAATCAAATCGGATTTTTGCTTGCTTCCGGCATTAGTCCTCTTTTTCTTCTGTTGCACATCATCTACAAAAACAAAAACACAAACATAGACAATATTGTAAGGAACATAGGTAATAATCTTAAAAATATGGACCATAATCAGAACAAATATCAACATAGACTAAAAACCAAGATAAGAACATGGGACATATCAAACAAAAGGATATGACATAATATAAGAAACAGGGGTAATAATGTTCTAAACATGGGACATATGCTTAAAAACATGGGTAATAATTGGTAGATTATGTAAAGCTGCGTCCAGTATAGAAACATCGAAACGACAAAAAAAACAAGGATAACAATACCACGAAAACCAAAGGGGGAAACAACAAAGGTAGTATTGTTTAGAACATGGACAATACTGTTGAGAACATGAATTATATTGCTGAGAACATAGTGTATATAGCAGATGTCAATTTGTCATAAAAACAGTAAAAAAAAACGGAGCATTAAAAATAGTGAGCATATCGGTGAGAACATGGACAATATTGGCGAAAACATGGGCAATATTGTAAAGAACATGGCAAATATCGCAAACTTTAGTACCTGTACTCCATATTATCCTGTGATAATTAGATTATGGTATGAGACTAAATTCCAAGCTTCAAACACTAATACACCATACCGAGTTACAACAACAACGCTTCCAAATCACCTACTCTTGGGACAAAGTCCAAACTACACCATTCAACATATCCTCCAAGATCATATAGCTATTACTTCTCATAATTCAATCATCTCACAAGGTCAAGTACCAATCAAATAATTGTTCGACAGAATCGAAACAATAACGAATTGAGAAGAACTGGTAAACATCAAAATCGAAACAAGCTTAATAGGTTACCTTCATAGAATCAGAACTGGTAAACATCAAAATCGAAGCCATGAGCTATCCAGCAACAACGTGTCGATCGCCAGGAAAAAAGAGGAGAGAGAGAGAAGAT
This sequence comes from Plantago ovata, assembly GCA_028274465.1. NCBI lineage: Eukaryota > Viridiplantae > Streptophyta > Magnoliopsida > Lamiales > Plantaginaceae > Plantago > Plantago ovata. Next base: position 29,721,451 of record CM051455.1, on the reverse strand, counting down.
CGTCAGGAAAAAAGAAGAGAGAGAGAAGAAAGAGAGAGAAAGAAAAAGGGATCGTATCATCGATCCGTATCTGATTTTAGATTAGAAGAAGAAAATGGGTAATTTGTTAAAAGGACCTCATGTTTATATGTTATTACAATTCTGCCACCGAATTTTTGTATTGATTATAGGATGGTTGGTAAACTGCATAATGGTACGGTCTCTCCATATGGTAAAAAGAGACGGTCTCTTATGAGACTTTGCGAACCAAATAAGGTTATTTTAGTCAACAACTATTTAAACACTGATATGTACTTAGTCCATTTCATTAAGAATTTTCTAAGAGGACTATTCATCGCGACCTTTAACCACGTATAACTCTTAAATTACATTAGAGAAAAATATAATAAAATTATATTATGAAATTAAATGGAGTATATTTTCATAATCAACTTTTAATTTATATTGATACAATTTAATTTGAAAGCTATACGTGGTTAAAGGTCGCGATGAATAGTCCCCTTAGAAAGTTCTTAATAAAACGGAGGAAATATATAATAAATTTTCCATGTATCACTAATTTGTAAGATACTAACATAAACATCACTAATTTGTGGTTAACCCTATTAAAAAAAAGGAGCTTAATGTTTAATTAATTGAGCCACGAACACTTCCTATGAATCAAGCAGATGTCGTGCTCCATCATATCATTCCTGGTCTTTTTTTAAATTATATGATCGTATTTAAAATTAGCGAGTTTCGAGTTTGCCCACGTATATATTATGAATTGTACTCCACTTCTATATTATTTTATTTTAAAATGATAATGTAAAGTATATTATAAAGTTTGACAGTATTGAAAGTGCATGAGAGTATGAATCTAAGAAACTGACATCAATACATCGTTAAGTTGGATCAAAGTCCAACTTGATGGCCATGCATGTGTATAATTGTGATATTAATTTTAGTAGTTATGGAACAAATTACAACAATTGTCTTCACGTCGTTACGAACTTTATCGACTGTCCGTTTAATTTCATTACATACATCCCGCATAAGAGCAAAAAATTAAAAGAAGCGGAAAAAAGATAAGGAAAGTAAGTCCCGCATGCAACTCATTAGTCAAATTAGTTACCATCTATTTTTCACTTAATTTAAGAAGTCTCTTTATCTTTAAATGTTTACCATAATAATAAGGAGATTCGCTTACATCAAGTTGCATAAGCTAAAATTGAATTGGACCTACTTTTGCAACTTTTCTTAAATTAAACTGCACTTTTGTTTTTGTTGTTATTATCAAAAAATGTTGAGTTTGCGAATGACAGTTTGAACAACTTCCCTTTTTTTTGAAACTGCTAAAATTTTATTAATTAAATAGTATATGAGATGCTCGAGAAATTACAATAAAAGAAAGAAAATAGAAAAAAGAAATCCATCCAAACAACGGGAGCCTCTAAGTCTCTAACCAAACATCTCAAAACCATAATCTAAACCAAACATTCCAACACTATACAAAACCTCAAACTAACAAACACCAAGTAGAGTTTGCATAAATGTTTTAAGTAAATTTTGCATACACCTATTAAATTATCTAATAATCCAACATCTCTTTAAATTAGTTTTGTTAAAATGAGTTGAAACGGTTGAAAACACTCCATAAAACCGTTAAAATTGTAAGTCGGCCAAATGTTACGTAGCAAAAACAGGAAAGGGAAAGAAGGGAAAAGGTCCAAAGTAGTTGCATTCAAGAAAATAAACAAAAGTGGGCCAAATGTGCCGACTATGTCTCAAGCTTCCCCCACCGAAAGGGCTTAACCCAATCTTGATGTGCAAGAACAACAATTGAAGGGCCCATTACTTTGGGAAGCTCCTACTTGGACCATTTAATTTCTAACATTTGGCTCAGGATACTAGAGTGCGTGTTGCTCATCATATTTTTCCTAGTATTAATATTGCAATTGCTAAGGGAGTGGGAACACAACTTGTTTCTCACCTGCCCACTAATTTTGTGTAAATTTTTGATTTATTTAATTCCAATTCTATAAAATAATAATAATAATAATAATATTATTATTATTATTAATTATTATTATTATTATTAATTATTATTATTATTATTATTATTATTATTATTATTATTAATATTATAATAAAACAAGGAAAATAGTCAGAAATTTAAATACGTGAAACTTTACGTATAAGGTAAATTAATTGGTTGCTTGTTTTACGTGACTAGGGGTGTATTTTGAATCGAACGAACGAAACAGAGACCTTATCGAACGCTTATTTGTTAAGGATACGAAGTGTTCGTGTTCGTTAAGAAAGTCGAACACGAACAAACAATAGAACAAGAATCCAACATAAAAACCTTTTTAATAATCAAACCATTACAATTACAAAGCTAGTAATAAACTATAAATAATCCCGCACTTGGCGAGAATTGAACCTATGACCTCTAGTGTCATGACACCTCAGTATAACCAATTCAACATAAAAACCTTTCACTGTCAATAAACTGTAAAATACCTTATCTGGAAATTGTGAGTGAAGCATTGAATGATGGGAAGAGTAAAAAGATAAGAGGTACATGGTGGTGCAAGGCGAAAGTGGAAGGCATATGGTAGTGAAAGGCGTGATGGCACCGTGATGGATGATAAAAGAGTAGAGAGATGAAGAAAGAGACTTGATCTTGAATGATAGATGTATGTTGTTTAGATCTAGGGTAGAGAGGTGCTATTGTATTTATTATTATTATTATTATATATATATATATATTATATATATATATATATATATATATATATATATATATATATATATATATATATATATATATATATATATATATATATATATATATATATATATATATATGTGTGTGTGTGTGTGTGTGTGTGTATATTAAGTAATTATTATAAAGTATTAATAAAATACAATAATAGTTTTGTTCACGAACTAGCAAACATTTAAAACTATGTTCGTGTTTGGTTCGTTAATAACTCGAACATGTTTGCGAACTGTTCGAGTTCGCCTAAACCAAAAGCTAACTGAACATTAATCTACCAATTTCCCAAACTTTTGCAATTTATATAATTTATATAACGCAAATGAGAGGTTTTTTTTTAATTAATTATTTTTTGTACTCTTGATATTGAGCATTTCATATGGTAGTTCTTGGTCTTGAATTTTTGACCTTTTCTGCCGAAAAAGAACTTTGTGATGAGTAATCAAACTGAGAGATTCGAACCTTTTGTAAATTTTATGCCCCTGATGTGGCTTTGGGTGTAATTGCATTAGTTTGTCTAACTTTTACAAGGAATATATGACTAGCTACTTTTCAGTTTGTCTTCGTACCTTTCGTTACCACTATTTTCTGTAGTAACTTCTATAATTATTTTATAAGTTCAATTTCAACTACCACACTTTGGTCGTCTTTGGGACCAATTGAGTTTCCTTTATTGAAAGAATATTCCATTCCATCCTTGTCATCAACATTTTCCACTCAATGTTAAGTTGCTAATTTAAAAACTGATAAAAGCATGCTACTTGCTGTTATTTTGGAGCTGAAAAGTGATGACTGATGCGTGATTGTAGTTCAAACCACCTTGAAATGTGCAACATGTATCATCACTCTTAAAATCTAAATTGTTCCTGTGACAAGAACAACTTGATCGGTTTATACCCCCCTATTCGCATTGATTTGAAACTCACCGCGCCCCAAGTAGCCTGCATGAATATCATATCTCCTCTCTCAAGTTAACTTTTACACAGTACTGTAGTACCAATTATTTGATGCTAGTTCAATTAGGTTAGATTTCAAAAGATACTTGTACTAGTAGTAGTAGTAGTATAGTTGGTTGTGCCACCAAGTCAAAGAAGAGTTGTTTTAGAATCATTCCAGTCACACTTGATCGAGTACTAATTTCAACTTGAACAAAACCATATGCATAATTTTATCACAGGTTTAATGAGTACATGAAGCTAGTGACTTGACTTTCCAACAAACTACACTGCATAATTAATTACTACTTCCTAATCAAGTGTTTTTCTTGACATCCACAATTGAAGCACCGCAGTGTCGACAGAAGGACAAACTGAGATTTCACTTGGGTAGTGCTGCACTAGTAAGTAGTCTGTTTCTGGAAAAATATGATCATGGTTCATGGATAATGTTCTTCTACTGTGTAGATTCTAAACAAAACTGAAATCTGCAAAGAATATGCAAAAGAAAGAAGGAAAAAAATCCTGATAAGGATACACAGAAATACGATTACAAAAAATGAAAAAAAGGCCATGACAATGTGAATCAACTAGCACAATTACAAGCATCCGTGTCAAAACTGCAATGTCGACCTACAGTTGGCATTCAAAAATAGCATTCAAAGAAGCTTACGATCGATCAAGATATCCTCACAATCATTTTGTTTTTCTTGCCGGCTGATATAAGAATAACCTTCCCATCTATAATATCATCAGGTTCAATCTTCTTCCCATCACTATCAATCCTGCTATTGTTCAAGTAAAGCCCCCCTTGCTTAAGTAGACGACGAGCAGCAGATTTACTTTCAAGCAAACCAGTAGAAACCGACAAGTCAACCAGAGAGCTGCTCAACACCTGCTCCCGTTCTAAATTACAAGATGGAACATCCTCTGCAATAGTCTGTATAGTATTCCAATCCAATTTAGTCTCCGCACCAGGTCTCAATGCCTCAGTAGCCTTCATCGCCTCGCTAAGCCCCTCTTCCCCATGAACAAATCGTGTAACCTCCTCAGCAAGCCTTCGCTGGGCCGAATTGGGGACATAACCATCTCCCTTCATCCCTTTCTCAATCTGATCAATCTCTTCCATACTCACAAACGTAAGAATCTTAAGAAACCTAACAACATCCGCATCACTAACGGAGAAAAAGTACTGGTAAAACTGGTAAGGCGAAAGGAGCGCAGGCGAGAGCCATACAGCACCATCCTCCGATTTTCCAAACTTTGTGCCATCAGACTTTAGCAGAAGAGGGAATGTGAGTCCATACGCCCCTTCCGTCTGAAGAATTCTCCGAATTAGATCGGTTCCAGCAGTAATGTTGCCCCATTGATCACTCCCTCCGATCTGAACGTTCACACCCTCGTCACGGAACAAACGAAGGTAGTCATAGCCCTGGAGCAGCTGGTAAGTGAACTCAGTGTAGCTCATTCCTTGCTCAGAATCAAGCCTCCTCCGAACACTCTCCTTCGACATCATAACCCCCATCCTCGCATACTTACCAACATCCCTCAGGAAATCCAGCAGCTTCACATCCTTCCACCAATCGTAATTGTCCATTATTTCAAACGAATTCGTCGATTCTCGCCCTAGAATGCTCCTAATTGTGGCGGAGATGGCGGAGATGTTACGGTCTATGATTACAGGATCCAAATCGGGCCTCTCGCGACTCTTCCCGGACGGGTCACCTACTCGGCCGGTGGCGCCGCCGACTAGAGCAACGGCGCGGTGGCCACATCGGAGGAACCAGGAAAGGACAATGATACCGAGGAGGTTGCCGAGATGGAGGCTCTCGGCGGTAGGGTCGAAACCGCAGTAAACTCTCAGCTGCTGTTGTTGCTTTGTGGTGGTGTCTCTGAGAGCTTCGCTGGTGAGAGAGTCGAGGAGACCTCTCTCTTCGAGAATCTCGACCACATTCCGCTGACTTGAACAGTAGAGGCGGTGGGTAGTTGGGATGCAGCGGCGGTGAGAGAGGAGAGGGAAGAGAGTTCGGCGGCAGCCGGTGAGGAGAAAATTGGCAAAAACAGGTTTTGGCTGCGCTGTTACGTGGCCATGCTTCAGCCCACCCCATTTGGTTTCATTCTGTAATCAACCAATGAGCAAATGTAAATTCCTAATGCTTTCCATGTTAACTATGTATTGTGTGGAGAGAGAAAGAGACTAACCCAGGTGATGGCATTGAAATGGTCCACAGAGTATCCCAGCTGTGTGCATATTCTCAAAGATAAACTCGGGGTAACTGGGGATAAAGCAATTGGTACAAGTCTCATGGCTTCCAAAACAATTACCAGGTCCTACTCAGAGAGCAATGGAAACGGAGCAAAGTAAGCACACAGTTATATGTTGAACAGAAGAGAAAAACTTTTCCATAAGCACATATGCTATACATACATACATGAGATGTTCCAAGCCTTTTGACTCAGTGCACAGTTACAACAGATTATTAGAAACTGACCGTATAGCTTATTTGATTTCTGTTTGAAAAACTGATTGTAGCTTGTGGTTGTGGTTCTCGAAAATAATCTGAAACAATCAGTTCAAAGAACTGGTAGCTTGTTCTTCTCTATAGACTAGACTCTGGCCTTTTCTCTGTTTAACATTATTACTTCCACTCTGCAGGCACCCACCACATTTTCTTGAAATTCACTTTTCGTGGATCTGCTCTATTTATACAATTCAGGTTACTTGAAAGTTTTTGCAAACATGCATTTCGTTTATGAAATGGAGAATTTGGCTAATAAATAAGAAGAAGAAGCTGAAACAAACTCACCAAAGAACAAAAACAATATAACCCCTTCTTCCATTTCATAACTTCCTAATGAGGAATTTTTTCTTCCGAAACATTAATTAAATCCCTAATCACGGTCAATATTTTATTGGACACAGAATAATAACTACAACACACAATATGAAAAAATTATCACAGATAAGAACACTAAAATCTAGAAGCAACTAGTAAAAGAAAAATTTCTTAGAATCCCAGAGGAAATATGAACTGAAAAGATTAAAAAAAATTATACAAGTATTACCTCACATTAACATCAACAGCTTGACCTATCAGAGCACAACATCGCCAAATAGACTGGGTTAGATTGAGGGTTACAATCGCTAGAAGTTTCAGACACAGATGACAACCGACCGAGAGAGAGAGATATACATACGGACGGGACGAGCTAGAGAGAAGGTCTCTTCTCTGTGATGGCTTCTGATAGATGATTGGGGATGAAAGGTTGGGGATTTTAGGATTTAGTCCATTTGGGGTTTTAGCCTTTTAGGAGAGACAGATACGTTAAATTACGTTTATACCCCTAACAGAAAACTTAATGTTTATGGACATTAGATCAAGAGTTCAAGACTAGTAAGGTTTGGAATCTGTTATGCCAGTTTTAGTTGTTCACGCGAGATAGGTTAGTGAGAAATAGTGTGGAGTTTGGACCATGAGCACCTGTGTAATGACATATCATTGCATGTTGTGTTGTGTGACAATTGTGAGATTCAAGAATATTTAAGTACTATCTTATATATGTGCATCAACTATTGTATATCTGTATGCTTTTCTTGTCTTCTCAGTTTATGAATTAAATGTAAACTATTTCAATGTGTTTGCTGATAAGTTTCCTCAGTTCTATGCATGATTTTATTGTTTCAAGTTACAAGATCAGATTCAATTCACATAGGAACACCAAAACTTTATTCTACATTGTGAAAACAACCTGTTTTGACAAACATAGAAATCACATCTGCAGAATGGATATTAGCAAAGTCTGGAAGTTTTCCCTTAACAATGACAGAACGCTGCATACAATCAACACAAGCTGATTTGTAGCGATAATGAACCACCTCATATATAGCATGGAGCACATCCTAAAACGCATCCATGCTCTCGTGTTTCGCAAATGCATTATGTGAACAAGATCAAGAAACTACATCTAGCTTCAAGTGTTGAGCAGTCAGTTAAGGGAAGTGTAGCATGTCCAGGTCATCAAATCTTTGCCACTTGACAGGCATTGTGACCAAAGATTTCGCATCTCATCTGTTTACCCAGCATATAGCCATTCCAAGAAACCTAAGTTCTCTACTTCTCTCAGACATTATATAACATACAGTTCTCTAGTATTTTCAACATCAGAGTTTCTGCATATCACCTATCATTAGCTAGATTCCAGGATTCGTGCAACCTATTCTTCCAATATCTTACTTGCCTGCTCAGTCTCCACTACTTTTGGAAGATAATTCAACCAATCACAACCAATTTCACTGTAGGAGCTGTGAAATGGATACCCACATTACATTACATATGCATGCATATATTCAGTCAGGCTGAGCCAACAAAAACATATGAGCATCTAGGATTCATTCTTACCCAGAAACTAACTTTTCCTAGCCAAAAAGAAAAAAGTGCCATCTTCACAAAATTACAGATTAGCTTAACAGATAATAGCATATTACCATGGTCAAGCTTCATAGCAAAGGCGACAACTACATTCTAGCATTTTGTTGAGCTAAGACGGTACTATTAGAGAAAGTCTAGACAAAAAAACACGGTTGAAAGATATCACTTGGCGTGCTAATTCATGGTTGAGCAAGGCACAGACAACTTGACTCTTTTTGTTCCACAAATAGCAGAAGTGTTCGCCTTGCGACTGGATCCAGGCTTCTCCCAATCCACATTGTTAATGGTTGAGCACATATCATGGTTATTTGATGAAGTTCTCTGATTGATTTTACCACAGGTGGAGTTCTGAGCATCAGGTTCATTCTTCGCGCCGAGAACATTCTTCTGCATACCATCATTTTTAGGGCCAGTTTTTAGTGGGACATATTTACTAGTGACTTCACCTTCGTCTTCAGAAAATTCTTTGTGAACAGAAGATTCTTCATCATCAGAATATTCTTCCGTTCCAGAAGATTCTTCCTCTTCAGAATTATATTCTTCCATTCCAGAAGAGTCTTCATCTTCAGATGAGTCTTCCACTTCAGAAGATTCTTCCTCTTCAGAAGACTCTTCGTCTTCAGAAGATTCTTCCTCAGGATCTTCCCTGCATACAAGATATGAGATTATACACATATAATCAAGCATGACCCTATTCACCACGAGCATCACTGTCCACATCATAAAAACTAGGGTAATTTGCATCAAGATCCCCTGCTAGTTTCATCAATTACACATTGGCCCCTACTAGTTCAACAACTACGCATTACCGCCTGTTAGTGCAAATCAATTACATTTTAACCCACGACCTTGACTTTTAGCGAATTAAGGCCTGGAATGTACCATTTTACCCTCATTTAAGTTTTAGTTTTCAAAAAAACCAAACAACTTCAATTCTATTTTATTACATATTTGACTCTAAATTTTTCTATTTTACAAAATTGACTATAAATTATTTAAATTAACCCCCATTAGTTATCTAAATCTCAAAATGTTATTAAATATTATAACAAAATGATCCATACACAATTATTGATTCATATTTCACTCCATATTATTTATAAAAGAAAAAAAAAAACAAATTAAAAACAACAAAAAAAAAATAAATATACAGCTCATCGAAGCTGTTCGAAAGCTCCGATCGGAGCTGTTAAAAGCTCCGAATCGGAGCTTTCAAAAGCTACGAATCGGAGCTGTTTAAAGCTCCGATTCGGAGCTGTTAACAGCTCCGATCGGAGCTTCTCCGATTGGAGCTTTAAACAGCAGAGCTTTCAAAAGCTCCGAATCGGAGCTTTCAAAAGCTCCGATTCGGAGCTGTTAACAGCTCCGATCGGAGCTTCTCCGATTGGAGCTTTAAACAGCAAGCTCCAAATCGGAGCTTTTAACAGCTCCAACCGGAGCTGTACTTTCCGGCAGCTCCGGAAAAAATTCTGGTGCCGGAGCTGGAGAAGAGGACTTAAAAAAAAAAAAAGAATAAGAAAATAATAAAAGTAAAAAGAAAATAAAATTAAAACATGAAAGGAAAAAGGAAAAAGAAAATAAAATAAGTTAAGGGAGTGTTTGGCTAGCCACATTTTCAGAAAATTTTGGACTTGGTCAACTCGATTGGGGTAAAACGTAATAGTTGAACTAGTAGGGGGAAAAATGAAATGAGTTGCACTAACAGGGGTTCATTCTGAAAATTTCCCTAAAAACTACAGATAATTTTGATTTTGGAAGCAAATATATGAGTGGCTAATTGAGAGGCTAATATATATTTTACTTATTTTACTTTTAGTTAAATATCCGTGTTAATCAATATAAGTTTTATGAATGGCATATGTAACGTGATAACATGATCAAATCAAGGAGATCTATACAAAACACGGCCACAAGCACAGACCTAAGTTACAATGTTTTGAGAAAAGTGGTCAGATTAGGAAGAAATGAACTGCATGTAGAACAACACAACTCATAATGTACAAGAAGTATTTCAAAGACCCGGCAATAGCTATCGTCTCAATCACCGGTGTTTAAAGGTGTGCAAATTAGAAGATTACACAATGTTTCCCCCAGAGACAGTGAATAGTGAACACTTCAGAACACAATACAACCACATTTCCTCCTTATTTGTTATATGTACAAGTAACTTTTCCATAAATCCAAAGAGAATTAAAGAGCTACCAAGGAACCGAGGGCTTACCCGCTTGTACCAGACTCCGACATATTCATCCTATGGCCATTCTGGCCACGTTTGCGCTTGCGCAGAAGCTGAGGTCTTACCCGCGTGAAATAGTACCCAGTCATTGCTAACATACCACCCAACAATGCAATCAAGAGTAGCCGAAGGGCAGCCGCCCTTCTTTGTTCCGCATCACGAAAGCTAAACAACACCAAATATATATCATGGGTAAACTCAACAAGAATTAAACAACATACCATGAGCTAATAATATACGCCCTAATTTTTTTAAGACATAACAAAATCAAGAGTTTAACACAACAACTAGCAAATCTGACATTTCCAAACAGCCGGGATAAAAGAGAATAAGAAAGCAACAAACCTAAATCATCAAGAAAACAAAGAAACAGTATGCCTAAAACAACAGATCGGTACATATGATTTCATACATTGAATTAAGGCTCAAGAATCGTCCATGGACCATGGCTAACGAAATTAAAAGTATTGGAGACATAATTTTTTTTAACAAAAACAAGATTACATGAGAAACAGGGTAAATTATAAATTGACGACAATAATGTAGAATTAGTAGGGGGGAAGTGAGAGTACATACCTCATTGAGATGCAAGGATTGGAAGTTTAGATTGGTTTTCTTTTTCTTTGGCTGATTGTAAAGAAGGGGAAGGGTTTTCAAAATTGCGAATAATTGGGTTTTCTTCTTAGATCTGTAATAATATAATGGATATTCGAAAATTGATCTTCAATTTGTTTCCCGCTATTCTTTAAAAAATAATGCCTAGTTCCCTCCATTTCATTGACTTTTTCTTTTCATCAAAATACAAATCTCAAAAATATTACATACTCCCTCCGTCTCTAATATGTCGTTTCAACTTTTAAATTTGATTTTAACAACATATAACTTCTATATAATACGGAAAAATATATTTATGTTACAAAAGTTTATAAAGTGTGCTTTCATAAGCAAGTAACTAAATAAAAATCAATCTAAAATATATGGTATTATAAGCAAGTTCATCCAGATTATATAATCTTTTCAAACTAATTATTATTCTGTTTATTTTGAGCTGTGGATGCATGTTGAGGTTATGATCAGGGGTGAACGCATAAATTGTAGCTAGGGGGCATAAATTTTTTTTACAAAAAAAGTGAATGTATCGTTAGATTTTATTCTTCAGGTAAATAAAAGATACTTCAAAATGTGTATAATATATACTTCAAAATGTGAATTTATAGTTTTATCATTATGTATGATCATATATACTTCAAAATGTGTAAAATAGATTAAAATAGAAACTTTAAATCAAAAATAAAGAAAAAATGAAATCTTGAAAGAATGAGATGGAAAAAGTTATGAATAAAAGTGTGCTCCTAAAACCCAAAATGAAAAAACGAAAAGAAAAGGAATAAAAATAAAAAGTAAGAAGATACATCTAGTTTCGATACTAGGTGGCCAGGCCCAACAACGACACAACACACCAGTTGGGCTACAGAATTAAGGAATATTTCAGTACACATAATTATATAACACATTCTAAAATTTATATTTCACACGCATTCTAAAATTTATATTTCACAGAGGCTATAATAGTAATTTCATCTTGAAAACTCACTTGCTGCCCCTTGCCACACTATGGATTCGTCCCTGGTTATGATGTGATAGATGCTTGATTTTGGTGATGTTAATTACATGTATAGTTCGATCCTATGTTGCTTGCTTCTACATGTGGGTTATTTAATTCTTGTGTTGAGATGCTTGGTTATTTGATGGTTGTGGGTTAAAATGGGTACTTTATTTGGTGGCTCCCGATGTCGGTGGTAGTTGGGAGCATGAGGAACATCTTTGGCAATTTGGGCATAAGATCAATGAGTACTGAGCTAAGGTCGAGGAAAGAACAACAACATCTTAGGTGGGGAAGAATATCACACACGTTCATTTTTGCGGTATGCAAGTCCTAAGGGAGGCTATCATAGTATCATGTAAATAATTCTCCAGAATGTTCTTATAAATTTTAGAATAAAGCCAAGCTTGTAAGATAAGTAATGTAGTAGAAGGATCTACATTGTGGAATGACCTAGAAGTTTCACACAACCGTCAGATTAGATCGATCTCCACCGTCCATTGAGGAGGTGCACTTGTATATATAGACCTTACTTTTTCTACTCGCGTAAGTTCGTAACTCACATTGGTGCTGTTAATGCTAAACGTATTTTTGGTCTGTTATACTTAGCTTTAGCCTAATAAAACAGGTCTCCTCAAAACTCAAAACAAATCCTCGAATTTAGTCTTTTCCGCGTGTAGTGGTCCACGGGTTAAAATTCTTAAATGTATTGATTTGGAGAAACATAGAAAAGGTTAGTGTTAATGAGTAATTTATACATTAATTTATCCATGAGAAAAAAGAAAGAGAGAAGAAGGAAAACAAATTAAATAGGGTATGAGGTTTACCAAAACTATTATACTGATAAAAGAGAAGAAAGAGAGTAATAGGATTGCAATGAGTGCATGTTACTGATGGAATCGATTAAATCGAACAAGAATACATTAACGAAATACTCCAGACTTACCAGTTGCAATTCGATTTTCTGATGATCAACGAACATACCAGCTACTATCTCAATTCCTTGAATGAATCACTGATTTCTTCTAAGTCACAATAGATAAACATAGAAGAAGAAGAACGCAAAGAAGAAGAATAAACAGAGAGAATTACAGATGGAAACAGAGAATAACTTAGTTACGATGAGAAGATCAAGAGAATTACATAATCTTCTTATAGAGGTTATATTTGAAAGTGAAGAATAAAATTACAATTACACCCCTTTATTTTAGTATATTTGCAGCCACTTAACTAACTTCTCAAGAAACATTTTAGTATATTTGCAGCCACTTAACTAACTTCTCAAGAAACGATGAAAGAAACCAACTTCACTGTACGGACTAAAAATGTAAATCACAAGTAGAAAGACTCAGGTAATCAATCGATTACAGAGGTGTTTTGAGAATGCATACAAGCTTATTGAAATTGTGACTCTGATGATCGGCGGGTATCTCAGATTTCTTATGCGAAAAGGAAAAAATAGGAGAACATGGACAGTTAGAAACAAGAAACTAGATAAATAATTCAGTAACATGAGATTTTCTTGATAGAAGAAATAGAGTTACAAAATCTTGCTTGTTTGTTTTAGAGTTTCAGAGCTGATGATTATATTTGAAAGAGACGATAATGATAAATGAAATAAACCTTCGTCCAAGTATAAATTACAGAACTAAATGATGACTCCTCTGGATTTACGATTTCTTCTCCTGCATGAAAGTATAAAGCTGGAAGAATAGCAACATTCAATTAGTTTCATTGGCGGGTAGTTCGTTATTTCAATAGAAGATTATCTTTCCCAAACCGGTATGGACCGGTCATGTGAACCGAAAAATAAAACCGACCCGTCTTCTTCTTTTCCTTTCTCCATTCACGTTAATTCGCGAACTAGGTCCCAATTAATTCGCCATACTCTTTCTCCCTTCTCTGGAAAAGAGCTTCATGTATGTATGGAGAATATAGATTGATCCGGTACACCAATGAATTTGGTTGTTAGGAATTGTTGTGAATTTAAGAATTTGGTTGTTAGAGGAAGCACAAAGATTAGATCTCGATCTCAAAAGAAAAGTATTTTGTAGAGAATAGAGAGTAGAGGCTAGAGAGGGTGAATAATAGATTTCAATTTTGTGTGATTGAGGAGGGATGAATTATCTAATGTTATTACTAGTACTAGATAGATAAGGCTACCTAAGATACAATAGTCCCAATAGTTTTAATCTAATTAGGGGTTATATCTTTTCAATATCACAGTAAAAGTGAAACATCTAATGCCCCGTTTGTTTCGGGTGTAGTTTGACCATGCGTAAATCCTCATAAGTTGGGGTGTATATTTGGTCCAACTTATGGTGTATTAAAATCGGTGAGTGAATCTTGATCCTCACTGTTTGGTTTTCCATTTTTTGTAGTGTGTTTTAGGTGTATTTAGGCCATATTTATTGTACAATATACACTGTTTGATTTGATTGTGTATTTGGGTCAGCCCAATTATTTCCTGGTCAATGCCCAACAAAACACACTTCTCCTTCTCCCTCACCCGTTTGGTTTTGCCTTTGCGTCAGAAACAGGCGCGGCCTTTGGCCTGTTCGGTAAGATTGACCGAACAGGGCCACACATTTATGGGGCCTCCTAGGCCCATGCCACTAAAGTCTAGTAAAGGATTCTAATATTAAAAAAATAATAAAAAAAATTAAGTGATCTTTTTAGTTTGTTTGAATTTTTATATTCGGACATAATTTCAATACTTGAATGTGATGATTTTTTACAATATCCTCTCTTCCTCTATTTCAAAAACTTTTTGTTTCTATAAAAAATTTTCTATTTCTTATAAATTGGGTCTCGCCTAAAATTTTGCACAGGGCCACCTAAAAGTCAAAGATGCCACTAGTCAGAAATCAGTTGAAATCTTTAAAAATTCAGCAAAATTTTTCCGCGAAATTATATGTTGGTCGTTATAACCGAATTGCAATTGCCCCAGATCATTTCGAACAACAAATCCAATTCACCTTCAAATTGTTCTGATTCTGTCCACCAGGTTGTTTATCATTTCATGACTTCGATTACAATCGGTATGTTTTTGATTCTCTTTATGCAATTCGCGCTAAATTCTCGTCAAGTAACATACGAAATATGTGTGATTATTGTGTTAATTGCTTGTGTTACTCTTACTTTTGGATTTGAATTGAATATACTACGGTCGTATGTACCCTAATTTTCATCCAGAATTGAGATGTTTAGGTTCAATAGTTTTGTTACAAACACAAGTGAATTAAAAGAGGATAGAACTGCTAAATTTTGGCTGATACAACACCATTAAAGACTATTGTTGCTTAATTCCTAATGAAATTATCCATGATTTTTTTCAAGCTAGTTTTAGCCTTAACATTTTTTATAGAAATTTCCATGCCTTCTTTTGTTTGATGATCATCTTCAAATTCAATCTACTTCTTAGTTTTCCCTTTGCTGCTTCCCTCCCCAGTAGCCGCATTACCATTTTGGGACAGAGGTTGGTCGATTTCTAGGACCCGGGCTATGAAATCAGGACCAAAAATCATGATCCTATGATAGTAAGTAGTCTGTTAACTGTTTGGAGAATAATGTTTAGGGCTTAGTCATCACAGTACTTTTCGCTTATCCTTAATTCCTTATCTCTTCAATTTGTATTTTTCATATGTAGATTAATTGTACATTGCCTTGTACGTATAGGGGCAACTAGTTTAGGGTTCTTGTAAGTTTTGTGAATGATTTTGAGTAATATAAAGAGAAAACTCTTCAGCATGATCTCGATTTTGGTTTTTAACATGTTAGTTGTTCAAGTGAGACAGGGTAGTGAAAGATAAGTGTGGACCAGTATGAGCACCTGCACATGTAATGAGATCAATCAATCATTGTATGTTGTATTGTGTGATACTTGTGAGAGATTCAAGAATATCTAAAGTATCGTGTATATGTGCATCAGCTATTGTTCTGTATTTTCAATGCATGGTTTTCTTGTCTTCTCAGTTTATGAGTTAATTGTAAACTGTATCAATGTGTTTGCTCATAACTTTCCTGAGTTTTATGGATGGTCTTACTGTTTCAAGTTACAATATCAGATTCAACAGCAGAACTCTATCTGCATTGTGAAAACAACAAGTTTTGACAAACTTAGAGATCACTTCTTAACGATGACAGAACACTTATTACAATCAACAGAAGGATGATTTGTAGAGATAGGGAACCGGCTCAAATCTAGCACGGAACACGTCCTAAAACGCATTCAGGCTCTCATGATTCACAAATGCATTATATGAAGCCCTGATATAGAACAAGAACATGAAACTACATCTATATCTATGTAAAATCAGCAAGACCTAACATCCCATGAGCTATAGGCCCTTATTAAAGACATAACCAAATCAAGATTTTTAAGTATTTAATCATCTATTAGCAAATTAATCTGACATTTCCATGAAAGTATATATGTCCTAGAGACAACCAACATCCAGGACGATATGTACTTTACCGCATTCAGCTTATTGGTATTTATTTAAGCATACATAAATACAATTGGCATTACATTTACTGAATAGATTATTTGGTTGTATGAATTATTCTGTAAGATGTTCCCAAGGACTAAAGATAATCACCAAGTTAGTGGGAGCTTGCGTGTCAGAACTTAAGTCCTAAAATTAACCACTAGTTGATGGTCATTGAGATATGGGATATCAATGATGCGATAGAGACTAGCATGTGTTGCATCAGATCCTTCGAGGATGTAGTAGTTCTCACTGCTGCGAATAGCTTGTTTATTCATGATGGACACATGGACGCTTTGGAGAGCGTTGGCATACCCAGCCGAGAAACCATTTGGTAAATTCTATTTAAGTGTCTATGGAAGTATCGAATTGTAGGGTGATGTAATAGTCCTCAGACTTGAGGTCAATACTACATCATATGTGGAATAATATACTTTGACCATGCGCAACGCTTGCACTCTTAAAGTAGGGTAGATACGGCATGCGTTGGGTATATTATGAAGCATATGGTGTGAGTGATTGGACCAAGATCAGGATTCATTCCTCCTAATAGATTCAAGGAGAGAATACTCTACATCTCATATTTAGTGCGATCATTAGTCAGTGGCCACTGCAAAGATATATGTCAAAATGGTGTTTGGACATAATCATCTAGATCGACTAAGAAGATTGAGAGACAGTGGATGAGTTATTGGAATAGACACTAATCCATATTCTAGACTCATTCGAGTATTCGAGAATGAAAGGACCGTATCATCAAAGTACTCTACATCACAGGTAGTTTGTATCTCCTCAACAAACGTTCCTTACATATTAGTATTGTCTAGTGACGATTGTCTAGGAATATTCACTAAGACCTTGATTTGATCATTGCCTAATATGTGAGGGCCTATGGGTCATATACAACTAGGTGATAATTCTCCCGATTAAGCATTAGGGTAAATTAAATGTCAATTGGATTGATAAGATTTGATTTACTATTGTCAATGACATTTCATTTGATGGAAATCATTAATTAAGTTAAAATTGGATCTATGACTTAATTACTATATTAAATAAAATATCAATTTGATTGATAAATATTTAATTTAATATTGTTGAGAATGTTCTATTTGATAGAATTAATTAATTAAGTTGAATTGAATTCAATGTACTTAATTAATTTATAGTTTTAGAAAATAAATTAATTAAATTAGATTTAATTAATAAAAGAAGAAAAGAATAATTAGATTAAATTGGATTTAATTAATTAAAGTTAGAATGTGCATTTGAACCAATTTAGAATGAGGCTCAAGTGTTAAAAGCTCAAAAGAAAAGGATTGATAGTAGTGGGTTTCGAACCCAAGACCTCCAGCTCATTAACTAGTATACCAGCCGACTGGGCCAGGCCCATGTAAAATAGATTATGCGTTTTATGCACATATATGCATCAGTAGGCGGCTGATATTGGTTAGTAGGGTTTGATACGTGTTGTTGCTGATTTGTGGCTTAGAGCTCTCCTTCTCTTTTGAGTTTCTTCTACACGGTTGTATTCATTCTAACTCTTTTCTTTTCTTCTTTGATTAATTCTCATTTTATTATGATCTTTGAGATTTTTTGTTTTGCTTAATGTAGATTATGAATATGGATTTCCTAGCATCCATGGAGAATTCATCAACGAAGAATTGAACTACGTTTGACTTGATCCTGAGGGTACGTAGGCAGCTTAGAATTGTTCTGAGTTCAGTCAGAATCTTTAGAAGATCATCAATTGTTCTTTGAAGAACAAATTAATGATTAGATCATTCATTAATGGAAGCTGGAAGCTGGATAACGGGTAAGTCATTTATATGAAGCATGTTAAATGATTATTCAATCAACGATCCATGTAGGAAAATTTTGAATTCCGCTGCATTAACCTTAGAGGTAATTTACTACAATTACTAACAGTGGTATCAGAGCTAGGCTGATTGAAATGATATATTTACATGTTATTTTTTTATGTTCATTGTGAGTTAATGTTTAAAATTGCAAGAAACTGAGTTTTGTATTTGCAACTCATATTGTATTGGATAAACGTCTGATATGATCGGCTATTATTATAGCAACTGAGTTTGATTAGCAGAGATTGATTAAAGATTGTTAATTGATTAATTATCATTATCGTCTCTTTACTGCAAATCATATAATTTGATTCCATCCATCTCGTAAAATACGAACTGGGTTTGTTTATTTGTTTTGATCTCCAGAATGATATATTAGATATATTTATTTTGTAAGATTTGATTTTATTTAATAAAAAAAAAAAAAAAATTAAGGCAGCAAACTGGATTTGGAACCCAGCTCGCTGCCGCTCATCAATGGCGGATGGAGTTTTGAGCTCCATCGGAGCTTGGCTCCATTTTGCCTCTCCTCCATCGACCTAATATATCGATCTTCTCCAATTTTCATCCTCTCTTTATCCGTCCCGTCCATATTAAGATTTGATTCGAGTTTGAAGCCCCGAAAAGGTTTGATCCATTGTTGGTCTCCTTTAAAGCTTCGAAGTTTCAAATATCGATTTGAATTTCATCAAAGAAGGGAGGGATGAACGCGTTTGACGTGACCGCAGGAAGATTGGGACGAACAGAATCGGTGGCCTGATTCCGTTCGATCCCGATTCGTTTTATTTAAAAAAAAAAAAAAAAAAAAAAAAAAAAAAAAAAAAGGTGATTTTGATTCTTGATGCCTTTTGATTCGATATGTTGATGATTCGTATGGATGGATGATGTTTAATGATGGATTGATTGTTGGATTTGTGTTTGGAACACTAAGATTGATGGGAAAGTCGAATTGGAGTTGAAGACTCCATTGTAGGACCAATGTACAAGCTTTTGGAACTTGCAGGGACCGAATTGAGAATTTGCAGAAAGTATAAGGGCTTGGTTGAAAGGAACAAAAGTTTGGGGACCTTTATTACAATTTGACAGATTCTTCCGTCTTATTGTAGCAGAGGTCCCTGCACTGTTTATATTCATAAATCCAGTCCTTAAGTTTTGTAACTTTCAATTTGACCATTAAAATTTGATTTTATAATTCTAGAAATTGCCATTGGTCCTCTGAGTATTCGATACGTTCGATTTAGCCCTCATAAGTTTTAGAAACTTCATAAAAGCTTTCTGGAAATTTAAAATTAACCCCTAGAGTTTTAGAAATTTATTATTTAATTCATGAGTAGTTTATAAATTACATTTTTGTCATAATATGAATCTTGGAGATTTATATTAATGATTAGATACATGTTTGACATAGCTTATAAACTAAGTTTAAATATTAATATTTTTTAGAAGATTATATTAATGTAGAAACTTGTTTTAAATGTTTATAAATTTCTTGAAAATTCATAAATTAGATTTATGACTTATAAATTATTATAAATTGAATTTATAATTAATTTTAATTTCTTGGAAATTAATAAATGTTTTATTTTTGAAGTAAAATATTTATAAATACTTTAGAAGTATAAAGATGAGACAAATTATATTTTCTTGCAAACTTTAACTCACAATTACTTGCTCACACATCTTTGAATGTCTATATGATTTATTTTAAATCAGTATAGCACTTTATGTCCGCTATTTATGGGTAGGCGGCACCCACTAGTTTCCGGACCGCATCTGTCATATGCATGGGTAGGCGGCACCCATTATTTGTTTGTCTGCATGAGTAGGCGGACTCATTATTTGTTGGCCCGCGAATTGTATGTGTGGGTAGGCGGCGCCCTATGTTTGATAGTTATCTAAGATCTTGTTTAAGCGATTAAATACCCCGACATAATGTTCCCCATCTAAAATTTAAGTCTCGATTTGATCGCACGACGTCACCCATCATAATTGAATGATGAATGAAACCATCTAATCTCATGAGTAATATGCACCATAGTGCTTACTCTGTTTGCCGATGGAAATTCTCTTTCATAGGTCCATAGTTGGTACTGTGTGATGGTCGTGACTTGCTTGGGCTATGTCGAGTCGCCATAGCGTCAGGCATAGCCTATAGGACGTCGATCAAAGTAGCTTTGGTCAACCAAGAGTTGTATTGTACAATTGGTTTAGATACCTACCTTATTTGGCTATTACAGTGATCAGCCATAGCAGGGGCTGTAGTAGTGCAGATTTGGATCTTGGCCATTAAGATTCATATTCGAAATGAATCCGTATTCTTCCAATGGGGTCGGTGAATATGATAAAATTAATGAAACTAAATAAGTCAAAAGGCCTTGATTATTTAGTCGCTGAATGAGGATATTGTGAATTCTTATTGAATTAGAGTTAGATTTAATTCACGCATTATTTACATTATGTTTTATAAGGTTGTTGTAGAATGGCATTTGATGAATACTATTAGTTTGATTCATTTACCAATGACATTTTGACTGTACTGTTATTTGCATTTGATTTAATTGAGTTTATCTTGGACAAGCACGTACCCAAGATTGTCTTGTGTTTGAATTTGAGTGTTTCGAGTTGGACAAGAATACTATTATTAAATACAAGGACAACTAGGTAACGTATTCGACTTAGGCGTGTATGGTACACAAGTAGCTTGCACAACATGAGAATATGAAGACATTATAGAAGATACCTCTTAGAACATGTATGATGAACATTGACCTTGGTCAACCTCTATTCTAGAGTTTGGCTAAATCAGTGGGAGTACAAGTTCTTATGATAGTCAATGCGTATTATCTTTAAATGTTGAAATTTGATTTCTCTTCAAAAGCTCTAATATTATTTGGAATAAGAAAGTCAATTGAGGATGTTATAATTCTTAGAGAATATTGTTTGGCATTTCTTCAATTAATTTCTTTTAAGTCACTTCATGATTTGTATTAATTTCATAGAAAATATTAAATACAATAGAAGTGAGATTGACTAGAGCTGCTTACTACTCATAATCTTTTGCAAGAACATCATCCATGGGTAAATGGTGCTCATAGTGAGCAGTTCTATTAAACCAATCCGTAAGGAATGGAAAGTAGAATAAATATACTAAGAGCTGCTCTAAATATATTTCCATTTATCTTAAAGATGACCTTGGAAGAAAGAGTAAATGTCTAACGAATAATACACTCTATTGCAATTATAGTAATTCAATGAGAGTATGGGTAGCAAAGTTTGATTCCTTGAACTTAAAGCAATTATTGCATAAAGATTCAAGCACATTATTGCGTATTGAAAGTTGGTTATGTCTATGAAGTAATTTTAGTATTGGATACTAATTACAAATGAAATTATTCTATTGATTTCATATGTTAAGAACATTGTTTCTGTACTTGTTAAGACGATAGTGAATTTACCTACTATTTAGTCACACTAATAGTATAGAGGTAGACGTCTTCAAGAACATAGATCAAAAGTTCTTAACCATAAGACATGGATTTCTCAATACATGATAAGAAGATCAACATAACAAACCAATTTCCCAAAATTATGTTATTTGTCAACTTGGTTGAACTTGCGAGATAAGAATGACAAGTGTTAAGTAAGTTAGACTACTTGACACCATTTGTTTTGAAACATATGGATTGTAAGTCTTATCTTATAATTAAATGGTATTCACTAGATCTTTTTGGAAAGGATGAATACCAAATAACAATTTGAGATGACACACATTGCAAGGCATGTGTGAGCATTCAAATTGGGAAATGTCCTAATTCACCATGTGCTTTATATTTTCCTTGGTCTAACCACTTGCGCTTGAGAAGATGCAAGTTCATTGCCCTTGAGAAGTACAAAGTCACAATGCTGAATAGAATATAAACATGTTATATGGAGTATTTTATTATTTGATTGGGTCAATTGAATAGTACTTACAACGTGGTTATGGATTGTTATAAAAGGTCATGGGTTCTAATAGAGTGGAATTAATTAAACCTTGTTAGACATGGTTAATCTCCCATGATGGGTTCCATTGAAATGGAAATGCTATGTTCGACATAGATTAACCCATATACTTTGTTACACGTGCAATTGAAGCTCAATATGTATCCTAATTATATCCTTACTAAATCAGTCTTAGAGACACATAATAGTTATGTTGTAAGATTCTTTATTACATAGTTGAACATGGGGTTGGTCCATATATGTATTAAAGTTTTTCATGATTAATAGGATTTTAGAATGTGTTAATTTGTGAAACATTATCTCTATATTTATAAGAGACAAATTGGATGTTGTTTCTTGACACATGTTATTCTTTTAAAACTTGGAGTTCACAAGGAATGAATTAGATAGGAGTACAATGTTTGAAATGGTTTCAAGACCACAAATTAACTAATGAGGCTGATAACTTGTCATTTAACCATGACAAAGATTCAGAGGAAGATTCAACAGTGCTTGAGGTTAGTGGGAGTAAGTTACTTGGTAATGCCCATAAGCTAATGAAAGCATTGGAGAGTAATCCTTTTATGAATAAGTTATTCCCATAAGTTGAAAAAGTGCAATTTAAAGGTTGCACATTCTTCGTAGCAAGGTTAGCATTTGAGTGTTACCTTGATCACTATAATTTATTGGGTGTCCCAATATTAGAGTGCCTCATAACATTCAGGATAATTAAACGAATTCGAACGCAAATGAACAAAATCCTAGGTTAAGTAAATTGTCGTGACAAATTGAATTGTATGGAATCCTTAAGAAGGATCACAATTATTTACTGCCATACTCGCATGGATGAGTTTATAACCTATAGCTAACAAAATGATATTTGATATCGATTTTGAGAGGTGGCTTAAAGCCATAGGATCTTAAGAGATGGACTAGAGATTACTTAAGTTTAGAACTTAAGTAAATTGATATTTTATTATTACATAGTAGTAGTTTCTTTCAGGAAAGTATTATATCAACAACGGAGTCTATGCCTACATAGTGTAGGACAATCAAAATTATATAGTTGAGTCTGGGAGACATACTATATATTATCTATTGGTTGGATTATAGACCAGTCCTATAAGATTTTACTTGCATGAGCATCTAATAATTACATGATATATTCGATAACAAGTCTATACCACTTTCTGAGAAGAAACTTTATTCTAAAGTGTGTTTGACACAGTTATATGCCTTATTGTCGAATTCAAATCATGTATGGATATGCAAATCAAATAAGACCATTGTGGACTTATGCAAGCCTCTAGGAGTTTGATCATTTACATTTGAAATAAGTAAATTAGTTTAACTTATTTCAAAAGTAGATGAATGTTCTGTACATCTTTAGAAGTGTTTGTGTGAAGCTCTTATCTATATGATTGAAAATGTTTGACACCAACATCATATGAAATAGTTTCCACATTAACAGTCAAATATTGGTCATTCAAGACTTTCATTATGAAGGGGGCTTGAATGAAAGTTTCTAGGATATTCTCATATTGAAACCTTGTGGGATAGGTTCGAGAGAATATTCAAATTCTTCATGATATTCACTATTTTGAATAAATAATGTGTTGATAAACAATAATAGAATTCTAGGAGAATCTATTATTATTATCACATGGTTATACTGTCAATATTAGATTGTCTTATTGAAGTATGAACTCCGTATATATACACGATGTTGTATAGTGCAACCATCGCCTAAAATGTACAAACGTGATACATCAAACAGTCAAGGTGACTTAGAATTATCAACGAATTTCATGG
The DNA here is from genome assembly GCA_028274465.1 of Plantago ovata. Taxonomy (NCBI): domain Eukaryota; kingdom Viridiplantae; phylum Streptophyta; class Magnoliopsida; order Lamiales; family Plantaginaceae; genus Plantago; species Plantago ovata. The sequence goes on along the minus strand of CM051455.1, from coordinate 29,697,338 downwards.
ACAGTGGGAGCTTAGCTTAGATATATAGTATATATGAGTAGTAAGCTTCATTATAAATGTGATGATTGGACTTATTGCAATTATAATTTTGTATTCATCTTAGTAATAGTATCATATTAGATTAGATCTAATGATGTATAGATTCAACAACCTATGTCCTATATGATTATGCTAGAAGGTTCTTAGAAGAACAAGGGGTAGTTCCAAGTGTTAGTAATCGAATTGTGATATTGCGATTTTACTAATGCGACTGCACATGCAAAGGAACCAAGATCTTATGATACTAGCATGGATCTACTGAGACACTATCATTGGTTTGGAAACCACTGATAGATTACAACATAAATAAATAAAGTAATTTCTCCGTGAGGACACTACGCTGATTCTTTCACAAAACTTTGTCTTTGGAAAGACAAGTTAGCCATTCCAGGAATATAAATGTTGGACACACATGAGTGATTGACTCTAGGCCAAGTGGGAGATTGAAAGTATATATGTCCTAGAGACAACCAACATTCAGGACGATATGTACTTTACCGCATTCAGCTTATTGGTATTTATTTAAGCATACATAAATACAATTGGCATTACATTTACTGAATAGATTATTTGGTTGTATGAATTATTCTGTAAGATGTTCCCAAGGACTAAAGATAATCACCAAGTTAGTGGGAGCTTGCGTGTCAGAACTTAAGTCCTAAAATTAACCACTAGTTGATGGTCATTGAGATATGGGATATCAATGATGCGATAGAGACTAGCATGTGTTGCATCAGATCCTTCGAGGATGTAGTAGTTCTCACTGCTGCGAATAGCTTGTTTATTCATGATGGACACATGGACGCTTTGGAGAGCGTTGGCATACCCAGCCGAGAAACCATTTGGTAAATTCTATTTAAGTGTCTATGGAAGTATCGAATTGTAGGGTGATGTAATAGTCCTCAGACTTGAGGTCAATACTACATCATATGTGGAATAATATACTTTGACCATGCGCAACGCTTGCACTCTTAAAGTAGGGTAGATACGGCATGCGTTGGGTATATTATGAAGCATATGGTGTGAGTGATTGGACCAAGATCAGGATTCATTCCTCCTAATAGATTCAAGGAGAGAATACTCTACATCTCATATTTAGTGCGATCATTAGTCAGTGGCCACTGCAAAGATATATGTCAAAATGGTGTTTGGACATAATCATCTAGATCGACTAAGAAGATTGAGAGACAGTGGATGAGTTATTGGAATAGACACTAATCCATATTCTAGACTCATTCGAGTATTCGAGAATGAAAGGACCGTATCATCAAAGTACTCTACATCACAGGTAGTTTGTATCTCCTCAACAAACGTTCCTTACATATTAGTATTGTCTAGTGACGATTGTCTAGGAATATTCACTAAGACCTTGATTTGATCATTGCCTAATATGTGAGGGCCTATGCGTCATATACAACTAGATGATAATTCTCCCGATTAAGCATTAGGGTAAATTAAATGTCAATTGGATTGATAAGATTTGATTTACTATTGTCAATGACATTTCATTTGATGGAAATCATTAATTAAGTTAAAATTGGATCTATGACTTAATTACTATATTAAATAAAATATCAATTTGATTGATAAATATTTGATTTAATATTGTTGAGAATGTTCTATTTGATAGAATTAATTAATTAAGTTGAATTGAATTCAATGTACTTAATTAATTTATAGTTTTAGAAAATAAATTAATTAAATTAGATTTAATTAATAAAAGAAGAAAAGAATAATTAGATTAAATTGGATTTAATTAATTAAAGTTAGAATGTGCATTTGAACCAATTTAGAATGAGGCTCAAGTGTTAAAAGCTCAAAAGAAAAGGATTGATAGTAGTGGGTTTCGAACCCAAGACCTCCAGCTCATTAACTAGTATACCAGCCGACTGGGCCAGGCCCATGTAAAATAGATTATGCGTTTTATGCACATATATGCATCAGTAGGCGGCTGATATTGGTTAGTAGGGTTTGATACGTGTTGTTGCTGATTTGTGGCTTAGAGCTCTCCTTCTCTTTTGAGTTTCTTCTACACGGTTGTATTCATTCTAACTCTTTTCTTTTCTTCTTTGATTAATTCTCATTTTATTATGATCTTTGAGATTTTTTGTTTTGCTTAATGTAGATTATGAATATGGATTTCCTAGCATCCATGGAGAATTCATCAACGAAGAATTGAACTACGTTTGACTTGATCCTGAGGGTACGTAGGCAGCTTAGAATTGTTCTGAGTTCAGTCAGAATCTTTAGAAGATCATCAATTGTTCTTTGAAGAACAAATTAATGATTAGATCATTCATTAATGGAAGCTGGAAGCTGGATAACGGGTAAGTCATTTATATGAAGCATGTTAAATGATTATTCAATCAACGAACCATGTAGGAAAATTTTGAATTCCGCTGCATTAACCTTAGAGGTAATTTCCTACAATTACTAACATTCCAAACAAAACAGCCGGGATAAAAGACAAGAAGAAAGCAACAAACCTAAATCATCAAAACAAAGAAACATTATTCCTGAACAACAGATCGGTACATATGATTTCATACATTGAATTAAGGCTCAAGAATCGGGCATGGCTAACAAAAACAATTTGAACAAAAACAAGATTACATGAGAAACATGTTAAATTATAATTCGACCACAATAGTGTAGTACCTAATCATTCCGATGCAAGAATTGGAAGTTTCGATTAGCTAGCTCATTGTTTTAGCAAAGAACTATGTTTAAAGGTACATGTAAAATTTGTAACTAAAGAGGTGATGTTAATTTTGAAAAACGTAGAAGTATAGTAGAAGTTTGTACATTGATGGCAGTAGGCGTGTGACATTGTTCACCTCCAAAATCTACAGGGTCAAATCATAAGAGAACCGATCGAAACTAACTACCGTGCGTAAACAAAAACAGACCAGACAGCAGAAAATGAGAAGAGAGCAGAGAATCAATACCAACTACGACCGATCATCATTCGAATCAAACAAACTTGCATAAATATGGGAAACAAAAAATTAAAATATTGGTTGTTCCAAAACATAACTGAAAGCTAGAGAATTAACCAAATCAGACCAACATTGTCTCTCAATATCTTCTTCGATTCTCGATCTCTCCTTTTCCGATAGTCATAGGATATTCTCGATCTGTAATTTTTTTTATCATGATTAATATATTTTGCTGTTTTTAAAAATAAAAAAACTATACTTGTATTGTTCAATTGTTGTATTTTTAATGAATTTTTTGCCATTTTTGCTTGCTCTTGAAATAAGCAGAATTAAGCTAGCATAAGTTTGAAATTCCGAGTTAAAGCCTGTTTTGTTCAATGTATGAGTTTGAGTTCCCCTGAATCTCCAATTGTAGTAATACTTAACCACAGGTATCGTGCAGTAATAAATTAATAAGATTCTTTACCAAAAATAAATAAATTGTAATATAAACACGCCAACAGTACTGAGACTTCTGTTAAAAATCAAGACCTTATATGGAATGCAGCAGAACTCAAACAGCATTGCGAAAACAAGCAATTTTGACAAAATTAGAAATTGCAGCATCTACAGAATCCGTATTACGGTATAAGTCACTCATAATAATAATAATAATAATAATAATAATAATAATAATAATAATAATTAAAAAAAAAAAAATCCGTATTACATGCTAGCTGGAGTAGGGTGCTGTTTTGTTTCTTCCTCTGGACAGTTCATTAGAGCAGTTGCAGAATCCATAGGTTATGTAGATAGTAACACTACAGAGCTTTGGGCAGTTAGAACTGGTTTATTACATGCTTTGCAACTACATATTAGCAGACTGGTGATTCGTACTGACTCGCAATATGTGGTCTCATGTCTTTGCAGGAACACATCCCTGCGGGCAGCCAGGAATCTAATTGAAGACATCAAGCAGCTTGTATCAAATTTTGAAGAAGTACAAGTTCAAGGCATCTATCGTGAAGGGAGACTTTCTTTCAAAAATTGCAAGTAGTGATAGGAATGAAGGAGTTTTACCAACACAGCAACACTTGAGCCTTTTCTATATAAAACTCGAACTCAAGTTTGGGATCAGCTTCCTTTTTGGTTGAATGCTTGTATGGAATCTGATGTATCTGGGGAACCGACTCGGATAGTCGTACAGCCCCTTGAAGAAGCACCTTGTAATATATCTTTGTGATGAATAAAGAAACTACTTCATCAAAAAATAAAAATAATAATAATAAAAAAAAAAAAATCTGTATTAGCTAAGTACACGACGACAAAAACACTGCCTACGATAAACAAATCGGGCATTATCATGTTCATAAAGAGATAAACGGCCGGTTCAAATTTAGCTTATAACACTTCCAAAAACTTTATCAAACTCTCATACGCACATCCATTATGTGAAGCCCTGATACAGAACAGAGGGTAAGAGTAGAGCAATTCAAGACCAAAAAACGAAGTTGGGAGATATCACTTAGCATGCTTCACAACCGGGCAAGGCACAGGTAACCTAGCAGATATAATTGAGAGCAAAAATCATGATCCTATTCGAGATAAGATACGTCAAGAACATGTATGAAAATCACGGCCACAGGTAGTGTAGTACTATTAGTTATTCAAAATGAAGTGCACATGGGACAGTACATTAACAGTAATGTATAAGGATTTGGTGTAACTCAACAATGACTTCAGATGTGGGAAACACACATAGTATAGTAAAACAGTGAAGACTGTCACAAGACCTTCAATATCTGCCTGGTAATGCACAACATGACATTCAATCAGGAAGAAGTCTTGTAATTGATCATATAAGAAATACAGCGATATAATATCCAACGAAGGAAAGAAAAAGTAAAAAATAGCCTGCAGTACATGCAAACCAAAAAATGAAAAAAAAAACATGGTCCGCACAGTTAGGCGCATAGAGATATAGACTTGTACTCCAGTAAAACTTTAAATTTGAACCAACACTCACATACCCCATCAAGTAGAATTTGTATCTGCAGAAGCTTAGGCCTGTTTAGGTACCTACAAATCAAAGCAGTAAGATAACCAACTCTTTAATTGCCTCTAAGAGATAGTAACAGTTAACATATTTACTAAATTGAAGCAAATCAAACTAAAAGTTCCAAATTTCATAATCAAAAACAAAAACCCTAATTTTCAAACTCATATGTATAAACCTACTAGATTATCAACAATGTTGAGCAATTAAGAGGTCCTAGACTGACACTCCGCCGCAAGCTCCCGTTTAATCCTCTCCGCCACCTCCGCAAGAAGGTCCAAATCCTCAATTCCCAAATCGGACATCATGTTAGCCCACCCGATTGGGCCTTTCCCAATTGATGAAGCAATTTTAGTCTCAGCGTCGACGATTTTTTCGTCGGCAACTTGTTGTTGTTGTACCTCCTGGGGATCAAGCACATCTGAAGAAGGGGAAGAGGAGGGATGGTCGAAGATGTATCGGTCGATAATGGGCTCGCACCTGGGATGGCCCCAGAAGTAGCCGTTGCCGGTCTTGGAGTAAACAAGCACGGCCCCCTCGCCGTCGAACTTGTCGCAGAACTCACGCACCTTCTTGGCTCTATAACTCTATGTGTGTTAATAAATTTTTGCCTTATAATTAATAATAACAATAATAATAATGTTATGATGTTTTAAATTTTTTGACTAACTGTTCATTAATAATGAAAATTGAGATACATATTGTTTGGCGGTCTATCTTCATTTATAAGCGAGGAGTATCTACTAATTTCTTGGTTTCATTACATGTCAAAATCTCTAACCGCACACACATGGATGGCTATGAGGTATCAAGAGTCATACTCATGTCCTACGTTTACACTTCTACTAACCAGGGGTGAATCTATATATGTTTTGTCCGGTACGGGAGCACGAATTCGTTTTAGAAATTGTCATTTTTTTTATATATATTTCTATTTATCACGATCTAATTTTATGGTTAACATATATTTTTCCTCTGACAAATTTAGTTTTTAGTTAAAATTAATGTATTTAAAATGTTAGACAAAATCATCTTTCTATTATTACTTACGGGTCCATTACTTTTTTGGGGTCTCTTAGTGTCTGTAATAACAAAATAGGGTCACCTAGAGTCTTAGATCAACAATAACATTTTAGGCAACGAATTTGACTTTGCAAGAACTAATGTACTGTAGAAAAATTGGATTTTGAGAGAGCCAAACACCCTTTAGTCTGAGACCTAAAATGTAATTTTAAAACTAACCGTTTGGCCTAAAATGTAATTGAATATGAATGGAAAAAGTAATTTTAAAACTATTTTTTTACCACACTAATTTTAAAAGTAATTTTTTACCACAGTAATTTCTTTTATACTATTTCTATTTAACTTCATACATTAAAATATATAATATATGGTGTCAAATGTTTTTTATAATGACGCATATATATCATTCATTTAATTTATTCAAATTATTACTTGTTACTTGTTAGAAATACTTTTATTTTCAAGTGAATTTCATTTTTATTCCTATTTTTATAACTTCATTCATTCACTCAATTTTCTTAAAGAACTAAATCACTCTATATTTTAGGGCTAATACTTGAAAAAACAATAAGTTTACAAATAATCAAAACTTTATACAATAAAAAAAAATTAGAAGGCACTATTACTAAGTATACTAGGTTGAATTTTACCCCCAAACCTTTAACAAAAGTTAGATTTACCCCCAAACCTAAAGCCGCTAATTAAACAACCTCCAAACCTTTGCAAAAGTTAGAATCTACCCCGAACTTATCTAAATTATCATAACTAACAACTAATCACATCATAAACTCATTAAAAATATAAAAAAACTAAAAAGAAAAATTAAAAAGCTAAAAAAAACTCATTTACAAATAAATAAAATTAAAAAGAAAAAGTTTAAAGTTTGAATAATGGCAAACGATTGGACTGGAATTTAGAGGAAGCTAGCGACTTATATTGAAAATAGATTTTGTTGTAATTTTTCTTTTTAGTTTTTAATTTTTAATGAGCTAATGATGTGATTAGTTGTTAGTTATAGTAATTATATGACGAAGTCGGGTAGATTATAAATTTTGATAAAGGTTTGGAGGTTATTTAGACTTCGTAATAGGTTTGGAGGTAAAATCTAAATTTTGTCAAAGGTTTGGATGCAAAAGTTAACAAGGAATTAACTTTAAAAAACAATTACATTTTAGGCGTAAGCATTTATGTTAAGGGCGTGTTTGGTTTGCCTATTTTGGAGTGATGGCATTACTGTAATTGTGTGTTGCTCAACTCCAGAAGCCATAATTTTGGCCTAAAATATTATTGTTGAACTAAATGGCCCTAAAATGATATGATACCTCACAAGGAACCACCCATATGTAAATTTCTCATTACTAAATCTCCTAGATTATCAAAGATATGACATCCTTTAGATTCAATTAAGAGTTGGTGATACAAATTGTAAACTCCCCGAATCTTAACCTCTTGCTAGTAGGATGTAGATACTAGACGAGAGGGGTTAAGTAGCGCTACGGTCATAACCGTTATGGGAATTGCTATCTCAATGAATTGACGGTCTCATCTTGATAAAGTTTGTTGGTTTGATTCGTATTGTGAAAGCAAGGTCTCTTATTCTCGGTATAGATTGGTTCTTAAGGTCTTCGTGTAATTAGTTGTATGTATATGACCCGGTTTGTTCCGGTTTTGAACATTTTTTTGACTAAGTTGAGCATTACTTACTTACTTGGAGCTTTCTATTTTCAGGTCGACTTCGAACCGACCTTTAGATAATTGACACGTGTCATTGGTACGATCTTAAATTTTTTACGATTTTATATTATAATTATTTATGTTTTGAAGTATATATAATAATTTACCACATTAACCCCATTATACTATACAAAGAAAAATTAATACTACATCAACTTCATCAAATAAATGTCGATCGAACTGCCTCATCAATCAAACAAAACAAACAAAACAAACAAAACAAAACTAATTAAATCATCCATTCATATAAAACTGAAATCCCCTTAATTCGTAAACAAAACTCTATTGTTCATGGATCGATTCATCCTCCCCAAGAAAAAGAGCCCAACTTTTTTTACTCAGTTTATACGAACTAATGCGTTGAATTTCATGCAAGAAATTGCCCAATAATAAAATTTGGGGATAGGGTTCTTCATCATCCTCGAGTTTAAAAATTGGTTTTTCCAGTTGATGAAGCTTTAATCTGTGAATTGGTTTTGTGTTCCTGATCAATCGGTTTTTAATGAAAGTGATGTTCAACATTCAATTAATTGATGGATTAAGAGGTAAGGTTTACATACGTACTTTATATATGCAAATTGATTATTTTATTAATTACTTGTTATTTGTTAATGAAATTAATTATCATATGGGTGGTATAGTCAATCTATAAATTTTGGGGAATTTTAATTATAAGAAAATTAAATTATAATCAATCGTACCTAAAATTATAATAAAATGACTTTGAACCAAAATAAATGGATTTGATTGATTTTGTGCCAGATGTCAATCATCTAATGAAGACCTATGTGTAGTTCGGTACGAAGCCGACCTAAGAATAGAAAGCCCCTACTTTTACATATGCTCTCTATCAATAAAATTCTTGCTGTTTTTTTAAAAAAAATGTTAGACAAAATAAAGGGTGACAATCTACTTACGATTTACACGATATATGACATAACTTTCTGATTTTTCACCCTGATTAGTACTAAACTTATTACTTAAGTACGTGGCACCACAATTTAAATTCAAGAATATATATAGTTGGGTGAAGTTGTAAAAACCAAAGAGATGTTGGTAAATCGTAAATGAGAGTTATTTACTGGATAATTTATGATGATCTATAACCATTAAATAAAAAAATTTGGAAAACTATAAAAAGTATTTACAAACTCATTTTTCTTTGGTAAATTTAACTTCTAACTTGATTGAGAAGGTTCAGTCCCACTTTGAAGTTTGAACACAGTATGTGTGTGCCTTAAGCATTTTCCCAATGGGAAAAAAAATACGACTCAAACTTGAAAATTGCGTGAAACACATAAATAAAGTTATTGGAAATATGATCACACTTAGAACTTCAATTCGAGCTTGAAGAACAAATAAGCCTACTCCTAATACAAACTACAAACAACCACTGATGCAATTATGGAGAACAACAACGTATCTACTAGGCTTGTAATGAACCAAGGATCATCCGTTAATACTCTTACTCGATCTTTGCTAAATAAATTTATCTCTAGTCCAAATAAAAAAACTACTCCTAGGACACTACCATCAGTTTCTATATGGTGACCATGATCTAAGTGCTAGGACAACCCTTCAAATTGTTCAATATGGTCATGAGATTGTTATCAGTCTTGAAGTATAAGAAAATACATGTGATTGTTTACCTTTTATCATAAAAGTGGACACAGAACCATTCTAAGTGAATTTATATGCTTGGACTTTGGATCTAACCACTTAAGACTTAAGAGTACAGTATCTACTGAAGCTCAAACCACTAATGGTAACAAAATTCCCCAAAAGGCCAAAACACATCCATTGATATTAAGAACAATTCATACGAATTCTAGAGTTAATAGTGTCAAAATAGGAGTAGGATAATTCAAGTTGAATAGAAACACAAAAGAAACCAATTAGTTGATCGAAGTAATTAATATATAGGATGATAACTCATAATTATGATAATTAATATATTGAAACTAGAGCTTTATTACATCTTCTCGACGACAAATAGGGCAGAGGTTCTTGAGAACAATCCATCTGGTAACACACATCTGATGATATTCGTGCTTGCATTCCAGTACTGCTACTTTCTTGTTTTCCTGTTCCAGATCTTCTAAACAAACAGCACACACCACCTCGCCATTGGTTTCCGTTCTCTTCGGGTCAGGATCCCTCGTCTCCAATTGCTCCGAGATAGTCTGCTCGGAAACTATTGCTTGTTGAGGACTTGTTTTGTTCCTATCAACGACATTGACCTGAGATATTAATTCTTCTTCAATATCTGTGGAAAGTATCATTCCTCGTGGAACATAATACATGCGTCCATGACGTCTCGGCCGCCGGGAGAATAATCTCTGTGGCGGAGAAACACCACTATCCAAATTAACCAAGCCAGGCATGGCTGAGACTTCAGCAATTAAGACAACAAAAATTGGGCAAGTTATTGAATTGTATTGACTATTCAGAACGCTAAAACAGAAGATAATTAAAGTGTAAGTACCAGCTAGGAGTAGGAGAGTAGTAGTATTTATAGACACGGGTTTGTTAGTTGCTTGCTGGGAAAGTCCCTCCTCTCCATATATGATGGGAATCCCATATATGGACTAGGAGTACTATCCAGTTTAGATTTCTTACCACATAAGACTCTTGTTAAATGCTGTAAAAAGATCGGTAAAGACAGGGGCGGACGCACGCATAGCCAAGGGGAGGCTGATTTCTGCTGTGAATTACCTATTACCCTTTTTAGAAAGTTGATATATATTATATATTTTGTGGCGCAAATTTTACAACTAAATATTGTTTGTCCGAATGGTAAGCCGGTAGGTATTTCATTCTCCGATAATTGTCGTTCTCATTAAGTATTTTTTTTATACTACTTTTTTTTTCTTACACTTTTTCTTTCATTCAATGTTTTTACACTACTTTTTTCCTTTCTTTTTCCTTTTTTTTTTTTACCCTTTTGGATCCTCCATTATCTTTATTCCTTGTTCTATTGTTTTATTTAGCTTAACAAACAATATTATATTATAAGCATTAGATTAGTTGTATGTATTTCTTATTTATTTTTCAGTAGTACATTTTGCCTCCCCTTTTCAAAATTCCTGCGTCCGCCACCGGGTAAAGATGCATATGGAATCTCAAAAGAATGCAACCATGGATGGGTTTTTCGAATCTCAAAATTGAGCCAAGGCATACCCTATGGTATGCGTACGAAATTTGAAGTCTGATTAATTCAAGAAAGCCCTTGAAAATGAATTGATGTCGATTTTTTGATTATGTGAGCAAAGTAGTGAAACTAACACAGTGTTTGGGTTTAATCTAAGTTGTGTGAGTGTATGTCAAATTTGATCACAAAATAATACTTACTCCATTTCATTACAAACTTACTTTTTGGCCAACGACATTCATGTTTGACTCGTATATTACACCTAAATTATATTGATAATTTAAAAAAAAAAAAATTAAAAAAATATTACTAACGTATGAATTTTAATTATATAACTTTAAAAAAGAATTGCATCGTTTAGGAGTAATATACGGTCAAACATTAAATTTGTTGACAGGAGAGGAAGTTATTAATGAAATGAAGGAAGTAATAATAATAATAATAATAATAATAATAATAATAATAATAATAATGTTATGAAATTTTATTTCCTATCATTAATATTTGAAATTGAAATACATACGGTTTGGCAGTCTATTTCGTTTTATAACGCGGAGTGTCTACTTTGTTTGTTGGATCATTACATACCAAACTCTGCAACCGCCCAAACATGGGCAGGAGGTATCGAGGAGTCATATCCAACGTTAACACTAGTACACTACTACATGCCACCAATACTACAGGGGCCGATCTATATATGTTTTGCCCGTACAGAGCATTAGGGGTGGGCGCGGGACGGGATCGGGATTAAATTCCGGGTACCTTATAATTCGGGTTTCATTCTATGCATTCCAATCCCAACCCTAACTTTAGCGGTACCCTTAATCGGGATCGGGATTACCCTATCGGATCGGGATTGGGTTACCCTATCGGGTAGTTTTTTTTTTTCTCTCATATAATTTATTTAATAAAATAATACTATTTTCAACAAATAATTCATTATATAATCATATAAGATTGTTATATTGCATATGTTACTGTGAAGAAAAACCTAATAATTAATTCATCTAAATTTATAGTAGTGTTTATGATACTGTAATTAAGAAGCTAATTAGTTGGAGCAAATTATCAATCCATTCATTTTACCATGCTTGGATGTGTACGAGAGAAGGCCGATAGTGTAATAATATTCTTAATAAACATTACACTTCCTAAATTATTCAACATAAAAAAAATTTACGACATGAACTGGAAAAAATAGGAAACAAAGTAAACATTCGGGTACCCGGGAATAAATTATTTATTCTCAAACCCGACCCGTAAACTTCATAAAATTTTCGGGAAATATACTTTGCGGGTATCCAAACCCGAAATACCCGACCCTATCGGAATTTTGTGCATCGGGTCGGGACGGGATCGGGATTACGCGAACCCTATTCCCACCCCTACAGAGCACACGTTTGTTTTGGCAATTGTCTATTTTTTTTTTAGTATATATATTAGGTTTATATATTTTCTATTTATCACGGTCTAATTTTATGGTTAATATATTTTTTTCTCTGACAAAATCTTATTTTTTGTTTAAATTGAACACATTAAAAAAAATTATGGAAAAAATTTGATCACAAATGAACTCCAATTTGAGCTTGAAGAAGAAAAAAAAGTCCGTACGGATTCCATCACGCAAGGGATGTCCAATTCGTAGATAAATCATGGACCAAGTATCCATTAGGGGTCCATTAGTGAAAATTATTTAGGGTTCTAGTGGTTATTTAGAGATAAGGCGAGTAAATTATACCATTATAGTTCTAGTTACCGTATACAGTTGTCAGGTGAACTACTACTATACAAGTGTCACATGCCTATGTCCATCATTATGTATGTAATTAGTTATGATTTCAAAAATAAACGGTAACAAAACTCCCCAAATCACATCCATGGATATTAACAATACTAATTCGTCCAAATTCTAGAGATACAGAGTTAATAGCAGGATAATTCAAACTTAATCATGGTCCGGTTTTGTTAGTTACTGTACTAGTGTAGAACTACACTAGTACATACTACCTAGTACCTACTACTCCGATACAACTCCTACCAAGAAGATTAGGTTCTTGCCACACAAGATTCCTCTTAACGGATTTGGTATAAAACCTTAAACGGTCCGGGTGATTTTGATCTTTAAGTATAAATCACAGTAGGCGGAATATTTTATCACAGTGCGGCGAGTATTCAGGTGAAGGAACGTGATCATTTGAAGGGAACGTGTGTATTTTACGGGACTGTTTTTTCGGCTTTCTCGTGGTGGTGGTAGTCTTACATCTTTGGGTCTTGGTGGCTCGTTGTCATTCCGGTTTGTAAAAAGATGATCGGCAAAAGATGCATATGGGATCTCAAAATAATGCAACAATGGATGTGTTTTTGGAATCTCAAAATAATGCAACAAAGGATGGGCTTTTGTATGGTCTCGGCTTTGTAACACCCCGACAACTAATGAGCCAAGGCCTGCCCTATGGTATGCGTACGAATTTGAAGTCTGATTAACATCAGTTATATGATTCAAGAGCCCTTAAAATTGAATTGATCTTGATTATCTGAGCATAGTGAAGCTAAATTGCAAATAGTAGCAGTTGATAAGAAAGTCATTCTTCACACCACATGCACCAAAAACAAATGAACCTAATAATTGTATCCTCTACCAGAACTTGATATTACAAATTCATTCTTTCAAGCACATTGCAACATATAAGTATTTCCGTAGTTAAGACATCCACTGGCTCCCGCTACTCTAACTCCAGTCCTATGAGTTGGTTTCACTGCAGATGACAATTTTTTCCATCTCAAAATGCATCACCTCCACGGATCATTGATGCCAATCTTTATATCTCTGTTGCAAAGGTATGGTATGGTAGGTTAAGTGAGAAAACTGGCATTTGTTTATGCATATGTAATAACAAGCTTAAGGTGCATATTTGATTGTAAATATAACTTGTGGCTAAGTTAGAAACTCAAAAACATACCGTGCCCTGCATCATTAACCAATAGGAAGACCTTGAATGTTTCTTCATTAGAATTGACGGGGTGGGCGGGATTCAGCAGGGCTAACTCGGATAGGTCTACCATCGAGGTCCTGCACCAATGATAATCAAGATATGAATAATTCACACTTCAAAGAAAATAATTAATACAAGCACAAACATGATCCAACCAAATATCTCAAGTCCAACATGAACAACTCCGTCAGGACATTAGATAAAAAATTTCAACTTCTACAATCAGATACAAGTTAAAAAATAGGTACACCAACAAACATATGCATAAACAAAAAAAAAGGGAGGGATTGTCTGAACAGGAAACTTACAGTGCCATCCAGCTGATCAATGGCTTTGTTCATCTCATCAGCGGTAGAGTAAGTAACAAACCCAAAACCCCTCGATCTACCAGTTTCCCTGTCATAAACCACTCGGGCTTCCTTAACGGTACCCTGCTCGCTAAATAAGTTCTCTAGTGCAAGATTGTCAACACCCCATGCTAGGTTGCCCACGTAGACTCGGTTGTTGTTATCAAAACTACCCCCACCCCCACCCCTGGGGGGCCTGTCGCCATATGAAGTTTCTCTCTTTGCTGGAGCTGGCCCGTAATTCACCCTCAAAGCTCTGCCTTGAATTTCCTGAAAGACGAGAATACCGATGTTAATTCCAACAACTACAACAAGCAACAAACAAGCAATAGTAGTGTGCATATTAAAATCTATTAGAACAATGGAAGCTTACATATCCATTGAATTGTTGAGCCGCAGCTTCAACTTCCTCAATGGTGGACATAGTTACGAAACCAAAACCCCGACTTCTTCCAGTGATCTTGTCATAGATAACCTGCAACGTTTCACAATACATCAAATCACCGTATCCTGGAAAGCCCAAACACCACGCATATTGGACACATGAACCACTTATTGAATTGCAATGCAATGCACTCTAGGAGCGAGCTAAAGCTATTAAGCTAACCACGCATATCAGATACATCATTACACATTAGCCACTTATTGAATTGCAATGCCTTCTAGGTGGGCTGTAGTGTATTCCATCTCTTCTTAACAATACGTGAATACAATTATGGAGCAACAAAAGCTTCTTACAACTTAAACATAGCATAAGACTATACAGGTACATACATATCAAACACAAAAGGTAAAAATACCTTACTTATCCACAAACATAAGAAATTAAACATTCCAGCTGCATTTGAACAATATTATTATCCATAACAGCTTCAATTATGCACAAAAAACAACTGAAAGCTATAAATAACATGAAATTTTGAACTAGACAAGCATTAAGCACAATTACACAAACAAACATTATAAACAGAAGAAAATTGGTTTATACCTCAACCATCTCAACATTACCAGCTTGCTCAAACAAGCCAGCAAGAGTGGAACTGTCGACATCGAACGGCAAATTCCCGACAAACAGCTTCAAATCAGGCGAGAAATTGGTTTGCTCGGACCTCGAATAGTCTAGGCTGTCCTCCTCCTCGTCCAATTCCGACGAAATAGCCACGCGCCTCACAAACCTGGAGCCGACGTGCGAGTGGTTTTTAATGGAAGTGACGGAGAGAAGTACGTTCGGCTGAGGTTTGAGAGAAACAGGGTTGAACAGACAGGTGGCAGAGGCGCCGGATGAGGCGGACGAGTGGTGGAGGGTTAGGGATTGTGGTGTGAGGGAGAGGAAATGGAGTGAGGCAGACATGGCTAGAGAGCTTGAAGATTGGTGTGAGAATGGAGGAGAAGATAAGGTTTTGGGCACTTCACTTCACTCTGCTGCTATTGAGATGAGATGAGATGAGGTATCTGTTTATCTTTGGGGGTTTTGGGGAGATTTTAATAGAGGAGTGGGAGATAGATATTTTCATTTGCAAGGAGATAAAAGGGCACAAATGTAGGGGCAAAATTGTTAGATTTTTTGGATAAGGCCTTCTAGGGTTTGCACTTGGTTTCTTCATTTGCATTTCACACCCTCATCTTATTGAACTTGTTATTGGCCGGTAAATATGATCAAGTGTAACTTTTAACCGTGGAGAATTATTACATCATGTGTCAGGATTTGTAGCAAAATGTGAATTAAGTCTGGCAATTTGGAACCGATCCATGAATTTTGATATGATTCGAGTATTCCAAACCGAATTCGATCTAAAATAAATTTTCAATTGATCAGGTCCGGACCGAGCTCAAACCGGATCAATCCGAATCCGTATGAATATGATACCAAAAGTTCTATTTGTGATGAGTTTTACTTTTTGAATCGGAGTTGGATCATATCCGGACCAGTCGGATTGGAAAGGGTCCAGTTTGAAAAATTTAAATTGATCCAACATTAATACGATCCATACAAATCCGAATCAATAATGGACCGGAGCTGGTCCAAATCGGACCGATTCAGGCCAATTGTCGGGCCTAAGTGGAAATACCTTACCTAAGATGATTTACTCAACATGCAAAGTCATAATTGTCGTCACATATGAGCTTAAAATGTTCACTGGGTGCTATAAATCATGCTTCATTTTTAGCACAAGATCATAAGAGATGGTATTGAAATCATCCGTGTGAGCGGCGGTGAACGAAGCGGAAGCGAAAATGCCGGCTTGAGTAACACAAACATCTGTTAGAATCCAATGCCCCGAAAACCTAAGGGTTCCTCCATGTACTTTCATTTCCAAATATTTGTGTTAAAATAAAAAGGCAGGGTGTGGAATGTAATAGTTCAAAATGTTTTAAACTTGGATATTTTGTTTTAAAATATAATTATTTAAGAATGGGGGCATTGGGGCCTAAGTGTGATCCAAGAATCTCCACGAATCTTCACCTCAAAGGTATCCGTTTCTAGTCCTACTTCGGTACTTCCTACTGATTGGTTCAATTTCCGGTAGGCCAATTAAGAAAAGCCCAATACTGTTTCTTAACGTGACCTTGGCCAGTCCAACACTTGGTTGCGCGGCTGGCCCTATTATTAGAAGCCCAACCCAGTGTTCGAGAGGCTTGAGCCTAGAGCTGGTTGGTTGACCTTACACTGAAAATTGGCAAATTTAAAATAAGAGTTCTAGTGTATTTGTAACATGGTACTACTAGAAAAATTATGCATGCAATAAAAAATTGGATGTTGAACTTGAAACCTTATAATCCCCACAAGACAAGCATTTCAACATCACTTGATAGCCTCTCGTTAAATCATAGTACTAATTTCTATCGCGGAATATTCTTCACTAGCCCAGTCATTTTCAAGAATTGATGCATGCTCTGGTAAATTACAGATTTTTAATTAATATATGATGTTAAAAAACATTTAACATTAATACGTTACATTTTATTTTCGAAACGGTAAAAATTATATTAATATAAAAGAGTGTATTATAAAAAGGAAAGTCCGTGCAAAAGGGTTGCACACCAGGTAAAACATTAGTACTACGTTACATAGCACATAGACTCTAAACATTTCATTCCATGCATTATTGGGTTGTTAATTAAGAAAACTATGTAGTTCGCGAATTACCAAATAAAAAATCATCTTGGGTCCGAGCCGGACCCTAAAAAATCACAAATCTAGTATGTGTTCTTCGAGCACAAACTACGCTACATGGGGCTTATCCATTTTGTTATGCTTGATTTTGAAATTTCAGATCCGGTTGTGCAGTGGCGAATCTAGGAGAAATATTCAGGGGGTCAAAATATAAAATTTTAATTGGTTAGGGGGGGTCAAAATGCAAAATAGGGTTTAAATATTTTTTTTTAAAGAAATTTAGAATTTCAGTGGGGTCCAGTGAATCTATTGAACGGGGCTTAGCCAATCCTTTCATTACAACTTGTATAATAGATGATCAGTGATCACATGCAGTTCCGTTAGGCAAAGCCTGGATAAGTTCAAAGAGAAGAAGTAGGAAATCTTTCTATCTCCTATTGCCTTTCCACTTCCCTTTCCCGAAAGCTCCGCGGGACCACCTACCACTAATCTTCGTCCGGAGGGGGAATCTTCCACGGATCCAAGGACAAATATAATAGACATTGGACCCCCGTGGTGGATGCGGCTGTGGCTGGTCTCCCATTGATCATAATCTTTTTGTGTATCTTGAAAAATGTCGGAGTATAAGTATAACTTACAATATTCAGGGACGGACCACTCACTTGAAGCGAAAAGTAAGAAATGCGAAGCAGAGTTGATAAATTATACTCAAAAAATCACGTGTATTATAAAAATGAGATACAGTGAACCGACTACTTGAACCTTAATCAAATAGTGTAACAATGTATGACCACGAAACCCTAAAAATCACAATCTATCTAATCTAGTTATAAAACCATACTTCGAAAATTTGAAACAGCCAGATTCTTATCATGTGCACAATATATATACTTCTATGTATCAGGGTATTTGTCTCCCTTAATTTTTCTCCTTAACTACCCACAGAGGGGGATTCACCTAATTAAACTGACCCTTGGTGTAGCTAGTGCATCACTTTCTTGGGGTTTACTTCACTAATTTTGTTTAATTAAAAACATTATTGTATTGATTAACTAAACCCATAATAAAGGGAATATTTAGGGTTGTGTTTCGGGCACTATACCATGAATGTGTGTTGCTCAACTTCTCTTGTCCTTATGGCGTCAGAGCTGACCTATCTTTTAGTACTAACAATACATATAATAATCTCTTCATTGCATAAAATTGTGGCATGCATTTTAGATTATATACTGTACATAAATATGGTTCATGTTTACTGACTGGATACAACAAATTGTGAAAGATTTGATTCCAACATGTGATAGTACTATTATTACGTGACAGATAGATAATTATTTTGCTCATTGTCAAATGGAATATTGAATATGTTAAAAGAATGCGGCTCGACACGAGGTATTCTTGCAACAAAAATGCGGTTTTAACTTTTAACTCTCATGCAATTTTCGTTTTTCGTTTTGTTGCTTTACTTTTTTCCCAGTACGTTCCCGAGCATTTTTATACTATTTTTTATTAATGAAAAATTTGACCGCTTCATTAAAAAGAAAAACAATTTCATGGTTGAATGAGAGTCAGTAAATTTTTTCAAATGTTAAAATTAACCGCTACGACGCTCTCTAATATAATATAATTTGTGAATTTTGTACATAAAATCCACATTGCACCGTGTCACATTCTTAAAAATCTAGAGTGATAAACTGAGGATTGGATTTTGCCACGTAGCACTAGATCATTTTGAGATGTTTAACAATTACTACTAGAACTACTAAAGTAGCTTCATTATTTAGAGTAGTCACATGAGTTTTTCTTAGTCAACGCATTTTAGTATCGTATAGTGTAGTGTAGTAAAGAAAAGAGAGTTTTTATGTCAACGTCCCTACCTTTTAACTCCATAATCAAACATTCACGTCGATCTCATGAGCATAGTCATAGAGGTCCAACTAGATACATGATGGTTATATGCAAGTATAGTTTTTTTTTAAACGGACAAATTTTTTATTAAGCACACAAGAGCATAATGAATGCTCAAATGCAACGTACAAAGAAAAAATACAAGATCAACCAAACCGTTAAACAAACGTCTTGCCAACACAAACAACAACATAGTGGAAAAACTAGTCACCAACTCTATTAGTACAAACACCAAAAAGCCTTGGGTGCTTCAAGCCACGTGAAGAGGACCACGAAACCAAAGAGAGAGCCGAGAGCATAGAGCAGTAAAGCAGCCTTCAAAACACCAATGAGAACAAAATGAAGTGAGGAGACCAAGATTAATAATCCATCCCCAACCAAACATCCAAGTGCAACACCAAGGTAAGACAAGTGACACATCAAAACCACGGAAGGGCCATAGCGACTCTTATTATTCGTGCGATCACGCTACTACACCCTGTGTCGAAAGTTGTACTTAAGACGAGTATTTTTAAGATAGGAACATACGAAAGCTTTATCAAATGCCAAGGTCCATCCTTGTAAATGCGGGATGACTACGAGTATGTTAACCCTATTCCTCCTCTTAACTACAACAAAACCCGCAAGTGGCAAGAAATTTAAGGCCACATCAACACAAGATAACAAGAGTCACGAACCAAAGAAAGAAGGGAGAAAGAGAAACTCCGAGAAAAACAACTTGACATGAAGTCCAAGTCCAAGTCCAACTTGACATGCGAGTCTAGGGTTAATAAGTAGTAGTACCAGTTCGATTTAATTCTTTAAGGTATAAATATAGTTCACTTCATAACGTAATCAAATTGAACCTAGTTTTATACTCGTGTTCCTAACAAGTCAAACATTGTTTGGTTCGATAGATCTTGTTAATTAATCACTCTTTAATTTACACACATAGTATCAAAAAAATCTGAGTTCAAACTCGAAGTCATTACAAATTACTCGAGCTCGAGTAAAAAATAGTAAAATGACTACTTTACACGGACAATTAAAGTAGGGAAAGAACAAATAAATGGATAAATGAACGAATAAGTATATAACAATTTAAATAACCGACTTCACGTGAGGCATCACACAACCTCCGATCCACAATGGTGTTAGGCAACCCACTACCATCAACCGGTTTTCTCGGTTCTTCGCCGCTATATCCTCTACTAGAGGGAGCTTCCAATAGGCTCTCCCATCCACTTAGGCCTCCCGCCAACATTCTTGAGTTTTTGACAAAATTCTTGTACTCATCAGATATAAAGGCTCTAAAACGTGTTCCATAGTTGGGCGATCAACTTGTTGGAGAGGTATAATTCCTTCTACATTAATTTCAATATTCAAATAAAATAACGTAATTAATTAAGAACTGGATAGATAAAATGTAAATAAAGAATTAATTCAATGGTGACTAACATATTACGCATGTACAATGGCTAACATACCACTTACAATGTCTTAAAATTAACTAACACAATGGTGATTAGTGTATCACCCACACATACAATGGATAAAATACTGATCACATATGAAATCGACAAATAAAATACGAATAAAAGACCGTACGAGGTGAAATTTACCCGCAGCTCGTTGAAGTAATCAGACATCATATGGTTCGAGATCTTCAACCACATATCGCCCCCTTCGCTCGGTATCTCTCTTTTAACCCGTCGCAGCTTGATAAAACATTCACCCATCACCCCGCTGCAGTTTGATAAAATATTTCACCCATCGCGGCTTATACTTAAAATCACCCGTCTATAATGAGTAGGTTAAGTTTTTATTAAAAAAAAAGTTATTACCCGTTAAGTTTTTATTAAAAAAAAGTTATTACCCCGGCATCACTCCTACAAGTATCAAATTTTTTTATTTGTGTTGGAACAAAAATTGAAAATTGATATAAAACACTAGAAACTAGTCTATATAGAAGTGCAAGCAACATTTTAAAATAGAGGGGGGGGGGGGAGTTGATCATCTCTCACAGACTCACACAAAACACAAAGGCAATTTCTAACTAGGTGGATGGATTGTGGATATACGTCACTAACCTTATTTATCATTTTACTAATCATTTTAATTTAAATAAAAATCATCATTTTAATAAGTCAAAGCTAGAAAACTACGGTAAATTAGTTTTCCAATACAAGAGAAGTGTACTTATAATCTATTTTTATCACAATTCAGGGCCTACCGGATTAAGAGTGTTTTGTTCCTACTTTGACACTATACTAAGTGCGCCCTGTCCCACCGTCTATTAAAAATAAATGAAAAAATTATAAGATGATAAATAAAACATAGTCATCTTTTTTTAAGGGATTACTACATCTAAAATCACAAATTTAAATTTTTACGAATTAAAATCTAGAAAGTACTATTATACACCTAATCAAAATATGATTTAACCAAACTGTAGGTTCATTTTTCATTATTACATATTTGTCTTAAATATTTTCAAGTTTACCAAATTACCACTGAATAATTTAACATAAAAACATTACTTCTTTAAATTTTAACCTCCAGAGCTAGAGCTCTGAAACTCCGATCAGAGTTCCAGTGCCAGATAGTTCCGGTAGCTGAGTTAAGTAAAGGATGGAGAAAAAAAAGTAAAAAAAATAAAAGGAAAAAAAAAACAAAAAAACAAAATGGAAATTGCAAAATGTCTAAGGTCGTGTTTGGCTTGCACTTGATGAAAAGTGTTGGATTATTTGGTCAACTGATTTTCTGTTTTGTTTTCGACTTCGATGTAATAGATGATAAATTTTGGACATAGATATGCAATGAGACCATCTAGTAGGGGAGATATATGTAATAAGCACGTATTTTTAATTGTTTAGGTATTTCTTTTTCGTCCGTTTTTTTTTTAAAATTGTTTACGTTTTCTTTTTTATATTTTTACAAACTTTTATCTCACAGTAAAATTGTGGGTCATGGCATAAAACCAAACGTTACTCACGCTATACCAACATCCTAAAAATTCATTTTAAACCTAAACGTTAACAATCTAAAAAACTAATGAGATATGATGTAGGACATGTGTCAATGAGTACTCCTACTCCCTCCTATATTTTTAGTTGGCGTTTTAGAAATATTGTTATTTTACTAATAATAAGTCGTTTTAGCTATAATGATTACTATTAAATCTTTTTTGTCCCTATATACACTACTTTTAATACAATATTATATTATTATTAATAGGCTTTTAAGATTGACTAGAAAGCTATTAATAGGTTTCTCCTTAATATATGTGAAACTCCTAAAACGATAACTAAAAAAGATAGGGGATAGTAGAATGTTGTCTCCACTGTAATTCGAACCCAGGCAGAATGTGAGCCAATGGCTCTATGATAGAAATTCATTATCCCAAAATATCAAACTATTGGGGAGGTGTGAAATTTAATTATTTATTTTAATTCTCTACTAGGTATTGACTCTAAAGTTAATGGATTCAATTTTCATTGAGTTCATGATTTATTCATCGCGCATTTAAGCATTGTAATACTTGTTAAATTATAATGGTTGTGATATGCTCGAAATAATGTATTAGTTGGAGATGTATGATTAATGTAATAATTAATAATTAAGCAGATGCACAACAATATGAGGTTTTTTTTTTTTTAATGTAACTTTGGAACCCACGATTGGTATACTTAAGGTTCACACTATGTAAACCCCACATGTTGATGCAATAGTCTGCAAATTAACCACATAATCCAAGTTAAATCATAACAAGTTGCGACAAGCCCAACATCATAAGGCAACAAGTTGGTGTGCGTTATTAAATGAAACTATAATTTCTTGTTACACATTGATTCTTTTTTGTTTTCATTACACCAACAGTATGGGTTATTTCATCATTGCCGTTTGGTATTTCAAATATTGTGTATGTTTGGTAAAACGAACTATAAGTTGACTGATAATTGATAAGGTGAATGAAAGTTGATGAGGTGAATGAAAGTTGATAAGCTAGCTAATAAGTCACCCCATTTAAAAAAGAAGAAGATATATGGTAGTTTTCAAATCAATTACTTTGTTGGCATTCATAAAGTAGATTTGTTAATTATATTCAAATAGTTAAATAAAGATGACTGATAAGGTCACGCCAAACACACACATTGGGTCACGCTCATAAAACGTTTATAGTTCAACCTGTATATCACAACAATATTACGCCAAAGTGTCTTTATTCGCTATAATAAATCGTACAGTATGCTCTCATTTTCATTATCTCTCGTCTGCAGAATCCTCTATCAACACAGTTTCTCCTCACCGACTGAAGGGAAATAGTTATCTGCATCACATCCAAAGAGTAGATCTTCAGGTGAAATTACTATTTTCTTTTGTTTTATTTATATCTACTCATATCCTTGAGAATCCTTGTTGCAATTTTATTACTCTGGCATCTAGGGTTTATTGAACATAAATTTGGCAATTGTTTTGGGATTTATGTTCATAACAACGTGGTTTATATTTATTCTTGTAATAGAAACGACATATCTCTCATTTCTAGAAACAAAATCGATATCTATGCAAACGGTGAGGTTCCGTAAAGAAAAACACCCGATTTAATATGAGACGACGACGTATTCCCTTTACTGTCCGTTTACTCTTTATTAAGGTTTCCAATGAATTTGTACGGTAGATCCACCTCTTGATCAATACATACATGATATGTGGTGTTTATTTTTCTTCATTTGCATTTGCAATGAGGAGTGATCTTTTAAGGCTTATTGATCTCCAAATATACACTTGATCTTGAATCTCATTCTTTCCCAAACATTGCAAGGTCCCCCAAGTCCCCACCCTGTATTCTGTGAGATCAAATTAGGAAACAAGATTATCATGTACACCAATTTACCATCCCTATTGTATTTATTCTCTTCTATCTACTAATCCACATACAAAGCAAGTTGGTCAAGTGAGATGAGGAGTCTTGTTGTTTGCTATGCTTACATATATATATACATCTACCACTCAAGCATTGTTAACCTCAAGTATGATCGTTCTAAAATGTTAGTACAAAATTGGAACTTGAAGCATATATATTCTTTTTAGGGATCCCTCTTGTGTTTATTTTGCTTTGTGATATGACTTACAACAATATGTGCTTTGGAGTGTAATATCACTTCTTATATATATATATATATATATATATATTTTACTTTGGGAGTTTAAATATTAAACTAGTGAAGTAAGAAACATTACACTTTCTATGATTTTTTTCACCTGTACTAGTTGAGTATTACAATGTGTAACATTCAAGAAATTTTTTTAAAACTACAATCTAACTATCCTACTCATATGTGCATTTGTATTAGTACATTTTTTTTACCTTACATCTTTGATTTTACATTTTCATTGTTTACCTCATATTTTGTGAAAAGTCAAAGGAGAAGTGATTCCTTCCATAATCTATATTCATATAATTTTCACGGCTCTGTTTTCAGTTGTCCTTCTTCTCCTCCATTTCCCGGGGAGATTAGATTAGCTTAGATTAGTGAGTTAGTGTGAGTACTACTAGTAGTCATTAGCCATTCCCAAGAGGCAAGGCAAGTGCCCAACCCAACCCCACAATTTTACACACACACAAATGAAATAAATAAAAATGAAAAACAAATAAAAAAATAAGAAAAATATTATCCTCTCTCCTGTTATTAGCATTAAATATTTTGCCATCCCCATTTTGTGATTTCTGATTTGTTTCTCTCTCTATTATTTCCATTTCATTTCATATATACTGTCACAGCTCACCCAGTCTTCAACCTATCTCTATCTATCTGTATCTATATTTCATTCATCATCATCATCTTTCGTGCATCTTTATGGGTGTGTGTATCTCTACAGTTACCTTTCCTTTATCTTCACTTGTTTACGCGTGGCATGGCTTCCCTCTGATCTAAACTCTTCTGCAATCAATCAACGACTTCAAAACCAGACTCCAACAAGGTTTTTTTTTAAATTTTATTTTGTTTGTTTATTCATTAATAATTCGTTGTTCACAGAGAGAGAGAAAGCCCCATACCTAATAGTCTTCCTACAGTTGTCAAATCTTCGTTATTGCCTACATGTTCGATGTTGATTGTGTATGTGTATAATGCCTATTGAGTGCTGCCTCATGCCCCCTTTTTATTTCGCCTTTTTGTTCTTTTTCCGTGTACGGACTTGTTGGATTGGTTGGAATTGGTTTGTTGTTATGTGATTCAGATCCGTGGCAGTATGTCTTCCTTCAATTTCACTGCCTCTCCATTTTGTTTCCTTATTTGATTTTTGGTTCCATGTGTAGGGTTTTGGATTGAGGAGGAGGGAGAGTTAGTTATGTTTTTAGGATTAGGGCTTTTCAGATTCGTTCCTTGTTTATGTTGAACTTGTTGGTTTGATTTGTAATGCTGTGGCGATCTGTTTGGTGTGGTTTGTTGAATTTATCGTGGAAATCTCATTAAATTTGAGTTATGGGATTAACTGGGGGAGTCTTTTTTTTTTTCTTTCCTTTTCTGCTTTATTTACGGTCCCTGTTTCTATTTTAGTGTAAAAGAGTTTCTTCTGTCTATGCAATACTATTTTCTTTTTGCGATAGTTTGTGTCTCTTAGATTATTTATGCAAACTAGTATTGTCATTTTGTTGTAACTATATGTTTTACCGTTGGCTGGTTGCTTATGCATTTCCTATGGAAAAACGCGGTAGAATTGATAAATTTGTTATGTTGTTGTTTGACCTTATTCTATGTGAGATCAGTTGCTCTGGTTCTGGAAATGATAGGAGGAGGAGATCTCTAGTTTCTCATTGGAATATTTGGTGCAGTAGTTTCTTACTGTTGTATGAACATGATTATATGTTAGATGATACCAATATATTATGTTCTGATGCTGTACTTTTAGTCACCTTCTTTGTGAACTTATGTGCAATTGGTTTAATGATTCAGGATTCAGAAAAACGTGCTGCTCCAGGATGTTGTTTTGCAGCCTCTAGCGTTTTGGTGTCTTCATGTACAATTGAGATTTGTTAATTATCTTGTCGATACTGCAAAAGGTCATCTGAATAAATAGCTGGTTTCTTTGCCTGGATTTAATATACCTGACCGCACAGGTCTCTCTGAGCTCGGGTTGTACTGGATACAGTTTGTGTTGCCTTAGCATTACAGGGTCAAAAGATTCTATGCCCATCTGCTTTTGTGATGCAATTTTCTGAATAAAGCTGGAAGTGGGAGGAATTAATGTACATGCTGAGTTTTGGAGTGGGTCCCTTGTAAGCTGTAAATTTACAAGGTTTGGCTTGCTTTGGATAGTTGGAGTTTCTGATCTTGAGTAGTTCTTCTCTACGTAGGTGAAAGTCGTCATTTTCTCTGGCAGTACGTGAGTGAATTCTTGACATTTTGAACAGAGAAAATAATGTTGTTCTTTATCTTTTGAATTTAACAACAAATGGAACCTGAGATTCTGGCAACAAATCAGCCATGCACAAGCAATCGTTTGCTTGCTGCTGCTGGACCCGTGTTGTGGGTTGCTATTGGCTACATAGATCCTGGAAAGTGGGCGGCTGCTCTTGAGGGTGGAGCCCGGCTGGGGACCGATATAGCTCTTCTAGTGCTTGTTATAAATTGTGTTACTATTTTCTGTCAGTACCTATCTGCCCGCATAGCCATTGCTACTGGAAAAGATCTTGGGCAGGTAATCCTCGTCCATCCTACATTTCTTTTTTCTCACAACTTTCATCCTTCCTATAAAGTTTGGAGCAGAGTGGGAAGTATCTAAGATTGAGGATGTAGCTAGAGGAAACCTTACGTAAAGACTAACTAGCTGATTTTGGAGTTATCTGCATCTTGTTAAGAAAGCATGCTTCAAAGTGATATAGTTGTCTTTACATTGAAATCTAATTGGACTATAACTTTCATATGTGAGGTGGAAAACATGACACTCTCTTCTGCAGTTGAGCAGTTTCGTTTTATTATTAATTATTGTATTAATAATTAGGATTTGCAACTTCCTCTTCTATCTGAGATATGTTTTCCTTCTGAATGTTGATTTGATTGTCTCTCTCTCTCTATTTTTTATTGTATTTCTTTTGTAAAAACTTCAGCTTCATTCTCATAAAATTTGACTAATTGTGAGCTGAAGTGAGCTATAGTATAGGCACGGAGTAGACTATCTCATACTAAGTACGTCACTTTCTTGGCAAAAGTTACTGTGTAATCTTCAAACAGCTAACACATACAACTTGATATAGTTGGCTATCACGCTGAAAGAGTGTGCGGAGGGACTTGTAAGACAAGTCTTGGTCTAGAATACTTGTGGTTGGAGATTAAATTGAAACTGTCGGTATTTGGCCAATGACATAAGGTAGATACTTCTAAGGCTTTGAGAGAAAACGCAATGCAAATTGATGATGTTGGCTTTCACACAGGATATGCTATTGGTTATGCCAAAGACATTTCTAAGTAGAATCTTATGCTATAATCTCCTTGGATGAAGCTTAAATGGGTATAGCGACTAAGCCAAAGATTATTCTTAAGCTATTAATTTATTCTTAATCTCCATGATTATACTTGAGCTATTAATTTATGGTTTCTTATTGGTTGAGTTATCTGTTTATGTGCTCAGATTGCGCCCTCATTACTCCCAAGCTATACTTTTCTTCTTCCTTCTCTTTTCCCTGATAGTATTGTTCAACTGACAGTGCAATCAGTGTTGTCACTCTCCTGCATGATGATACTTGTACACATGTTCTTTAAAATATTCTGTTTTATTTATTAAATCATGAATTCTGGAACTCACTATCCTTCATGATGGTATAGGTTTTCCGCGAGGAATATGATGGCACAACATACTTATACTTGGGAATTCAAGCAGAGATATCATGGGTCGTCATGGATCTCACGATGGTAACCTTGCTATTTAAGAAATTCTGTTATATCCTCTATTTTTTTCTCAACTGTCCTCTGTTCTAATTTTTAAATCAATAGGTTCTCGGCACTGCTTTTGGCCTTAATGCTGTCTTTGGATTTGACCTGTACATTTGTG
This sequence comes from Plantago ovata, assembly GCA_028274465.1. Taxonomy (NCBI): domain Eukaryota; kingdom Viridiplantae; phylum Streptophyta; class Magnoliopsida; order Lamiales; family Plantaginaceae; genus Plantago; species Plantago ovata. The sequence goes on along the minus strand of CM051455.1, from coordinate 29,669,021 downwards.
TTTTTTTGACTGGCATTGATGCTGTTCTATTTCCTTTATCGCTAGCTTCTTTGTAAGTTTTCTCCAACCCCATGTTATGTTCAAATCAAGTTTCCTTTTAACATGGTTCAAATTTTAATTACAATTGAAAATTGCTTTACAGGAAAATCCTAGGGCAAAGTTCGCATCAATATGCTTGGCCAGCTTTATACTATTATCTTATATTTGTGGCCTTCTGATTGTTCAACCTGAGAAACCGGAGGTGTCCCTCGGCGGGATGCATCTCAGTGGGGAAAATGCTTACTTGTTAATGGGTCTTCTCGGAGCAAACATTATGCCTCACAACTTTTACCTCCATTCTTCTATCGTGCAGGTCTCTCTCTCTCTCTCTCTCTCTCATATACACACACACACAATTTTTTTAATATTCTTCACTTCCACATACATTGTTGGGCTGTATATAGAATATTTACGGACATGTTTATATAATTGTTACGCCATCAATGCTGTATTTTCTCATTACGGTAGTGCACATCAGAAACGGCTCTTACAAGTTTCTACTTCCTGGTCTGAAACATCAGCTTGTCATGTGTATTCCTTCTGATTTAGTATTTCAATTTAACCAATCTCTTACTCCTTTCACTAGTCGTCTCCCTGGACCAAACACTAGTTGTCTCCCTTGACCGAATGTAGAATGTGCCATGCTTAATTTGCCTTTATTGGTATAAGTTTTCTTTTATGGCTTACAAGCTTTAATCGACTGTTTTTCAATATTGTGCAGAGAGGTTTGGGCCAAACAAGTTCTAACAAATGGATATTATGCCATGACCATTTTTTTGCCATTGTGGGGATCTTCAGTGGCATTTTCCTGGTGAATTGCTTGTTGATGAACTGGGCAGCTTATGCCTTCAATAATACTGGGCTTTTTTCACTAACTTCACAGGATGCTTTGTCATTGCTGGATCCGGTTAGTGTGGGTTGAGTAAATATTAAATTTTCAGCTTGCAGATTACTGTCTTTTGCCTCAAATAAGCTAATGAGACTATTCACAAAGAACAATCTCTAATGACACTGTTTGAATGATGCAGGTGTTTAAAAGTTCAATAGCTTCAGTCTCTTTAGTGATAATTATGTTTTTCAGCAATCAGCTGATTTCGTTACCATGGAGTCTTGGAAGCCGATTAATTTCCCAGGATTGCTTCAAATTGGACATACCTTGTTGGCTTGATCGTGCAGCAACCAGAATAGTTACCATTATCCTAGCTCTCTACTTTTTCTGGAGTTCAGGAGCTGACGGTATATTTCAACTCCTGATCTTCACACAGGTTGTGGTTGCGCTTCTACTTCCATCCTCTGTTATCCCTCTGTTTCTAGTTGCTTCTTCCGGATCGATCATGGGTGCCTATAGAATGTCTCATTTCCTGAAATTGTTGGCTTTACTCACATTCGTAGGGATGTTGGGGTTAAAGATTTTCTTTCTCATAGAAATGATGTTCGGCAGTAGTGACTGGGCTAATAGCTCATGCTGCAATAGTTTTTCTATGCTACATCTTGTTCTTGGCATAACTGCATTAGCCTCCCTCTTTGTTATGCTTCGGCTGGTAACCACCCCATTGAAATCTGAAACTTCCAGAGAAGATACTCGAGAATTGCTATGGGCTGAAAAACCTGGCTTGGTTGAGTCACCTGTGGATGAGAAGCAACCTGAAAGTAGTGAGGTTCAGTATCTGCAAGAGAGGGGCGCAGAGAAGCAGGAACCTGCGTTCTCATTAGACAAGCCCTTTGAGAACCATGAGAAGTTATCAATTTCAGGTCCAAATATGAGTTTGCATGAATCATTTTTGGATTCTGAGAGCAATCATCTGACTACTATTGAGGAGAATAGAACTGATTTTGCAATTTCAAAGCCTATTGTAAACGAAACTCAGGCATCTCCACAGATTCCAGAAAATGCCTTGCCGGAATTTGATGTAGTTAAAGGTGAATCGCTGGATCCCTGCACATTGAGCACTGAACCCAAAGCCGTGTCGGATAAAACATTGAACAGTGATGCTGATGTGCAGAATGTAAAGGAGGATGAAGGAGATAGTTGGGATACGCCAGATGAATCAAGTAAATATGTTACAGAAACCAATAACAATCTCATATCTGAGGGCTCTGGATCATTTAGAAGTCTTGGTGGAAAGCTTGATGATGCTGGAAGTGGTACTGGAAGTCTATCCAGATTAGCAGGATTAGGCCGTGCTGCAAGGCGGCAGTTAACTGCTATTCTTGATGAGTTCTGGGGACAGCTGTTTGATTTCCATGGGCAAGCAACACAGGATGCGAGGGCTAAGAAGCTGGATAATTTATTGGGTATTGATTCGAAAGTTGATTCAAAATCTTCCCCTTCATCTGTCAAAATGGAGAGTTTGAGTAAGGAGTCCACTGGATATTTCTCTTCTGCTGGTGCAAGAGGATCTGATTCCTTAAAAACTTCTAGTCTCTACTCGTCAATGCAGCATATTGGTCAGCGTAGCACTGGATCACCTCTTGGTGTTCCGCAGGGAGCACCCATATGGTCAAACCAAATGCACCAGTTGGATGCGTATGTGCGAAGTTCCAGCCAAACTGCAGTCGAAGCCGATGAAAGGCGTTACTATAGTGTGCATGTTCCTTCATCGAATGATGCCTATGATCAACAACCAGCCACTATTCACGGTTATGAGTTGGCTTCGTATCTGGGTCGAATGGCAAAAGGACCAGGTTCTGATAGTGTTCAAGGCCAGTTTGAGTCGATGACGAGAACTTCTGCGCTCACCACTAAACCGAACACTTTAGATCCATATAGCCGGTCTATGGGACAGAGGCCTCAAAATGGGCTGCGCATGCTCAGGCCTCCTGGTTTTCACAATGTACCCGTTTCTCGAAACACTTCATTGAAATCTGAAAGGCCTTTTCAAGACCTTCCCTCTCCGGAACCTGTGGATTATTCAAACACAGCCAATGTGAAGAAATATTACAGCATGCCAGATATTTCAGGAATTTATGTTCCTAATCGGGCATCTTCTCTTTCTGGCAATAGCTCTCAGTATGATTACTCGACTGGATATAAACAGTCCATTAACCGGATGGCTCGCGAACAGACATTATCTAGTGCTTCATCATGGGCAGGTACTGGTTTAGGATTAAACCCACTCTCTCCCCCTCCAAAGGCCTGCAAAGATCCTTACTCAATGCAATTTGGTTCCAACTTGGGTACTTCTTCACTGTGGTCCAAGCAGCCATATGAACGGTTTGGTGTGGCTGATAAATCTCCTCCAAAGTACCCAGAAACTGCAACAAGCGTGGATTTGGAAGTGAAGCTTCTTCAATCTTTCAGAAGTTGTATCAATAAGCTTCTGAAGCTGGAAGGATCAGACTCATTGTTTAAGAATGATGGGGCAGATGAGGACCTTATAGATCGAGTAGCAGCGAGAGAGAAATTCCTTTATGAAGTAGAGACTAGGACATCTGCCCTCAAACCTGATGAGGCAGATCATTCAAAGATCATGTCAGTTCCTAACTGTGGGGATGCATGTGTTTGGAGAGTTGATCTTGTCATAAGCTTTGGAGTTTGGTGCATCCATAGGATTCTTGAACTTTCCCTTATGGAAAGCAGGCCAGAACTTTGGGGGAAATACACCTATGTACTCAATCGTCTTCAGGTAAACTTCACACTTTCTATTTATATCTTGGAACAATTGTTTTTTCCTACATTACCTGTGGACCAGAAGGAACAGTATTTTATTCCACCCTATGCAGGTACTTTTTGGATGTTCGTTTTCTTTTTGTTTTTTGCTGCTAGCTCTTTGTTAGAAACAGAACCTTACAGAAATCAAGTTTCCACGCCTCCTGCTAACTGTTAGTAGGTCTTTGAATGATGATTTCATTTTATTCACTACCCCTGGAAGATTGCATGCATGTGGATTTTTCTAAATTGAAATCATTTTTATAATGAACTTATATCTTGCATTGCTCGATTACGTTTCTGTTTTTACATTTCTGAATGTACATCTCTTGTGCAGGGGATTATTGATCCAGCGTTCTCAAAGCCACGTTCTTCGGTGGCTCCCTGCTTCTGCCTTCAACTTCCTGCAGGATATCAGATGAAGTCCAGTCCACCTATTTCAAGTGATGGACTGCCGCCACCTTCTAAACTGGCCCGGGGGAAATTCACAACTGCACCGATGCTTTTAGAGATGATCAAAGATGTTGAAATTGCGATATCTTGCCGGAAAGGTAGGACCGGAACCGCAGCTGGTGATGTAGCTTTTCCAAAAGGAAAAGAAAATCTAGCATCTGTACTGAAGCGATATAAACGCCGTTTGTCAAACAAGCCGGTGGTGTCCCAGGAAGGTGGAGTTGGCCCCCGCAAGGTTGCATCTTCACCTCCCCACCAGGGCTTGTAGTTTTATGAGTATCACAATTGTACTCACTCCCTTTCCGAGGAACAATTTGAGAGGTGCGCTTGGATGCTAAAAGCTTATCAGGCCTCTTGGTGACTCCGCTTCCTTTGTGTATTAAGTCTGTACTTGTACTTTAGATTTTCCTTGTACTTTTTATGGTGTATGCATAGGATATATATTGTACTGGATGTAAATCATCGGTGGGCAAGAGGAAAATTGGGTTGGATGAAAGATCAAAGTATGTTTGCTGAAAGTTAATTTTATAGGGTTAAACTTAAAATTGAACTGAAAAAGATGTTTGTTTGGGTAGTTTAGATGTACTTGCGATATATAGATGTTCCCTCTTTCCTTCGTACAGGTGAGCTGAAAAGCTTGAATTATATTTATAACCATCTTAGTTTGCCAGTTTTGTTCGATACTAATAGTATTTTCTATTAGCATATGATGCTGTGCTTTTGTTGTATGGAATGTGGTTACTACTAGTACTAATTACGATTTATGGTTTCTTGATTACTGATTTGGTTTCTGTTTTACCACTGTGGATGTATGTGATTAATATTTTGATGGAAAATTATAGTATTATAGACCTGGTCCATTGGTAAAATCATAGACACTGGATTAAAATCACTCGAGGCATATTTTCCAGTTGATTTTGATGATTTTTTTACCATATTAATTACAAATTACTCATAGATCAGGTTTTATAGAATAATTTTTTTCCAGTTTTGAATTGGGTTGGATTCATTGATATACTATTCAACCCTCATTTTTCAAGTAAACACAAGTATTAACCAAAACCGGAACATTAGCACTGGAATACATTACCCGCAGCTACCTTCCGGAAAACTTAGTTAGCACTAATAATTTGCTCGGGAGGGTAGCCGCAGAGTATACCGGATAGTTTCATTGATAACTGGGTCGACTGACCTACGGTTGACGTACGCTGTAGAGATCTATTTAACCAAAATGCAGATAAGGTCAGCTATCTGAACTCTGAAGTACTAGTCTACTACTTTTGTAGCCATCAAGTTAGCTTTGGTTTGCCAACATGACATGGAACTAAAGCGAATGAGCTAAAATTACTCTGTTCACCAGAAAAAAAGAAAATCCACTTCTCTCTATCCCTCTGTCAAGTACTGGAATAGTTCGTTCATTCAGTTGCGTCTGTCACTCTGTTGCGAGTCTTTCTTGCTTTCTTCTCGCCCGGTGTATTCCATCCGATAAGGTACTATAATCAATCATGAATCATGATCTCTCATCACTTGTATATAATTTATTGGTTAGTCTGAATCAATCGTATCTCTTTTGTATATATCATCAATTTCTTGGTTGCTGATTTAATTATGTTTTCTTTGTCTTCTTAATTTGATCAGTATTATTACTAATAATTAGCTTAACTTGTTTGATCTAATTATTCGATTCCGTTAGATGCTTTAGGCAATCACAAAGTAGAAACATGATTTGACAATACAGGTATTGGGAATAAGAGGAGTTGTTCGAGTATTAGCTAGCTAGCTAGTATTGATTTGGAAGGCAGTACCCAAGCTTAATTAGCTTGGTTGGGTATTATTTGTTGGATAAGGCGATAAGCTATCCATTCACTTGTTACTCAGATCAGCTGAACCAGCCTGTTGTTATAGCTATGAATTGTGATATCAAGTTTATAAATTCTGCAACACCAATATATGCAGGAAACTGGATTGATCTTTTTCGTCTAGAATTTGTGAAAATGGCATACGTCATAGTGATATCTCTGCCGGTGATCCTCTTCTTGCTCATAACTGCCATTGCGTGTTACCTATTCGGTAGGGCACGAGGTAGAGCCGCCGCAAATACACACAGCCTTCCCCTGCAGCAGTATTATGGACCGCCAGCAGCTCCAGTAACTCCTACTCATGACAAATAGAACACGCACAATTTTCCTCCTGCTTAGCCACTCTGTGTATGTATGTATGTAATGTAGTCATGTACTATACCAAATTTGCGAAAGTCTCTTTATACTGTATGTGGTATATACAGACTACAGTATAATACATCATCTGGAAACATATGCCAATATATAAATAAAATGCTACCGAGTACTGGGACAATTTCTGCTCCTAACAAATCAAGATTCTATCTCCTCACACCAGAATGTATTGCTACTCTTATAGTTACAAAATTTGCTAATCATAGCCTCACCTATTTCTTGGGTTTCTTCTTCCGCCAGCAAAGAGGAAACCAAATTATAGTTATTTACATGTCTATTTCATTCAAATTATTATTATTATTGGTCAATTTTTTTCAGAAAATTACATAAAACAACTACTCTGGAGCACCTAATTGTTAAAATAACCAATTTAAAAAATCTCTTACAAAAAAGTTCATTCTATTTTTTGGTGCCCTAAAGTCTAACCAATTTGGATCTCAATTGCTTGCTGGACTCCATTTTTCTCGCTAAAATGGATTTTGATGGTGTTTTTCACATCCATTAGTGTTAATTAATTACTAGCTAATTATATTTAACTATTTTTTTGCTAACTAATTAATATTTATATACAGAAACTAATGAAACTAGCATTTTTGTTGGTGAAACTAATGAAACTAGCATTTGTGTTGTTGAATCTAATGAAACTAACATTTTTGTATTAACTTGTGATGCTGAAACAAATGAAATTAGCATTTGTGTTGCTGAAACTAATGAAACTAACATTTTTGTAGCTAAAACTAGTACTTATGATGCTTAAACTAATGAAAACTAGTATTTTGTTGTTGAAACTAGCATGTGTGTTGGTGAAACTAATGAAACTAGCATTTTTTGTGGCTGAAACTAGCACTTATGATGCTTAAATTAAACTAATGAAAACTAACATTTTGTTGTTGAAACTACCATTTGTGTTGCTGAAACTAGCATTTTTGTGGCTGAAAGTAGCACTTATGATGCTTAAACTAATGAATACTAGCATTTTGTTGTTGAACTAGCTAGCATTTGTGTTGTTGAAACTAATGAAACTAGCATTTCTGTTGCTGAAACTAACATTTTTGTTGCTGAAACTAGCACTTATGATGCCAAAACTAATGAAATTAATATTTCATAATGTTGAAACTAGCATTAATAAATAGTTCAAGATAGTTTCAACCAGTTTATGAAACTAACTCTTGAAACTAGCTTTTTGTCTGAAACTAGCTTCTGAAACTAACTTTGATGTGTTGAAACTAATCTGAAACTATTTTTTCAGTTAAAATAATAATTTATATTTTATAATTATAATTTTCATATTTTTTAATTTTTTTAGTTTAGCATAAATAAGTTTTAGAGTTAATTTAATCATTTTATAATAAATAGTTTTAAAGGTTGATTTCAGGAAAAATATAAAATTAACAGTTAGTTTCAACTTGTTTCAGTCATTTTTAGCTAGTTTCAGCTTGTTTGAGTGGCTGAAACTAGCTTCCAGATGCCAAATTTGCTATTGAATCCAGTTGAGCGAGATTTTGAGGTCCGTTTCTGTAGGCGGATTTAAAAAATTCTCATTAAATCCGCTATAGCGAGATTTTGAGTTCCGCATGTAGTAAATCAGCGAGCCTTTTGCATATGTTGTTTGAAGGTGGCTTTTTTTGTAATTAGTTGTTATTGGTTCATATATGTATTTTTCCCAACAATTTTTTTTTTTGTATTTGGGTGAATTTTCAAGCTTTAATTTAGTCTCCTTCTCTTTAGTTTTACTTGGTTGGAGGTTTGAATTGTATTGGTCTTGATTCGGTTTAGCCACTCTTTCGGACACTTTCGCGTTGTTTGGTGGAAGTGTTCCTTTTAACTTTTAATTGTAATACCCCAAGCATTATTTATACTCTGTTTATTTTTAATAAAAAATTTAGCCGCTTAAAAAAAATTAAATTTTTAGATGGGATCTTGTAAAATTCAAAACCGCCCTACATATTATATTTACCATATCTAATTAGATATATACCTTTGGCGTGGAAAATTTCGATCGAGTCCGTGAACTGATCATGTTTCATGTCACATTTGTGAACGTCATTTATTTATTCTTCATTTAATCTGTACATATTGTGGTCCTAGCTACGGAGTAAATTATGGAGTATATTTGTAAAGATCAAATTGAGCATCAGAACAGTGCACTTTCGAGAGTTTATACTTTATAACTGCCCGAAGACTAAGCTATTTATGTAATTATGTTGGCTTCAAAATCTGTTACAATGAAGAAGAATGAACCATATCCTATCTAAATATGTTAATCCATTTGCATTTTATAGGCTATAATAATATAATAAGAAATATAATTAATTATGGGTACTTTTTGTACGTAGTAGTATATATAGAGTACATTAATAGACCAAACTTTGATCTTTGATTTCAACTTTCAAGCTTTGAATTTATGTATGTGATCGATCGATGACTATGTTAGTAGTAGTTGACACCTACCTTACAGAAAAGAACCATGTTAACTAACATTTGAGGGAAATATTGAAACATGCAAGAAATGTCAAAATGTTGAATAACAACATGACCCCCATGCACGTTCTCTAGCTAACTACCCTAAAGTGGCTAGATTAATTAATCAATTAATTTCCTGACTGGAGTATTTTGAATAACATTCATCAAGGTTGTATTAGGCTGCTGGGAGATGTTTTGCGTATCGTGAATTGTCGTCTGTGCTCCTTTATATTAATAAAAACTTTTTAACGAGCTGCTTTAAGATAAAATATTTGTCAAGGTTGTTTATATATCATCAAATGTAATAATTCCATCATGAAACATTTAAAGTTTTAGGACCACACGCATTTGTTCAATTTAAGTTTATCCACTTTCGCCACACAATTTGTTGAGACTTAATGAAGAGGCCAGTTATGATATGAGAATGTAAATTACCTAGTAGCTAGTTGTGGAGTCTCCCATTAATTACATTGATGTTACTTGATGGATACCACCGATATACAGTAAGTACATGATTGATATAATTCAGAAAAGTGGTAGTAGGTGTCATTAGCGACTACAAAAAGAAGATGCAGTTGCTGCTTGCCTAGTCGTCGTATACGTTGTGATTAGTTGTATTGTTGGTAGAGTAAATTTTAAAGATAATTAAAAATAAAAAAAGTTTGTAAATGTCATAAACTTAAATTTAAAACATTATGCACATAAATCACCATCCATAAATATTTTCTAGACTTTTTTCTATTTTTAAATATTTTTGAAATTGTACTGACAATAAAAAATAATTTTTTTTAGGGGGAACTGAGGGTGTATCAAACATCAAATTAATTAAAAAATCAGACTATTCTTAAGTTAGTGGGTTTATGTCATTCACGCATCTTCTCATTTTTTATTTAATTTTACACCCTAACAAATATTTCAGTTTAATTAGTGTATGTGCTGAAATGGATCTATTTTGTCCTATTACAAAGTGATGCGTTATATTCCCAAGCATCAGATTTGGCTTCTACATTACTTGGTTCTAAAGACCAAGCATTATAATGGTGGCGATTATATGTTTGTGATTGTGATGGTTGATTATTACTTGATGCATGTGTTGCGATGAGTATGTTTTGCCTTGTCACAAAAGTGATGCCCCTTTATATTTCCAAGCATCAAGCATTAGAACGGTGGTGCATTTTTATGTGTGTGTTTATGAATTGTAATTGTTGATTCTTAAGTAATACTTTTGTTGCTGCGATGAGTCTGTTTTGCTTTGTCACAAAGTGATGCCGAGTTATATGTCCAATCATTAAATTTGATTTGTATGTTTCTTGGTTCTAACATACAAGCAACACAATTAGACTTTGACTTGATGTGAATAAAAGATGCTTGCTCCGAATAGTTTTGTTTTTCTGGTCAATTTGATTATCTAACATAGTATGTGGTAATTATGAATTGATTGAGGAGCATGTTTCAGAATGATTCTCAGCCAAATCACTAATTCATACTAAGATTTTCATAAAAATGTAAAAATCACATTGATTTGATAAAAACTTTTAAAACTATCTCTAACTTATAATTTTGTCATATAACGAAAGATATTATAGTCACTATAAATTAAAACAATTGAATACATAAGAATTTTGTGTCTAACTTATGTGTTTGAAAGATTTAGAAATCACATAAATATATAATTTCTCCTAAAAATATTACGAATCACATAAATATATTCGTATCCAGAATTGAACTAATGAAAAAATAAACAGAGCCTAGTTTGGGGTCTAGGGACCCTTCATAATTAATGCTACATAATCTCATCATTTGGATATATAATTGGTATCTTAAATCAAACGTGTGAATGATTTGATATTAATACACGGTCAATCATCAACACTTGATCCGAAGCCCGAAGGTTGGGGTGGATGGGCGGGTGGGAGGGGTTGTGATCTAAGACCGGTTTGCCTTAGTAAAACCGATAAGAAAAGTTTACTTGTTAAATCTCACGGCTCTTCAAGAATGATGTCTAGTATAGGTGTGATTCATGACTTAACTTTACTGTTGAGAAGTATACCCATTCATTTTAATCTCTTGACCTCCTCACTAATTTTTGCTAAAAAATAAACCATAGATAAATCAAGTTTTTCTTGTAGTGTAAAGTGTCAGATCCAAATTGTCCCACTTGTATTCTAAAGAGCTCAAGGGCTCTTACTGGGTTTGACCCAACTTTATGGTAGGCCGAGCCCATAGGCACGTGGGCCTGATTGTTAGTTGGGCTTGATAGGCTCGATGAACCACCCAGGAGACTTCTATGCTCGACATGAGATTTGACCTTTGAACCATCTTTGACCATCATTGACCTTTTGCACTATTGTATGTTCCAGATGGTCTTCTCGGACAAAGCTACCATCTTTGGTCATTTGCGATGTTGAACTTGCAGGATGTTCATATCGGTCAAAGCTACAATCTATGACCATTTGCATTGTTGCGCTTCCAAGCCTATATCTTAGCTCCTTAGTTCGTCCTAAAACACTTCGAATTCTAGGAACATATTTTAATATCATCAAAACCATTTCATTTTGAGGCTAAGGTCAAAGCCACGTTTTCCCCCCTCCCATAATGAGACATTTCCACTTGGTGTATTGGAGCATGCGTTTTATGAATTTCAATCTCCTGTCATCAGGCTTCCAAACTGGTGTAACGACACGGGTGGAGCACAGCAGCGCATCCCCGCCGCGAAGGAAATGCCACAAGTTAAAAACTAATTAATCATTTTGGAATTTGGACTCATCTTTATTGTTTATTGTTTATGTATATATGAGAGGATCATATGTGATTAGATCATTTAGTAAGGGTACTACGTAATGATTTGGTGAAAGTTTTCTTGCATTAGCTGATTAGTTGATGTATATGATCTCAACTAGTTAGTCTACTTAATTACTCTCGAATAAGAGGTTAATAAGTCCATCATGACGTTATCATGATCAAAGGTTGTTGCAATGGAACTCAGACATACATACATACAAAACATAACATACCTAGCTAATTAATTAAGAGGAGATTGAGTCAAGTTCGGTACACTGTCATAAAAATTCATCTATCATCCATACTTTTATCCTTCGATCTCTAGTTAGGTAAGAAAGTTGACAGTTTGTTAAATTGTACTGAACTCCCAGCAATCCCTGATCAATTCACAGTACGTAGTGATGATCAAAAGCCCCTGGAATTGCATCCTTCTTTGTGAAGCCCTGAAAGTCAACTCTGATGGACTCTTGTTTGATTCAATTCGGTGCTTCTGTGTGGGTTTGGATTGTTGTTGGCCTGATGATGTTTTATTTGTGCCTTGCTAGATTGCCACGGGCGGTTGTGTAGTTCTTTTTATTTTTCTTGTTCCGATGTGGATGTTGTACTCGGTATTGGATGTTTTATCACGAGTATTTTTTATGCTCGAGGTATTAATAATAAATTTTTAGCCGTTTAAAAAAGTTAAAAATTCACAGTACGTAGTATCATGGAGAACTTATGTGGAACATGGATTCTGGATATGCTCTATGCCATTGAGCTAGGACGATGGATCAGAGATATTCTTTATACTACTGGATCCTCACTATATTCCATACTATAATCTGTATACTACTGGTTCTCGAGCTTTCCATAATTTATTGCTACCTTAAAATTGTTTATTAATGTGATAAAATTTATATGTGTTTAATTGTGCCTCTTACAAGTGATGTGATGTGAGATCTTCTAACTCGCCCCATCACGAGTAGGTTGCGGTTAATTAGTCGTCTATACACATGGAATCATAAATGTCATTATTGGGCAAGCCGGAATTGTCATCGGCGGGGACACTCATCATCAACTTGACTCTGATACCATATTGAAATTGAGCCAATAACACCTTAAAAGAGGTGATAAAGATATTCAACTTTTATACCATGTGTTAATAAGGTGATCATCCCATTAATGTTTTGATGGAGCTGGAGCATCAACACAGGGAGGAAGTGGAATGTTGCATCTTAAATGGAGATGGACTTGGATCATTCTCAACAATAAAACACTTTCAAATTGTTAGTGTACGGATAAGGTGATTAGTAGCTAATTAGTCATTTTATTTTTTAGTAAGCTACATAGATCGAGTATCTTATCAAATCAGTCACCATATTAACATTCACTAAATATAATTATTTTGGTCAAACGGTCAAATAAGGTGAAATCACCTTATTTGAACAAGTGAACGTTAACGACCCAACATGAAAAATTCTAAAACTTTAACAAATCGAACACTAACAAATTCTTTTGACCTTTAACGAACACGAACCTTAAGCAACGAACGTTCATTAAAAGTCACTAACTATTCGGTTCGAAATACACCCATAATTGTGACTCCTTGTGCAAGTGCAAGTATGCCCTCAATTTTATTTAGTTTGCTTGATCATTGTTACAGTGAGCATGACTGCATGAGTAGCTAAATATATATGATAATGGAACACTAAGGTAGATAGCTAAACATGTTTAAGAATGAATCAAGAAAGGACCGGTATTGTTTCGCGGAGTAATTCCCCCCACCCCGCACGCAAGATGAATGTCTTTTCATGTTCATCTTGATTCTTGCCCATAAATATACACATCTACTCCAAAGTCATTCTTGGTACGGTACGCATGCTAAGAATGCCTGAAGCAGCTTTGTCTCTACGCTAATAAGATTGACAATTATGTTAAGTCTTGGATTTTCTTCCGTCACTAATTGCGTCCAAGTTATCTCAACTTGTAAATATTTCAGGTTAGTCGCTGCTCCCTGGTAAATTGTACGCAATTGGTCAATGGCTATTAGCTAGTCTATTCCAAAATTAACTGGTTCGTCCTGTATTCTACATAGAACCAGTAAATTGTACTCCCTCCGCCCGGTCAAATGTTTCCCATTTTATTTTGTTGACCATTTTTAGGTCGTAAATTACTTCTAAATCACATCGAATAAAAAATTTAGAAAAATTATAATAAAATAGTTTAATATTTATTCTATTTAAATATAATTTTTTTCATTTTTTTCTCCTATATGATTTATGAGTACTTTGTGACAAAAAAAAAGTCAACAAAACGAAATGAAAAGCTTTGACCTGGACGGAGATAGTACGAAATAAATTCCACATTCAGCTGCATATTTACATGTAAGAAATGTGTGGATATGATGCATTTATGAAAGGAAGTCCTTAAGGTCTTGATTACCACTGCCTAACATCCCAAAATTTAGTTCTGAACAAACCAACATACCTCATCCATGTATAATTAAATTCTGTATATATAGACCATACGGAATTGCAAATAATCAGTTAATAATTCTATAAGTTAGGTGTAGCTCCAAGAACCATTAAATATTTTGTTGGTATATTGTTTCCTAATACTAGTATTAATCATTAACTACCATTCTAAAATGGAAATATATATACAGTAGTATACAGTAGTACATTATACATACGTACCCTATTAAAATATTAAAGTTGAAAGAAATGATTAAATTTGAGAGTAATAGCCATCACATTTCCCACCAACCACACAGTCCACACCACCATCGTCACCTTTTCATATAAGCCATATAATAAACTACTCCAGTATCACCTAAACTCTCTCCATTTTTGATCCACCTCATCTCAACCGTCCAATGCACCAACAAACGGCCCAGATAAGACCTCAACCAACCCGCTCATTTTCACTTGTCGGCCTCCATTCCCGGCCCACTCATCCCCCTCTCTCATAAACCCACCTACCAAAAATCTATTTCTACGTCCAAATGCCAGTCTAATGATGAACAATAATATATATTACTAGTTACTACTATTACTAAAACATGTTTATATATATAATTTAACCTCGCGTAAGATATGTTTACCGGAAGAATGTGATCAGACACAGAACCCAATTTATTTTTAAGAGTTGTTTGGTAGATCAAATAGTGATAATTCATCATTGAATTTGGGCAAAAAATTCATGGTTGATTTTCACAATTTTAGGCTGCCCAGGGAAAATGATTCGGACAGATGGTTTGTGCGGCTATATTGGACTATGTACGGCTCTATTCACTACGACTGAAAATTCATTAATTCCAAATATGTTTAGTTTGTTTCATTCAGTCTAGTTTTGTTCAAATTCATTTAATTAGTTTAGTTCAATTCAAATTCAAAATAAGGTGAGTTCAGCCTCATTCAATTTTGATGAAAAGTACATATTTGTATTTTTTTTGTTTTGATTTTTTTTCAGTCCAACAAGATTTTAAAACCCATAATCTTGCAAATTTTAAATCCACAGTACCATGAAATTTTAACATCCCATCATTTTAAGATAACATTAATTTTTCACCCAAAAATTTGTTGATTAATTTTTCACCCAAAAATTTGTGGTTTAATTTTGTAAATATGCACGTTTTCTGTTGTTTCGAAGATAAAGGCCCTTTTGTTTTTGCAGGGGAAACACGACTGGGCTTTTGTGGGCGCGGGAAACAATTTTTTTGCTAAAATAGAAATTAAGATGAGATAAGGTTCTGTCTTAGTAATAATATATTTCAGTGTGAAACATGCATGGTACGTAGATGTATGATGGATATTCTTGATATTTTACCTATGCACGTATGATATGATCCCTGCACGTACGACGTATCATAATTTCCAGAAAAATTCTTGGAAAATTCTTGTTAGTTTCCATAATCTTTGCTTTCTATTCAGTTTTCCATTGTAAAACATACAGCCTAATTAAATCGGTACAGAGCTTCTCACTAATTTCGCCAGTATAGTCAAACTTGTCACTAGCAAATTTGGTCATAATTTCATAAATATAGAAGGAATAAGCAAAAGGAAATCTTCAAATATTTAATACTTCATCCGTCCCAAAATCCTTGCTCACTAGGATTAGTGTGCAGTTTATAACACCACATGAATTTTTTTCTAAACAACAAATATTACAACTACTCATGTATATTTAAATAATAAAGAAAAAAAAAGTTAATGGGATAGGTTATATTTCTATTGAAAAAGTTAATGTCTTCATTAATTTATTCTTATTTTTTATATCAAAAATTAAATGGTGTAACATTTATGATACGGAGAGAGTAGGTCGATTTATGTTTAAACCAAAAATAGCACTCCACACTCTACTTCTTCTCAAAAAAGAAAAAGAAAAGATAGCACTCTACTCCCCTCCTTCAGTCCCAACGGTTGCACCATTGTATTTCATTTTTATAATTATCATCAAATTGTGACTACAAATTTATCATAGTTTATACTCATGAAATGCTTAACAAAGTTACTTTATGTCAGCTACTTTCCAAGTTTTATTATACGAGTATAATGTTAGTACATATTTTACTATTACACTTTAATATTAATTTGTAATTAAAGTTGACAACATTAAATTAAAAAATCTATAATTGATGTAATTGTTCTCAGGCGGATGGGCAACACTACAATACTACTCCATGTTTATATGTTTATATGACTGTCAACTCTTTGGTCATTGGAGTATAGGTACAACAAAAAGTCTTCATAACAAGTATATTACCCATCTAGCTACCATTTCTTCCGTTTATGAAGAAAAACAAAAAGCAAAAAAGAGCTACCAACTCAACGAAACCAAATACTTCTTCTAACGACTAAAAATAATTAAAAATAATAATAATAATAATATGAACGGCTTGATGATCACGACCAAAGGGAGATTGAGTCGACCCTTTCTGCCTTTCCTCTGAATTTCCCATTAAAGAAAAGGGCAAAGAGGGAAAACCATAAAAAGAGTCCAAGTTTTGCTCTATATAAGCCACATACTCACCAACTGAACTTCAAACAACTCCAATTCCTACAACACACACACACACACACACAAAACACACATCAACAACAAAACTACACCTCCTGGTGCGTGTTTCTGTGTGAAAAAAATCAAAACCCAACAACCTCCACTCAAATCAGATCAGAACAAAACAAATCAATTGAAATGGCACCTGCAACTGAAAATGGTACCCAATCAAACGGATTCTGCATCCATAAGAAGGAGGATCCCTTGAACTGGGGCTTGGCCGCTGAGGCACTGAAAGGGAGCCATCTCGATGAGGTTAAGAAAATGGTCGACGAGTTCCGTAAACCGCTGGTCAAACTCGGGGGAGAGACGTTGACCATTTCCCAGGTTGCGGCGATCGCCGCTAAGGATAATGCGGTTGCAGTGGAGCTTTCGGAGTCGGCGAGAGCGGGGGTGAAAGCGAGCAGTGATTGGGTTATGGACAGTATGAACAAAGGCACGGACAGTTATGGTGTTACTACTGGTTTCGGTGCCACCTCTCACCGTAGGACCAAGCAGGGTGGTGCCCTTCAGAAGGAACTCATTAGGTAATTACTTTATTTTCTTCTTAGTTTCTCATTTCATTTTGTTAATTTTTACTATTATGTTGTTATGCTTTCTTTCTTTGTATAAAATATGTTAGGAAAGTTTTGATTGCGGTATCTTCAATAATTTCTTAAGAATATAAAATTAGAAGCAAAATTGTTAATAATTGGCCGTCCAGTTAGTTTCTGAGTAACAGTTTGATGTTGGGGTCTGGTTTCATTTAATGCTATATAAGCATAATGGAATTTAAAACGGACAAACCTCATAAATGTCAATTAATTTACCACTATATATGTTGGTATTTGTGGAAATCACATTTCTCCATAAATCTTGATTTGTTTAATACTCAAAACGGAAAATATATGCGGACGATTTGATACTCATATTTTAAATTTAAGGCATTTCCCTATGTAATTATCCTTCACATTTCTACAGTTAATATTCACGTCACACTTCCCTTCTTAAATTATGTACTGTAGTAATGAGTACTGAACGGTCGGATAGTTTTCCCCAATATATATGTTGGTTCAGTGTATCTTCACATTTTTATTTTCCCAGAATAGTCTATAGCTTAATTGCTTAAGGTCCAAAATGGGGGTCATACCCTGGATACACACACATACTTGATTTTTAAACATGCATTTGTTGTGCCCGTGGAAAATGTCAATTTTGCAAGTTGCAACTATTATTATACTTCTATATTGTATTTAGTATACTTATCTCACCTAATTCCAGATGGGGATTGAGCTTCTGAAGGTGGTTGGTGTAAACAGTGACTTAAAAAAAAAGAAAAGAAAGTAAAATAAAGGATTATTTGTGAAGTAGTATGAAATAGTGTCACTCAAATTCTGACCGGCCAAAGATGTTGACTATTAGTTGGATATGAAGAACTCATTCAGAATCACAAGCCCAACTAACACTGATCTTTTTAATTGAAGCCAGATGCCATTTTGTCTTATACTTTTGTATAGATGCCTCACCTGCAACGACGGATTGATGATCTTAATCTTAACACGGCAAATTGGCTGGACATGTTCTGTTTGTTTTACATGCATGCATTTTCTCCTCACATCACATGTGTGATGTATTTATGTGTGTATCTCTTAGACAAACTCATCAAAATGTGAGATTTCTCAGACTCTTATACATGAATTTTTGTCATGTAACAACAGGTTTCTGAATGCTGGAGTTTTCGGGAATGGAACAGAATCTAACCATACTCTGCCTCACTCAGCAACCAGAGCAGCAATGCTTGTCAGGATCAACACCCTCCTCCAGGGATACTCCGGTATCCGCTTTGAAATCTTGGAGGCCATCACTAAGTTCCTTAACAACAACATCACTCCATGCTTGCCTCTTCGTGGGACCATCACCGCCTCCGGTGATCTCGTGCCCTTGTCTTACATTGCCGGACTCTTGACCGGTCGTCCTAACTCCAAGGCTGTTGGTCCCAACGGAGAGGCTCTTAATGCAGAGGAAGCGTTCAAGCTTGCCGGTGTTGATGGAGGGTTCTTCGAGTTGCAGCCTAAGGAAGGTCTTGCTCTTGTGAACGGAACAGCTGTTGGTTCCGGATTGGCCTCCATTGCTTTGTACGAAGCTAACATTCTTTCGGTGTTAGCTGAAGTCATGTCGGCTATTTTCGCGGAGGTTATGAACGGAAAGCCTGAATTCACCGATCACTTGACTCACAAGTTGAAGCACCACCCTGGACAAATTGAGGCAGCAGCTATCATGGAACACATTCTTGATGGCAGTGCATACGTTAAAGCTGCTCAAAAGATGCACGAAATGGACCCATTGCAAAAGCCAAAGCAAGATAGATATGCTCTTAGAACATCTCCCCAGTGGCTAGGGCCTCAGATTGAAGTTATCCGCTCGGCTACCAAGATGATCGAGAGGGAAATTAACTCAGTCAACGATAACCCCTTGATTGATGTCTCAAGGAACAAGGCCCTACACGGTGGCAACTTCCAGGGAACCCCAATTGGAGTGTCCATGGACAATTCAAGGTTGGCCATTGCATCGATTGGAAAGCTGATGTTTGCACAATTTTCCGAACTAGTGAATGATTTCTACAACAATGGGTTGCCATCTAACCTCTCGGGGGGTAGAAACCCGAGCTTGGACTATGGCTTCAAGGGGTCAGAAATTGCAATGGCATCTTATTGCTCAGAGCTCCAGTTTTTGGCAAACCCAGTGACTAACCATGTGCAGAGTGCCGAGCAACACAACCAGGACGTAAACTCCTTGGGTTTGATATCTTCAAGAAAGACTGTTGAGGCCTTGGAGATCTTGAAGCTCATGTCCTCCACATTCCTCATTGCACTATGCCAAGCAATTGACTTGAGGCACTTGGAGGAGAATCTAAGGCTTGCAGTCAAGAATACCGTTAGCCAAGTTGCGAAAAGAACTCTGACAATGGGTGTGAACGGCGAGCTACATCCCTCAAGATTCTGCGAACTGGACTTGCTCCGTGTGGTGGACCGTGAGTACGTTTTTGCATATGTTGATGACTGTTGCAGTGCAACCTACCCATTGATGCAGAAATTGAGGCAGGTGCTTGTTGATCATGCTTTGAAGAACGGTGAGAACGAGAAGAATGTGAGCACATCGATCTTCCAAAAGATCGAAGCTTTTGAGGAGGAACTCAAGGCCATCTTGCCTAAGGAAGTTGAGAGCGCAAGAGCTGCCCTTGAGGCCGGAAATCCAGCTATTGGTAACCGCATTACAGAATGCAGGTCATACCCGTTGTACAAGTTCATCAGGGAAGAGTTGGGAACCGAGTACTTGACAGGAGAAAAGGTTACATCACCAGGTGAGGAATGTGACAAGATATTCACAGCTATGAGCAATGGTCTGATTGTTGATCCATTGTTGAAGTGCCTTGAGAGCTGGAATGGAGCACCTCTCCCCATCTGCTAGCGCTCTGTTGTTAGCAATTATTTGTAATACTTCTACATTTTGGTTACAGCTTTTATTGTATGTCATCGTGTATGAATTTACTAATCATGAATCAATATGATTTCCTTTGTTTGTAACACAAGTATTTAGTGTATGTATAAAAAAAAAGGAATTTTTTCCAAGTTTAAAGCTGTATGCAAGATATGTCTCTTTGAACTATCCCTGTTTGCATTCTCAATCGTTGGCTAGAATAGTATTGAAAGCAAGTTTTTCTGACATTTTCAGCCTTTTATAACAGTTGCAATATCTAGACTGCCGGTTCTACTCAGAGTCACAAAATATGGTTAAAAATTGAAACAATTAAACATCATGGCTCGCAAAACTATAACTCAATTGGTTAGATCGAGTTATCATGATTTAGAAGGAGGGATTCAACTAATGCCGAGTGCATATATATTTCTTGAGTTAACGCTATGATAATTAATGGGTTGAAACTCAACCATTTGAATCAACACGGTTACTCATAAGTTGTTATTGCCAGAGTAATATTATCTCAATCGATCGATTTGGCTAGTAGTCCTCTTTCAATTCGAGCTAATGATTACTACTTAGTTACTCTGCCACTTGTCGTTTCTATTTCTTTATGCTACTCTTCAATTTTATACTACCTGTGTATAGATTCTGAGTGCTCTTTCTTCTTTTGGGTCGGAGATTGGTTTATATGGCTTTATGATTTGTTACCTAAAAAAAACGAAAAGCAATGTCTAAATAATAAATAATAGAGATAAAAGATTTAATTAGACAGAGATCTCATCATACTTCAAACTTATCCATGCAAACTCTTAAACCACAAGTAACTTATAAATGGACCCATAACTTATTTGAGCAACGCTGAAGTGCGCACGAAAAACGTGAGTGAAAACGTAAAACATTTTAAAATACGTGTGTGGGCGTGTTAGAGTGTTTACACACACACATATTAATTAGTTTCTAATTTTCTGAAAATATATACTCCCCTCCGTCCGAGTGAGTTTTTTTCGTTTGTTTTATTGATTTTTGTTAGTTACATTTGCCCTCAATATATCTCAAACCACAACAAAAAATTATTAATGAAATTATATTAATAAAGTATATGAGCCTTTTTTAATGTTAGGAGGTAACCACTACGAAACCATTTAACAGAGAGTGTGGACCTCATGTGTGGACTCCACCTCCTCTATTATAGGGTGTCATAATGATTATGCCCCTAACATCTAATAAACGGTGAGGTCGAACATTGAAGTTTTACTTTGAGGTCGAACATTGAGGTCGAACATGTAAAATGTTAATTGTCGCCATAGTGCACGTTTTACTCTCAAAGTGTTAAAGCGCGATTCTATCGAACAAGGTTGATGTTTCCTTGGGTATGTGACTCCTTGTGCAGTTAACCAAAGCTTTTATTGTCTTCTCCTATTTTCCAGTTTTTTCTTTTCGACTCTGTTTAGCGTTAGCTTATCATCGATCTTATAAGCTCCACGTAACAGACTTATTGTCAGGAAAATAAGTATGTTACGTGAACGCAAGCTTATAAGCTCCTGGAACTTATCAGCTAGCTTATTTTTTAAGCTAATAAAGTTAGCTTATTTTTTTAATAAGCTAGCTTATTATCTTTCATATTTCAATTATATCCTAATAATAATAATAATAATAATAATAGATTATTTAATTAATAGTTTATACATAAATATATTATTATTTTTATATTAAAATATTATTATTATTATTATTATCATTATTATTATTATTATAAATAAAACTAATAACACTAATAAAGAATAACACAATTTATTGTCATATACATGTTCATAATTTGAAAAGATATTATTTAATTAATAGTTTAAACATAAATATAATACTATTTTTATGTTAAAATATTAATATTAATAATAATAATAATAATTATATTTATTATTATTATTATTAAATATGAAAAATGAATGAAAAATATAAGGGAAAATTACATCCACCCCCCTCGTTGGAGACCCTAATTGCGGATCCTCCCTCTCTAGTTTAACAATTACATGTAGCCCCAGAGACCGAAAAAAAGTTGACTTCGCCATTATACACTTTTAGGTTTTCTCTGGCCAAACAAGGCCTTAGATATTTAAAATTTATTTTTCATTTTCTTCTTTTTTAAATCTTTTCCTTTTCTTATTTTTTTAATCTTTTCTTTTTATTCCACCATCTTCTTCTTCTTCCTACTCCTCCTCGTGGCTGACCATTTTCCCGGCGACCGGTACCGATCAACTCCGATCGGAGCTGGATACAGCTCCGATCGGAGCTTTTTAACAGCTCTGACGGGAGCTGCAAAACAGCTCCACAGCTCCGATTATTTCCTATTTAGGGCTATACGGACTCGAACCGTAGACCTTCTCGGTAAAACAGCTCAAACTGATTAGTATCCAAATGATCTGAACTATTTCAAAGACCCAACATGCATTTTTTTGTGCACTGGGCTCTTTCATTAACTGATAGAAATACCAGTCAGTCCGCCATATTTTTTCTTGATAGAAAAATCAAGATAAGGAGATGGCTCCACGTGCTCTGATTCATTATTTGGGATAAACAGCTCCGACGGGAGCTGTTTTGTCCGGAGCTGTTACAGCTCCAATCGGAGCTTTTTAACAGCTCCGACGGGAGCTGCAAAACAGCTACTGTCCGGAGCTGTAACAGCTCCGGCGGGAGCTGCAAAATAGCTCATGTCCGGAGCTGTTACAGCTCCGATCGAGCTGTAAAACAGCTCCGGCGGGAGCTGGATCCAGCTCCGACGGGAGATGCAAAACAGCTCCGGCGGGAGCTGGATCCAGCTCCGACGGGAGCTGCAAAACAGCTCCTGTCCGGAGCTGTTACAACTCCGATTGGAGCTGTAAAACAGCTCCGATCGGAGCTTTTTAACAGCTCCGCCGGGAGCTGTAAAAGCTCCGATGATGAGAGCTTTTTTTTTATGTTTTTTTTTTTTAAATATGTTTTGGGTTGTTTTCAAAGAAAACCTTAATTTGGGGTTATTTTATAATTATTATTTGTTCAGTTTAAAGTTTATATAATTTTTGTGGTTAATTTGAAAAAAATTTAAGTTAATTTTGTAAAATAAAATAGTTTAGAGGTAAATGTGTAAATAATGAAAATTTAAGGTGTTTGTCTCAGGCCAAAATCTGAAATTCCGGCAGGGTTAAATTGTAACTTCCAGCTCTTAATTCGAAAAAAGTCAAGTTCGTGGGTTTATCTGTAATTGTTTTTGTCTAACATTGGGCTACATGTAATTGTTCAACTAAGAGGGCAAGATCTGTTATTAACCAAACTAACAAGGGGGTAGATGCAAATTACCCAAAATATAATAATATATTATAAATGTCATTTTATTAGCTTATAAGTTCATTCGCTAAACACGTAAACCAAAATCAGCTAGCTTATTAGCTCATTCGGTAAACACGTACACTAAAATCAGCTAGCTTATCAGCTAACTTATCAGTCAGCTTATCAGCTACCAGCTAGCTTATGAGCCAGTTTTGCTAAACATAGCCTTCATAGAACCAATCAAAAAGTGTGTGCATGTCATGTGGTAATATAAACTGAGACGCAGAGAATCCCTACCCCCATATACACTACGCCGCACTCAGCATGTCATTTGGATGGATTGGACTTGGTCCAGGTCCAGGTCCAATCCATTATATGGATCCGATCCGTTTGGATCAAATCCATCCAGGGTCCATTCAAAAGACTGGTGATCCGGATGGATCAGCATCCGTCAGATCCAATTTGGATGGATCCATCTGGATCAACATTAACAAATAAGAAAATTACAAAATTAAAACACCCATATGTAAGAGTCAATAATTGGACATTCATTTCCATTCCATCTCTTTTACCTTCCATGGAGCAATATGTCAAAGTATCATATATGTATAATTCCATCAAAATCGCATAAGCAACAGATTGGACGATTTGATTTGTAATGGACAAATATTGGGTTGGAGGCTTGGAGTTTACCGATTTGATTCATGGGAGTGAACTGATGGGGAGGGAGGTACTCAACCGCCATCAAAATTGCCTTTCTCTCCTTTCTTAGTCATGCAATCATCTTCTTTCACATTCATTCGAGAGGAAGAATTTTATTATTTTTGTAATGGATGCCTTCTGGACCGGACTCATGGATCTTAGTCCATGGACTGGATTTGGTTCAATAATCCGGGATCGATTCAGATCGGATTTAAAATCCAGTCATATTGGTATACCCACGCCTCACGCCTCACCCACTCCCAATACTGCCCACGAGACGAGATAGAGCATCGCTACCCCTATAAATACATTCCTCTCCTGATTGCTCTCCAACACTACTACTAGTACTCGATCTACTCTCCATTTTTCTCATCTAATCTAACTTTTACCCTGAAAAAAATGGCGTCCGAAGGAATATTGCTGGGAATGGGAAATCCTCTTTTGGATATTTCAGCCGTTGTCGATCAGGAATTCCTTGATAAGTAAGTGTTTTTTCTTCTTTCGTTAAATCTGTGTTTTGTTTTTCATGTGTGAAAATGGCTGAGTTTGAGATCTATCAATTTATTGATATTTGTTAATACCATCCTGTTCTGTAGATCTATGTTTCGTACATCTATCTAATGTAGCATATTCTTAACGCCATTTTTTTGGTTTCCAGTCATGATTGATCTAGTATTTTGATATGTGAATGTGTGATGTGATCTAACCTTTTGGTTTTGTGATTACAGGTTTGATCTCAAATTGAACAATGCCATACTTGCCGAGGAGAAACACTTGCCTTTGTAAGTTCAAATCACACACATTGTTTTAACCTTATGTTAAGATATCAGACTAATGTTGATTGATTAGTAAACAAATGTCGCTGCATTTTTTAATTTTTCGAAACTTTGAGTTTAAAATGAGAATCTGGAGGTAGATGAACTTATAACTTAGGATCGGAGTAGAATAACCGTGCACTTCTGAGTTCTGATCTCTTATAGTCGTATTATGTTTGTACTGGTAGAGTTGGTTTCCATGAAATATTTGTATCTATCCCATTAATCAGCTCTAATCTGAAAAGATTAATTGGTACTTGAACTAACATTGAAATGTATATATTTTGTTGATTAATAGCTATTGCTTCTTTTTGCTAGAGAAAGAAAGAAACTAGTAATTTTTTGAATTTGAGAATTAAGAAATTGTGTATGCTATGTCCCAAACTTGAGAGGTCGCCTTTTACTTTCCTCTTTGCCAATTAATACACTGTGTGAGCTTTTTCTACGGTTATGTTATGATTATATGATTACTTATCCATGATTAAAGCAATCTTCTGAAATGGTATATAAGTTAAAAATATGTAGAATCATTAGAAGTTTGTATTCAGGTAGATGGTCATTTAGATATGTTCAACTAATAAAGTTTATTATGGATTTTTTTTATTTATTATATCAGCGATTCAAGATTAGAGTTCATATTATTCGATAATAGAACTGATAGTTGGGTGTATTTGATAGGTATGATGAAATGGCTTCCAAGTTCAAGGTGGAGTATATTGCTGGAGGTGCAACCCAGAACTCCATCAGGGTGGCCCAGGTACTTTAAATTTCCTGGTTTTACGCTTGTTAATCTGTGGTTTATTAATTGTTGACTTGTCAAAAATACTAATTTTCAATTTGTAATTTTTTTTTAGTGGATGATCCAAACTCCAGGTGCAACAAGTTACATGGGTTCCATTGGCAAGGATAAATTTGGTGAGGAAATGAAGAAAAATGCAAAGGCAGCTGGTGTTAATGTATGTACTCTTCTTTTTTATTTTTCATTTTATCCGCTTATTAGTCACCATTAAGAAACAAGACAAAGCTACGCTTGTCAAGAAAACTTTGGCATGAGTTTTTCCATACTAACATTTGTATATATAACAATTTATGCATTGTTTTTTATTTTGATATTAGTAATAATTTATGTTTCTTAGGTTCATTACTATGAAGATGATGCTCCAACTGGAACTTGTGGTGTTTGCGTGGTTGGTGGTGAAAGGTCAGTTTCCTTTCATAAGTTTTATAAGGATATTCTTGCTTATTTTTCTAGTTAATTCTTTTTGTCTGCCCCACTATCAAGCCAACCTACTTCATCTTAAGCCCCACATACCCTTCGATGTGATGAGCCCCATTACATGTTATATATTTGCTCTCTTACTTTCTCTTCACGCGAGACATGTCTTCATTTCACCTCCACTCTCTTGATTCCTATAGCTATTGATATAGGTGAATTAGATGATCTAAAGGTGATCAATGAATGTGAAATTGCTCAAAGACCATCCAGTGTTAACCTGGATTTCAGCCCTTCAGAGTTTAATCACATACTTAGAAATGTGATTGCTTCAATTATGGATTTAGTGTTCATGTTTTCATCTTTAATTTCATTGCAGATCACTAGTTGCTAACTTGTCAGCTGCCAATTGCTACAAAACTGACCATTTGAAGAAACCGGAAAACTGGGCTCTGGGTATGTGTTCTTTGATCTTGCTCATTAGTCCCTTTTTTTTCATGTGCTATGAATCTTACAGCTTTGTCACTAACAGTGGAAAAGGCCAAGTACTACTATATTGCCGGATTTTTCCTCACAGTTTCTACTGAGTCTATCGCACTTGTTGCTGAACATTCAGCAGCCCAAAACAAGGTAAAACTTCGACATTAGTTTACCAGCTAAACTAGAGTTCACACATTGAATTATTCTGCCAACTGAACGCCTACTACATCTGCAGGTGTTCATGATGAACCTCTCAGCTCCTTTTATTTGCGAGTTCTTCAAGGATGCACAAGACGCTGTTGTCCCGTAAGACAAGTTCTATTTTCTAGTATAGAGTAATGATTAGAAGTGTAATCATATACTGAGGTTTCTTTGCTAATATCTGGGTTTCAGGTATATGGACTATGTTTTTGGTAATGAGACGGAGGCCAGAGTTTTCTCTAAGTTCATGGCTGGGAGGTAATAGTTTGATGTTCCCGTACCACCATATTTGATGATGATGTGTTTATGAATGTGGACTTAGATTTGATTGTTTGGTGGTGCAGACTGAGAATGTTGAAGAAATTGCTCTGAAAATTTCAAAGTTGCCAAAGGCATCTGGTACAACACAAAAGAATTACTGTTATCACACAGGGTGCTGACCCTGTTGTGGTTGCTGAGGATGGGAAGGTGAAGTTGTTCCCTGTAGTTCTGTTGCCAAAAGAGAAACTTGTTGATACTAACGGTGCAGGTACGTGGTGTTTAATGATCTAATGGTTCTCTTTAGCCCTGACCCACTTTTAATTGAATGAGATTAAATAACTTAACTAGTATTTATCTCCCATTTGTAATAACCTGGTCCCTGCAGATTTGCAGATTTCTTGTGTGTTTTAGTGTAGCACTCTATTGAACATGATTTGATTTTGGCATTTATCTGTCTCGTAGGCGACGCTTTTGTGGGTGGATTTCTGTCTCAGTTGATCAAAGAGAAACCAATTGAGGATTGCGTAAAAGCAGGCTGTTATGCAGCTAATGTCATTATCCAGAGGTCCGGTTGCACCTACCCTGAGAAGCCAGATTTTGAATGAGCGATAGTATATTTTCACGACTTTCTGCCATAAAGTCAGTATTATTTTTGAGTATTGAGAAAATTATTGTGTGTTTTACCATATTTTTTACTTGGCCCAAGCAATTAGTTGTAGTGCCAACAAGACATGCTCTGAAATTCATATTTGCTAGGGGTATTGGTTCCTCTGATATCATACTAGTAGTACTATTTTTGTTATAGGGAATGGAACTGGTTGTATTTTTCTGGCTGGATTGGAGGCCGAAATCTGGTTAAATAACATTCAGTTCAGTTGTTATTTAGTAACCATTTTAGGCATTCTCCATATACACACCATTTTGGAATTATTTTCCTTGATTCTGCACCTCCTCATATCAGCAGAACTTGGGCAATTATTTTGTGTGCCTGTATCTATCATTTTTCATTGATGTCAAGCATATGTTACACGGTTTATTGAGGCATGTTTCGCATATGCTGTAGCCTATGAAACCAAGTAAAATTAGTTATACATCCCAACCCTTGAGTTTTTTTGCATTAACCTCCAAGTCTAACATCTGTTAGATTTTTTACATTCACACCCGGTCAATAATCACAAATGTTATTTACATATAATAGAAACGTAAAGAAGTAGTACTGTATTTTCTTTCCATAATTTACCCTTTAATTTCCAGTGTTATGCTCTTGAGAAACTTATATGGGCAATATATATGTTACTTATGTTGTCCTAATGTTATTTTTTGCGCGTGCATCATAATCCTATACTAGTGGTTGCCTCAAAAAGCGTCCTAAGGATTCGAGATGAAGTATTTTGATTTGTCGTGTATGAGTTTCCATTTCTGAACTTTGGGAGGAGAAGGGTTGTGAGCTCTGATTCTTTTGCAAGTCACTGAACTTGATTGAATTTCTTTTCTACTCTCTTGGTACAAATCTCTCTTTTCTATTTTCTACTCCAAGTCTATTTTCTAGTAGTCACAGTTTGTGTACTCAAAGGTCACTAGTGTTGTTGTAATTTACACAATTGACTAACATTCTTAGCGTGACAATTTCAACCGTATTTTCTCGCTTGAAAGTGCATGTCCAATTTCAAAACTTAGACTAATTTTCCAAGCTTGGTATAAGTCTTCCATTCCCGAAGTGTGATATTTATAACAAAAATCTTATCCATCACCACATGTTAGTATCGTCGTACCGTAGTCAAACCTCATTTCACTTAAATACTTAATTAGGTAAGAAAAGAAACATGTAACTAATTAATTAATGAGATGAGCATTCATCCCATTTCTTTTACTAAAAATTGTGAATTTGTCATTTTGTACAAAAACTTATCTGATTTCGATTTCAAGAGAATATTCCACTCTGAGCAGTGGAGTGTACAGAACAGAACAAATAGATCTCTCCTCTCTTTCACCAAAACACAAAAAGAAAAAAAGGGAAAAGGCATTAAAATAAATTAAAAAATAAAAAAAAGACCTGGAAAATTGTCCCTCTTTTTCCACGGAAATACTAATTACTGGTCGTGTAATATTATTATTAATTATTCATCAAAATCAAAAATCCCATTTGAGCTGATCAATCAATCCAATAATCCTATAATCCAATCTCATCAACCATTTTCACCACCGCCATGAACCCGCCACCGCCGTCCCCCAATCTCCGCCACACCACCACCGTCCAAATCCTGAAGCAAACAACATCTCTCTTCTACTCTCACCTCCTCACCTTCCTCTTCCTCTCCACCCTCCTCCTCACCTTCCGCTCCAATGTCCACACCGCCTCTCACTACCTCTCCTCTCTCATCGATCGCGACCCTTCCCTTAAATCTCTCCTCTCCCGCCTCGATTTCTCCCCCTCCTCCACCTCCTCCGCCTCTCCTCACCACCACCCTCGCCGTCGCCGTGGCCCCTTCCTCCATCTCTCCCGCGTCGGAACCCTAGACGAGGATTTCTTCTCCGGCGAATCCGATTTGGACCGCTCTCTGTTCCATCCTTCCTCTACTAAGCACGTGCCTAATGCCACTGTTATCGTTTTGTCAGGTTTTACTTCTGATTTCGGTTCCGTGATTGATCATGGAATCTCTTTCCCTAAAGTTGTTAGGCCTGGTTTTGTTGGTTTTAGGCCGGATTTTAGGCAAAATGTTTCGTTGTTGGAAGGAGAGGATAAGAGACTTGTGGAGAGTGGTAGGTTGGATGATGATGGTGAGGGTAGAGTTGATTTGGATTTTTTGCTCAAGGGTTTAGAATTGGGGCGTCAGGATGCAACCTCCTTGGTCTTTCTAGCCGGGGCGTTGTCCGCAGCTTATACATATGTTGTGGTAGCTTTTATTGTTACTTATACTTGGCTGAGTGGGATTATATTTCTTAAAGTGCTGGATCATTTGCTTGGGAATTATAGGTCGTTTTTCCGCACTGTATGGGATGGGTCTAGTATCGGGCTAAAGAGGATTTCGGGGTTCGTTTTGATGAAATGGGCGGTGAGGGACGCACTTGCGCAGCTTATGGGGATATATTTTTTCGGGGAGATTGAGGATCAGTATGTATTCTTTAAGGTTTTCTTGGGTATGAAGTTTATGCCGTTTGCTAATGTGGCTCCTTGGGTTAGAGGGCATGAATGGGAGAGTGCAGGATTTATTGTGGTCTGGTTCTTGAGTGATTTCGTGGTTGGTTTCATATTTGCAGTTGATGCTTGGGTTGCCATTGTGGATTCTAGAAGGGGTGGCAGAGAGATTGTTAAAGAAGGATGTCACATGTTGATTGCATTGTTTTATCCTGCTTTTGAGATAAGGTGGTGGGAAGCTATCATCTGCGGACCTGTTGGGAGGTGGGTTCTGAGGAGTTTGGTGGGGGATATCTTTACATTGGTTTTCCAATCATTCATGGAGGTGTATTTCATTGTTGCTTGGTTTATTTTTTATTTGGCGGCAAGGCACAAGGATGATACTTCCCTTGGAAGGACATTTGGGAGAAGAGAATTAGAAGGTCTTCTTGCAGCTGCTAGATAATACATATATATTTGAATATCATAGAGAACTTTTGCAAACCTCTTGCCAAGAGTTGCGGTAACTGGCTCGGTTGCAACCTGAAATAGTGGTGACTCTTTGTTGTATCTTTTGTGCATGATTCTGAAAAATGTGAATCGGCACTGTCATTGTTCGGTGATGTCACCATTACGTATTGTATGTACTGCTTCATGAAGCATTATGTTGTAAATGTCCATGCAATTTCATCATGTGTATACACATTGCAACCTGTGCCCACTCTTGGCCTTGCTTTCTACGTTAAAGATTGACGCATTTTCTATACTTCTATTCATCATTTTGGTTTAAGAGTGCTAGCTAATGTTGTAGCAACACTTTTATTGCCCTAAACTGTACATCTGGTAAAGCTTATCAATATTTGTCTCCAGTTCTTTTCAACTGACTGCAGATGCAGTCATGCAGCATTGTTGTTTTTTGTTGCTTGTGAACTGGCTTCTGCGCTGGCTGTATCTTTGTGCTCCATGTGGCTTCTAATACAATCTGTTATCTGAATTCAAACCAATTACATGGCTTTATTTACATACCGGTAATTATTTTAGATGTTTACACTTGTGTACCACAGAGAATGAAATTACAGGTATTTAACAAGATT
The DNA here is from genome assembly GCA_028274465.1 of Plantago ovata. Lineage (NCBI taxonomy): Eukaryota > Viridiplantae > Streptophyta > Magnoliopsida > Lamiales > Plantaginaceae > Plantago > Plantago ovata. The sequence goes on along the minus strand of CM051455.1, from coordinate 29,637,725 downwards.
ATCATGACACTTGTTCTATTGACTAAACGATTGCTACATATGAGGCTACTGCTGTTCTGCTTATGAATTTTTCTTTGTATCAAGCACAGAAGTAGAATTTGAATTATAGATCACCTTATTGTTCTCAATCTGTTGGAGCATTGTTTGTCAGGATGGTCACGTGTTCTGTTGCACATGTTGTTATGTTATGATTGAAAGATGTTTTATGGTTGTAAGTAAACTGAATCCTCGAGTGAAAGTTATATACCTATTTTTTAGCCTTCAGATGAGTGAAGGCTATAAAAATCCTATGAAGTCCTGTGATATGTTATACTTGAAGCCCCATAAGTAATTTTACTTGTTACACTGTTTTCTGGATATAAATTTTTACTGGGTGGAATGATGGACAGGCAAGAAAATTTGTTCTTTACCAGTACTTGCAGTTGTACTTAGCAGTCCTTATTCATCTGATAAAGTTCGTGTGATTTGTTATACGTGAAACCCCATAATGACTTTTGCTTGTACACTGTTTTCTGGATATAAATGTTAACTTGGTGGAATGATGAATAGGCAAGAAGAAATTTGGTTTTGTACCAGCATTTGCAGTTGTATTTAGCGGTCTGATATACTGAAGTGGTATGTTCTGTTTTTTCTATTGAAAGACCATTTTTTATACTGTCATCTTTTGCATTGTAAAATTAGTCTGGAGCTAGAAAATATGCCATCTTTAATTTGATCTACAGAAGCCAGGCCTGAAGCTTCAAGTCTTATATCCATTATAATGTCTGCAAATTGAGTCTATACCTTTTTTTTTCTGCCATATTTTTATTGTTTAATTAGTTTGAAGATGGCTAGAAAACATCTCTACCTGATATTATCCATCATAAATGTCTTATTCTCTCAGCGACTGGCCTTGGGACATGAAAAAATTTGAAACTTATTTCCCTTATAGTGATTAGTGACTATGAATTGGTGTTGCTCACATTGACCTGATCTAGCATTCGTCTTCTTTCTGGGCATAATGTGAGCACCATTCAAAGTTGTGGTGGTGTACTTATTCACCCATGTCAACTGTAAATCTGATAATAACTGATTGATATCAGATTCCTCTTGGACCATATCCTTGCCCATAAAATTGGAGACTTACGTTCAGAACTTGTTGTCCTTTGGCAGTTATTGGATACTGATATAACTGCAATGGTGGCCTTTTTACTGTTTTGGTTGTTTACCTAAGTTTCAAAATTATCATTCCTGGTTGTAGCTTCCATATTGAAATACAATTTTGGGAAGAACAATCATGTTTCTGTCACTTACACCGTTACACGTAGTCTTTGCACTTTCAATAAACATGTCACCTGCTTGTGCTTGGTGTGAATGAAAATTGTGCAGCTAGATGGAAGAGTTGGATGAGTTGACCTGATTATGGGGAAATTTTTCTTAAACATTGTCATCTTCTTCAAATAGTCAAGTCCGTTCCATGAATTCTGGATTAAGTTCATGGCACTCTTTTCAGTTTCCATTTCTGTTCTAAACTTCTAGTGTGGTGTCTCAGTGGTGCTTTCACATTTATTCCATTTTGAACTCAGGTAAGTCATATAATCTGTGTTTTCTTTGTAATATGAGTCAGCATCTTAATTGCGTGTCAGTTTCATAGAGAAACGCAAACAGGGGCATGGTTGCCCTCTGTAATTCCGCCTTTTCTGGATGTCTTGCTGTATTTATCGTGAATGGATATTTTATTCATTTGATAAACCACGCGAAAAAACTGCCGTACATTACTGATGAATGATGAATTTATGGCTCTTGATGATATATCACAGCAGGATATGGCTACAGACACTACTACATATACTACTATTATCCTATACATAGAGTTACATTACACTGAATGATATATATCTTACTTCCAAGACTTTGCAGATGAATGGTCATAAGCAGATGGATAGTCGTCTCTGTGAAGGGGATTTAGCACACTGAACGACATTGAGGAACAAATTCTCATCACATGGTATGCAAAGTCTCGAATCAGTAGTGAAATCGTATACTTCCTGGGCTTGATCTAGCAATGACTGGAAGAGCGGGTGCTTCAGTAGCGCAACTTTGATGACATACCTTTTCTGGCATTCTCCTACATACACTACCAGGTGTCCCTTCGGAACGTCACTAGGGACGACTTTCTCTTCGTTGAGAGAAGCCCAGAAGGACCATTCACAGCACATGCCAATGGATGGTGCTAAAGGTAAGTCACTCCGGTCCATACTCCGCCACTTCTTCATACATGATTTAAGAAACTTGCACTTTGTAATCTTCATATTATCTGTGTGTATGTGGTTCTTGAGTTGCGGGAGGGGTTTGAAGAATATGTGGAAGTGGAGGTTTTTGAGAGTGTTGAGTTTTAATAAACAGAAGAGAAGTTTATATAAGGGCTAAAAAAGCCAACGCCTTGGAGCATTTAATGGTTGACATGAACATGATAGAGTGTGTAGCTAAGAGGTGAACTAAGTGTGACTATGATTTTAATAACTGCTATATTTTAGACGAGTACTGAAGATTGCTCTGCTGTACTTCTCTCCTTACAGTTTTACTTGGTACTGATACGAAATTGTACGAAAATGTGTTGCATGGTTTAGATTAATAATTTCTGAGTTACTAAATGTTATCTTCAGATCTTTGGAGTTCCTCAATAAGACCCCACCAGCTTTAGATTGGTAGTAGTAGAATAGATGTGAAGTAAAGAGGGATGGAAGAGATAACCGATAAGTTTCTTGGGTATAGTGCAAGATCTATTTTATGACTCTTTGGAGATGAGATATTATAAAATATTAACGCACACACTATCTCTTTATCATTGCACCCTCCTATGTGTGCAAACAGAACTGGACAATCTGAGTTCCATTTTTGGTGATTGAGTTAATGGATGTTTTGATTATTTTAAAGGATAAGCACTAACAGCAGTTCAAGTCTCATAATCAGCTGACTAATCAATTTTGGCTTCTTTGATTTGAGTTTACATTTCCATTAGCTAATTACCTAATCATTCTTCTTGAATTGTCTAGTTTGTAGCAATTTGTTATTATATATTCTAATTAATGTGTTTATTAATGGGCAAGTTATGTATGTGTTGTCTTTCATCAGTACAGGCAAGATGTACCTATTGTACGGTGCTATATTATATGTAGGAAGATAACTTAATCCTTACTCATTCAAGAAACGTGAGCAAGTTATCTGATCCTTTCTATCAATTGGTCCATGACTTGTTCTCCATAAAGAAACCCATACTTGAGCCATTAGACTGAACCATATTTGCATTTTTGCATTTTTGAATGTAAGATTCTATGCATATGCATCATAGAGCTCTAACACTTAAAAGACAACAGAAAGTAAAAACGTTTTCTGTCTACCCCTCACTTTTAGATTAAGTTGTCATTCTAAATGGTTAAGTGGGGGGAGATAGGATATAGTGGACTATGTATCCAAATCCAACGCTGATTCTTGGTGATCAAAAAACCATTTAATTTCCTTATCATTTGTCAATCATAATCCTTTAGACATGATGGCCGGCATTTTTTGCTCCTGATTATGTGGTTAAATTACTCATCTGGGATAATTGTATTAATTTGCTCCTGATTATTTGGTTACCAGGGGTAACACTAACAAGCATTTGTTAGTAAAGTACATGTTCCATAGTCCGTACCATATTTTTGTAGTTGGTGAATATGCTTAGCACTTTCGCATTGTGATGGAAGTTGTGATTCAGGTTATCCAGGTCTTATGTGGTTCAAAATGCTGTCACAGGTGTTCAGTAGCTGGTACGCGATAACTTAGAATATGAGCTGTGTAGAAATGAATTCATTTAATCTGGTCTATTTTGCCTTTGCTTCCCAGTAAGTTACATATATGTATGCCTATTTGATGTGATATAATATCACTTATCATCATCACACATCTCATCTGCCAGAAACCGAGTTCAGAGAGACCAGCCAACTCAGTCAGTCATACTGATTCATTCCCCAAAGTAATATGATGATGAACGCCTTTCGTGTGTGCTTTCAGACCTTCCAAATTCTGTGGTGCATTTGCTAACCCTTGTCACTACCAGAGACAGTACAGACAATCACACGAATGCTTATAGATTGATTATGAGGAACTGAAATCCGAAAGCAAACCATGACCATAAGCAAAAAGAAGTTAGAGTGCCCTAGGGAGCAGAGCTCATGACTATTTATGATCTTGTTCTCTTAAAGTAGAATTAACAAAAGACACACCATGGTTTGCCACCTACAAGCAAAGATATTTAGGAGAATCCAACACAAGTGGGGTGTTTTAGTTAAGGAAACCTCTTGGTTTAGACATTAAGATTTTATATTCTTATTTATTTATGCTGTATATAAAAATAATTATTATGATGAAAATCTGAAATTGCAAATTTAGTGACAAAAGAGTATGGAGATTTAATAGGAGTGGAATATAGAGCACATGAGGAAAGGACCACCCTAGCTGCATGCATGTACCATATTGTGTGTATTTTGTTTTGCCACATCCCATTAGCTTAGCTGTTACCATGGGCAGAGACAAGTAGAGAGATTCACCATTGACTTTGATTGTTTTTGTTGCCTTCAACTTTAGCTTAATCAATCCTTCTTTTAGTTTGCCACACATTGCATTCATCAATTAATTTTTTCACTTACATTTTTGTGTACTACAAGGTGAAAAAGGCCCTTAAAATGACTTCCTTTCTTACATGCCATCACTATTGCCACCCTTCTTTGGCGAAGCATAAACCTATGCAGTTAAGCCAAATATCATAGGTACCATACATGCTATGTGTGCAGTGTGCTGTGTATTCAAGAGGGGTAAGATGGGGCTTCATAAGATGGGCTTCGTCGGTTGTTAGAAATTACTCCATCTGTCCTAGGTATTAACTCGTTAGTTATTGTCTTTTATTTCAACTAGTTTATCAGCTATCTACTAGTTTATCCGGTGTATCATGTACTAGCTCATAAAGCTAACCGGCTAATTCGTACATGAGATTTGGAAGTTGACAGGAAAAAGGATGATTAAGAGAGTGATTGGAATGCGAAACAGAAGAGTACTATCTACTGTATCTAGTATGGAATTGTGAGCTGATATGATATGGCAATGATTTGATTTGATTGGCATCTCTACAGGAGTTAATCTCACGTGTACTACTACTAGTAGTTAGTTTGCATGATTGGAGATTGTTGTAGTAGCTGGCACCTAGACAAGTATAAGAGTAGTACAAGTACTTCGTATTTAACATTCCTCAACTATATTTTTCTTGAGTTCCTCATTTTAAGGGGGCCTCATCCCCATACCATGGACCAATCTTTTGGGCATCAACTTCGACCTAAGGTGGAACCAAAACACTTGCTATCCTGTGCTTCCTTTTTCATGACAGTGTCTATCTCATCACTGTACTTTTAATGCCCCACCCCCCACTTTCGACGCGTTTAGTTTAGAACTTTCGTATTCAGATTTGACCATCTAGTATTTTGCTTGAACATAGACTTCAATTCAGTGTCCCATAACAAGCTCCCTGTTTTCTTTGTATGTATTTTTTACGCAGGAAATCGGAAACAGTAATTCATTTGGAGCATGAAGGATGACAAAGAAAGATAAAAGCAGGCCTGGAACAGAATGTTGGGAAGGTGAGATTCTAACAGTGGCATATACGGTGAAACACCATATATTATATAAGAATATTATGAATGGTCACGAGTTGTTTGCGAACACTTTATCCTATACATTACAAGGATAAATATCATGTTTGATTCGTCTAAAAAAATCAAGTTTTCAGTTCATATTTCTTTGATGAATCAACAGAGTCTAATTGATCATATATATTTATGTTTTTTGAATCGGTAATTGATCATATATAATAATATGGTGTTTGATGAAATTATAACAGTGGCATATACGGTGAAACACCATATATTATATAAGAATATTATGAATGGTTACGAGTTGTTTGCGAACACTTTATCCTATACATTACAAGGATAAATATCATGTTTGATTCGTCTACAAAAAATCAAGTTTTCAGTTCATATTTCTTTGATGAATCAACAGAGTCTAATTGATCGAAATTTGTTTGATTATGTCTTGCCCCCCTAATGACATTTGTAAACTGAAAATAACTGGAAATGTGGCATGCTGCTAGATATCAATGTGCACTAATCAGAAGGTGAAATCTTGGCAAAGTTATATGCTTGTGCTTTTTATCTAGTAAAGTAGAATTTTGAAAATTACTGAAGTACAAGGGAAACCCCCAAGCTCTTCTTGCAGTTGCAGCCTTGCAGGTACATTATGTTTTTGTAGATTAAGTCTCCCAATATAAGTATAATTTGTTGTGTTATATTAGAGCCAAATAAAAATAAAATGGTTTCACATTGATTGAAAGTCATGCAAAATTGCAAAAATATTTGAGTGTGTGTGGCTGCTGGGATTCGAGCCCAGGTCTCCACGGCCACAACGTGGAATTCTCACCACTAAACTACAGCCACTCTTGTTCAATTTGATAAATTCTTTCGTTCTCAACAATATGAAAACTGCACATGTAAGTTGTACTTGTTCGTAATGGTACTCTGCTGCTTCTTGCCTGATACATACGAAGATCAGGTGCACCTGCAAGTGAAGTTGATGCATGGTCCCATTTCTACATGGTGGCAGACTGCCAGCATATCATGTTGTCAATCATGTACGTGCACTATACAGTCTATACTAGAAAGTATAGCAACCACAAAAATGAAAATTATCAATATTATGAGGAAATAGCGTTGCCTATGAATCCAAAATAACATTATAACATAGAGTATTGGACATCTTTTGACGCGTCCTACACAATATTTATTCGAAATTAACTGAATTCAAGAAAACTAGATGAACCTGGTGTCACTGGCAGCAGCTAGAGTTCATCATGCTTCAAATAGTCTTCTCCATTTTATGATAGCATAACATTGCCAGAGAACAATAACGCCAATTGCATTATTTTATGTCTAATAATGGAATAATACATCATCAAAAAGGTCCTAAAACAGTAAATCCATAAGCATTAAAGTTGACTCTTTGATGGCTGTTAATTCCACTCACCAAGTGGAATTTTTCCTGTTTAGGCAACTTTGAACCAGAAATTATACTGTTTCCCTTAATTATTGCTAGATTAATAAAGCCACCACAATGTGAAATTACTCATCCACTTACCATGGTCTCATTTGTGGTGATTGCTGATACCCCATCACATATAAAATTTTAATATAAACCTTGCTTAATCTTGTGTATATAAGCAGGTTCAGTTTAGTTTCTTGTTCTCATATACATATTAGATTTCTTCTGCTTCTTAATCCAAGGTAAGGGTATAATAATCTTTTGGCTCTTTCACTATATCATGTTCAAGGGGATAATACTGTAACAATAATCTTTTGTCTTGGATTATGCAGCAATGAAAATGAAGGTGGTAGCAGTTCTCTTGATAGCATTGATGACCTCCCTGTGTTTGGCATCTCCTCGAAAAGCTCTGGGCGATGACCAGTACTACCAGCAAGCCACGATGGAGAAAGGGACGGGTCACCCAGATGGAAAAACAGACAATCATCACACCATGCCTAGGGAGTACTTTAACCACGGTGGTACTGGAGGAGATGACGGTGATAGCACTGGTAATATAGGCGGCTGAGCGCTTCTATTATGTTTGTTTTGTGGTTAACCAATAATGCTTGTAGTGTTTGATGTTTTATGCAACGGCCAATGTTGTAACTTTCATAATTTGGCCGTCCAGACTTGAGATCTAGTAGTAGTATTTGAGCTTACAAAGCTACCTCAACTACATGTACAGTTTTATCTATGCAGCTTCTGTTTGTGTATACATGTTTAAAGCAAGTATATACATAATCGCCTTTGGACAGTTTTCTTCTATAGGACATTGATTTCTCAGATGAAAACATCTAACCCAAGATCATTTGACGCCTGAAATTTACACATCCCTAATGCAACTCATACGCATCTACAACAGATCATGTCCCAAGCCGAGCTTGCTCGTAAGGATATGTTAAGAGAGAATCTGGGTAAAACCAAAGCAAACTGGGTTTAATCCACATCACATTGTCAACAAGGAAGCTTACGCTAGCACAAGTTTTCCCTCAGGCAACCTTAAAGATCACCTATAAAACTTCAACTAGTACTGATGGTCGGATATCGCCATCAAACAGTCAGTCACTCAACTCATCCTTTGCTCATTGCAAGATAGACCTAAAAGAAGTATGCAATTGCCCAATCTTGAATCAATTGTCATTAATGCTTCGGAGGATTTTTCTGTAGTCACTCAGCGTAATATCTGTACTTGTGTCTGGAGAGTCCAGATTATCGTGCTGTGATATCTCAGGTCCCCGACCTTTCGGATAAGGATACATAGCAGCCAATTCACAAACCCGGCCAATAATGGGTGTTGGTAAAGGACGCCATGCTGCATTGCGCTTCTTCCCTTTCTGCATCAGATTGGATATTACACATAAGAGCCTCCTCATAAAGTTTGATCATAATTGCAAGAATTTTACAGCATAGCGACACAAATTGTATCTAGAAGTGCTTCAACTGATATTCAAAGCAAATTCTAGATTCTTGTATGTAATTCACTTAAAATAATCAGGAGTCAGAGAGAAATTAGAACTTAGAAGCAAGGGCAGGCTGCTTAAGTACTTGTTGCTTCTCACTGTAACCTGGTAACTCAAATTCATTTTTTCAACCCCCTTTTATCCGGGAATATATTTAGGCTTGAAGACATTATATCTAAGTTCAAAATTCTTGTATTTATTTCACTTAAAACAATCAGGAGTTAGGGAGAAGTTAGCACTTAGAAGCAAGGGCAGGCTGCTTGAGTGCTTGTTGCTACTCACTATAACCGGGTATCTCAAATTCATTTATTCAGCCCTTTTTATCCGGGAATATATTTAAGTTTTCAGACATTATACAAAGTCTTTTACCTGTTTCAGTCTATCATTGCAAACACACTTTGAATTCTCTAGTATCTACACCTTTTAACTTGTACAATCTACTTCTTCAAAAGCATTAAAATAGAAGGTATGTGTAAATTATCATGGGATACGAGTCACAAAAATAATAGAAAGTAGAAACCATGAGAATCCAAAAGTTAAAATGTTGAACATATTAATCAGAATTCAGAACATATGGAATTAAATAATGAGAATTAGCTGACCTGCCCTTTTCCGCGTTCCAAAATGCCACTTGCTTTCAAAAGATTCCGCCATTTATCCTGTGCAAATTCAGAAGCAACAAATTATATCACATCTTAATAGGAGAGTGGAAACAAGTATCATGGTGCCACTAAAACAGAAGTAACTGACCTTGAGATCTACAGAAGTACGGTGGGCAGATGAGGAAAAGAAAAGCTTTTTTATTCGGCTCCATCTTCCTACTCCATATTGGGACACTCCATCAAGTAATTTTTTGATTTCAGTAATAGTCCATAGTATGTGATGTTTCCTCCGCCCACTAACTTCTTCGTAGTCTGAAGAGACGAAATTATCTCCTTTTTTACATCTTGATACAGTGTAACAGTCTTTCCTTTTTTTGCCACTAACTAATCTAACATGCTCACTCTTTTTCTTTGGGCTCGCATCAAAGATGAAATCATCCTGTTCCTTGTCACCATTTGTTCTATCGAAGTCATTCTTTTTCTTTGGACTCACAGATATGACAAAATTACCTTTTTTCCGCTTACTTGCAGCCCCAAGACGTTCACTCCTTTTTCTCAAGTAAGCAACAGAAACACCATCTTCTCTTTTCTTTTCACTGCCAGGCAGATAACCATAGCTCATCTTTGGATGAAATGGCACGACACATTCATCTCTTTTCTTTTGATTATCTGAAGTAACATGGCTCTCTTGTGGCCTAGTTGTCAAATTTCCAACATCTTTACTGCGTACCTGTTTAAAATTAAAGTATAGTTCAGAGATCAAAAGCTGCATAAACATCTCAATCTCGTATAAATTGGCAGATATACAACGAAACAGATATTTCAAGAATGGAAAACGAAGATGTGTGCCAACTTTTCTTTTTTGTCTCTGCAAACTTTCCACTTATAAGCTGGGAATTTGATATAAAGCATCTTCCACAAACTACTAAAATGTCAATTAGAACTGAATCAATTGATTGTCAGCAGATATAACGTAACACGGAAGTAATCTTAAGATCTCATACTGGCAATAATCAAACCCCTGAATTGGTATAAGGTCACCAAGGGAAGCGTTGAAGGTTGCCAGAATTAATAAAAACAGTAGTATATCATATTATCACTCATAGATAACTTCTCGTCAAAGTATGAAAGTTTTAGGATGTTTATTTACCTAGAAAATCCATTGTTTCTCATTCCACGCATTTAAATACTGAGATATGAAAAATATAAGGCCCTCCCTTTAGTAAATAGAAGTTCAAATTACTTTCTACGAGGAAGCAAACACCAAGTCACCGACAACAAATAACAGAAGTTGAACTGAACATGTGAAAACACTGCACAGGATAAATTTTTAACAAACCATCATCGCCTACACCCACCCGAAAAAAAAAGTTGGTTAAATAAGAAACTACTTTAAACAAAAACATTGACAAGACACCAGGGACAGATTTAACAGCGAAACCTGCAAAAATAAATTGATAGAAAGGTCTGGGGGATCTTACAGTATCATTTGCCTCAGTCATTGGACATTCATCGTGTGTTACAGCTGCGAAGGGCACTTGAATAGCTTTAACAGAGGTCTCCTCAACAGGCAATCTCACTACACTAGATCCAGTACGGCACTTCTTAAGGATTTTGACACCTTGGTCCTTAGATTTAGGCATGGAAGAAGAAACTCCTCGCCTTTTCTTGGCCAATCTTAGAGCAGGATCCTCTACTTCATCAATGTACCTCCTTGTGGGCTTACGTGATCTCTTCTGTACAGGAAATGTATCAGAGCTATCCCCTGGAGTTGAAATGGTTGCTGCTGCATCATCCTCCTGTGACTTCCTGGTCTCACAATCTTCTTCTGTGAGCTCAAACTTATCATTTTCCTCAATCTTTGGATCACTGAGCTTCTCATGCAATGTGGAAACACTTCCATCGTTCTCATCAGATAAGACTTCTTCGAAGGAACAGCTTGATATATCATGAAACTTTTCAAGATCTCGTAAACTACAAGATGTAGGTGACTTCAAAGGCTTCTCTATAGCAAGTCTGTCATATTCGGGTCGATTAGAAATATTACCCAAATCAGTCCTGCCAATGCCAATATGGTCGCCCTGGCAACCAGGCACTTCCATCCTAAACAGATCTGATTTCCAAGGACTGCCGGTAACAGCAGAAGACGGCAAAATTAGACCGTCGGAAACCGAAGTCTGTAACCGTTCACCCGAGCTGTATTCCAAGTTTGTTATACTTTCTGCAAAATCAACACCTGCACCCAATAATTTATTTTTTATAGAATTTCTTTAAGGGTTAAAGCAGGTATGGGAACGAAGCAGTTAATAAAACCTATGACCCACCAAGAAGGTAATCATCTCCCATGCTACAGAACTCATTTTGCAATCGATAGTATCCCAGTTCCTCACTTGGCATTCCATCAAGTACCTGCACGGTAACCCTTCTGCTGATGAGGAAAGTAGCTAAGATGCATAGCCCAACCACTTTTAAATAAATGATATTCTCACCTTTGATACCTTACGCTAAATAAATGATGTTTTAGCTATTTCCCACACATTAATTCCATTCTTATACCTAGTCAAATCATCTAACAGTATAACGCTCATGCTTATTCATTCTTTCCAATTCATCATCGAAAGATGTCCGTTTCACAAAAAAAAAATCATCGAAAGGGGTGACTGTGGAAAAAAAATATATTTCTTAAATAATGTGCACAATTCAAAAATGTCATTTATTTGAAAAGGGGACCATTTGATCCATTAAAAATAACGATAGACACTAGAACAGTAATATAAACAGAATTTGAAATCATTTTGAACAGCATTAATATCATACTTCTCCGTTTAGAGTCTCTTTGCTCTCCTCAGCAAAACCATGATTCGAGCCCCCTGCATGAAATCAGAATCCAATGAGGAACGGCATGTTATACTTTAAAAAGAAAAAAGTTGAACTGATGCAGCATATATGACACTGAGAGAATGAACACTGACCAATATCAAATACAAAGACAGTAAACTGGAGCACAGTTCCGTGCAATGACATGGAAAAACATTTTCTTTTTCCTTTTTCTTTTCAAATTAGGACATGTAAACTGAAGAACTATTAAATGAGTTTAAAATCTAGATCAGTGAAAAAGGGGTGACAGTCCATGCCTATCGTAATAACAATGAGTTCACATGGTGCAATCAGTCGCACACATTATAGCATTGTTTTACTTAGAATTATATACTCGAGTTACCTAATATTGATTAGATATTAACAGATTACTTTCAAAGATTCGTTTAACGCATCTCCTATCAAGTATAGTATATTTAACAGGCATCTAAATCCGCTCATGACCAAACATGAAAAGTAAGTGTGCAACAGTTATTCCTTTTATAACCCGCCGCAGATGAATGAGAACTTAGCAATGCTACATTATAGTTTAATAATACCAAAACTGCGAGAGCGTGAAATATCTTCCATGCGCATAGCACTCTCAGAGATCTTGTCGTTAAAACACATGACACTATCCATTGACACATGAGCATCTTGGGGTTCTACAAGCAAACGCTCAACATCCATTGCCCCATCTTCCAGCCCAAGTGTCCCAGGTCCATTCTCCATGACCTGATAAATTGACCATGATGTTGGAAAGGAAAAAAAATAACACTAATATAACAACACAATTTACTAGAAAGCCACACAAAATGAGAAACCGAAACAATGCTCAGTACATACAACCAGATTCACCGCCCCTTTCTATTCAACTCCCTTTTTAGCTCATACCGGAAGCTCCAATTCTTCACCAATTAAACATAGCTTCAGCGAATTAAACATGCATTCAAATTTTCACCCAACAAATTCTCTACAGCAATCCATTTCAGCAAACTGCGCCATATACATTGGCTAAGTACTTAACTTAAGAATTAAGAAATTGACCACCATTTCAACATTCTAATTGAAGTGAACACAGCATGTAATATAAATTATAACCGGTCCATTTCCGATATACAGCAACACATAAACACCACTAAAATAGCCAATGCAACACAACAAGACTGTAAGTAACAGAAAAAAAAATCAAAAAGCGGAAAAGCAAAATTGAAGGTAGAAAAGCAACATTAGCAGCAAGAGACGATCGCAGAAACGAACCTGACGGCTTAGATGGCCGGAGCTGTCTGCCGGACTGAAGTGTGTGTTTTGGTGTGTGAATGTGTGTGAGAGACAGGGAGAGAGAGAGAAAAGGATGAAAGAGAAAGGAGAGAGAGATTCGTGGGGAATGGGAAAGTAGAAGGTACAGAGGAGAGTTTAATCGACGGATTCCAAAGGGCTTTCACAAAATTGTAATGGAATGAGTGGGTTGGCGTCCGCCGTGGCGATTGTTCATTGTTCAATGCGATTTCACGAATTTGTGTATTGTATGAGGCGGTGATAATGACGCCTAACAACATTCGTTTGTCTAATACTAACGCTTTTGTTTTTGCATAGTAGGACAACAACTAATAATTGATAGGACTACTTATATAAATATGACAATGTAATGTATCTCATGACTCATCATGTCTTAATCCTTTAAGTCAACTCTTAGTTTGACTATGGTCTTAACATTCTCATCATACTTTGTGTTGTAGTCTTGTAGAAATGTTCTTTTTAACTCTTAACCAACACTAGTCATACTCCCCCGTCCCCACATTACAATTTTATTATGGCAAATTTTATACCTCATATTCATATATGATATATCCTATTCATATATCCGAGTTGTGATTACATTAATTTATTACATTATCATCTAAAAATCTAAAAAATACGAATACGAAAATAATTATGAGTTTGAAGCCAATGCGAATACAAAAAACAATACAAACTAAAATATAGAAATATGAATACGTTAAAAATATGTTTGAGTTTTATATATTTTTATATTTTTCAATAATCCAGGGGATAATTCAGACTACTCAATCACTAAAATTACTAATAAATTACGAATGGAGTAATTAATCAATTATCTTTGCAAATTATGATTACCTAAATAATTCAAGAGCAACTTACCTTTATTAATAATCCAACTTAATTTATTACATGTGTCTAAGACCATCTCCAACAAGGATTTTAAAGGGAATTCGAAATTTTCAAACTCTTATTGGAGTTTTTTAAACCCTCATGGGTCTCAAAATTCTTAGACCCAGCTGAAAATTTTGAAATGGGTCTAAGAGTTTTGAGATCCACAATGGTCTTAAAAAGCTGCAACAAAGGTTTCAAAGGGTTTTGAAATAAAGTTTGAAAATTTTCAAACTCTCTTTAAGACCCCTTGTTGGAGATGGTCTACCTAACGTGCCCCATTTATATGAAGACAAAAAAAGTAAGGAAAATAATTTTAAAAAAAATTACAGTTGGAGAATTAATATAAATGATTAATTTTTGTTCCTCCCCAACAGTTTAACCTTTTGGGAGAGCTGGAATTCTATCAACAGTGGAAGACATACAAATTTCTATCGTATCGTATGCATGTGGCATACGTGCGCATCTAACATAATGAAGATTGGTGCTTTCACATATTATAATATTATAATACTATATAAATATTATTCTATATTTCAGTGTATTTTTAATTATGTGTCTAAAATATTCTCAACTAATAAACTAAAAGAAGCAATTAGATAAAACAAAATCAAATAGTATTAGACATTAATAACGCTAATATAGTGTCAGTGCCCAAATATCTCAATTCTGAAATCTTTTCAAATTTAATTATTTTGATTCTGTTGTTCAATAACCACAAAATTTTCACCCGGTGCCTATTTTTATGTCGACTGCGATTTGGTACCAACGAGTATCTTTCTTGGCAATGGCAACTGTAGATGCTCATAAATCTACAATTGATACTTGGTAATTTGCGGGCACCAATTACCTGCAAGACAAAAGATTAGCAAAACTAAAGCGTGACGACCTGAGAGACAAAGGATTTGTGTAGAGATGATTATAAGCCCATCATCATCTTCATCTATTTCAATTTCAAGAATTTCAAGAAGTAAAACGGACCAAGAAGAGGAATTCAACTGAGATTGTGAGTATCATATGGTATAGAAATTGTTTGGTGCTTGACTTTGTTCTACATTGGGTGCTGATGCTTGACATTCTGTTAGCGTGCTTAATGGTGTTGGATTTTTCCTTGTAGTTTCAATGCTTGGGTTTTTCCTTCATGGAAATCTCAATGACATCTAGTTTGTCTAGCCCAACTGCTTCCCTCCTTGATGCTCAAAATTAATTAGGGAAAAGTACATTGTCGTTTTTATCCCTAACAGTTTTACAATTACATCTAACTCCATTTTTTCAAAAAATTATTGACTGAATTATAATTCACTATTCATTACATTTTATCCGAACAAACCCTTAACTTATTCATTTTCTTTTTTTTCTTTTATCATTTTCTTTTTTTTCTTCCTTCTTCTCTACAAAACTCGGTACCTAAAAAATTCCGATACTAAATTTTATCGGCAGCTCCAATTGGACATTTACACCTCTAGCAGGGTGCTTTATGTAATTTTCTCTATGGCTTTAATAATATAGTACACAGTAATAATGAAACCCCTTTTGTTATTCAATTGTGTCCCTTTATTGCTGAGCTTTAGTTGCACTTGCACTGGTAGAAGCCGAAGGCAATTTTAAACAAGTCGCCAATTATTTGCCTGTAATCTTGAATCCAACTATCAATCAGTGATCATCAACCTTTACCATGAATCTTAGGTTTGAATTTTCATCACATACTAAGTATATTTAATACACTATTAGTGATGGTTGCCGCCTAATACTGCCATTGACGAAACTAAACGATGTAAAAGTTTCATCATAAGCCGTAAGCGTGATTTACAGCGTATGGTTGCGGCATGGTTTCGACCTTCTTAATGTTACTCTTAATTTGCTTTTAGCACTGAATTACTATTTAACTGTAAAATGAGTCAAAAAATCATTTCGATCATGCTTTTATCAGTTTTATGTTACATGTGGAAGGTTGGAACATGCTTTTATGCTCTTCTTGGTTTTGGTTGAGAGTGTACTTTATTTTGTGCATGTCTTATGCACTTGACCTATGTGCTTTTTTCTTTTGTTATTAATAAAATTTGCCGTTTAAAAAAAAAATTAAATGAGTCAAGAAATCATTTCGTGCATTTGATAAATGGAATTGGTCTCGTATGTTGTCAAAATTGAAAATTGGGACCATGTGGTGGCTAAAAGTTGCACCGAATATAATAGAATACCATAAAGATACAATAGATTGTGTGCTTACATGGTTTATGTGTCATTAGGTGGGTCACTTAAAGAAATTAGAAAGGATGGTCGAGCATCCCCTAGATAAGATCGTAGTCATACCCACAGAGAATGTCCAAGGAACATAACACCCACATACAATTCTTTTCCTTAAAATTCATGTACATGTTGTTCATCCAGCCGAGATTGGTGTATGATATCGTATACCCAACTAAGATTGCCTTATAAATTTAAAGGTCAATCTTATCTTATTATTAGATCCGGTTAGTTCTTACTCCACATAACATCACAGGAATAAAACTATACTTCCTTAATCTTTCCAAAAGTATTCCATGTGAGAATTGTTTACTTTTCTAAACTAAAGCTCCGTTTAAACTCATATTAATTTTAAATCATAGCGGAAAAATAATTATGAAATTATATTATGGGCTCATTGATGTTTAACACCTCCTTAGCGTCCCTAATAACGAAAAGAACCATCTTAACTTATCAATTATACATTTTAGTCCAAAGTCAACCAAAATTTACTATTCCAGAATTGAATTTTGATGGAACCAAACAAGTCTTAGTGTTTTCAAATAGAAAAGATAAATAATTAAAAGAAAAACTAAGTAAAATACTAAAATAATAAAATAAAATTTTATATTTCATTTTCTTTTTTAATTCTCTTTCTTCTTCACAACTCCGGTGACCGCATTATCTCCGGTGACCGAAGCTGTGTTCGGAATCATCCAAGCTCCCTGATCGGAGCTTGCATCGGAGCTTGGCAAGCTCCGATCGAGAGCTTGCTTGCAGCTCCCGATCTGGGAGTTGCACAAGCTCCGATCTGGGAGCTTCTGGGAGTTCTCCCAGCTCTTCAAGTCCGGTCACCGGATTCCGGTGAGGACTTGAAGAAGAAAAAGAGGAGAAGAAAAATAAGAAAAGGAAAGAGAAAAAAGAAAAGAGAAAAAAAAAAGATAAAATGTTAGAGCATGTTTGGATAAAAAATAATAAAGTGATGGTCAACTCAAAAAACTTTCATTTTGGACCAAAATGTAATTGACACCATAAGGGAATCCTTTTTTAGAAAGGACTTCATAAGGATGTCTAAAAATCAATTTTCTCTTATATTATAATAATATAATGCATGTAAACTTATGTTGAGTGAAATTCATCACGTGCGATGAATACACATCGAATTTAACCCACCAGAATCCATTACGTGCGATGAAGAAGTCTGATTGATTGCACAATGAAGATGCCATTGAACAAGTCTTTGACGAAGATGACCATAGTCACCATACCAGCCGAGAAGAAAACCGGAAGGGGGCTCATCCGCTCCAATGAAAAAAGAATGGAATATCCACTAAATTTTCATGCATATATACTTTATGAATGAGATTATTATATGTACGTGACTGCACGTGATGGACTTCGATGTACTAGATTGAAAATGAACGCAAAGTGTATTGATTGTTATTATGAAGCACCAAAATTAAATACAACCACTCTATACGACCTACATTGGACATGTAAAATTCTCAAGCATTAAAAATGAGTTTTATGCGTACTATGTTTAAGTTCTATTTATATATTTATTTATTACTATCATACTCATACAACTAATTGAATTATGGTATAGAGCCTGAGGCTCCATATGGATTCATAATCGATCATTCCTTTGTATAACCTAACTCTATTTGGTAAAATTTGAATTCAATTCGACTCGGTAATATTTTCGACACAAACCTGAGCTAGAGTAAGAACCAAGTCAATAAGAATAAGACCTTAGTCTATTTTTATACTTCGTTTGAACTCATTACAAGTCACTCGAGTTCAATCTTAATCCCGTGTATTTAACTTTGTCTATCTTTCTATCATTACAAAACATTTTAGTTTTATGAAAATGTGTAGGAATTAGGATTATCAAACATTATAATTAGTTAAGTCGTAAATGCCAGCCATCCATAAAGAAAGAGCCGGTAAACCCAAAGGGAAGAAATTCTTTCGGCGGAATCAAAAGACACCCAAAAAGACTTCCCAAAAGCTTCCGTACTCAACTGACCATTCATTCATTTCATTTTTCCCAAACAAACAACACTTGACCAATTTCTGCACCCACTGGCATATTTAATTTACCCAAACTGTATATAAACCCCATTCATATCACAAACTCGCTACATTTTTACTCGTATCTATCTCCTCATTTCTTCTCTTCCTTTTTCCTACTGTGATTGATTATTTTTTTTCTTTCCCTTACCTCAATTTTGCAAGTACGTACGATTTTCGTGTCGTGAGCATTTCGGATTCTGTTTACTGGAATTCAATTCAAGGTGAGATTCGTTTCTACTGTATTTGATTGTGCGCTAAAGTTAGCTTACAGTTCAGTTTCGATTTCGAATTGCTTCATGCTCAAGTATAGAATACTTTTCATGTTGAGATGTCGTTTGTTTCTATGAATTTGCTTGATTTTCAATCACTTTGCACTAGTCTGAATGATAATTTGTAGGAGAATCCTTGTGTGCCGATTTGTTGTCCGATTGATTGAGATGTTGTTGCTGAGATTAGCTTTATGTTTAAAGCTCTAGTCAGGAGGTATATATATTTTTTTACAGTATGAAAATTGAAAACAGGAGCTCAGAGGTGAAACATATGGCTGTGAATTGGAAAATAACATATGAGAATTTGCTATGATATGAGTCGTATTGCTTCAGTTGCTATACAATGTTTTATGGACAGAAGTAGGCTAGTAGTTTGAACAGGTGCCATTTTGCATACGACTACGAGTGAGATCTGTTTGGGTTATCAGCTCGAATGTTTAACAAATACACTTAGAATCTTAGTGATTGCGAGAGCGTTTTGAACATGTTTGATGATACATAAATGCTATGCACGTTTAAATTGTGGTAATTTGCGACCTCGGGCATTAGGTTCCTTTTAGCTTAAAATTGAAGAAGTTTTGTGAGTGAGGCAGCTTTTACAGTATGATCTTTTTGTTTGTTTGTTTGTTTGCTGAAAATCCTCATGTTTTTGGATAGTAAACAGATGATATATAACACTTAATCTTTTTGTAGTTTGGAGCAATTGGGTGTATAGGCTGAGGAGATGTATTATGTTGATTTTTGTAGAAGCAAATGAGTTAAATCCTTGTGTTGCTGTTGCTGATGTAACCATGATCGACGTCATCTTATACATATATACATATTCTTAAATATACTGAATCTAGATTCTCAGTCCTTCATTGGTCTAGCAATAACAACTCTGCACATGCTTCTTGGAAATGCTATTCTTAATCCAAGTTTTATTTAGAGAAATTCAGTGGTTTTTAGACATGAAAGTTATGTGCTAGTATTTGTTTCCATGAAGTTGGGGGTTAATCAATGGATACCCCAAAAATAAAATAATAATAATGATAATAATAATAAAAGAGGACAAGAAGATACTAACCTTTTTTCAGGTCCAAAAGTATTAAGATGGTGGTGTGGTATTGCTCTAATAATGTATTATTACTTGAACTTTGGTGTTTTCAGTTTCTTTATCCATAGAATTTAAAAGACAATTAATTGTGACTTCATAAGTTATGAAAAACGTATATTTGAGGATTCACTTCTCTATCTAATGTTTTATGAGTCGTACTTTTGGCTAGAGAAAACTTTTAGTCATTAATATTTATTCTGATTAGTGTGATTTAACATATATGCATATATGCATGGTTTGTGTGTGTGTCTTTGTTTTTTCCATTTCAAAAACCCTGATGGGCCACGTGGAAGTTTACATAGCTCACTCCATATGTAATATGTGAAACTGACTTACATTTTTTATTTTTATTTTTAGCTGGGACATGGGAGCATAAAGATAAGGTTCTACCTAAGTGTTTCGTATAATTTATTGGATGGAACGGCATTCTAAGCCCAAACGCCATTAGAAGAAATAGTAATGCATGAACCGGAATCTGATGCTGCTTCATGGGACTTTTTCAATGTCGAGAATATTTTCAGCAATAATTACTATGGCGACAGCAATCAACATGATGTGAAAATTTCTCATGAGCAGTACGTTAGAGAGAGTCCATTTGATACTTGGTATGGGAACATTAATGATGATGAAAATTTTGCATGTGCTCTTTTACAAGAAGAATTGTCACAGTTAGCAATTGCAGAATCTCCTGAATTAGCAAATTCTGGAGTGCAATATTTACAAGATTCGAATGCTCAGCTGAATTGGCACGATGGTTCGAATAACTATCATCCTGGTAAGTTCTTGCTTCTACTCAATCATATTTCTCCATCTTACTCTATATAATTCTTACCTATGCATGTACCTAAAATTTACAGTCCAAGAGAGAGGGCCATATGAAACTGATGATGTTGAAAGTGTATGCTCCAGCCCTGGAAATAAATCATGTGATGGAGATGATCATTTCCACAACTTGGAGATAACAGATGAGTCTGATCTTGATGGAGAAGTTGAAAAGAGGTTATACCAAATGAATCCCGTTCCTGTGAGTAATTCTCTTTAGTTTTCTGATTTAATGTCTCCTTTAACTCGTTGAATTTCATGTCAATTTTACTCCCAGATACAGTACCTAGAACTGTTTTCATCACCACATTGAGGATTCCCGTGCACACTGCCTCTTTCTCCTACATGGAAACTTGAGTATGCTTTATCTGCTTAGTTCTTAAAACACATGCATTACCATGCAAGGAGATAGGATATGTATTCTTTACCTTTTAATTCACAACTTTATAGCAATTTTTCGTGAGTAAAGATGCACCTATGTAACTAAGTGAGAACTATTCCTTTGGCTGTAGATTGATATCTGTTTGATTTAACTTTGTGTAATATGCATATGATGTTATTCCCTCCGTCCCATAAAACATTGGTGCGTAGTTTGAGAAGCATTGAAGTAATAAAGGAAATGAAAAGATAGTGCGGTAGACACCAAAAAATGGGACGCGTGTGAAAGTTTTGTGGGACGCGGGGTGGTGGTGGTGGTGGGGGGGGGGAGTAGCACTTGGCATACAATCTCTAATCTCAAAGTAGTATAATGTGCAAGAGTATTCAGGTATCTGGAGCTCTTTTTGTGGATTCCTAGGACTTCTATCTTGTTTGAAGGAACATGATTGTTGTTCATCACAGAATATCCAAATTAATAGGAATTTAAGTGTTTAATTTGTTTAATGCAGCATATTCCGAGAATTAATGGAGATATACCTTCAGTTGATGAAGCAACCTCTGATCATCAAAGACTGCTAGATAGGTACATTTTGGAATCCTGTATTTGGTTGAGTGGAACTTAGAACTCTTATCAGCATGTGACTGTTTCCAAGTGCATCAATCATCAAAGTTCCCTGTGAAGAGTTCTTTTTCTTTTCTTCTTCTTCTCTCTGTTTTTTGTTTTTTTGTTTTTTTTTTCTTTCAAAACCTCATGACACTATGTTTGTAGTAGTGCCAGAATGCATCATTATCTTGCACCAAGTATTCTGCAGAGGCTTATTTTGATTTATTAATTTTTAAATTTAATTTCCTCATGAAAATTTCCTGATTGTAGATGGGCTTTTATGAGCTGATCGATATCGGTTTTCATGTTGAGTAGTTTTTCTGTTTTGAGCTGGTACTTCAATGGCTGATTAAGTATATTGCTTTTTGTCAACCTGTCTTTAGTTTTGTGAGCTAAATTTTATCAGTCACCAAAATTGCCATTTTTCATTGTTTTACCTCTATTTAGGACCAGGGGGAGATATCTGCAATTCGATTTATCCTCTGGTACTTTAGTAGGGAGTAAATTTTGTTGTCAATAACCCTCTCTCCTGAAGCTCATACTGTGCTTTACTACGGCTTTGTATTATGTTTATGATTGTTGGGAGTTATATATGATGATAAATTCTCAAGTATGCAGATCATATCGTAAGATTTATGCTTCCATTTCAGGTTAGAGTTGTATGACTTGATCGAGCACAAAGTTCAAGGAGATGGAAATTGCCAGGTACTCCCTCCATTTGTTATTAAGTGAAGTGCATTTGTGAGTATTGCACAAATTAGTGAAGTTTTAGCTATTCTAGCCATCTTCTTCCGTGTTGACCCCTATATGTCCCCTTTATTATGACACATGCTATCACTGTTTTACCTACTTTACTAGGATTAATAGGGTTTCTTCTAAGTGCTGCATGCGGCATTGCCGCACTGTCCACCTGTCACGTCTATATTTTATTATTTCCTTTTAACCCTTTTCTTTACTTTCTCTTCCCTCCCACCTTTCAGGTTGTATTTATTTTCTTATTTCCTTACTTATAATAACTTAGTTATAAGGCTTTATTTTTCAGTTCAATTTAATTGAAAGGTTCAATTGCCGCTGAATATTACTCCTACTTAGCTAAAATATTTTAATGTCTCCACTTATTTTTACACAAATTTTAATAGTTTGGATGACAAATTACTACATCCTTCTCATTCGATTGTATGTATTATTTTCGTCTGTACCATTAGATTTTGAAAGTTTTTATTTATGTAAAATTTTATCTATTTAGAAATGCTGCTGGTAGTAGAGTGCCCCCTAAAAGTGGGTCCGTTAGTGCTCAACTAAATTAGTCACACGTAGCGGATACCGGTGAAAAACTAAAACTAAAATAAAATATAATGTATATTATATTAGTGTCTCTTACCACTATACAAATTAACGTACATGCACATTTTACAAACCTTCTAAAACATCAATTAAATTTGAATATACACAGTTCAATAGAGTTGGGAGGAGTTATAAAACATAGTATAAGTAAGGAAATTCAATTACATTTTGGTCCCCAACGGCCAGTTTAGGGAATTCCGGCGGTAAAAAAAAATTAAGGTTTTTTTGGTGTTGAACGGTAAGGATGTTTGGTTCCTCCAAAATCCAATATTGCTACAGTACCTTAGGTCTTCAAAAGTCAAATTCGTGGCCTATTTTGTTATTGTTGAACTAATGGGGGCTAATCTGTTATTAGGGACGCTAAGAGTCCCCTAATAAAAAATGGACCCATAATAAAAATGTAAACAGATAAAGCAAGTAAGAATAAAGTTGGGAGAAGAAGATAGAGATGGAGTAATATGAAGCTGACGTGTGGATCATGCGCATGCAGCACCTAAGAAGAAACCTTCATACCGACTAATAGGTTTACTAGGTGGAAAATTAAATTTATCTTAATATGTGTGAAAAAACTTAGAATTTCACTTATTTAAAAATGGAGGGAGTAGTTGCTATATTTTCAGTTTGTTTTGTACTTATTCATGTTTTTCCTGCACCATTCGTTTCAAGCTAATTGCTTAGTTGGACCTTCCAATTTATCAGATATTACTAGTATTTCACACAGAGACACGATAATGACTGTGATGCTTCTTTTCTTTTGCTGTGTTTTATGTGTAACCATGTAAAATAGTTAATATTGCATCTATCATATTTGTTGCCAGCCAAGTCTGAGCTGTGAAGCTACAAGTGATTGTTCTTTGTGTTTTAAAAGAAGTTGCAAGTGAAATATAGTTCAACATTTTGTACTGTGGGAACACGTGATAGCAGCTAATCTATTTCTTCAAAACAAAGTCTAATCTAACAGGGCCACTATATGTAACAGGATTATAGACCACTGAAGCAATCATCATAATGTAGCAGGCCGTAGCTGTAAATTTCTAGTATGATATGCTACCTGCAGTGGCAACTGCTGTGGTCGCTGACAACTATGATTGTTGCCTAACTATATTTATCAAATACAGTACATCTTTTATCAAAAAAAAATTGAGTATCAATACTTATCTTGGTCGAACTGTGAACCATTCTGCGAATTGGAAATAAGTTGTTTATGTGACAGACACACTTGGTAAAATAAAATGTTTTTGAGTGTTTTATTGTCTTTATTTTACTGGTTCAGGTAAGGTGACGTAATATTAAACCTCCATTTACACTCAACCATATGTTCTCTGACACATTTTCTTCAGATCCTCTATGGAGCCTTTATCTCATTTTAAAGGTTAGTTGTTTCTTGCAGTTTCGCGCTTTGTCAGATCAGTTTTATCGGTCCCCTGAGCACCACAAATTTGTGAGACAGCAAATCGTTCGCCAGGTTGTTGTAATTGTCAAACAAAACACATTACTTTCTTTTATTTTATTTTTGCTCTTTTTGCTGCGTTCTCTGGTTGAATTGTGTGTGTGTGTGTGTGTGCATGCGCACACTTTTTTTGTTTCCACCCCCACACTTTTTTCATAAATCTAACTCCTTGTGCATTGGCTTGTTATTGACAGCTCAAAGCCCATCCTGAAATATATGAAGGATACGTTCCGATGGAATACACTGAATATCTGAAAAGGATGTCCAAGTACTACTCTGTCTTGAGTTTGTTGTTTATAATTAATGTGCTTCCTGTTGTGACACGTTGAGCTATATTTTCTTCGTTCTTTTTGAATCAGGAGTGGGGAATGGGGTGATCATGTCACATTGCAGGCTGCTGCTGATTCGGTATTCGTACCTTTACGATCTTCGGCTTGTTTACTATTTCTGTTTATGACAAAATGCATTAATAGAACTTACACGGGTTCTTTGTCGTTTTCACAGTATGGTGTGCGTATTCTTGTAGTAACCTCATTTAAAGATACCTGCTATATCGAGATTCTCCCGAAAGACCAAAAGTCCAAAAGAGGTTTGTTTCCTTGCACGTGCTATTCTTAAATGGCATGGCTATAGTAATGCATGTGTTAGATCTTTGTACTTTTCTTATGCATTCCGTGGGAACATCTATTATTGAGATTCTTGTATCTCAATCGCTCCGCGTTCGGTCATTATCCCCCATCTCTTGTACATGTACCCAGGTGCCTTATTTGCGAAAATGATATCATGATGAAGGAACTCCTTTCAACTGTAGCAGCATATGACAAGTGATCATATGTTCAATCCCATGTTCTTGGTTGAAAACTCAGAATAATTTGGTCCGGTTACTTGAGAAGAAGATTTGTATGAAATTAATTCAATTTACTGTGTATAAATCCTGGCTATAAATCTGGCCTAGTCCTGAGCTTCACTGTGTCAGAAATAGATGTGTCGCGTGCACATCAAGAACCCAAATGTAGTGGCTTGCCCGGAGAAAGAAAAATGTGTTTGAAAATGTCACTGATCTTATTGTAGTAGTAGCAGTAGTATTTTGGAAGAAGCTGAACCAATAAGTCAATAACCTTGTCTTGTAATCTTGTTTATGTTTTTTTAGAGGAACCTGAATGGTTCTTGGAAGTGGAATCAGGTTTTATATTTAGGTCAAGTTTTTGTGCCTAAATTGATGTACTTTCATGAGTTTTCTTTTAATCGCTGTCTTCTTGAATCTCATATCTATCTATGGTCTATAATCTATATGATATTTATTGTAAATATTCTTGTATGTGATCTTGTGCAGTAATATATTTGAGTTTCTGGGCTGAGGTTCATTACAACTCTATCTATCCTCATGGAGGTAATTGTAGTATTTCTTTTCTTCCTGATTGAAAACTTGCCCATTATCTTATAAAAGTAGTAGTAATAACTTTTTTGTTCTTTCTGCAGATCTTCCGCCAAGTGAGTTTAAGAGGAAAAAGAAGTGGTGGAACTTCGGAAATAAGGACTGATTAGAATTCTCAAACACCTGGATAATCATTAGCATTATACTGCTTTTTGGGCTAATGTTGTACAGTCCTTCATGAATGTTCTCTCCCTCCTTTTTCTTTTTCTTTTAAATATTATTATTTTTACGGAATTACCATGAAATTATACTATGTCACAAACCACACACCGGTACCCCTGCTTTGTGAGATCAGGGTATGATTCCGAATCAATAATGTCAATCCATATACCATTACAAAATTATTGTATCTGATGACTATTTTCATCTACAATTTACGTATCAATATATCATTCATTCAGATTACAATTTTTCTTTATCTTATATTGAGTACTCGTTTTTTAAATTATTCGCTAATGACAATCATAAACTACAACTGAGGATACGTAAGATATACCTCTAATCTACACGGAAAAATACAACATTGTTCCTTCACTTCATTGTGGTGTTGAAGATTATTTGATTCCTTGTCTTCTAAATAATCCAAAATAAACAAATACTACATCTGTTTCTCCGAGTTTGAGGAAAGTTGAAAGATAATATCATAGAAATTGTATTTTCTTGATTCTCCATCAGATGGGAGAATCCATTTCCTAACAACTTCGGGCAATGCAAGAATAGCTGATAACAATTTCCTCTTTCCCCTAAATGACAAGCACCACAATGCAGTGAAGTAACAATGTTGTATTTATACAACCTGCTAGCAGTTGATAACCTATCTTGCAAGATTAAACATATCAAGAATTTGATTCTCAGTAGAACTTGTAGTTTCTACACTTTTTTCCATGGCCATTCTACAGATGGATTCTCATTCTCGTTTATCATGTAATTGTAGGCAAATTTGATAGAGAATTTTCCATCCCTAGGCTAAAGTTGATTAAAAACTTAAGTAACTGTTATTTTACTTTCACTGTCATTTTATGTATGGATAAATTTATTGTTTTCTTCCTCAATTGGTTAGATTGAGGTGTCATGACACTAGAGGTCATAGGTTCAATTCTCGCCGAGTGCGAGATTATTTATAATTTATTATTAGCTTTGTAATACTACTTGTGAAATTGTAATGGTTCGATTATTAAAAAAAATTATTGTTTTCCTCGTGTGAAAAATTCATTTGAATGGAAATTAACATGGGTGTACCGTGTAATAATATGAGAAAGAAAAAAAATGTTATTAATAATTAAAATGAATTTAATGAATATGATCTGAACCAATACATCTATATTGAAAATAATTAATTCTCATATAAAGAGAACACAGACTTATGAAGTACTCCTCTTTCATTTTAATGTTCCTAACTTCTTCTGTTTTGATATTCCAGTACATTCTTACGAACTTAAAAATTAATTTTTTTTAACCCATCTAATTATTTATTATTTATTTTTCATACTTTATCAAATTTTGTTCTCAAACAGGCAAAAGCTTTCTTACTTTATCAATACTTTATACACTCTCTATTATATTCTTTATCTATCAATGGATAACTTTATTAATATCATATATCTTACAAATTAATATTTTCTTAATATTCTTTAATCCTAAATCAAGTATTCACGTGTATGAAGTGATATTTATCCAGATGTAGTGTTTCCCTTTGACTTTTCAAAATGAATTTCTCCAGCAATTAAACATTCTTTATTTCTTAATGAGCCTTTCCTGATGAGATTTTCATTTGAGCGCAAATTAAAAAACATTTCCTTCATCCTTCCTCGAACCAACTTCATATATATTCCATTCTCATCTCAATGAAAATTTGAGAAACTTTTTTTAGGGTTCCTTTCCCTATTTCATTCATTAGATATATATTAGATGTGTATTAATAATTTAATATATGTAGGAAAAGTGGATCTCGTGTAGAAATTAATTAACAAAGCTGTAAAAATTTTGGAAAGAAAACAACATTAATTACTAGTACTAGCAGTATTAGTAAACAGAAAAGAGTAATAAATGTATTAAAAAAATTAACATTCTCAGAATCTCATTTATATTATTTAAAAAACACACAAAATCACAAGTACAAGGCAAGGAATGAAATCCTTAAACAGGTTGAAAATGAATAGACCCACAGTCTCCAGTCTTCACTTCTTCAATGGACTCACACCACACATGTCCAAACACAACCCCACATAGACATAAAATAATTACTTAATTAACTCAACAACAACACTAATTATATAAATAGATTATAGATATGGTATAATTAATCGAATCCATTTGAATCCGTTAATTTACACACAGCTTTAGAATCTATACGACATTGATTCTAAAGCTGGTGATGATGGTGAACTTGGCTATAATCATCATCCACCACCTCATCATCATTGTCCGGGTGCAGCAACATAGACGTAAACGGTATGTCAATGAACCCAAAATCAAACTCCAAATCCAAATTATCCTCAAGCACCGGCTGGCTCACCGGAGCCGAAACACTAGCCGTCGGAACCGAAGGTGGAAGGGAACCTGACGCGGTGTCGATCGCCTGAGACGGATGGCTGCCTGTCCCAGTAGCCGCGATAATCGAAGGTTCTGCCTCGCGGAGTAGCCACTCGATTGTCTCTCCATCAGAACGGTGGCCGAGCTCGCGCGTCAGCTGGAACACACGTGCAGCACAGAGGGCCGGCAACCTGACACGTCGGCCCCGACCGTTCACCTTCGTGTGTCGATCCTTGGTGACGGCCTTGAGGGGTGGCTTTGGTGAAATGGTGGTGGAAGGTGGTGCGAGCTGGTCGAGGTTGTTTTCATCAGAAGGGCCGAAAATGGGTGATGATGACGACATTTTTGGAGTGGAGTGAACAGGTTTTTTTTTACTGAGATAAAAAAAGAAATAGGACGATTGTTTTTAAAAGGGTTTTTTTCAATGATTATTATTTTCTTTATTTGATGTGTGTGCTTCGAGAAGTATAAGCTTCTCTGTCTGAATGTCTGAAAGACCCCACAATGGTACGCCGTCTTTTATAACAGTGGAAAGCGTATGTTCGAAGAGTTATGTATGGGCTCATGGGCTTTTTTTATATTTGTGGGCCACTCAACCATACTACATAAATCTATCTATTTAATAAGTTTGTACGTTCTATGGTCAACTGTCATGAAAGTATATATTGATATAATATTTAATAAAGTTGTATTATATTATTTTTATTTTCTAAATTTTTATTTTGTAACTTTATTATTTTTATTATTTGTGTTATCATTGTAATTTAAGATTAATTTGTAGACAAAGTTGAGAACATATTTTCATAAAATGTACAACTACATTATTTAACAACAATGAATGGTCGTCCTATTTCTCATTTTAGCTATTCTAGTGGCAGTTTAAGTGCATTATGTAGCATTCACAAAACAATGAGAATATATCGACTTGAGTAGATTTGATAATTATGCTTCCGACGATAGATATGTAGATACATCGTACGTCATATTGTCATGATTTCAATGTAATAAAGTAATTGAAGATGAGGGATCTATTTCATTAAATCAAGTAAGAAGTAATTATGAGTGTTTGGCACGTGTACCGGTCGGGTGGATATTAGGTTTTTATCGTTTACTACAAATTTAACGATCAAAATGTGCAAAGTGTATTCTTATATGAAAACCCTAGGGAACATATTGGATTCAAAAGGATTTACAGAGATTCTGGCTTGAAATATGACGACCTTCTTTTTTCTCGAAAGAAAATATGCCATTGAGTTCGTCTCCGTGTTGCCACGTATGATTAAATACACGAATCTCTAGTGAAAAGTAACCCTAAGTAAAATGTAAATTTAATCACAACAGACAAAGGGTTTTACGTGATATTTTTGTACTCCCAAAACATTGCTACTTGTATTATTTTATGTGGAGATTTCTACAGAGTAACAATAAGGATGGCCATTGGATTAGGATTACAAGAATGATCAATACTACTTGTGTTTCTTGGAGCCTAAGGTCTCTTTGTATTGGACTCTTATAAGCTTGTACCATGACCTATCATCTAGTGACAAGTGCCTCTTTACAACTGTATACAAGTAGTACAAGATAGTGACCTCTTATGTGAGACTTAGCTGAATATTAGATGTCTTGAGTACTTCATGATTCTCTCCTCCATAGCTTATTGGTTATAACTGAAGAGTCTTCTTGCAGACCATCTGCTGTCATAGCTATCTTCTGGTCGTAGTGTAGGTTCGGGTATAGCCCACGAACGTTTAGCCTGATGTAGGCTTTTTTAATGGTCCTTATACTTAGGCACTCACTGCATTCTTCCAGATTGTTTGGTTCATCTTGATTCATACTAGAGTGCTTTGGTCATATTTCTACATCATCATACGTCCCCCTAGTTTCGAAGTATCTTAGAAGAAGATAGTTGTGAAACTATAAGAGTAGTGCCTTCTTCTGGTACTTTCGTTGAAATGTTGTCTCGTTAAAAACTTTGCTAAAGAAAAATCCAGTAAGGATATTATATAGATTCTTGATCGATATATACTAAGATTGTCCTTTTTGTCAAAAGAAAATATGCCATCAACTCCATGTCTCCACATCTGTCTCAATACACTAATTGACGTTATCGTTAGCGAAACATAGCCCTTACTAAAATGTAATTTTATATCAGAACACACGAAGAGATATATTTTATGCGGAAAATGTTTACGCCCAAAACATTGAGATAAAGTCCCCTCTCATCATTATACTCGAGTACCCTTAACTAATTCGTAGTCAAAGAATCATTAAATAAAAGTGAATAAAAGGAATTAGGAAGTTTGTATCTAAAAGGAAGTATCAAATTATTATTAGTTACTCATCCGTTGTTTTTTTTGTAAAAATAAATTGTTTATGTTTTCTTTTTGAACGGTATTTTAGGAGGTATGTATAATATATGTGGTGTTTGATTTAGTGGTAGGACTAGTGGGTGTTCTTGTCATGCAAGTGTCGTTGGAGGTTTAATGTCAACAACAATACACGCAAATTTAAATTTATATATAGTCTGTGGAAGTCTACAAATCACAAATAAAACAAGTTTGTATAGTGAATAGTTGACTTAGAGTTTCATTCTCTCTCCAACACTTAGCATATGAACAATAATAAAATAATTAAGCACAAAACTATATAATTCTCTCGTGCGAACTATACTAATGCTAATTGTGAATGATTTCAGTGAATGCATTGAAAATGTAAACAATGAGGAATGTGATGGAGATGGAAAAAACGTAAACGAATGCAATGTGCGGCCTTAATTCTATTTCTAGCAATGACAACAAGTAATCTTATAGCTAACGTGAATATTGCTATAACACTTTGTGAAAGCCATATGTGAAAGATTTACAGGATCCCCAACCTTACTCTTCTACTTAATCCTCGTAAAACATGCTCAATTCTAACAACCTCTAATGTTTATGCATAAAGAAGGGCTCGTAAGAAATATATAATCGTAATTAATGATATCTCACGCGTGATCAATGTTCTACCCTTGTCACTCGGTAAACTCACCTTATCCTATTGGTATCACTAAATAGAAATAGAATAACAACAATCTCTCTCTCTCTCTCTCCCTCACACACACACACACAACTTTCGATCACTAAAACTAATTCACCACATATATAATTATATGAAGAGTATAAAGTGAACGAGTTTGGCCATTCGTCTTTACAAAGTGGGTGTTTAGCTACCCATAACAATGTAATAAACAGTAAATAATAGAGAAAAGTGTTGAATCTTGATGTTCTTCCTTCGATCTCATCATATGACGGTGACTTTGCTCATGAAGAAAATATATAAGTGGGGCTCTTATGGTTGG
The DNA here is from genome assembly GCA_028274465.1 of Plantago ovata. NCBI lineage: Eukaryota > Viridiplantae > Streptophyta > Magnoliopsida > Lamiales > Plantaginaceae > Plantago > Plantago ovata. The sequence goes on along the minus strand of CM051455.1, from coordinate 29,605,926 downwards.
AGGCTATGAAAAGTTCATCAAGATTGTTCTAGTGTGTGGTGGTTGCGCTAGTGGACAATGACTACAAAAACATGGCCTTAGGGTTTTGAAGAAGTAATGAATTATAAGCCAATTGAACACGAAGGTTCGATCCAAAATGCCAATTGCCGAACAGAAACAAGGGGCCTTCAGTGGACGCCTAGGCCGGCGCTGAAGCTATTGTTTCCCCCCTTTTGGGGCATCTTCAGTCAGTTGCCTTTTCAGGTCTTCAAATGTCATTTTCTTATAAAGTAGACTTGAACAATATTTTATTAATTCGGAAGAGTTTTGCAACGGTATATCTCATGTCTTCATCGGATCTTCCAAGCTTTCTCTACAAATTTATCTTTGCGATTGCGTATCTTCTCGATTTGCACGTATTTTGTCGTAATTTCCTCGATTCTTGCCATAATTCCCTCAAATTTCAACAATTCCCCTGTGAAATCAGAGAAACATATAATTAGCTATAATATATGACAATATTACATCAATCAAGAGCTAGAACGATAGATAAAAAGGGGTTAGAATCTTGCATTTCATATATACTCATCAAGGACCCACAATAAAATTGTGATATAGTATAAGTTTGTAAAAAGATAAAAATTAAACTATCTATAAAGATAGACGAAATATATATATATGTATATAAAAAAAACAGATGAGTACATCTTATTCATCCGTTTTTTTAGATTCATTACGTTTGCTTTTGGATCGGAGTTTTAAGAGGTTTGTATAATGAGTGTGGTGTTTGGTTCAGTGTCAGAATCCACAATAAAGTTGTGAAATAAAGAATTGTTAGAAAAGAAAATATAAAAATCTAAATAAAGGAAAAAAATGGAATACGTAAAAATTTAAAAAAAAAAACAGAAGAGGAACACTTAACTAATGGAGCTAAGCCGTTTGAAGCCAGTTGGGCTGTTCAATTGGTTCACAAGTAATCATGGTCCAATGGGCTTTTCAATAAGTGAGAGATGACTGTGGTTTTATGAACATATATTAATAAAGAAAATTGGTTTAATTAATTAAAGAAATAAAAGAAAAAAAAGAAAAAGGAAAAAGGAAAAAAGAAAGAAGAGAAACCTCATCCTGTTTGAATGATGGGTTTATACTCTCTCCCTCACAATCACTCGCTGCTGCAATTTCTTCTTCTTCTGGTTTGATTCTATCTGAATAGCAAAAGCAAGCAACTAAACCGAATCCTAAAACATAAAACTCGAGAACTAAAAGAAGAGGTGCAATGGAAGCTGGAAGGAGCTTAATTTCTTCTTCTCCTCCACAGTTACCGCTCAAAACCCACCTCCGAATTTCCACTTCTTCTACTTCAGGTATGCTTCGTCTATTGCTATTCAATTCATTCATCTGTGCATTTATTTTGGGTTTGAGTTTGTGAAATGATTTAGAATTCTTTTAACTCAAATGCTTTATGAATTATGAATGGGTAGTAACTACTAAAGTTAAAGATTTAGCAATTATCAGCATTGTGGCTAGTTTCTCATTTAACTGTTTTCAATTGCATTCTTTAGTTATATGGTCCGTAATAGGTTTGGGATAAGGTCTATATGTAGTAACATTGTGGCTACTTGCTTTTATGTTCTACTAGTATTAACCGATGTAAGTCTAGTATTACTATCTTTTTATATCATCCCAGCAATTTTTCCATTTCGAAATCCTAATTACAAGTCTTATTCTTGTATTCGAATATGATCTTATTATTGGACATGTGTCTTGGAAATTCTAAAATCGAATGCTTCTCTAAACTACTATGTTTTCCCACTCTTTTGTCTTTGATATGCTCATGAATCTAATTGCATATAATTTTTTTTGTAGTTTTACTGCCCCATGAGCAATCGGCACCTAGTCTTGTCACCCTGTCAACTACAACTATGCTTCGACATCCTCCTACATCGGTTATTATCCAGGATCAGCAGAATGGAAGCAAATCTCTACTGAAGGAAGAGAACATATTTCGGGTGTGATTCTTTTAATAGAAATAGTAGAGTAATAAATTATGTTACTTTAGAAAACTAGGCTTGAGGGTCTTTCTTCTGTTTCAAAATCTGCTCGGATTAGTTGTCAGTAAGATTGATTTACAGCCGGCATGGTTTTTGCTTTCTGACGTTGTGGTCATTTTGATTCAAAACTGAAAATGTCTCTACTTTATCGATATGCTCAAAGTTCCTTTTGCTATTGCAGCAAATCTCAGACGAAGAGAGTAATACTGCTGATCACGATGAGTATGTAAATGACTTTCAGCTTCAGTTATTACGAAGGCCAGAGTTTTCTTATCTGTGAGTATTCAAATTATCAGACCAACCTAAACATGCTGTATTGTATTACATTAGCATTGGTGGAAGTGTTCCGACTAAACTGATCATTGCATGATGCTATTGCAGATGGCCATCCCTATGCAGAAAGGATCAATTTTTGCATGCTTTGACAGAGTCCATTTCAAGTGAAACTGATGAATATACGGATACAGAAGCAGAACGTGCTGTTGCAATTGCAAGAGAAGCTTTATTTGCATCCAAAGAAGCAGCCTCAATTGTTACAGATGCTAAGCTTTCTGCTACTGATGTTGAAGACCCTTCTAGTATAAAGTCAGCAATCTTTTGAGCTGTTTCAATAGTCTTTAGTATTTGTTCTTGAAATTCTTCTGCAAAATATATCTAAAGAATTATTGATGTTTTATTGTAGACTATCAACCAATGCTCCTGAGCAAAGATTTGTGAGGTCAACACGTCTCCCAAAGAAGCAAAGAAGGAGAAAGTTGCCCACTCCAACTGTTGAGCTTCAGGAGGTCAACAATCATATGAAACCTAAATCGCGGAAAAAAATTGATCTAGGGTTTGATGCCAGTGATCCTCTTCGACTGTTCTTGCGTGGATCACAAACAACACAACTTTTAACTGCAAAAGAAGAGGCAGACTTGATTCAGAAGATTCAGGTTTCTTACTGTCCTCGTCACCTAGTATATGGAGGTTATGTTTCATGTGCCGCATATCTGAAATTTGATATTTAATAGTTGTTACGATGTTTTGGTAGGAATTGATGAAACTACAAGCAGTTAAAACTAGACTACAGACTCAGTTTTCTCGCGATCCTACCATGGTTGAGTGGGCTTCTGCCCTTGGAATAAGTTCTCCAAGCCTGCAGTCACAGCTTCATTATGGTAACATCAGTCGACATAAGCTAATTTATGCCAATTTCCGCATGGTGGTTCACATAGCTAAGCAGTACCAAGGTCGTGGTTTGAGCCTTCAGGATCTCATGCAGGTGAGTTTGAGGCTGCAGAAGACTTCACATTATTTTGCCAATTGTCGTATCTAGATATATACTTCATGTTCAGTTCAGGCAACCTGAGGTTTTCACCCATCTTACAAGCCATTATGAATCTTTTGGGTGTTTTGCAGGCGGGAAGCATGGGTCTTATAAAGAGTGTCGAAAAATTCAAGCCCCAAGTTGGTTGCAGATTTGCTACATATTCTTACTGGTGGATAAGGCAAGGAATTAGGAAAGCTATATTTCAGCATTCTAGGACGATCCGCTTGCCAGTAATGCCCTCGTATAACATTTTCAATTTCCCGTTTTCCATCCTAACAAAATTTTCCTTAATGGTGCTATCTTATTTTTATTACCTTCTTTTCTTTCTTTCATTTCTTTTCCTCTTTTTCTCTCTCTCTCTCTCATAAAATAATTCATTGTTGAAAAAGTTTCTACTATGTCTTACAATTTTCATTCTTCCATTCTGCATTTTCTAATACTGTTTTCCTCCCATTGGTTTGTGTAAGTTAATTTCATAGGAATTTGATATTTCAGGAGAATGTTTATGCCTTGCTCGGAAAGGTTTATGAAGCAAAGAAATCATGCATTCAGAAGGGCATTGCGAAACCCAGCAAAGAGGACATAGCGGCATGTACTGGCATGACTGTTGAGAAATTGGATAAATTGCTATGTAGTACTAGAGTGCCCATCTCGATGGAACGACCTATCTGGAGGGACCAAGATACAACATATCAGGTACTCTTTCTCCACACCCTTTATCTATGTTATTTAGAGATATGTACCCATAAGGAAGAATGATTATTAGCCCCGTCCCAAAACAGGATATTACATATAAGTTCATGACAGATGTTTTAGAAATTACATATACCTAAACAAATGGTTTTAGTAGATAACAGAGTAACTTGTGAAATTCTTCCGCAAATATGCAATACAGAAGCCTGCCAGTGTATTAGTTCACTGCTTAGTGCTTAGTCCTTAAAGTGTAACTTGGTTTCTCTTATTGACTCTCGGTGTTTGATCGGTTTAACTCCATTGACCAGACCTTTGTCAAGTTCTTCCCCAAACAACTGAACAAGTAACCTGGAAAGCAGGAAAGGTATCATAGTTGATGAGTCAATTTGTAACCATGTACTGTAGCTCTTATACATGATTTCTGGACACATTTACTACAAGTACAGCTGTTGTACATGTCTGAGGTAGTACTATCCGGTAGCCAGAGTGTGATTCTTTGATATCTGGGGAGTATTTTATGCTGTCTTATCGAATTGCTTCTGTGCGTTTCGAGTGTAAATCATGTTTCTGCAGATAATGAGGCTGCTAATTGCTCACTGAGCCAACTTACTGCAGTTTCAAAGTTATTTTGAAGTTTGAATACTACCTCCTCAATGTTGTATAATTCCAGAGTACCTCAACTACAATGTGCCTTAATATTTCACATGATCCAAAGTTCCAAACTATTCTTTGGTTTATGTACGATTATAATTATCTCCTATTGTGGAGAGGTTGGTTCACGGAGATTCATGTTTAACTTCTAAAATTTTAATATTTTGTAATATATTAATAGAGGACATATTAATTGTTTCAGGAGGTTACTGCAGACACTTCAATTGAACCTCCAGAGAAGAAGATAATGAGACAACATGTCCGGAATCTTTTGTGTATTCTGAATCCCAGAGAGAGGAAGGTAATCAGAATGAGGTTTGGCATTGAAGATGGCAAAGAGAAAACACTTTCGGAAATTGGTGACTGTTTTGGATTATCAAAGGAGAGAATCAGACAACTGGAAAGTCGAGCATTGTACAAGCTAAAACAGTGTCTTAGCAGCCAAGGACTGGCCGCTTACTCAGAAATGCTCATGTAACTGTGTGCTATAACGACAAATAACACTCTGCTGTACATAAACCGAGACAATCTACTTTGTTCTCTATGAAGAACGTTTCGTTTTGTACATTATGAACGATTTTGTTAAATCTTACATACAGAACAGCAAGGATTTTTTCACTTTTTAACATATGAACCAGATTGCAAGGGACAGTTCTTGTTCTCATACAGGTCATGAAACCAAGAATAATTTCATACATATGTTACAGTATATTGGTATAACATATCATTGTTCTACTTCTATCTAATATGGTAGAAACTTGAAAGTATAAGCAATCCTATCGAAAATGTCCTAAATCCACGCTTATTACAAAAATACTCTGATACTTGAAGTATGATTACTTGCCAGATGTGTGGTGCATGGGTTTCAGAATCCTAAGTTAAAGGCTTCTATAAGAATACAAGAAGGTGCTTCTATGGCTTCTTCTAACTGTTAGTGCTAGTACCATGCTTCAGAGAATGCTAAGCAAGAACTTGCCTTATAAGACACTTCTTGAGAAACTTCGGCAAACACCCCGCGAGAATATCATGTCATAGAGTAGCGTCATCTTACCTTTTCATGCTCCAAATCTTTGAGCTGTATGCCCCTCTGTAAGATACACCCTGTCCTCTATAGCATTCAGCAGAAACAAACTTAATCTGCTTCTCAAAGATCATCCAAAGTAAACCTTCCTTTCGATGGAATACCTTCAGTCAAGGTTCGGAACCATGAAGGCTACCCACAAGATAAGAGTACACGGTGTCATCAGGTGTGCAACCAGCCTCTTTCATCTCATCATACAACATGAAAGCTACTTCAGACCTCCCCCTTTTTGACAAACTGGATATTAATGCCGTGTAAGTTACCACATTTGGAGTTATATTCTTTGTTGGCATCTCCCTTAACAACCTCATTGCTTCATCTATCTCTCCATGTATGCATTCTCCGAGAACAAGCGATGAGTACGTGAAAACATCTGGCAGCATTCCGTTGGCTTCCATCTTTTCTTTCACCATATATGCTTCTTTGGTCTTGCCCTTTTTGCAGTATCCATCTATCAGAGCATTGTATGTCACAATGTTTGGTTTCACCCCAATTTTCTCCATATCAGAGAAAATCTTTCCAGCTTCAACAAAATCACCCTCCTTGCTGTAAATATCTACAAGTGTGGTGTAAATAACCGTATTTGGTTCCACACCCTTATCCCCCATTGAAAGAAGCAACTTTTTCGCTTCTTCAAACCGATTTAATTCGCAAAAGCCATTAGCTACAGTACTATACACATAAACATCAGCTTCAAGTCCTTTACTTTCCATGACACCCCAAAGTCTCAAAGCTTCATCTATCATTCCCTTCTTGCAATAACCATCCATAAGCGTATTAAATATAACCTGATTCACATCAATCCCTTTGCTTTGCATCTCCTTAAGCAACATTTCAGCTGCTTCCATTTTACCTGCTTTGCAAACACCATATATCAACGAACCATAAGTGTGAGCATTAGGATCCAGGCCCTCCTCCACCAACTCATCAAACAAAGCAAACGCCCTTTTGACATCACCCAACTTACAATACAAATCAATCATCAAACTGTAGAGATGAACATCTTTCGCCACACCTCTCTCTTTTATTTCCTCAAACAACCTCTCTGCATCATTCATCTTTCCGTTTCTTCCATGCCAATTAATCAACATGGTATACGTCGCCACACTAAACTCAACGCCTTCTTTCTCCATCACAGCCACAATTTCCTCTACTCGCCCGCCATCCATTCTCCTCACATAAGCATCTATAAACGTGTTATAAGTATACACATTCGGCTTAACCATCCCGCAACCAACCACCCTGTCCAACAATTTCCTCGCTCTCTCGACTTCCCCACTTCTACACAACACATCAATCACCAATGTCATCGAATGAACCGTGATAACCACATTGCAGTCTACCATCCTGTTAAAGAACCTAAACAGCAGCTCGAATAGCCTATGCTTCTTAAGAGCAATCAAATAAACCATACAAGAACGCTCATCAATCAAGAACCCATTACTAATCATATACTCAAAAACGTCTAAACCCTCTTGGAACTTTCTATTATCAGCATAAACCCTGAATAACATATCAAAGAATTTAACCTTTATTTTCTGGTCTACACTAGTTTGAGCCACAAATGAAGCTATATCTGGAAAAGGCCGAGCATTACCATTTGGGCTAATAGCAGCAGCATTAAGAATGTTCTTGGCCTCCGCGAATCTGCTGGCGGCGAACAACCGGAGAACGAGCGTGGTGTGGGTTTGGAGATTGGGTTTTTGAGGAAGAAGGGAGTGGTTTTTGAGCAAGAACTTGAAGAAATGCAAGCAGGAAGAGGTAGGGATTTTGGGATTGGAGATGACGAGATGGGTCGTGCTGGAATTGAGGTTTGAAATGAGGGTTTGTGAAACATTGGGAGACTTTGATGAGATTAAGGCTTTGGCGATCAAATTGGCGGTGTGTTCATCGGAGGCTTGCTTCTTAACAGAGCTGAACAACTTTTGGCTTGACATGACAAAAATCAGCGACCAAAGTGAACACAGACGAACTCAAGTTTAACTCATCAGCTCAGGAGGGGGAGCTCTCTTTTAGAGAAATTGCATATACATCAATATGATTTATTAATATTAATACGAGGGTCAAATAAAATATTTAAAAAATCAAAGTCAATATTTTTAGATGGGAGAAAATATCGTATTAGGCCCTGTTGTGAAGACCTTTCTCAAAATAAGTCATTTGTTGTGAACAATTATATTTTCGTCCATTTTAGCGTTGACCATTACATAATTACAGATTTACCATTGTCCAAAACTTGATAAACAAACACATACTTAACTATTTACATTATTTCTATTTCTTTTTTTCTCTTTTTTCTTTTTCTTTTTCTTTTTCTTTTTTTTTTATACTTCATCTTCTTCACTTACAAGCTCCGGTACAGGAATGTCATATTCTGGTACCGGAACTTGCAAGTTCCTGCTGGAGCTAAGCTCTAGATCGGGACTGCAAATCCCGATTTGGAGCTTTGCAAGCTCCCGCTTGGAGCTTGCAAGCTCCAAACCGGAGCTTGCACAGATCCAAACTTGGAGTTGTGCAAGCTCCTTGCCGGAGCTCTGGTGCCGAATGTTTTTGGGTACCCGTGCTCTGGAGAAGATGACAACTTTTTTTTTACTACAACCTGTTTGGTTGTTTCAAAATTTAATTTTGGAATAGTGACTGCACACCCCATTTGAGTTGATCATGGACTAAAATGTAATTGCTGGTATTAGATGGCTTATTTTGTAATTAGAGGCAACAGTAGGGTACTAAAAATCAATGACCCCGTTTTAGATGGGAAATCAACATAATGAATTCCTATTTAGATTTAGATATTACACATGGGTGACCATCTAGTTAGTTAAGAAGCCCATCAGCCAATTTTGGCTTGCCTTAAGACGCATTAAGATGAGTGTTGATGTGTAAGACCCATCTTATGAAATTATTTTTTTTTTCTCCTTTTGTTTGTTTCTTTTTAGCAGAAGAGCATTCTTTATAGTTTGGGTCTCAATTGGGACTTTAAACATATAGTAAGTCAAAAAAAAAAAAAAAAAAAGCCCTTCCCATATTGAAGATTCCAATGGTTTGGGACTTAATTGGAGCTTATATGGGGGATCCTATAAGCCAACTATTACTTTACTCCATTTTCTATTAAAAAATATATTAAACAATTAATTTTCCATTGTTGGGGTCATTTTTGGGCTTAATCGGGGATTTAAGCCCCAAAAATGTCTCCATAAGGAATGCTCTAAGATAGGTTATAAATTTTATTGTTGGAGTTGAAAAGTTTGAAAAGAGGAGTTTGAGTTAGGGGCTGTTTGGTTCACTAGGAAAAGGAAAAATTTTGGTGATTTTGCCTAATATTTCCTTGATTGGTTCATAGGAAAAGATATAGGAAATGTCTCAATCCGGTCAGACCATATTTTTCTTTTTATGTAACCGGAAATCATGTTGATGGAGTTTTGTGCATTAAAATGCAAAACTTTTCCTACTTCTTTTACAAGGGGGGGGGGCATGTATTCCATATTGGAAAAGTTCCAAATTTTCGTAGTTACAATTTTGACCCTGAAAATACTAGATTATTTCCCAAATTAACCTCATTAGTCCAGATTATTACCCACCTCATTCTTCATTTTTTCTTCTTCTTCTTCCTCTTTCATTAATCAATCGACAGACCTTCTCTCTGTCCTTCCAATTCCAATCCCAAATAAAATTCATTTTTTTTTCATCATCTCCTTCACACCCCTCCACCATCATTATCACAGCAAACCATTACCTCATATCAATGGCGTCTCGAGCTCTGATTTCTAGGGCAAGCAAAATCAAAACTAAGCTCGAAACGGCACTTCAAGCCGCCGTCCTAGAGGTGGAGGACGTCTCCTACCAGCACGCCGGCCTAGAGGGGAAGAGGGTTTGGTGGTGGTGAAGTAGAAGGTGGAGAGGAAGAGGAGGAGGAAGACGGTCAGCCAGAGGCGGTGTGGGGTGGGCCTGTGGAGGGTGGGGTGGAGGAGGATGAACTTGGCGTTGGTGGTGGTGTTCATGGTGGAGTTGCAGGTAAGGTGTTTGATGAAATGACTGAGAGAGTGTTTTTGGTTTCTTCTTCCTCACCAATCTTCTTCTTCCATTTTATGTCATCACCCAAGATCTATTTTTTCTTTTTTTTTTAAAGGTAAAATGGATGAACCAGATTTCCTAGTGAATTTTAACAAACCAAACAAGGAAATGTGTAACTTTTCCTACTTATTTTCCTACTTTTGGAGTTAACCGGATTTCCTAGGAAAGAAACTTTTCATTTTCCTACTCAGAACCAAACAGCCCCTTAGTGAGATGTGAGGATGGCGGAGCTGTGGCCTAGCTAGTGTGGCTAATTAATCATTAATCAATTAAGTAACACAAGTACAGCTGTTCACAATTAGCGGCAAATTTTTAATTAAAACATGATGATCTCAATTCTCAACCTTAATTTAGCTAGCTGGCATAACTGAGCATGTGAATGCTGTAGTATGAAAGTACCATGTTAATTATAAGTTGAGATTCCAACGACCAATCAATATCAGGTCATATTAAGGTCAGATTAACTATCGGTTTATAAGATAAGAATACTTAGATTCCAAGCATCAAATCTTGATGCAGGATTTTGCTGACGAAGGAAAATCTCATCAAGTGTTGGAAACTAATCTGATTAAGCTGGAATTAACTTCGATCCTGTACTTTTGAATTTAATTATTGTCATTCATAAAGTCTGTGAAACTAACTCAATAGTTATAATCATGTTACATTTAGATGAAAGAGCTGGATTATTATATTCGAGCTAGCTAAACCGTAGGGATTCAATAACGAAATAAAAATACGTACTAACCTGTAAATATAATAAAGTTATGAATTTCCTTAGTAAATACGTCGTCACAAAGAAAAAAAAGTACCGGGCGGGAAAAGAGAAGAACACTCAGAAGAATGGTTCTTGAGGAGGAAACAACATATGAAATCCACACAATATAACTATTATTCATCTTCTCGTGAATTTTACAAATAAACTGATCCATGGAACTGATATAGAAGCTCAAAGAACGACTTTAAAATAGATAGAGTTTAAAGACAGTCTTACCCTACATCAATTTTACCCGTAAATACAAATTAAATATACAACAGCTAGAATATTTTGTCGTGTATAACTTTCAAATGATGAGTTAACTAGCTAATGCATTGAATTAAGTCACGAAAAGTGCAAAACGGAATTCCTACATAAACTATTCAACTCTTCAAATGGTTGAAATATTTTCCAAAAACATTTGAGTACATTTCACTTATCTTTTTTAAATTGTTTTACTCTTTCAAATGGTTGAAATATTTTCCGCTAACGTTCGAGTACATATATTTCACACGTATCATCTACATGCATGATTCCATTGTTCTCTGATGGACTAGTTAATAAAATGTACTCCCATGCCAGGCTCCCAGTTGACTTGCCTTGTCGTACCAATTAGGTTTGATAACTCATGGTAGAGTTCTTAAATAAATCTGTATTAACTCATTCTCTAAATTTTCGATTTAAAAATAAGAATCTAAACAGAATATAGTTCGATTCCAAAAACAGAGGGCTACTTCTAATTAATTGAGCCTGCATGCAGCTATCTTCAAACAACGTACAGATATACCACTTGTTCAAGTTCGAGAGAGATTGAAAGATGTATATGTAAGCTTTATCTATGGTCAAATGTCGTCGTAAAGCAAAAGATTATATAATAATTAGTTGCACTTGAAATTAGACACTGATTTGCAGATCTGTTACAGAACAATTGAACAGATGAGACATGTGAAATAATTACTATAATTCATCAAACCATCCTTTTACGAATTACCCAGGCCAGCACGTGGAAATGCTCAACGCTTATACATTTTTAAGTCATTATAATATTAAAAATAATCCTTAATTAAAGAATGATATATATAGTATTATTACATGATGGATCTACGTACTAAGATTCGCATGAATTGAAGTACAAAACAGACCTTTCGGTGGAGGAGCTAGCTGCAGTATTCATTAACCTGTGAATTCAACCTAAACATAAGCAGTAATTCTTCCATGCTCCAATATACTACAGTAGATTCAATTCATTTTGTTAGTTTTTGTTTTTAATCGAAAATGATAGTAGAAAGAATGACCTGAACGCATAATTCATTTTTTCTTGTTTGGAAGAAAGTAAGATTTTATTATGATCTAGCTAGCTAAAGAGTATAAGCAATCACAACAAAACCACAAAAGTACCCAAAATTCCTCAAAAGTGGTCCACTAAACACATCATAATTTAAACACAGACGAGAGGTTCCATATACATATAAACCAGTTAGAAATTTTGTTTGATGATCACAAGTACACTTCGAAGCCAAGACCAAATATTTATTTTCACTTTCTCTATCACCTCCGAAGTCATAATGGACAATTAATCTAGCAATTACTACAACAGAGTTATAGCAACAAACTATAACTATATGATCAGCCTTCAGCACCAAATGAAATTGAGTATTCATTATCCAAGCAATAAATATTAATTACACAGTAATAATATGGAGTAATAATATGGAGTAGTATATATGACTGCTTCACAAAATGGCTTCTATTTATTTATTTATTTATTTTGAAAGTGCAAAAAATTTCTAATTAAACAAGATCCTTAATTATGGTTAAAAGTCCTCAAATACATGTGATTATTTAATTCTCCCTGGAATTTATGTCAAATGTGAATTAACCAGAGAACTTCATCTAGGTGTTCATGTATTTCTTTCTTTCTTTTTTGAAACGGTAAATATTACAACTACTTCTATACTAATTTTATACAAATATCTTATACCACCTTATATATCCACACCTAAACTGCTTTAGGTCTCCGCTGGGGATCGAACCATCCCTTCCACTGCACCACGTTATAACTCCAAGGTGTTCATGTATATTATATGGTTGAAAGTAACTTATGTCATGTCAGAGAACTTATGTGAAAGAGTTAATATGACATGAAATCACAACCTACCTGCAGGTTGACATGTTGAAGATGATCAACTAGCTAATTATTTAAGGATGCATTGAGTCATTTCTCATTTAAACATGTCCTACCTAGCTACTAGTCAGTCACAAACAATATCACCAAGTTTAGAAATCGATTCATGTATCAAACCGTGGTAATTAAGCTAGCTAGCACAGAAAGAAACATGTAACATGTATGGATATTGAATTTTTTTTTTTTTAACTGCAAAAAAATTTATTGAATAAAAGAGCACAAGTTGCTTGAGGAACTTACAAGGGAATGAAAAACACCCCACACCAAGGAAATCCTAATATTTTTTTTTATGAACCCTCAAGTAAAGAATTCTTAAGCAGGTGATTTGTTTGAAAAAGCCCAATGTTCTCTCAAGTAAATATTCTGGGGTCCTGTGCAGGTAAATAGACCGCATGGGCTCAGAGCCAAGCCTGAATCACCCAACCAAGTGTTAGTGAATCACCCAACCAAGTGTTAGTTACGCGTGTTACACCCGCTAGACAAAAGTTATTATCCAGCAAGAGATATGTGACATGTAATGAAGAAATATTCTTCAACCAAATTAACCAAAAATGTTGCAGCTAGGTGAGGTCGAAAAAAGAGGATCGATGCACCATGTGAAGAAATTGATGGATGCCATGAGGAGAATGAATTATTAATGAATGTGTAGAAAGAATATTCTATCAAGAATGATAGAACCAAAACTGGAAATTAAGATGTGGTAGCTGCTAGATCTAGTTGTAGATTTAACATCACATATATATATAGATGTACTTTTGGCTGCCTCCCAAAATGGTTAAATTTTAATTATCAATACATTTCTAGGTGTGGGGAAGACTAGAGATGGACGAGTACATTACTGGGGACCAAATTGAATGAAAATGAATGAATCAAATTCATCAATTGAAAACCAAAAATCCAAATAAAATTCATAATTCCAAAAGGCCTAAACAACAGACACTACAAAAATTAGATAAAATATCTTCCGTAAATGCAATTCAACTAGTAAAATTGGCCAAGGTTGCATTCATCGTCTTTGAGCTCATGCGGTATATTTACCGCCACGCTCTGATATTGCTATTGCTAGTTAGTAGCTAGTATAGTGATTTTATTATTGGAGAAAATAACTAAGGAAAAACATAGTAAAGGGAAGAAAAAAAATCCAGCATATATACCTTGTTCGCCTTTGTAGTTCAATCAATTCGTACTGATGCCGATGTGAGTGATGACCATCCAGTATTATTCCAATTGTACTAGCTACTTTTTAAGAATTAAGACATGAAGTAAAATGATAACCACAAAATAATTCATTCATTAATTTGTTATGTGTTGTTTGCACATGAACCATGAATTAACGAATTAGCAAAATATCAAGAAATTAAACATCCGGTGTTACCTTTGTGCAGAGATGGATCGAGCTAGCTAGTCGATCATTGCGAATGCAGCATCATCAAGATTCTCATTAATCACTCATCATCATAGGGTGTGTATACATGATGCTGCTGTTATATATATGAATCTTGATAACACTGCATCTGCAAGAAACGACTTTATAAATATTTGACATCTCTTCAATACTCCTATGGTAACAGACATTCGGAGCTAAGAATACTCTTCTTAGAGAGAAAATCACACCACCCCAGTTTCATCCTTGATGGTTAAGCTTTCTAACCTCTTAATCATCAAGAAATTAGTAAAACCCTAGAAAGAATGAATATATATATATATATATATATATATATATATATATATATATATATGTATATATATATATATATATATATATATATATATATATATATATATATATATATATATATATATATAGATAAGCTAATTGAAACAACTCCGATCAATCCAAACCAGACATGATGATGATGTTGAATTGATGATCATTGTATGTATATATATACATGATATTTTTTGTTATGCTTGCAAGAATAAAGATCAGATCTGGAAAAGCCTTCATCCAGTGATCAAACCATATATCACTAATCATCAAAGAAAGAAGAAACCAAAAAGAAACTAAAAAGAAAAAGAAAAAGATATATATAGTGCAAGAGAAACTCAAAACTTATAAGATCTGATGATAGGAAAAAAACATATACATACAATAAATCATAGATTGAGATGATAAGCATAAATTTGGAGGAGTTGAGCTCAGTTGACGAAGAAACAGAAATAATGATTGAATCTGTAGAAATTATAGCTAGCTAGAAGAATGAATTAAAGGTAGAAATCACTAATAAGGATATATTGATTAAAGAAGAAGCTAGCTAGTTAATTAGTGGGAGATAGATAATGATGATAATTAATAATAATGTAATCACCATCATAATTCATAATTCATAATTCATATGATGTGATCTACTGAGTACTAAGTAAGAAGAGGAGGAGACTAGCTAGAGGGAAAGGTGGGAACACTAATATATACTTATTATACAAACTAAGGGAAACACGGCATTATATTTATAGGGGAAGAAAGAAGTTAGTATTACGGGACACGCTCGCTCACATCGCTTGACTAATTACTTCTAACAAACTCATACCTAGGTCCACTCCCTCACGTGACGGCCACATTTCCGGACCCTATATTTTTATTTTATTTTCGAATTCAAGTAACGGGGATTTTGGGGATCTCATATTTTGTGAACTTCACTTTTTCTCATACTCCCTCCCTCTGCCCAACTAAAGATGCCTTATGGTAAAGAAGAATGAATGAGAAGTGTGAGTGTGATACTTGGTGGAGAAAAAGTTTGTAGGGATTTTAAGATTGGTCCAAGATTTTGTGATTCGTATAAGTTGGGCGCTCTCTAATGGTAATTGAGCAAAAAAGCGAAGATAAATCACGTTCACACGGATTCAGAACAACAACATAAGAAAATTCGTTCTCCAATAAACTAGGCATGGACCAAGCGTACAAGAATTCCTAGAAGCCCTGCAATGCCCCCCTTAAACGAACCATGACCCAAGGTTCGCCGACTTCTGCTGCATCTCCATCCGTTCTCTGGTTCCGCCCAAGCAAGTCAGTGTCACCAACGACTTCTCATGACCCAAACCCTCCCGCTTGTCGTGCTTGTGTTCGACCTCCTTCTAAACCTGGTTTGACAGGTTCGTACGACCATCACGTTCCACCTCCAAGCTCATTGCTTCGTGCTTATGCTCGATTGGTCATGATTTCTTCAACTACAAAAAAATCTTGCACGTCCAACCCATGATCTTCTGTTGCTTAGCATCCAATGATTAGCGTCTTCTCTAGCAATGACTCCTCTTGCATGCATCAACCCATGACCCACGCTGAACGTTCCATGTCTTGTATCAGCATCAGTTAAAATTTCACATGTTCCCCATTTGATGTTTCCAGTGGACTACCATGCATCACTTTCGTAACCCGTACTACCAACCTTCCCCTTAATAGATTCAAAATCAAATAATTCGGCCTACTTTAGTGACCTCAGGTCTCCACTGTTGTCAGTCGCGAGCATCACATCGAACATATGTGGCTACCACTACATAGGAATGTTCTACCATTCCATGGCATTTTGTTCCCCGCAGAAGGCTCTGACAATAAGCTCCACTCATGCAATTGATTGATACTGTCTCGTCCTTGGCAGTGGATATCGCCAGAACTTCACCCGACTTTGCTACTTCCATCACCTATCTTTTTCCGTACGGATGCTTAGATAGTATTGTCCCCAACCATCAACCTACCACCAACCACTTTATCAGGGCTTTAATAGTATCGCTTGACACATCACCATGCACATATTCCAGCCCGTCAACGCTACAAGATAATGTCTGACTTCCAGTACCAGTCCACATCAGTCGTATTAATCTAGTGCACTAACTCTGACAACTAGATCATACATGCACATGTCACTTATTATCACATTGTCAGTAATGTAGCCTAACGGTACATATTCTCCATTAACCCCAACTCTACCTACGGTTCTTGGTCCTATCATAGACCCCTACTTACCAACAAAGATTTATCCATGCACAAATACTAATTAAGCAAGTATTTAATAAGCATATAGACTACATGATGTGAATTTGTTGTAGAGTCATCGTGCAAGTCAGCTTTGGTCCTTGTCAGAACACTATTCATCCCTTTGACGATCGTATTCAGATCAAATATCAGTTTTTTACCTTCTTGGATGTATTCCTGCGATGATACTCGTATCCTAGTTGTCTCAGTGCCTCCACATGCTTGCACGGGCTCGAAGTCCACGCTCTTGCACGCACGCTGTCTTTCTTCCTCACTCCCAATTCTTCGTACATGTACTTCCTTCGCTACAATGCACGTCTCCGTTTCTGCCTTCGATCGATCTGGATGTGTTGCTGGTTGGACCGGCTGGTCAGGTTCATGGCTGGACTAAGACGATTGGTCTTTCTTGTCCATTGCTTCGTCCCGTTCATACATGTCATGGTTGAACTTGGGGAGCTCCATTTGAGCTCATTTCTCTACCAATTTGAATGATTCCAATGCCAATGGATTCGTATGGATGTATCCTATCGCCCTCAATCCTCCTTACTTGTAATCCTTCTTGTCAAGATTTCTCGATCCATTGATTAGTTCTAGGTCTTCAACAACACCGTACAACATTGTTCTTTCATGGTTTTTTTATGCTTCCACCTTCGTTGAACTCAACTTGATATCCTCTCCATCCTAGTTACGCACAATGGACGATTTGGCAACCGTCACTAGATCTGAAATTTGTGGATCTCGTTCCAACAACAGCGGCGTCAGCTTCGATCTCTCCACTGAAGTTTCATCCCGTGCTATGCCTCTACCACCTCCCAGAACTTTGATTTGCTGCAACGAGTCCTCTAATTGCTGAAGGAGTCACCCAACGTTCGTGTTGGACTCCTCCAACCCTGTCAGCCAAATGCCTTAACCATCCTTGTTTACGGAAGCGTGGATTTTTGGGTGATTAGCAAACTTGGGCTCTGAGGCCAAGTGCAAAGATCTTGAGGTTGTCTCAAGATCATTCTTAGTTAGTTCATTGTGATTCGTATGAAATGCACGTCCTCCAATGATAAATGGCTCAGATAGAAAAGATATACTCCCTCTGTCCCATTACAATTTACCCATTTTGACTTTTCCGGTCAACGGTTGTCAACTTTGACTCCCGATTACTCTTAAACAATAATGGTAAAATATGTAACAAAATTATATTATGAAAATATAAAACCTAAAGTTTCATATTATAATTTTATATAATATTTTATCATTATAGTTTAAGAGTAATCGAGAGTCAAAGTTAACATCTGTTGACCGAAAAAGGTCAAAATGGGTAATTTATAGCGGGACAGAGGGAGTACACGTTTATATAGATTCGGAATAACGACAAAAGAAGGATTGCGAATCATCGAATTAGAAAGAAAGACCACTACAAGAAATCCTGCGTATACAAATGTTATTTAGCGACGGAATAATCCATCGCAAAAAATCAACGGAAAAATTAGAAAAAAAAAAGATACTAACTCTCCTTAGAGATCTCGCAAAAAGAGAGACTAACTCTCCTTAGAGATCTCGCACTCTCGTTGCAATGGTGGATCCCACATGTGAAACTGAATAGTAAGGTGAGAGGTTGAGACCGCTGAACGTGATGTAACGCATCATACATTTGAAATTAGATTTCAGACCGATGATCGACATCCCACCTGAAAAAAATTGGTGTCACCGTAAAAAAACTTAGTGATGTGATGCCTATGGGCAATAATTTACTTTTGTGGGGGCGTTTTCCCAAATAATTTAAAAGTTCAAGAAAACATAATCTGTACGGGGTTATACACGGACACTATTTTATGAGCCAAAGATGCTCACTAACAACCAGACGAGCCTATGTTTAAAGGCCCAAATGAAACGATGACCTTAAGCTTTGGTACCAACGCCTAAAATAAAGTCTAGAAGAATATATCGGCGTGGGCTCCATGAGTACCGATGGACAATGCGTATGGTGTCGACGGAAACTGATGTTACACACTATCATTTCATCTTCAAGGTCTCATTTCTATTTTACAAACTAGAGAGTTTAAATATTTTTTTTATACTATAAATCTATTATTTTCTTTATACGCTCCTTCCTTTATAGATGTAAGATGTTACTCCTGCAAATAGAGTGTACTCCTTTTTTCTTTTTTTAAATTCGTACAAAACAATGTTAGAGTTAATTATATTTGTGATTGATATCGAAGGTGGGCCAGGCCTTGCATGGAAGAAAGCTCGTCGAGAAGGCCCACGCAACCCGGAGGTCGACTAGGGTACCGACGACGGTGGAGGCGGCTAGGGATATATTTTCCTTAGTTGTCGTCTTTTAATTTATTTGCTTTCCTTAGACGTTTTGATTAATTATGACTCTAGTTATGTTATTTCTATTTATTAGCTTGACTTAGTCGACAAGTTAGGATTAGAGGATGTTCTCAAGAATATTACTTTAACTAGGCTTAGCCCGTACTAGTGGGCTAGTCTTGTCTTTTCAATTCCTTTAAATACCAATGTAAAACATTCATTATTTTCATTCCAGTCAATAAACTCGTGAGTTCATCTCTAGATTGCGGCCTTGTGTCTTTGATTAAACCTTGCGACATGGAGAGATTGTTCAACTAAACCGTTGTTACCGGGGAGATAGTAGCAAGAAGGAAGACTACTCCTTAGTGGCTTTCCTCGCCTAACCGTGATCACGTTATGAGAAATAGTTACTTTTGCAGTAAATCCAGGTAATTCTCTGTTTTACCTTTATTTCGATTTCCTTTCTTGCTACGTATCCATCAATTTGATTTGCATCAATCTTGGAATGGGCGACTAGAGGGAAGTTTCCAAGCGTGTGTACGAGTTAACCTGGCAAACGAGTCATTCAAATCTAATACGGATCGGGTTGTTCGAGTCAACGATTTATTTAGAGTCCACTTGGGATAGATCGAATAGGATCGAATTCAGATGGCGTTTTGATTTTGGATCTTGTTTGGATTGGAGTATTATTTGAATTTATGTAAAGTTTATATCACTCAAGATCGGGTGTATTTGGATCTGGCCAATTCAGTTTCAATGTTGATTGATTAAATAAAATACGAATTTTTTTGGAATGAAAATTATAATTTATTGTAATATAGTAGATAGTAGATGGAATACTTATTATACTACCTCCATTCTCTCTAAAGCTTCCTGTTTGCTATTGCCATAATAATTTTAAAAAAAATAATTAAAAATGGTGCAGAGTTGGAAAAAAGTTTGTAAGGGTTATAAACTTCAACTTTAAGTATTTTTAATTATTTTTTGAAAATTGTTCTGGCAATAGTAAACAGGAAGCTTTAGAGAGAACGAAGGGAGTATATGAAATTTGTAATATATTTCTTACATATTCAACTTGTGTCATTTCGCATTCGATGAATTTGGATCAATTTATTGAGTGAATTCCGACAAATTTAACTCTGATAATTCCAAATCGGATTTTTGGGGTCAACATTTATTTGGATGCTCAGATCGAGTATCGGGTCAAAGTTTAAATAGTGGACCATCGTATTTGGGATTTGGTTCGGATCATTCTGAATTTTAATCAATGTTTTCAGGTCTATCTATGTATAAGTAGGAACAAAGTGCGCCGGCAGGTACATAAGTTGAGATGTTCAGTTAACATATCATTGGTGAGTTGCCCATGAATAACAACTCCGACTTGAGGGGTTGGGCCTCCACTCGCAAGTGGACGAGGCATTATAAGTGGTAAAAAAAAGCTCAAACATCCCCTCATGCCGAGGCCCAACCCCTCAAGTCGAAGTTGTTACTCATGGGCAACATGGATGCGGTGTGTTGGTCGAGGTAAAGGTGGGACGAGGGATCGGGAAAAATGGAGGGGGGGGGGGGGTCATGCTACATGGGATGGGTAATTGTAACAACTCAAAGCTTAATTAAGTGAGTATAAATAAATAGAATTCATACAAAAAATAAAGTGATATAATTCATTTTGAACTCTTATTCTGGGACTAACTCATATACCACATCCATTTAACAATTTTGATGTTAGAATCATCTAAACTTCCTAGTGAGTTTTTTTTTTCTTTTTAAAAGTTACTATGCACTTTAAAATACTCAATTTTTAACTAGTGTAGAATATATGTGAAGGTATTAGCATCATATTTTGTTCTCTTGTTTCTATTAATGAAAATCGATTAGCCGCTAAAAAAAAAGCATTATATTGTAAAATTTAGGCCTTAAATTTACTTGTAATGTTGATACTCGAACTTGATAGAGGTAGACGGTGAACCGACAATCGGCGCTAGCATTTGGAACAATATATATTTGGAATAATATGAAGAGCATAGCATGCACAATATATTTAATTGGAATTACATGCACAAGGCACAATGTTACACGAAAGCTCATGTTCTTGAGAGTCCTTCCCATCCCAGTCACTGTCCAGTACTATTGTGATTTTATTGTCGGAGACACGAGCATATGTGAGGCACCAGCCCTCCACATACTTTTAATTTGGTCCAGCAAAGCCTCGATGCAGACCTTCACCAAAAAGCGAATATGCAATTGTTATAACCAAATTCGCCGTCCCAATGTATAAGAGAAAGGGTCAGAGTGTCAGACAACCCTTTTAATTACTAACTTAGCTTTTGACAAATTAGAGTAGATTTAACTGTAACTCAAGGGTTAAATTTAGGAGGCTAGCTTTGCAATGGCTGAATGTAATAATGCGTACATCATAAATGGCATGAAATTTGATTGGTGAATTTTTTTTGTGTGTGTAAACCTCATGTTAGAGTATACAAATTTGATTGGTGAAAGTTTCACCGTGAAACAATTAAGTAACCGAATGATCATAGGGTTAATAGTGTTTTAATTTGTGGAAGAGAAAGACAGATTCGAAATGATGGTTGCGTTGTGTTGTCAAGTGTTGGATGCCATGGCAGACAACCTAGTACCAACTAGTTTTTCTTGCATAAACTACTACCAGTACGCGCGCCCACAGTCTCAGATGTAGGAGAGTATATATAATACTCCGTATTTACAGTACACACTAGAAGTATTTTATTACACCCCAATATATTTGCATAATAATGTTATTCATTGGATTCCCAACTGCCACTTCTTTCATAAACTAAACCTATTTGTCTTTTCATACGTGGGTGCTTAGTCGTAGCAGACTAGCAGGTAATGATTTCATTATTGGTCAGGATCTTAATCTATATTGCATTAGGGACCCGCGGGATACGAAAATAGCCAAAATAGAAGTAAAACGTACACTTAATTTTGTTAGTTCCGGTTAACACTTTAAAGTTTAAACTAAACTAATTAGAAGTAGAAAAACTAAATAAGAAGAAGCATATATAATTAAAGATAAACACACTTCACTTACTAGAAACTGTCACAAACGGATGAGATTACATCATGCTTCCGCTGCCGTCCAACTGGTGACTAGTTCACCAGAAAATCTTAATGGAAAGAAGGAATCTTAATGGAAAGAAGAAATTTTTGTGGGTCAATGTGCAATTAAATGGAAATCTAGCTGCAAATTAAAGATTAAAAGACTTGCGGGATCAAAGTGAAAGAAAAGAAGAAGTCCGCGGGGTCTAATAACAAAAATAAGAAACAAAATATAGGCGGACTAAAGTCGGATCCAGAAATTATTTTTTGGGTAGGCTAATTATATATGTAGTATGTCTTATACATTTAGTTGCTTCTTTATAAAAAATAAATCCCGTGCGATGCACTTTTTTTTAACTTTTAAATCTAATAGTATAGTTTCGTAGGATAAAAATAGTAGAAAAATAATATCTTAGGAGAAAGGTATAATAAAGAAATAAAACATTAAAATAGCTTATTGAAATTAAAGTAGAATAAGAAACAAACTTGAATTGCACATGATGGGGATCGAACAGCTAACCTTATGTTAAAAATCTACTGAACAAACCATTGGACCAAGGCAAATAATCATTTTCTAGTGTGTAGTAGTAATACATATTATAAAAATCGGGGTAGGCTTGAGCCCACCCCAGTCCTGTAGTAGATCCGCCCGGACCTTAACAAAAGAAATCATGAGATATCTCAATAGTCTGGCTTAATCTTACTGCACAAATATACGATCATAGGTTTTAGCTTGTATAAATAAACTTGGGTTTACTACAAACACCACGAATTTCTCAATAATCTTATGGATAATGTTTGCTTAATTCTTGGTGGTTCCCTAATGATCAGTTGGAAATCAAAGAAGTAGAAGATGGTCAGCAAGTCATTAGTTGAAGCTGAGTACAGAGTAATGGTACTGCAGCCTGTGAAATTGTCTGGATTAATTAAAAGCACTATTGAGAGATTTCAATTCAATTGATGTTAATTATCCCATCAGAATAAACCGTGATAATAAGTCAACTATATGCATGGGCAAACATCTAGTCATGCTCATGAGAGAACAAAACATATTGGAATAGATGCACATTTCATTAGAGAAAAGTGTGCTTAGAAGGAATCATAAAGGTTCAATGTGACCAGCAAAAAAATCAACCTTTTTTTTTTAAACGGCTAAAATCAAATCAGAAAAAAAATCAGCCTGATGATTTTATAATTACAAAAGCTATTTCAGGCATGGACTTTAGAAGAATGATGACCAAAATTGAAAATTGAGTGTGAAGAATATATATGCTCTGTCTTGCGGGGAAATACTGGTCACCTAAGAAACCGAATCAAGAGCAACGATGGTAACAGAACACAATTAATTGACTTGGGGATTTTCAAAAGAAATCACGAGAAATCCCAATAGTTGTCTTATTGCACAAATTTACTAGCGGTAGTCTTAGGTTTTAGCAATTTAGCTTGTATAAAGATAGAGCCAATTAAGTTTTCTGTAAACACCAAGAATTCTTCAATTAATACAGCAACAAGATTAATACAATATGTTTAAAGTAATTTGCCGTTTTCTTTTTGATATAGCTAGTAGGTGAGAGTGGGCTGGTAATGACATTTTTTTAATAAAAAATTAACTGAGATACTATAGACGGGTGAGTTTATGTATAAACTGCATCGGGTGAAATACTTTCAATAAATTACGGTGGGTCAGGTGACAGAATATGCGAGTGCATGGTTGGCGGTTACAAAAACTAAATATTTGTTTTCATTATTGACATGCAATTCTTTTGAAGTTTATATTATTTGGTTGCATTTTAAATTTCATTTACGAATCGAAATTTATTTTCTATATAGTTTGATGATGAATTTAATGTTCTATAAATAAACATATACTTTTACAAAGATGTATAGAATTTCTAAATACAAATGTCTACAAGTAGTAAGATAGGATTACGTAATTAGAATCATAACACATAGCCAACTAAAAAGAATTAAAGTAATATAATAACATGATTAATTTACAAATTAATTTACAACCTAATCGATCAATTTTAATACGTTGATCTTACTCATTCAACTTTATTCTGGTGCGTACATGTGTCATTGTTTAATTAAAAGATGTAGGGTTCGAATCTCGTTGGCGTGATTTTTCTCCATTATTTATATTATTATTTTTATTGAAGGTGCTTGGTTCGAATTTTGTTGGCGTGATTTTTCTCTATTATTTGAATCATTATATTAGTTGAAGGTGTTGGGTTTGAATCTTATTGACGTAATTTTTTCTTTTTTTATTTATTATCTTCTTGTATCTTTATTTTTTAACACAAAATTTTATGGTCGTACTATACTTAATTTAAAAATAATCATGATATGTTATTATGAAAAAAAGACATACTTCTTCCGCCCAATAATAAATGTAACACTTGATTTTGTTGACTTCGAGGGTCATTTTGACCTTAAATTATTTTTAAATCATATGATAAAATAATTAAAACCTAGAATCTTATGTTCATAATATAAATTTTTTCATTATTTTACTTGAATGATTTACAATTAAATTAATTTGAGGTCAAACTAAACCTTGAAAAAGTCAACAAAACCAAGTGTTACACTTGTTATTGGACAGAGGAAGTATCTTATAAACCAAAACGTCAATTTTTTATATAAGATTAAACTTCACACACGTAGCGTGGGATGCAGTTTCTAGTAATATAAAAAAGCAACATTAAAATGATACAATATAGAAAACATAAACTCAAATTATATCGGGGAGAGTAAAATAGAAACAAAAGTATTCATAATAAATTATAGACAAATTTATAAATGACGGCATACCCCATCCACCACCAACCCACCAAATGACAGGTTGTAACCTTTTTAACCGCGACGTTTTTAAAAAAGGTCGACGGTGGACAATTTGTGTAGTCGAGTCGAACGGCCAAATATTTTGCTCATTCCTACTATCTTTGTGTGATATAGGTAATTTATTTTATCCATAGATAGCACTAATACGATTGCAATTGTCGGCGAAAACATTCAAATTCCACATTTTATCCATAGATAGATTTTGTTTTTTACCAAAAGTTACTTATCTCATCACTCATCATCAACTGTATGTATGTATATCTAATTATGTTTTGAATTCCATGTGTAGTGACAAATGTAACTTGTAATCTTCAATAGTAACTTAATTAATCAGTGATTTTGAGTAGGACCATGAAATTATGTCAAATATATAGGATAGATTAAGATACTTTAATTTACTGGAATGATATCACTTAATTGTACAAACTAGTTGTATATATGTTCGTATCTAAATTAATGATAACCGAATCTATGATCAATCTTGTTGAGTGGACTTTTTTCTATCAGCATTAATGAATGATTTTTTTATTTAAAGATAATCCATTAAAGTCCAAATTGTACAGGGTAGTAAGAAATACTCACTTCAAGTCATGCTATAAGATTTCAAGCATTTTCTGATTTTCAATGTACAGCAGGAAAGCCCCATCAAGTCAGTGTAATTAGTGGAGAAAATCTACAAGCACAAGCCTACAATTTTTATGAATCTCTTGAACACATGTTATCTACAATTTTCGGGCCTGTTTGAACTCCAGATGGAAATCTGTGATCCAAACTATGATTAGGCCTAATATATCTCTATCGTTCCCAAGGTAATGGCTCAAAGGCCACGACTTCACTTTCAACTCCATAGAGGTGCAGAGTATCCATATCTTCCTTGTTGTATAGTTGTATCGAATAATTAATATAAATAATTAGATTTCGAAGTTATTCAAGTTTAAGCTTTTTGGATGGGAGAGTGGATTTTTATTATGTTATTAGATCCATCTGACTCACGTCCACCTGGTGGGTTCGAATCTTTTTAGAGACAAATTTCATCTCATATTAAATTTTCATTCGATTGAACTCTCCAAAGATAAATTCCGCCCATATTAAATCTCCACTCGATTGACCTCTCCAAAGAGATTAAAATCGACCACGAGTGCAAGAGAGTATTGGAGAATTTATACGGTATCTCCCCAACGGCTTAAATTTTTGGGAGAGTTAAATTTCTATGTAGATTTTGAAAGCTTTCTGAGCTCTTAATGTTAATGGTGCAAACATGGAGAGAAACCAAACCATTCCAGTCCAATTCGGCTCCACCAAGTCCCGGAAGCATAAGCTCAAGTTATATCAAACGACAAAGAAAACTTTCATTCTCTCATATGATTTTGTATATATGTCATTCCAAAAGAAAAAAGAAAATTTTTAAATAAAAGTAAATACACTCCACACAGCCATAAGAGAATATTGTACAAACTGTTGGAAAATTTAGGGAGTAAACAGGGACGTATCGAAATGTATAAACTAAAAATTTGAATAAGAAAAAAATAAAGCAACAAATCTGCAGAGTCGAGCGTAGCACTTTCTCCTTAAAACTTTATTCGCCCTGTTCTCGGTGCTACAGTTATCCAGCGAACAGTCTCCCAAGATAAAACTGCAGTGAGTTCGTATACAAGCACTTGAAGTACGATACTCGGGTGGACTACTACAATATGGAAAGACAAGCCTTTAAATGTATGAGAAGAAGAAGGAAACATTTGGATTTATGTCTCTAATTTCGTTCAGAATGAATGTATTAATCAAAATATGAGATTTTTTATTTATAGTTTTGAAAGGTTATCAACGAAGAGGTGCAACTCTTGAGAAAGTAACTTCTCGCTCCAGAATCTTTTTATTCATGTTGCAACAACAAAAGTCGTAATGGTCCGGTGGAAAACTTCCTAGCTCTCAACCAAGAGGTCTTGGGTTCTTCACCTCCGTATGTCAACTTTATCCACTTATTATTTTTACAATTTTTCAACTATTCCACCCTTTACCAAGAGTTCTAATTCAAATAACCCCATAACAAAATATATTTTTAATATTTTGTTCCTTCATTTTTAATTTTAGCTACTTCCAACTTTTAGTCTTCCATAACTACCACACCAACCAACACACTTCGAACATTAATTACTCTTTCACAAATGAATTTAGTAATAAACTTTCAAGTGACTTCTACTATTTTAGTAGATTATTCACGTTCAAGAAAACTCAATTTTCAATGTGTGAGACGTATCTCTTGGTTGTAGTGTGTTGTCAATTCGAGCATTAATTATACTCTTTCACAAATGAATTTTAGTAATAAACGTTCAAGTGACTTCTACTATTTAGTAGATTATTCATGTTTAAGAAAACTCCATTCCCAACGTGTGAGACGTCTCTTTTGGTTGTAGTGCGTTGTCATAGATAGAACAATCGTGGTTTGGCTAAAACTTCAACACATGCAACAGAATAATAGTATGTGTAAACAAACTCTAGTCTAAATTTTATTCAGGCAATTAATTAATCACAATTCTAGTAATTCTATTATCAACTTTACACAGTAGTTATAGATGCAAATATATTTTTGGGCAAAAGTTTGGTATATATACACGTTCATCACTGAGCACCATCTGATTCCTCAGCTGCCAAATAGATGAAATAACACTGCAAAACAAAGCAGCTTTAATTTGAAACAGAAAAAAAATCCATGTAGCTTGAGTATATAATAACTCCAAGTAACCTGTAAAATTCAACTGAGAATCATAGAAATGAATACCAGTCAAGAAAAGATACAAGATCTGTTGAGAAAGGGGACAAGAACAGACAACAGAGTATATGGTCTCTTGTTTCTGGAGCATGATTACAAAAAGGAAAGGATAGAGGTCATCCTTCACTAAAATTAATGAATGAATTTTTATAGCTCGTCGATGCCCTTGAAGATGGGGTGTTAGCTGCCTTATAAGTCGTCTATAGTCATTTATTCTAACTAAGTCATCCCCATAAGCATAGGACTTCTTACTTCTATGCAAAGGTTCTAATTCCTTAGTGTTAATTTCCCTTCTCCCTTGGTAGTTGAGTCTTCTTCCTTACTAGTTTCTTTAGTGCTAAGGTCCTTCCTAAGTAGTGCATGTGGTCATTCTCAAGCAGTGCACGTACGTGGTCCATCTTAAGTAGTGGCCATCTCACTTGATGCGATGGTCTCCCCTTGATGCAATTGTTATTTGCTAGACCTGAGTTTCTCCAAAGCAGTGGGGATGGGGGGGGGGGGGGGCGGAGAGGGGGTAGTGCAATATGACCAGTTTGCCCTATGATCAAATCGGAGTTAAAACTTTACTTGAAGAGGTAAAGTAGTGTGTGAGAGTTTATAATTACTACCTCCATTTTTTAATAAATGAAGCTTTAGGTTTTTTTTTTCCTCTTTTCACATATATGAAGCTTTAGATTTTAATTAGTATAATATTATATTTCCAAAAATAAATAATCAAAGTTTTATCTATACTAACAATGTTATTCCGTGTTTTTCCTATTTGTCTCATTTTATTATATACTTCCTCCGTTTCATTACAAAGTTCCTAAGGGGACTATTCATCGCGACCTTTGACCACGTACGTATAACTCCTAAATTACATTAGAGAAAAATATAATAAAATTATATTATGAAATTAAATGGAGTATATTTTCATAATCAACTTTTAATTTATATTGATACAGTTTAATTTAAAAGCTATACGTGGTCAAAGGTCGCGATAAATAGTCTCCTTAGAAACTTTGTAATGAAACGGAGGAAGTATTAGGGAAAATTAAATATACACCCATCTTCACGAATGCACCCTTTTATGAAAAGAATACATATAGCCCCAAAATAATCAATTTCCGTTGACCATCTTTTCAGTCACTGTAGCTTATTCTCTTGAGAAATGGCCTTAACCAATTTTACAAATTAATCCTTCTTTTTTTTTTTTTGGTCTTTTTTCTTTACTTTTCTTTTTTGTTTTCTATTTTTTCCTTCTTCTTGTTTAGAGGTTCCTGGTCACCGGATTCCCATGAACAGAATCCCGATAACCGGAATCCGACTGGAATAGCTATGTTATGGAGCTGCAACTATAGCTCCAAATCAGGAGCTGCACCAGAGCTCGGTTCTGGAGCTGCTGTTGCAACTCCAATGTGGAGTTGTGCAACAGCTCCAGATGAGAGCTGTTGCAAAGGCTACCGGATTACGATTGGTTTGATGAAAGAAGCAGTAAAAACAATAAAATATATTTGAACTTATTTTGAATTTAAATTTTTTTGGGGTCGGTATGCACTCAGGTAACTGTCATTCTGATATGTTTGCTAGAACCAAGGGGTCTTTCTGTAGATACTTCCACGAACAATCGTCGTTTTTTTATGGTTTTTGCCTACTTTGCAATAATATTTGGGAGTTTTTTACAATTTAGATAAGGGATGTGGTTTTATTTCATATTAATTGTGTCATTTTAGTAAAATTAAAAATATTTGAGTCAAATGATAAACATAAATTGAGGTGGTTTGGTGAGACTTGAAATTTGATAATTGTTCAGGGGCAAAAATGTACTTTCCATGTTTTAATTCGTGAAAAGTTAATTTTGTGGGATTATTTGTAATTAAATATTTATATGAGGGGACTTATGTAATGTTTTGGCTAAGAGTGATAAATATGTAATAAACATTATGAAGGGGGCCAGATGTAATTTGCTCGATACATTATTTCACCTTTTTAGCTTCATTCCAATGTTTTAGTCATATATTTTTTTTCCGTGTTTATCCATATTTGTCACCTTAGTTTAATATGGGTGAAAATTCTAAAACATCATATATTGGAAAATGGAGGTAGTACTTGATACATTGATTTTGGAAATTGAACAATTTTATAGGTATTGGTCCTCCTTAAATCGGTCATATTGTATGATAACAAGTGTAGACACTGGAATGTGGCATGTGGTGCTACTAGACCCAATAATTGCTCAATGGGCTTGACCCATGCATAACTAGATTTTTTTTTTCATATTGGTCCTTCATCCGGACCTACTTTTGGCCACATGATGATATTTTGGGCCTACTTCATTATTTTGTCACTACTCGTCTTCTTGTCCCTCTATTTGTGGTACACCTTCCGGAACTCAGGGTGGTCCTTCTTTCAGACATACTTTTGGCCATGGAATATGATTTTGGACCTACTTTCATGGGTCATAAATTGAGGAGGTGTGGACCTGACGTAAGACATGGGGATGCAATCCGTGGTCCACTGACTTGTTGAGTTGAGTCATTCCCCTTGGTTCTAATGGAGAGATGGATGTGAGGAGGGTGAGAAAAACGGAACCTAGACATCTGATGTCCTAGGTAGGTACTCTTGGCGAGGCTCAATGTGGTTCTTCTCCCGAACCCACTTGGACCTACTTTTGGACCAATATCCCCGTGTAGTTTAAATAGCATTTTTCGCTGTTGGGAGGTCTGGAAGTGAGACCAGTTTAGCTTGAACCAAGGTTTTATGGACTTCCACGAAAGTAGGTTCGCCCTAGTTTGGCTTACGACGCATTACAATGGACTAGATATATTTAACATCATCAAACATATATAATACAGTTGAATCGATCACTGACTTTGAGTCCTTAGTTTGGATTTATAAGTTGTGACCCAAATGGTAATGGAATGGAGCGGTAATGAGACTATGAGAGAGATGTAGAGTTCAAATTCAGGTGCCATGATTTCAGGAGATGACAATTTGTAATATCATATCTACATTGACTCCTAAAAACAAAGATCCAGGCCTTAGTTGGGGACGGGGTGGATGATTGTATACAATTTTGCAATTGAATTTTTTTATTACTTATTTTAAAGAAAAGTTTTATACTCCCGAATTATTTTTTTTAGGTATACTCCCGATTAGTTACATACTATACTATTTATAATAATCAGATTTGTTTTCACAAACTAAATTTAGCCATTAGTGGCGGGCAATTTAGGCTGTTTAATTTTGAAGAAACAATCGGGTGAGCACTATAATCAACTAACTAGTTAATTAACCCGTCGAGTACTCGACGGGGCATAAAAAAGTTGCACGCACACTTGTTACTATATAAATTTGATTATGTGGAACCACAAATAAAGAAAAATATCGCTCATATGTGTATTGTTACACAATTGTTTATCTCTCTATCTTGGTCTATGTTTCTCATGCACACTACCACGCACCAACTCTTAACTGGAACATCTTATAGTATCCAAAAACTTAATAGGATGTATTTTTTCATTGAATTAGAATGTCATATGGCTTGTTAATATCACCCCATTATCATTTTCATTGATTGCTACTATTATAGACCTCCATTAATCATCGGTACTATGTTATTTCGATATGAATGTCTTTCCTTTGCCCTATGAGCATGGTCATATAATACTCCATCTTTAACATAGAAAAATGTTGAATTTACAAAATACTTAATAGGATGTATTTATTCATCTTCAAATTTAACACGTACATGCATAATATTCATATGTGTCATAATTAAGACTGAGTATAATGTCATCCACATGAATGTCTTTCATTCCCCGTGACCATGAACTTGTCATGGATCCTATATCACCTTCGCTCTATTTTCCTCAAATTAAATGGGTTCCAATATTGGAGTTCAATAGTCATTCAATAAAACCCCTAATATGATGAACTTCAAAATAGGATAAGCAAAATACACTTATTATAGATAGAGAGCCTACATGGTAGTCCCATCTATTGTGATTGTTATTGTAAATTATCACATGAGTACACCAATCGAACACATCCACTATTTCTGCATAATTAAGACTGAGTATAATGTAATCCACATGAATGTCTTTCATTTGTCCCGTGATCATGAACTTGCCATAGATTCTATACACGTTCACCCTATTTTCTCAAATGCGTTCCAATATTGGATTTCAATTCTCATTCAGCAAAACCGTTAATCTCTTGAATTTCAAAATAGGATAAAACCAGTAGAAACTTATTATGGATCGATAGCCTACATGGTAGTCCCATCAAATGCAATTATTATTTTAATTATTATGGAACACAATGAAACCCATCCACTATTATCAATTATTTTGGCATAATTAAGACTGAGTATAATGTCATCCACATGAATGTCTTTCATTTTTCTCGTGACCATGAACTTGTCATGGATCCTATATCACCTTCGCTCTATTTTCATGGGTTCCAGTATTGGAGTTTAATAGTCATTCAACAAAACTCCTAATCCCTAACTATATGTTGAACTTCAAAATAGGATAAGCAAGAATACACTTATTATAAATAGAGAGCCTGCAGGGCAGTTTCATCTATTGTGATTGTTATTGTAAACTAATACATGAGTACACCAATCGAACACATCCACTTTTCAGCATAATTAAGACTGAGTATAATGTCATCCACATGAATGTCTTTCATTTGCCCCGTGATCATGAACTTGCCATAGATCCCATATGACGTTCACCCTATTTTCCTCAAATGTGTTCCAATATTGAGTTCACCCTATTTTCCTCAAATGTGTTCCAATATTGAATTTCAATTCTCATTCAACAAAATCCTTAATCTCTTGAATTTCAAAATAGGATAAAGTCAGTATACACTTATTATGGATAGATAGCCTACATGGTAGTCCCATCAAATGAAATTATTATTTTAATTATTATGGAACAAAATTAAACCCATCCACTATTATAAATTATTTCGGCATAATTAAGACTGAGTATAATGTCATACACATGAATATCTTTCATTTGTCCTATGACCATGAACTTGACATAGATCCTATATCCCCTTCACTCTAATTTTATCAAATGCGCTCAAATATTGGAGTTAACAGTCATTCAGCAAAACTCGTACAACATATTTGGATTCAGACTATAGAGGTATCTCAACGTCTATAATTGACCTCACATTTGGGTTTCAATTATAGAGGCCCCGGGCACTGTTCACATTTTAAGATACCTCTTGTTTTTTTTCCTCTCTCTAGGTTTCATCTTTCTCTCTTTATTTCCAACCTTCTCTCTTCCAATCAATAATCAACATCTCATACTTTGACTCATAATATTCGAATAAAATCTATTTTTTGATACTCCAGAGAGCGCCCGTGTCCAATTTATGTATTTTATTGTAACACGTTGCCAATTTTGATACTTTTTCAATTTAACGACAAAAATTTAAATAATTCGAGCCGGGTAATCACACATCCGACATATCGAAAATAGCGAATAAAATAAGAATAAAACAATTGCAAAAAAGAAAAAAAGAAAAATGGGCGGGTGCTCTGTACACTTTTGGTACTTTGGTGTACCAAATCGAGATTTTAATGCATTGTATATGACATGTCAATTTTTTCTATTGTCTTGAGAATTTTGGTCCGTTAAGTGAGTGGCTGTCACACGCTTGTATTGTTCACATTTTTTCCGTTAAATTGGAAAAATACCAAAATGTGTTGCAAACTTGCAATAAAGTATCTAAATTGAACATGGCACACTGTGGAGTACCTAAATTGGGCATGAGCGCTCCGGAGTACTTAAACTAAGTTTTACCCCCTACAAAGCAAATGATAAACTTATACATTACAGTGGTAGTATTAAATAATAAATAAATAACTATTTTATAAAATAATTTTTATTGATAAAAAATTATATACAGTATATGATCATAAGATAGAAATTCTTATTTTAATTGAAATTGGGGAGATTATATTTTCACCACGTTTATTTTCAGGAATGCGCATACGCTTAGCAGATTATATTTTGAGTTAAATTAATTATTTTGGCATATGCTTAGTTGAATTTTAATTTTATTCTATTTTTAGTCAATGTTTTCCAAGTGAATTTTAAAATAAATTTATTCCAATTAAATGAGAAATTGACACGTCAGCATGAACTTGAATTTTACATTCTGATTGATTAATATTTTTAGAATGTGAACTTTGCTTTTATATATTATATAGATCAATTATATACACTAACCTAAAATAATTATTTATCGGTACCGAGCAGGCCACAACCCATTCCTCAAATGATAGTTGATCTGTGTATTATCGGCCCAACATATATAGTTCAGCCATACTTACTTGCGGCTTGAGATCCATGGATCATGGATTCATGCAATTCAACATCAAATGGCGTGGGCTGGCGATTTCAATCTCAGTTCAGTTAGGTCCGATACGACGAGATTATCTTCGACTACAATTTATAAGTTAGGATTCATTCTCTTTGTTTAAGTTTAAGGGTAAATATCATATGGTACCCCTACTGAGACACCTCTTTGCATCTACCACTCCGTTAGTTCCAGAATTACATATAGTCCCATTTCCCCCATTTTGTGATGACAAAAAAAAGCGGCACTGTTCATTTCAGTTTATCCAAACGCGGCTTTACCTCCAAAAAAGAAAAATTAAGTTTTTAATACCCTTAACTCTTCTTATTTTTATTTTATTTTTTCTTTTTCCATCTTCTTCTTCATCAATTCCGGTACCTGAATAATTTCGGTACCGACGTCGGAGCTGTATAGCCCCAAAATCGGAGCCGTAAACAGCTCCTTTGGAGATGTAACAGAATCGTAGCTGTACAGCTCCGGATCGGAGCTGTTTAGGTTTGGAGCTGCAAATTGCAGCTCTAAACCGAACGGAGCTGGACTGTTTTTTTTTTCTTTTGCTTTTTTTTTTTGTTTTTAATAATTTAGGACTATATTGAAATATTTTTTTATAGGGTTTGTTTTTAAATAAGTTTTTAGACCATTTTGAAATATTGTAAAATTATGTGGGTTCGTTTTTAAATAAATAGTGTTAAGTTTGTAAAAATGAAAATATTTGGGTTAAAAGTGTAATAAACAAAATCTCAAATTGTTTGGTCAACTTAAAAATCTAATAATTGACCAAGGGTAAAAAAGTAATTTCAATGAATAAGTTCGCGAAAAGTCAAGTTCTTGGATCCAAATGTAATTAATTTCATCTAGTCAGGGTATGGATGTAAACTCCGGATTAAGGGGGGCCTCGATGTAATTAAAAACACTAATAGGGGTATCATATGCAAATGATCCCTTTGTTTAAAAAAAAAACTAAATTGAAGTTGTGCTTTTTTCCCAACGAATCAGAGAGAGGTTGAGGTAGTTAGCCTTGTGTTAGACTGTTGTAGTAGTACAGATTTTTGTATAGACGGTACCTATCAATGATTAAAAATAGCGTATTCCTCTAATATATAATTCATATTTAATGTCTAACTATTTGAAAAAAATCTGAAGAAGGGTCTGCTATCTTCGTATGAAAATTTATTATTTTCAGTTCAATTCTGTTCAGTTCAGTTCTGTTCATACTTGCTTAGTTATATATTTACTACAAATAAATTCAGTTCAACTTCATTCAGTTCAATTCTGTTCAATTCAATTCTGTTCAGACGAAAAGAACTGTTTCGAAAAGCAGACAAGGACTGCGAATATGGCAAACAAAGAAGAAAGCGCCGTTAAGGAGCCATTGGACCTGATCTGTCTCAGTCTTGACGAGCGTATCTACGTCAAGCTCCGCCACGACCGTGAGCTCCCGCGGCAAACTCCATGCTTATGCTTATGATCAACATTTGAGCATGACCTTGGGTGATGTTGAAGAAGCTGTTACAACTTACGAGTGTGGAAATTGATGATGAATGAAACGTATGAAGAAATTGTGAGGACTACAAAACGGACAGTGCCATTCCTATTTGTCAGATCGAGGGGATGGTGTCATACTGGTTTCACCTCCACTGCGAACAACTTGATGTGGAGGATCTAGTGATGTGTTTTTACCTAGAACATAACGGTGTTTTATGTGTAATCCTAGGTTCTCTTTTACTACAACTCAACGATGCACTGTCTGAGTTGCCTTGTATCCTGTTTACAATCTCGTGTGAGTTATCTCAGGCAATTATGGATATTTATGTGATTAAAAAAAAAAAGAAGAACTATTTGAAAGAATCATACCACCATCCACCTTAATTAGCAAGGCTATATATGTTATAAACATAATTGAACTTAGTTTTAGTATAAAAATAACTAAGTAAATCTAAATTAAATGGATCTTATATGATCACTCAAGCGTTTTTTAAATGAAAATCCCATAGCCTAAGTGTATTCTCCAAATTTGTAAGGCTCTTGATAGAGCCAGAACAACAATTATGCTGCCAGAGCAATGTCTCTATTTCTTTGGCAAGTTCACGTAATTTTTGTAATAAATATATTTTTTCCATTTCATTAATAAGTTTTTGTCTTTCCATACGAAAAAAAAAAAAAAAAAAATTCTAATTTTTTTTTTTTTTTTGGCGTGACTTTACAAAATTCTTAATTCAAAAAGATGCATCTTTAATTTTTCAATCCAATTACCAATTCTTTATTATTTTATGTCCTTCTTTATTACTACTTTATCAATCTATTTCATACATTATCACCCGATTAAAATTAAATACTCATACAAATAAATTTTTTTAATATTATTTCTTAAACTGTGTATTTTTACTTCTTAGGAACTTACTAAAAAGACGGAGAAAATATTACATTTATTTTAAATTCGAAAGTAATTATATACTCTATCCATCTACTAGCAAGGTTTCTATTTTATTTTTGTTAATTTTCTAAAGATCCGATTTGATATCATATTATTTTCAAATCACACTGAAAAAATAACTTATTAAATTATATTATGAAATTTTAATCATTACACTTGAAATGTATGTGAATAATGATTTTTGTTTCCATTTTTTATTTTATATAAATATTCTCATTTTCTCTTATTGCTACATTCTAATTTTCCTTTTTGCAATTTCTATTTACATTTTACTTTTCTTAAAACTTTATATCTACTTTCATTTATTAACAAATAGATAATGTAAAATCTTGTGACATAATCCAAGGAATATAGTTTGCCGAAAGGAGGAAAAGTAGTAAATTTATTATTTTTTTTCTTCCCAAGAAGACTAAAATTCAAAAATGGAACATTGGGCCAACTTTTTTCACGTTTGAGTGTACGAAGTAACTGCTCATCGATAGCGATAGGTAGTCCACATTTGCCATAGATACATGATGCTGCTTAAATAGCCTTTGCAAGAATCATTCATACTCGGTCCAACAAATATAAAACTACTTATAGTATATCTTCTCCTCATACACCATATATAATTCCAGTTCATTTCATAGCAACTATTAACACATTATTACATAGTATATATTCATATTTATATAGCTAGTTCATTTGTTTGACAAGATTCCAATATCATCATGGCTGAGATCGAAGAGGTTAAAGATGATCGTAACGGGCCTGAAGAAGGGCCGGGCTCGTCTGGATCCTTGGGGGAGAAACTGAGCCGGCTGGCGAAACGGAAGAAGGCCAAATTTTACATTCTCAGGCGCTGCATTGCGATGCTTCTATGTTCGCACGAGACAAAGGAACATTGATCAAGGCTTCAGGCTTCATCATCATAGTCCATAGATAAAAGTTTTTAGCTGCAAAACATTTGTGATTGATTCGTAATGTATGTTACTATTTTTTAAACAGTGTACATATATTATTCTGCCTGACCGTAAAAGAGTCCTTTTAAAATAAAATTTCTCCTTGCTTAAAAAATAAATAAATTGCGTGCGTCTGCCTTAATTTGCTCAAAGAACATGTACTCCGTACTATATAAT
Organism: Plantago ovata; assembly: GCA_028274465.1. NCBI lineage: Eukaryota > Viridiplantae > Streptophyta > Magnoliopsida > Lamiales > Plantaginaceae > Plantago > Plantago ovata. The sequence continues at coordinate 29,568,280 of CM051455.1, read as the reverse complement.
GTTGAGTTTTTCGCTTTCACGACAATTATTTACTAATTTGCTTGAAGTTATGGATAATCCTATCGTGTCTTTTTTGGATCATTTGTTCTACGCTTCAGAAAAGATTGGAGTAAAAATTTAATTTATTAGTTAAGGTTCATTCAATTTGTCATCATTCTCAAATTATGAGCATTATCCTGTGATTACTGTCATTTAATTTCAGAAGTATTTTGTCTGCGTGGACCGCTATTTTGACAAGAAACTACTAGAGCTAGTTAACGCGGAGATAAGATTCTGAGTGTGTGGATCACTGGATTGTGTCGTCATCTGATCCTATATACGTTTATCTCGTTTTAATTTTACCAACTCCTACTCTTTTTTCCTTGCGTTTTAAATTCGTATTTTCGGAAGTGACGGTTTGCAATTGTGGATTGAGCTTGGCTGCTTGGGGACGTATTTTTATACTTTTTTTGAAATGGCAAATTTTTTTTATGCAATTGTTTATACTTTTTTTGAAATGACAAATTTTTTTATTAATTAACGAGTATAAAAAATGCTCCAATGAAAACGACTACAACTGAAATACACGGAACATGCTCCAACTCATACCCCTATACATCATCACATACTGTCAACTTTTATTTGATGTTTACATTATTTAAGTTTTAACATTCCCTTATGAAATGTATTTCAACATTATTCTAGCCGGCATCCCTGGTTCCACCCTTAGTCCCAAATTCAGGTGAGAAAAACTCTCAGCGTGAAGAATTATGTTACTAATTATAGTTACGTAAATACTATGAAAATGTACTAGAATCTGAATTGATTGGAGCGGAGCCGACAGAGATAGTCGGGACGGGGGTATCCTAACCTACAAATTGTAGGTAGCTTCCCCGGCCCACTCGAGCAGTCGTGCTGCTTAATTATATAATTGTAGTGACTGGTCATCCACTTTAGGAGTTTATCTTTTATTTATTTTTGGATCCATTTAACTTTGCAGTAGTTATGAGAAAAAGTTAGTCATTTTATATATTAGACAATAACCGTATTCAATTTACTTAGGGAATTTTACGTCTGGATCCCCTCTTATGCGACGTCTCCCTATTTCTTCCCCTCTTATGCAAATATTTACATTCAGACCCAAAATAAGCAGCTTGGGTTGACCAGCTTATTTCCCACTGTTGCTCTTTCTCTTCCCAAACACGGCCTTAGTAATTTTAGCCGTTTTAAGCCTTTTCCCTTTTATTATTTTCTCATAACTCCCTCATTAATAATTGCCCTATTTTCCTTTCCTCCACTCCCTCGGCGCAAAGCTCGTTCTCAACTACGTCTCCGCCTCCTCCGCCCAATCTGCCAACCTCCTCGCTTCCGATCTCAACGCAATCGCCGTCCAATCCGACATCTCCACCTCAACCGGTGTCACCGCCCTCTTCGACGCCGCCGAGCAACACTTCAAAACCACCGCACACATCCTCGTCAACTGCGCCGGAATCCTCGATCCCAAATACCCAACCCTAGCCAACACCACTCTCGAAGACTTCGAGTCTACCTTCAACATCAACACCAAAGGCTCGTTCCTCTGCTTGCGAGAAGCTTCAAACCGCCTCATGCGCGGCGGTGGGGGGAGAATCGTGCTGAACTGTGTGGCGCCGGGGGCTGTGGAGACGGATATGTTTTATGCTGGGAACAGTGAGGAGATGGTGCAGAGATCTGTGGATGCTTGTCCGTTGGGCCGGTTGGGTCGGGTCGGGGATGTGGCTCCGGTTGTTGGGTTTTGCTTACGGATGCGGGCGGGTGGGTTAATGGGCAAGTTGTCAGGGTCAATGGTGGAGCTACTGTATGATGATTTACCCGGAAAATTTAACGTGTATTTTATTGAAACGTCTCTGTTTTTTCAGCTCATTTTGATTAAATTTCGAAACAACGTAGTGCATAGTACTTGATAAACTGATTCATTATTCATAGCCCCCCGTCCGGGCTACCCCGATAAATCAATTTTATTTACATAGTTATAAACGGTTATGTAAGGTGAAATAAATTAAACATTGCTCCTATAATACTTGTGGTTGTGGCTGTCATATGGCCTGTTTCATGATAAAGGGCTGACCTTAATCCCGGCTATAGCCTTCTACATATTGCAATTATGCAATACTACTACAATATGTGTTCGTCATTTCACTATTTAATTTTCAGGATTTATGCATATTTTATGCTAAGTGTTATGTACTTGTCAATTCATGTTTGTAACACAGAACAAAAAACAGACATATAAAAGGCAGTTTTTGGGGGCTATATATAGCCAAAAATTTGAATCCCAACGGCTATAAACAGTCCCTAACGGCTAGTAGGTAAAGTCCATTAGAATTACATATGTTCCCTTCTTATGCCATGGTAATTACATCCAGCCCCCACGTGCCTTGCACGTGTAAATAAGATGTTTGGCTCATCCAAGAATCAAATATTTCAGTGGGGGCAAATTAGACATTTCCTGGATTAAGAGCGGCGAAAGTCAAGGTCGTGGGACTATGTGTAATTAAATGTGCATAAGGAGGGAAGATATGTAAATCTTTGCATAACAGGGGAAAAATCGTAATTACGTCGCATAAGAGGGGGTCCATATGTAAATCGCCCATTTACTTATTGTATGATAATAACATGTTCAAATTAGTACTATATAAATTGGTCAGGTAACTATTTTATGATATATAAATTGGACATATTGCCATTATACAGTATACAAATTAAACTTAGTTCTTGTTCACTATATAAAATTTAGTTTTTTAATTGTTAATGATGTAGCTATAGGACTAAAAAAAAATACAAAATTAAAAGAATAAATGTCAAGTAAAACATCTATTTTATTAATGAAATGTACTTTTTGTTTATAAAAAATTTATTTTTTATACATAAAGAAATTATATATATATATATATATTGTATTATTAATTAATTAAATATCATTTTGTTTTATACCGTCCCAAGAGACTTACTTTCTCCGTCTAGGTTAAAGTTTCAATTTAATTTTGTTGATTTGTTTTATGTTGTACATTAGTTTTAAACAATATAGGGAAATTTTGAAAAACATTTACTCCCTAAAAACCAAACCGGAGAGGCTGGTTCACTCGAATATTTGGAGAAAAATGGGGCGTTCACATTAGGAATCGTCCAAGTATAGAACCAGAGGGAACTGTAAGAAGTAAGAACCACATAATTTTTTATGAAACCACGAGGCACGAACTGAACTGATAAACTGGTGACCACCCAGTTTTATTTATTTGTTATACAATTAAAAAAATTAAGAAATTGCACATGAACCGCCATAACATAAAAAATCGCTTTTAGACCTTATATCTTTAATACCTAACTGCCTTCGTGGTGTCATATACTTTAATACTTGTAGTATATACTAATAGGATAATTTTTTAAAATAACAAATATTGCTAAAAAGAACAAATGTACTGTATATATAATACAGTGTGTGACAAAGTCATTTTATATATTGGACAATGAATACGCCTACTTTATATACTATATGATGGCTAAATGTATGATTTATATACTTTGGTATATAAATTGGACATAACTGTTATTCAGTATATATAAAATGACAATTGTCTCACTTGGTAGAATATTTTTCTAATTTTCTCCCCTAGCTACCTACCTGCATATGGGCTTTCTTCCATGATTTGATTCACGTACTACCCAAAAGGTTATCTCCAGCAACGTGTGAGTTACTGATGAGCTAGTCATTCTTGCTCACATGATGTTGGGCGTATGAGTTGGGATGAGAGGGTAATCCTGGAATGACAGGTGAATGTCTTTCTCATATCGAGATGAGCTCTATTTCTTTTACTTTTGACTTTTTTCTTAAAAAAATTTACTTGTTAATGAGTAAAGTTTTTAAAAAGTGAATAATGAAGAAATGAAAATTTAATGATATAAAAGTTGAATTCAAGAGGGAATAACTATTGGAGATTAATTATTTTTGTTTTTGGATGTAAGTAAAAAGTGACGTAATATAAGAGATAGGATTTACGAGGAAATGATCCGATCCTGATGCATGCATGGATGTATGACATTACATGTCTTTGAGTTCGTACATATACTTTTGGTTGCTCTTTTATGCTAGTCAGTATATACTAAGGTGGTTAGTTCATTAGTTGTTATGGTGAAAAACATCAAGCGTGCAAGGTAAATATGTTAAAATTCAAGTATGGTTGGAGGAAATTACATCATTCACAGGATGTACAGAACATATGTTTCATATAGTACTGATAAATGACGACGACTCAGCCAGTTAATTTGACTATATATATCGATCAACCAAAATAATTAGTTGGAATATGTACTGCACTACTGTCTCATATTTTAATTCCAATTTACTCTGGGTTTTGGTTTTCTTTGGTGTTGTCATCACCAGGCCAGGCAGATCTAAAATTCAAAATGAGTGGTGGCTACACGTGTGTGTGTGTGGCTACACGTGTGTGTGTGTGTGTGTGTGTGTGTGTGTGTGTGTGTGTGTGTGTGTGTGTGTATATATATATATATATATATATATATATTAATGTTCATTAATAATAAAACTACAGAGAAGCAATGTTTAGTGGCCGACTAACAAACCTAATGGTCTTACGATACTGCAGATCCAAATGTAATAAAGTCTGAAGCCACGTACGGTATACTGGGTTGATATTTCATATACTAATTAAAAAAAAAAAAAAGAAGAAAAAACTGCACTAAAACAATATCAAACCTGATACGGTGGAAATAATAATAAATAGAAGTAAATTAATTAATAATAAATACATGGAAATAAAAGAATAAAATTAATCGTCATAAAAGCCATCAAATAAATAAAGTTTAAAAAAGAGTATCAATAAATGTGTCCGTAAAGCCTATATACACTAGATACGATCACAATAAAAACTAGATACGATCACAATAAAAACTATCAAACCTGATAGAGTGTAGATTCTTGATCGCTGAAAGGACTCTAAATGCCAGACCACGTGTACTAGTAAGTTACTATCCTTCTTGATGATACAAGATATCTACCCTTGACCCACCTTCACTACAAGAAATACAGCTTTTAGCGACGAATTAATAGATACGGATGGCATCCGTCGCTAAATAGCGACGGATCGCTACTCGTAGCGACGGATAAGGACGAACTGCGCTCTAAACTCAGTTCGTCCTTTGGAACACCCAATCCGGCTTGCATTTAGCGACGGATTAGTTTTATCCGTCGCTAAATTAGCGACGGATATAACTGTCCGTCTATTGGAGTTGACCAATATAAAAATAAAAGGGAATGAAATTGGATAATCAACATATAGCGACGGACACTAATATCCATAGTGACCCGAGAGCCCAATAGTGACTGTAAGTGGGTTAGTGATGATATGTATTTTTGGTATTCTCCTTAGTGCATAAGATGAATCATCAAGATGCTCCCAAGATCATTGGTGAGTGAGTTGGTAGGACGTGAAAACTCCTGAGGTTGAGGGATTAGTACTACAAGACAAACTTGTCTAAGCCAGGCCGACATGTAAACTTTACTATTTGGGAGTTGTTTACTTAAGATATGTAAGCCAAGCCGATATTGCTTACCTTCATTATGGAGAGGAGTGTCTTATTTATAGTTGAGGATTATGGTTTAGGGGTAAACCCCATATCATTTAGATGTATATATGCTACCGTAAGTGTTTAGTTTGGATTGCACACCACACAAGTTGAATTATATGCTATTGTAAGTGTTTAGGGGTAAATCCCATATCATTTAGATGTATATATGCTACTGTAAGTGTTTAGTTTGGATTGCACACCACACAAGTTGAATTAGACAGATGGGTTTGACACCAAGCTACATGTGCGGGGGCAGTAATATCCATTAGGCCCGGTGGGCTACCATAGTGACCCGAGAGCCCAATACATGAGTTGACCATTTGTCCAAATTTGACCATTGGCAAACCCGTGCGTCTTGAGCTCTCCAAATAGCTGAGTGTCTTTCAGGGTCACTTTTGGGGCTAGGTCTTTTAAAAGCACCAAGTACATAATTCATCTTAGAGCTCCAACCGCTCTAACCGCTAAATGAGTTTTAACGCCGCCTCTAGGGCTAGATCATTTATAGACCACCAAGTACATAATTCGTCTTTGATAGCCTTTGAGTTTTTGGGGCATATTTTCACACCATCGGATAAATTTTCTGTTGTGGACGATAATGCACTTCTAAATACCGCGTTAATGTATGTTCCAACACAAATTAAAACTGGGTTCCAGCTTATAAATCTAGCATGCAATCATGCGGAGATCAAGTCAAAGAAAGTAACAGTATTATTAGTATTACTACTTCGTAGGACTAGGAGTAGTATATTGTGGAAACTGGAAAGGTTGAAAGAGGGGAACAGCCCCACACGTGCAATTTCTGACAACACTTACAATAAGAAGAATTGAAACACACCACATAATGTTGGTACTCGTATTATAGAGTGAGGATATAGGTGGTGTCTCATCGATCATATCATCGATTTTTAATGGTTGGTTTAGTAGTCTAGTGCTCTCTTTGTCTTTGCTTCCTTTGGTTTTTCTTTTACAAGACACACTACCATTCTGTCTCTGCTAGCTGCATATGCTACCCAAGACCACAACTTTCAGACAAAACCTCACGAGGATTTGATCGGATTCCATCTTTGAGGGATCCACAATTTTTCATACCTACTGCATGTGTGTAATAAGCTCATCTGCTCAACTCATTAAATAAATAAGTTAATACTCAAGTTCGAGCTGAACGACACATAAGCTTGAGAGTTCGACTCTTTTAACCCGAACGACCTTGAGAGGTTGAGTGCCAAATAGTTAATTTATCAAACTGGGCAAGAAATATGAGTCGGAATTATTGTTTTAGCCCCGTGTGATCAAAGCCGGGTTATACTAATTTGAATAACAAAATGAGCTTCAATTGATGCTCGAACTTAATTTGAACACGTTAACAAATGAGCCGTATTCGAGTGAGGAATTTTCCATAGTCATTTCTATGCTAAGGCTTTCTATATGTTGACGAATGTGTAAGCTAAATGCCTTCAGCTATAGTTTAATTTTACTACACGCGTCATATATACTTGATTAATGATTATGGACATATGGTAGGGCATCAAACTGTATAGCCTCTGGCTGTACGTAAGCCTGTAACATGAACTGTAAGGTCATAAAGGGGTGCAAGTGCAAGTCCTCAAATGGCCCGGCCTTTGAATTTGATGTGGTTATTAATTTTTTAAACTTTATTTATTTATTGTTTGAGTAAAATAGTAATAATATTAATCTAAAGGAGGACAAAGTACAGAGAAGCCTCAAGTATTTCGTAATAATATTAATCTATATAAAGGTCATAAAGGGGTGCAAGTGCAAGTCCTCAAATGGCCGGCCCGGCCTTTGAATTTGATGTGGTTATTTATTTTTTAAACTTATTTATTTATTACTATATTTATTTGTGAGTAAAATATTAATAATATACAAGGGCTTCCTTCCAAGATTTTGGTTGCTAAGAGAGGTCTACGATAAGGAGATCCAGTTTCACCGTTTCTTTTTGTTATTATTATGGAGTATCTACATAGAGTTTTGCAAACTTTAAAAGATTCTCCGGACTTTAATTGGCATCCAAAGTGTGAGAGGGAAAAGATTACTAATATCTGTTTTGCTGATGACCTTATGTTGTTCTCAAGAGGAGATAGTACTTCTGTGGCACTTATGATGGCTAAGTTTAATATCTTTTCTCAATCTACTAGACTTGTTGCGAATCCTTGCAAAAGTAAAGTATTTTTTGGAGGGATGTCTTCGCCATTACAAGACTCTATTTTGCATGCTACTGGCTTTGTTAAAGGTGCTCTGCCTTTTAAGTATTTGGGTGTGCCGTTGGCTAGTAAAAAGCTATCGATTAATCAATTTCAAGTTTTGGTGGATAAGGTGATTGATAGAATTAAGCACGGGACGTCTCAACTTTTAAGTTATGCGGGGCGACTCCAATTAATCAAGAGTGTCATCTTCTCTACGGCCAACTATTGGATGCAATTGTTTCCGATTTCTAAGAAAGTGTTGAAGCAGATTGAGGCTCATTGTAGGACTTCTTGTGGAGTGGAAAGGCTAAAGTGAATAGAGAGTCTCTAGTTGCATGGAAGAAAGTTTGTGAACCTAAGGCTCAAGGGGGGAAGAATGTTATATCACTCCAAATGTGGAATGTTGCTACGGTTGCAAAGCTTTTATGTCATCTTAGCATGAAGACGAATAAGCTATGAGTTCGATGGATCCATAGTTATTATCTTAAAGGTGTTTCGGTAGAAGATTATGTTGCGTCTTCGTCTTGTTCATGGCTCTTTAAGAAAATACTCAGAACTCGAGATGATGTTATGCATTTATAGTCTTGGACTGATACACAAACTGTATCAGGAATTGCGAGGAGTGCAGCCTTTAGTGAGTTAGAGAAAATTGTTTTACTGTAACAGAGCCAAGCCTAGAGCCAAGTTTATTGTTTGGCTTGTGTGTCTTGATAGAATGTCTATGAGAGACAGACTGCACAGAATGGGCATAGCAGCAGATACACACTGTGTCTTTTGCGGAGAAACAGAAACAATAGATCATCTGTTCTTCTGTTGTTCGACGTTAAAGACTTTATGGAGCAGGCTGCTAATTTGGATGAATATAAGGCGTACACCCCACAGTTTTGGAGATGAACTGGAATGGATACTCACAAAAACAAAGGGGAAGTCAGTCAGATCGAAGTTGTTGAAGCTGACATTTGTGGAAACCATATATACTGCTTGGAAGGCGCGGAATGACAAAAGTGTTATGCAGCTTGCCTTTTAACATGTATATTATTGAAGATATCAAGCGTACAATCAAGTTTAGATGTGTTGGTGATACAAAACTGCTAGAGCACTGTTGTAGGCTTGTCTGAGAATAGTTTTAGCAGATTTTGATAGATTGTAGTCGACCGTAGTCGAGTTTAGATCCACATGAGACAATCTGGATCTTTGGATCGACTCATCGTATTGTATTGTTTTTGAAATAAAGTAAACAATTTTCCAAAAAGTACAGAGAAGCCCTTGGCTTTATACTAGCCGTGGGTATGTGTTTGTTTTTGCAAAAAACTACAAAGTTTGTTAATCAATTCGGACATGCATCCCAAACATAAAAGCTAGTCACATAATCCGTAGCAAAAGTATGTAACAAGGGATCACTCCGTAGTTGTAGCATCCGGCCAACACCTCACTTCCATGTCTTTCCATGCAATGCGCGTCCACAGTTTAATTAACTTCAACATACACAAAAGTCCATCTACACTCCTCCAATTGATTCGCCATTCTCCTTATATCTCTAAGAAGCTGAAGTTGTGAATATTGATCCTTTGTGTTCCATTTTGCAACGACAATGATTTCTGATACTCTGGATGTAAAAGTAATATAGTACACTTTTATTGCTTATGAACTTAATTAAATCAATTATATCCTTTATTTTAGAATTTTTAACCATATATGTTTAGTTGTAAAACGATGATAAACATTAAAATAATTTTTTTTTTAAAACAACTCAATGTTTTGTGACTATGGAATTTCAAGGTTAATCATGTATATACGTCAAAACCTCTCTAAATTAATACTTATTAATTTATCGATTATATAATATCTCACTAAATTTATAAAATTTCCATATATATTCCAACACTACAAGAATCCCTCAAAATAGGCACCGAAAATAGAGATGGATATATTTAGGGACGGATTGCTAAATATAGCGACAGATAGAGATGGATTGCGATTTAAACTTAGTTCGTCTCTTTGAAGTCCCATTCTGACGTTTAATTAGCCTATCCGTTGCAAAATAGCGATGGATTGTTCTACCCGTCACCAAAAGGTTTGAATTCTTGAAAAAAAAAAGAAAAGCGGCAGATAGACGCATTCATCACTAAATATGTTATACAGTGCGGGCTCAACTTTTTCTTCCCCATTTCTTCACTGTTTTCCTTACTTATCCTGCGCGAATTTCTCCCAAAAATTTCCAACCTTGAGTATTTCTCTACCAAATCAGGCAATCTTTGACTATATCCGAAGCTCGTTGAAAAAAAAAAAAAAAAACTTGTGTGGCCATTCAATTTCATCCCTCTTGGGCTATCCTTCAATCCTTCAATTGTTTCTCTTATATCGGGTATTTGATTAATTGGATATTAGCCCAAATACATCGGACAGGCTCCCGTATATTCTGACGGGGTTATTCCGGTAAGGGGTATCACTTTGGGTATTGGATCTTACATCATAACGTATATAAACATTTTAGGCATGGACGCGCGGAAAACTAAATCGGTTACTTATCTTCTCCATGATCAGCATAGTACTATTTTTACTGGAGGCTTTGTTTGATTCTAGAATTTCCTCTTTCATACTGCTTCAATGTCATAGCTTTTGCCCTACACATATATATCCTCATAGGCTTCTTGATACTTGAGCTTGAATATCAGAAAATGGACATATAAAGCACCGAATAAAACTTAATAATAGTTGACATTGTTATTGTTGCTTGAGTAACTTGGGTTTCTGTGAATTCGATCTATCATCTATCCATATAAGGTTGATATGCTTACTAGAGAGATGATTCATGAATTCTATAAGGACTTGATGCATGGAGGAGGCTAGTCAGATTGTCAATTGTCATGAAGTATGTCATATTAGCTAAGAAATTAACAATGGACACTAGAACGGGTACCGAAAGCTCAAGGCCAAAACCCAAATACCCACCCAAAACTCAGCCCTAATATTATGTTCGAAGCCAGGATTGGATTTTTATGTGGTCAGTGAGTCTTAAAGATAAGTTGGACATGTTAGAATTGTTTCGTTCTCTGGGCTCACACATGAATAATACTATTGAGTTGGATTGAGCCGCTTACTCTTAAAAAAAGCCATTGTGATCTGTTTTCCGTCATAAGTTGAAATAGAAGGGAACAAAATGATCACCAAGCAACTAGGTGCTAACGAGCTTTATTCCCCCGTCTTCTCTTTTCGGTTAAAAAGCAACCTGAACGGGCTGTTTAATTAACAACTTTCCAGTTCAGCCTGCTTATGGACATGGTTGTTTGTGTCTGGTCCAAATAATTTTCATCTCCGGATTCAATTGCGGTTCTTTAGTAGGCTATTAGCTAGGTTCTTTTGCAATTGTTCTATGATCTGACTGTTCTTTTCTTGTTTGCTCCACTGTTTGTCATCTTCGCTTGGTTCTTCGGTTGAGATGAATCCTCTGTGTCTCTTCATCATCTTCTTCGAGAATCTATTACTAAAATTGTTTATCAATAATTAAGTCATAAGGTTCTTGCTATGAAAATCTACTTTATTACTATTAGCATGAAGTTTAGGAGATTGATTATCTGATTCGGTCCGTCCCTTTTCGGCTAGAGTTATTATTCTACAAGTCTCTTGTGTAAGAGTATGAATTATGATGATTATGAACGGTATATCTGTAAAATTGTAAACTATTTTGCAAGCAATTTCACATGCTAAAACGCATAAAATCGCAAATTAAGACCATATCTGCAAATTTAAAAGGATCATATACGCAAAAACTTATAATATCACGTATTAGGACAATATCTGCAAACTAAAAAATGACTTGAAACTAAAAATATGGAAGCCCCGAATTAGGGGACCAAAAATGCAATTTACCATCGGTTGATGGTTTGTAATGGCCGACGATAATATGCAAGTTCACTAAACAATTGCAGCTTCAGCAGGGTTTCCATTCGAGTTAACACGAACTTTATCCCTCAACTGCACGAAAAATTTATCGAAGCTCTTAATCGATGATCCACCATCGCCCACTGCATCCCGAAACATATTGCTCAGTTTCTTGATATTGTTCCTCATTGCTTTTGATGATTCTGTATTCATCAATCTTTTTATTTTCTCTTCTACTTCCTCCCTTGTAACAACAATCCCATCACAAAGACTTATCCCGACCTTCCAATCGTCAACTACTAGTTTCCGATTAGTAGGTTGATCCGCAAGAAATGGATAACATATCATTGGGACGCCACACCATATGCTCTCCACTGTCGAGTTCCACCCACAATGTGTCAGGAATCCTCCAACTGCCGGATCAGATAGCACAACTGTCTGGTTACACCATGTAATGAACAATCCACGATCTCCCACATCATCTATGAATCCATCAGGCAGAACTCCGGTTCCATCACGAAGCACCCAAATGAAATTTACTTCACTAAGCATAAGTCCATGAGCTATTGCCTCAGCCAACTCTTTGTTACTCCCAGCAAGGCTACCAAATGAGACATACAAAACTGAGCCATCCGGTTTGGAATCCAGCCATTTGGAACAATCAGATTCGGCCCACAGGCTCTTGGGGACTACTGTCTTGGTAAAATCTGTCCAAAAACCTATGGGACCAACCGCGAATGTTGGCGCTTTCTGATTCAAATACGAAATGGTCTCCTCTTCGAGTTCATGCACAGTGTTCATCAGGATGAAATCTGCATACTTGACCTGTTCGAATCCCTGATATGAAATCTGGATAACCGTATCAAATTCAGGACCTGCATCTCGTTCTGGATCCTGAAGAAAGGACATCAAGTCCTTTATCTTAAGTGGCGTAACGCCTGGTATGTAGTCGATCACATCTTCACGGTTACCTGATTGAAACTTGTTTATTAGAGATTAATGGTCGAAGAAACTGCGCAATAAACATAAAAAGATAGGGCATTTCATGGCAGAAGATGCAAAGTCATGTACCAATAAAAGACTTGGAGGTAAGATAATTCATTTCAGCTAACGAAGTTGAAGTGTTCAAAACTTTTAACAGAAATCAAAAACATACCTTTGTATTGAAAATGGCCATTCTGCGTTAATAGATCCCAATGATAGTTGATAGAATAAACTTGAGCTGGTTGTGTCCACAAAGATACGTTCACCAGATTATATTTCTTGGCAACAGTTGCAGGCCATGAATAGAAAGTGTCTGCTACCAAGAAAGGGACTAATGACTCATCATCATCGCTTTCTCTGATTATATCGCCCACCAGTTCATCCACACGAGACGGGAAATCGGCCAACAGACTCTGCCAGTACTCCGCGAAGTTGAGCCACCTGTCATATTCGTTAGAGAAGCCATCATAAATCGTCCTGTAACGTATGTCAAGACCGGATTCACATGCTTTGGAGAACAAATGCACTGTATCGTCGCCATGACCAGTGTTGTTGTCTTTCTTATAGGCTTTGGAGATTATGTGATCAGAGTGTTGAGTGTGGACAAAGGTGATGGTGCAGCCATTTGAAGCTAGCTTGAGAGCCAGGCTGATGAAAGGGGTAATGTGACCTTGGTATGGAAACGCTATCATTATTGCATGTAGTTTTTTCTCTGTAGCCATGGCTTAATTATGTTTCTAGTCAGAAGTTGAAAACAGAGTCCCCTGTTTATATTGTGTGGATTGAAATGTGGTACAAGAGTATCTGTTTATTAGATAGACAGCATTATCTTTTCAATGGTGTGGATCACATTGTAAGCTAGACAAACACGGTATATTAGAGTTCAAATAGTTAATTACTACGTAGCATCCGGTCATTGTCCATTTTTCAAAAGAGTTTTCTAGTTTTTGTTACTATCAAAAGCAGCCAATTAATTTTTTTTAACTCATCAGTAGTTGCCCTACGGGCTACGGAATATGCATTTAGTTTATACTTGAATGATCAGAAAACGAGTTTATTAATACAGTTAGCGTGAGCATGTTCTGGAGAGAAGAGAATCTGAAAGTTGTGTTGGTTTACAAGGAGAACTAATTGTCAGTTATGATGAATTGATGATCATCAGTTCTAAGTCAAGCATGCAGAGAAATATTGACGACAGAAACATATAATTTAATTACAGAAAATATCGATGGGATATACTCATATATAGCAGGCTTGCTTACATATGCACAGACTTGTTCAGATCTTGTTCATGATTGGTCGACATCAAAATAACTTGATCATGACCTTATTAATATGATATCTAATCATCTCAATTCAAATTTTGCTTTCTGTTTCTTCTTTTCGTCGTATTTTGACTGGATTGTGGAAAAAGCATTGAGATCGCCTACTAAACAATTCGGCATAATTTTGTGCACGGCATTGTTTTTTAAACATCTAATCAAATTTATTATATAATTCATCTAATTAGGATTGATTGGACATCAAAGGACAACGAAATTGTGAAGTATACCAAAATAATAAGTAGAAACGTACGAAACAGAGAAGCCTCCAAGAGCAGGAGCCGTCTGATCAGATATGATTAACCAACTCATCATCCAACGACTTAGACTGAATCTCAGCCACAAGACGCCTAAACTCAACTACAGTAGTTAGTTTGTGCAATTTGTAAAGTTCCTTCGTATTCCAGACTTTATGATTTCGCCCAACTTCATCAAAATTTTACGATATTTTATCAAAGAGAAGTTGGGTTGGATACTTGGATTTGTCTAACAACATGGTTTAAGTTCAACAGGAGCAAAAATATTCACTCAAATTGTGGTGGTGGATATAAATGTAATTACATACCGTCTCCCCGGTTCTTTAGTGTAATGAATGGTTAACCCCTATTGAAGTTGGACCAATAACACTTTATAAGGACTTGTGATGATAAAATTATGGGTCAATTACATTTAGATAACATTTTGGCAACTTAATTACATGTTAGTGATACTCAAAATCTTCTTTTCAAAAAAGTAATGTTTAAGGTGGAATACTCAAAATGACCGTTGATATATATATGAAAACAAAATTAAATATATATGGTATCAACCCCTAATTTTCAGCTACCACTTAATCAAACTAATCAACTGAAATCCATTACCATCAACTTCAAACTAAATTATCCACAAAAATATCTCATGAAATGAATTAAACGATCTAAATGATTATCAAACTAACCATTAACTTTTCCAAGTCATGATAGAGTAACAATTAATTATCCATAAGCTAGTTATAAGTGCATGTTTTGTACCAGATAACATGCAAATTGGAAAACCCGTGCATTGTTGAATCACAAAATATGATACATAATATGGCTAATTTGTTTATTTCGTTGTACATGATTTATGAGAATTGATCTCAAACTCCCTGATGAAGTGTATCCAAGTTATAGTTATATATGAGTAAATTATGACTCTCACAAGTGATGTTAAATATTCTAACACGCCCCTTCACGAGTAGGCCACAATTAGCCGCCTCTACATGTGAAATCATATATGCCATCATTGGGCAAGTCGAAATTATCATCGACTAGGGCATCCATCATCAACCAATTGGCTTCGATACCGTATTGAAACCGACCACGGGTGCAGGGAGTATTGGAGAATGGAGAGTTGGAATTCCATTCCCCCTCCAGGTATAATAATGACTACGATGGCCGCAAAAGTAAATTTCCTTAGAACTACTACTCCATAATTTAACTCAATGATATATTATTTTTATACTTTCATAATATAATTTCATTATTTATTTTTCCGGTATGATTTACAATAACTAGACCTAAAAAAGTTCGAATGATAAACTTACTCGTAGATGGAGGAAGTAATAAATTACAATGTCTTGAATAATATATAAAAGAAATATAATAAATACATGAATAAATAGATGGTGAGCTTGAGATTTTCATCATATATAATGGTTGACTCGCTATATAATAAAAACAGGAAATAACTAAATACTGTCATACTATGGATCGGAGGGAGCTCATAGCAATAGCAATGGTTGACTACAAACTTGGGGCTTAATCCCCAAACAAGCCCCCTTTTTTTTTTGTTACAATGGTTTGGGCTTATTTTAGAGTACTAGCAATGGTTGGCTACAAACTTGGGGCTTATATGAGGTTTAGGCCCCTTTTATTTTTTGTTACAATCGTTTGAGCTTATTAGGGTTTTTTTTTTTTTGGGTTCCACATGACACATACATTCCACATGCACCATACAATTAGTGAAATAAAAACAAAAGTAAATAAAAAAAATTATTTGGGGCTTATTTGGGGGCTTCAAATATGTAGCCCCAAACATGGGGTACATTTATGAAGACTCAAATAATCTTCCATTGTGACTTACCCCATATAAGCCCATCATTACTAGTGATTTTATGGGTTTTTTTTTTGAGTTTCATATTACACATACATTCCACATGCACCACACATTTAATGAAAGAGAAAAAATTAAATTAAAAAAATATTATTTGAGACTTCAAATATGTAGCCCCCAAACATGTGCTACATTTATGAAACCTCAAATAAACCCCCATTGTGGTTTATTTGGGGATTAATCCTCAAATAAGCCATTACTAGTGGTCTCACCGCTGACATCCAAGTTGAAGACTGCAGTAAGCAAACTGGCATTGGCATGTGGTTCGACCTAAATTTGATTTAGGGCTGCCGTTTGATTTATACGGCTAATTTTGTCACAAGCTAAAGCTACCTTACTATACTAGTAGATCGGATGCGTACGGAAAAAACCAAACCTTTACTAGAAAAAAACTAGACAATTCAAAAACGTTTCCAAACGTCATTGCTTATCTATGCAAACATAAAATGATACAAATCCTTATAGACGACAATTACACCGAAATGAAACAGCAATTAATTAACACCAAATCTTCATAATCAAATCGTCATTTATTTTTGTCTTTTTTATATATACAGTATGTATACTTACTCATATAAGTTACCATGAATTTAAGCAAGTATACTATCATTGATTTCTTTTAATGGCTAAAAACATTTTATTAAACAAATGGAGCACAAATCTTCAAGAAAATCCAAATTACAAAAAACAAAAGTCTCAACCTAGCTACAAATCACTATATTGTTGTTATCTTAATTGATGGCAGATAACGTCAATCGGAGAACCTAAATAAGCGAAATCTTATCGCTGCCGAAATCCGATCACGTCGAATAGATTTTCCCTAAACAAGTAGCTAGGTGAAGTAGAAAACTACTCATCTGTTTTCTTTTTCCTTCTTTTTTTTTTTTTTTTTTTTTTAATTTCATGTTTTGATAAATTTTAACTCAACTTTGTTAATGGGTTTCTAACAATAAACTAAATCCAGTAGAACATCTATAAATGCGATGTTCTTATCCAATTGAAAATACGACTCACCAATCTACCAAATTCTAATAAACCAAAATGGGTAATACTATTCATGAACTGTAGCAAAATCACTGTAGTTTAGCAAATTCACTGTAATTTACTGTATACTGTAGCACTCAATCAAATTGATTTATACTCACTTTTCCTCTCTCAATTTAGTGGTTCGAATTGTAGCCGCTACTCCCCTCTTCCCGTCGATGAACAGTGTTGAGATCTTAGTTTCCAACCTTTGTTCATTCATTGGCAGATCAAGGGGAACTGTTTCCACAACTCACAACTAAGTTCATTAATTGTGGTGCAGGGTCTAATTTTCTAGTTACTAGATTATGTGTTGTTTATAGACTTCTTTATCCTACAGACCACTTTCATATCCTAGAGAGTACTATTTTAGTTTTGATGGTGTGACTCTAAATTGGGTCGTTGATCTTGCAAAATGGTACTGAATTGCTAGAGTTTGGGATGTAACGGTGATTACTGAATCGGGGAATAAAGTGAGGTTGACCTTATTATGTTTATGTTGAATGTGTGTTCTCACTTTTTCCTATCACAAGTGACTGAAATTGGTGGTAATTGTTTTCAAATGTAATATTGAGAAAAAAATGATCACTTAGCCAGCTAGGTTGGCAAAGCAAGGGCGGGGCATTTGTGGAATCATCCTGTGTAACACCGTGCAAAACTCCTAGTAAAAAGTCTTGATACAGATGTTGATGCGGCAAGAAGGATAAGTGGATACATATAATCTAAAAAGAAAATGAAGGATAATTGGTCCGCTAACCCGTGTTAAATGCAACAAAGGACTCATTATCTTTCTCTAGGGTAAAATTCATTTTTGGTACTTCAGAGTGAGACCCCTAATGGCAGGGTGGAAGCTAGGAAATGTTTTCGACCCGTGCTATATACTATAATATACTAATATTTGATATATAGAAAATATATTAGTTTTCATATTATTAGTTCATTATAGTTGTCAAATATCATATATATGTTTAATTAAATCGAATACAATAATGTTGTATTGAAGTTTGTTACTTGAAAATAAATACATGTTACAAGTAGTGTATAATTTTCTATTACAACATGAGAACTGGATAAGGTACCGTATACTTGGAATATTCTGCCGCCGTCCATGCATGTACCTCCGGGCTTGACTAATTGGATATTTTTGTAACAATTTAACTTATCCAGTTTATCACTTAATTTAAGAAGTTGATTTTTAAGTGTTTACAACAACTTATAAGTCAACATATTCTCACAAATTAAGTTGGTCATAAGTTGAAGCACCGTTGGATCTCTTTAAGCAACTATTCCATAAAATAAGTTCGGTTTCAGTTGTTTTTATAAAAAAAGTTGAGTTTGCAATTTTACAACTTCTCTAATTTTTATAATTTTTAAATGGTTTTTACAAATACTTATCAAATTAAACACTTATTGTCCGGGAAACTCCGTGATTGGCTTATTGGATGATATATCGTTACCACTATGTCACACATGACTGACTATATTATAATTAGACACCCAAAAAAACACATGATTTCTTACATATTGTTGAAAGAACAATAGTCTTGAAGAAAAAAATGACAGGCCATGGGAGTCAGAGCAAGCTTCATGCTCTTATGATTCCTCTCCCGTTTCAAGGCCACATTAACCCCTCTGTGCACCTTGCCGAGAAGCTTGCTTCGAACGGCATAACCGTCACTTTCGTTCACCTTGAATTCATTGACGATATGCTATCTAAAGCCCATAATAGCAGCAATATGTGTGCAGCAGATTTATTCTCCGAGGCACAACTGTCGGGTCTTGACATGCGTTACGCCACCATCAGTGAGGGCTTACCTGTGGAATTTGACCGGACTCTCAACTTTGAAGAGTTCCTAGATGCTCTGTTCAGAGTATTCCCGTCGCGTGTTGAGGAATTTGTTGGAAAATGGATCGAAAGTGATCCATCTTCCATTCCTTTTATTGTTGCTGACGCTAGTTACGCGTGGCTTGCACCTGTTGCCAAGAAGTACAACATGGTCAGTGTCGGATTCTGGACGGAACCAGCGCTCGTGTTTTCTCTAAATTACCATGTAGGCCTCCTCAAGGAACATGGTCATTTCTCCTGTCAAGGTATGCAATTAATACACATTCTGCTGTATTTTTTATGGAAAAAAAAAAAAAAGAAATTAACTTCAAGAGCAATATTTTTATTACCATCTTGAGTTCTGAAGAGTATCATGCTGCTTTTCTGAAGACTGTACAATACAGTCTTGTCTTGTGTGTAATTATACCTGTCTAATCTGTAACAAGTCCAAGATTCAAAAGTACTTGCGAAATTTTCCCTCCAAACTAAAGCTCATATATTTGTGGATTTCTTACCATCAGATGAGGTTGAGGAGGATATAAGTTACATTCCCGGAGTTGAGTCGATAAATACAAAGGATTTCATGCCATACATCAAGGAATCGGAATCAGGACTGACCGTGGCTAAAGCTATCTCAAAG
Organism: Plantago ovata; assembly: GCA_028274465.1. Classification (NCBI taxonomy): domain Eukaryota; kingdom Viridiplantae; phylum Streptophyta; class Magnoliopsida; order Lamiales; family Plantaginaceae; genus Plantago; species Plantago ovata. Next base: position 29,548,663 of record CM051455.1, on the reverse strand, counting down.
GCATTTGAGGAAATTGAAAAGGTTGATTTTATGTTGCACAACATAGTGGAAGAACTTGAAATGGAGACACTATCAGTTCTAAACAAAATCCAGCTGAATTATGCAATAGGCCCCATTAATTTTTCCAAAGACATTGAAGCGTCTGTTACAAATAGTTTATGGTCTAAGTCAGACTGCACTCAATGGCTCAGCTCTAAGCCCCCTGGCTCGGTTCTGTATGTCTCGTTTGGGAGCCTCGTGCAGACTAATAAACAAGTGATTGAAGAAATAGCGCATGGGCTAATTCTGAGTGAAGTCAACTTTATTTGGGTGATCCGTTCAGGTCTCGTAAACTCTGCTGACACTGATATATTGCCAAATGGATTTGAGGATGAGACCAAGGACAGGGGATTGATTGTCCCGTGGTGTGATCAAACTAAGGTTCTGTCTAATCTAGCAGTTGGAGGATTCTTGACTCACTGTGGCTGGAATTCGACATTGGAGAGCATTTGGTGTGGCGTTCCTATGATCTGCTATCCGATAACATATGATCAGCCTACAAACAGGAAACTAGTGGTTGATGATTGGAAAATAGGTATCAATCTTTGTGATTACCGAAAATCAGTTGAGAGGGAAAAGGTTGCAAAGAAGATTAAATGTTTAATGAATGGAGCTATTTCAGAGGGCCTAAAGCAAGAGATGGAGAAAGTTAAAGCAACACTGCACAATGCAATGGAAGTTGGAGGATCATCAGAGAGGAATTTTGACAAATTTATTCAAGATCTGAAGGCAAAAATTAATTCTACGACTTCAGATACTTAACGTACTTGACAGTTTCACTGCACGTCATGACCGAGATGTAAACTGTGTGTGTAAGCCACATCATAAGTTGTATTTTGGAGTTCCAATTTGCATTTGTAACAAAGTTTATCAGCAGAAATTAAATTTCTATTGTTTCCGCGTTCATTCTGGTTCATTTGTTTATGCTGCAGTTCTAGTTCCTCATTATGTTGATGTTCAATTACCAGATATTCAACAAACTGCTTTAATTTTATGTGTATTGCTTTAATTAAAGAAATACACTGCTTTAATTTGTAAAATGATTTGTTCACATGTGGTCTTCTCACTTTCATTTTTGTTTTCTTTTTACACCTTTCCTTTCCTGGATAACTGTAGGATTTATCTCCACCACATAAACACACGTTTGGTGATCTAGCTACTTCTGAACATTTATTCTAACAGAAAACTCTAACTTGAAAAGGTCGTCTAACAATAAATCACCAAACGTTTGTGACGAGCCATTTTCATCAAGCCTGTACCTTTTCCTTCTGAGAAAATTCTAACAATAGAGGAAAATGGATCATGACGAACTTCACGCAATCATGTCTCTTCTCCTCTTTCCAGGTCACATTTGACGGACAATCTTGCTTCAAAAGGCATTACTGTCACTTTTGTTCGGCTATAGTTTGTTCATCACATGTTAACAAGCATTACTAGAAGCACGTACAAAAATCAGGTCTTAATGTACACTACACTAATATAGCTGATTGTTTTCGATTGATCTGTCAACATTAAGGAGAACCTAAATTCTGAAGTTTTTACATACTGAATTCCAAGATGATGTTGGTTTTATGAGGGAACATATCAAAAGTGATCCATATAAATCCTTATATAGTTACTTTCCTTCTTGCTGATACAATTCATGTACAGTACGTATATGGGTTGCAAGTTGCAAAAATTACCGAGGTGAGTGTTTCAATCTGAACACAACCTACAGCTGTACTCATACGGTCATGTTCTCCTTGTCTGAAGATTTGAACTGAACTGAAGCGAATTACCAAGTCTAAACAGAACTAAATTGAATTGAAGAAGTTTTTGTCAAACGAAAAGAATAGGACCGAAACATCTCTGCACAGAACATAGCCAATCCATTCCAGACAACTAGGAAGTGGTTGGCATTAAATCCCATCCAATTATAGGTAACAGCCAAACACAAGTTGTTCACTGCAAATGGTTGATCAGTTCAGAGCTGTATAAGTCCAATATCAAATCTGATGGTCCAGCTTTTGGACTTTTATCAAAATGAGTTCTTTTTTATCTAAAATTTTCATTTCGAGGTAACTGGCCACATATATATGGGCAATCCCCAATATTAATAAGATGCTCTCAACAAGTCAAGATATTTATTGATGTTAATTGATAACAGTTGCAATGGAATAATTGAACCAAAATAACAAAATACTAGCAAGAAGCAGGCTTCATGCTATAATTTCTCCTTCCCATTTCAAGGACATATTAACCCTGATACAGTATCAATCTTGCCTCGTAGCTTCCTTGAAGTGGCGTCAGCGTCACTTTTGTTCGGGAAAATTACATATTTGGTCCCTCAACTGAGTCCACTCCAAGTCCCCTCGAACTTACGACCAAATTTGATGGGACTTGAAATTGAGAGACCAAATATGAAATTTTCCCATTTGTTCAGCTCGAATTTGCTCACCACATGTTATCTCAAGCTGCCTGGCTTGTGAGAATTGCAAAGAAATACTGTCTCAGGAGTCAAGAGTGTTACGTTTTGGACAGAAACAGTGTTGGTAATTGCTCTTATTCGTCTAAGTGTATTTCTATAAACCAGTCAACATATTTGACTATATTGTAATCACACTAACATTAAATTACTTCTTTTGAGAATTGAGAGGACATGCACTAACATTAAATTACTAGTAGTACATGGCTCTTTATAAATCACACTGGAACTAATAGTGATTAATCATTACCACAAGATCATGAATATGGCTGGCAACAAGCATTCCAAGCTTCATGCTATAATGCTTCCTTTCCCATATCAAGGCCACATTAACCCTACTATCAATCTTGCCTTGAAGCTTGCTTCTAAGGGCATCACCGTCACTTTTGTTCAGCTCGAATTCGTTCACCACATGTTATCTAAAGCCCAGAATAGCCATACAAGTGAACTAGACTTCTTTTCAGAAGCACAACAATCAGGTCTTGACATACGCTACACCACGCTTGGTGATGGTTTACCTTTAGCCTACAATCGCGAAAGCTTTTCAAAGTACCTGGAGATTTTGTACACAAATTATCTGGAACGTGTTGATGAGTTTATCAGAAAAACTATCAAAAGTGATCCAAATCTGGTTCCCTTCATTGTGGCCGATACTAGTTATGTATGGCTCACGGAAGTTGCCAAGAAGTACGGCCTTATGAGTGTTAGTTATTGGACGCAACCTGCATTGATAATGTGCTTAGTACGCCATTTGGACCTTCTCACGGAGCATGGTCATTTTCCATGCAAAGGTATGTAATCTATTTATACTTCTAGTTCTATGACTGTCCAAGATTATTTCTCAGATTTTCATGTTTTTATTAGCTTATTAGCCTTTTGCTAGTATTTAGACAATTGAAATCTTCTATGTTTATAGAAATATGCTTCCGGTAAACTGTTAGTATGTCAACTAGGTCCATCCAAGAGATATTTCAATTCTTTATGAAAGAGAAGATCACACACAAAAGGCTTTTACAAGAATAATAACGAAAAGAGCTTCTAAATAACTGAAATTGGACCTTATACATGAGCAGGATGACATTTTGTATTTAATTTCTAACTATTTGTGAATTTGTTGATCATCAGAGGAGATTGAAGAGAATATAAGTTACGTCCCAGGAGTAGATTCAATAAATACCAGGGACATCATGCCATATCTCAAGGAATCGGCATCTGGAACTATAATCTCAAAAGCAGTCACAGCTATATTTGAGGCCCTTAAACAGGTTGACTTCGTCCTACTCAACGTGGTGCAAGAACTAGAATCAGAGACACTATCAGTTCTAAACAAATTCCAACCAAACTACGCAATTGGTCCAATTAATTTTTCGAAAACACTTGCATCAACTGTCACAAAAAGTTTATTGTCTGAATCAGACTGCACTCAGTGGCTTAGCTCTAAGCCACCTGGTTCTGTCCTGTATGTCTCGTTCGGAAGTTCTGTTCAGATTGATAAACAAGTTGTTGAAGAAATAGCGAAGGGGCTGGTTCTAAGTGAAGTAAACTTCATTTGGGTGGTTCGTTCAGATCTTGTGAGCTGTGTCGACGATAGTGGTATTTTGCCAAATGGATTTGTGGATGAAGTTAAGGATCAGGGATTAATTGTTCCATGGTGTAATCAAATAACGGTTCTCTCAGATCCAGCGGTTCAAGGTTTTATGACGCATTGTGGGTGGAATTCGATATTGGAGAGCATCTGGTGTGGTGTTCCTATGATTTGCTATCCTATAACATATGATCAGCCTACAAACAGGAAACTAGTGGTTTATGATTGGAAAATCGGTATCAATCTTTGGGATTACCAAAAATCAGTTGCGAGTGAAAAGGTGGCTGAGAATATTAAAAGTCTGATGAATGGAGCTATTTCAGAGGGCTTAAAGCAAGAGATGAAGAAAGTTAAAGAGACATTCCACAGTGCAATGGAAATTGGTGGATCATCAGACAGGAATGTTGATAAATTTATTCAAGATTTGAAGGACAAAATCAACATTTCGACTTTAGATGCTTATGCTAATCGCTAGATAATGCGCGATGTGTTCTGAATTTGTGATCATGGATTCAATAGTAGAGTATTTTATTTTCTTGATCTTAATTGTTATTTTCTGTATCATGCATAAATGCCTAGTCATCGGAAGTGGGAACTATAACATGCTGATCAATCTGTAACACAGGAAGAAACAGAGGAAAAGTAGTAGATCTGCAAGATGGGACATAATTTTTTTTATTGTTTTAATTTAATTACGTTCCCATCATTTTCTTACTCTTATCAACATTTCCAGATTTCACGGCCACTTGAAATACTATAATCTTGGTTCCTTTTCTTCCTCTTGGCCTTTACCTCTTTTCCAATGATGCGGATAAGGCACGAAGTTGAAAAATGACAAGACACTTGATCATCACCATTATCCCAGTACGGCTTAATATCAACTTAACTATGTTTTCTCAACAAATATCAAATTCTCCACACTGGCCAACATATCAAAGTCAAGGGCGAGTTACATAGTGCACTAGAAGAAATTTAATGGTTCATCACCCTGTGAAGAATTTTAATCAGTTCAGTGTGTCAATATTAATTCAACCCCAATATGATCGATCACACGCATAACATATACTAGGAACCGCGGTACGCGTGTGAAGCGTAATCTTGTAAAACATTATTGTTTTATTAAATAATATATTGAAATAAATTGAGTGAATATATAATCTTCACCTAATGACTTCAAACGTAATAAAAAAATAACTAATTGAGTAATTAAACTTAATATAAATGGTGTGCTATAAATATATATAGTTTTTGTAGTTATGCAATTAATAGTTTCGAATTGAACTATATTAGACATACGAAAAGTATTCTTCCGATGAGCTAAGAACCATCAGATACATCTCTAGACTTTGGAAACATTCAATTTCAAAATCTGCAATGCATCTTTTTCGCATGTTAATTGATATTCTTCATGAGTTGAATATATTGTCAAGTGCTTCATATAAACATTCTAGTTTCATAATATGATGTTTTTAGTTATTTTTATCGTATGATTTAAGAATAATTTAAGGTCAAAATGACCATCGAAAAAGTCAACAAAATCAAGTGTTACGTTTATTATTGAACGGAGGAAGTATGTCTTTTTTTATAAGAACATATCATGGTTATTTTTAAAATTAAGTATAATACGTCATACAACTTTATGTTAAAAAATAAAAATTTAAGAAGAGAATAAATAAAAAAGAAAAGAATTACGTCAATAAGATTCGAACCCAACACCTTCAACTAAAATAATGATACAAATAATAGATAAAAATCACGCCAACAAGATTCGAACCGAACACCTTCAATAAAAATAATAATAAAAATAATGGAGAAAAAGCACGCCAACAGGATTCGAACCCTACATCTTTTAATTAACTAATGACACATGTACGCACCAGATTGAAATTGGATAAGCAAGATCAACGGATTAAAATAATGACACATGTACGCACCAGATTGAAATTGGATAAGCAAGATCAACGGATTAAAATTGATTGGTAGGTCAATCAATTGGGTAAATCAACCGGCTTATTATATTACTAGGAATCGCGTCACACGCTACGCGTGTGAAGCGTAATCTTGTAAAACATTATTGTTTTACTAAATAATATATTGAAATGAATGGAGTAAATATATATTCTTCACATAATGACTTCAAACTTAACATAAATGGTGTACTATAAATGTATATAGTTTTTGTAGTTATGCAATTAATGGTTTTGAATTGAACTATATTAGACATACGAAAAGTATTTTTCCGATGAGTTAAGAACCATTAGATACATCTCTAGACTTTAAAAACATTCAACTTCAAAATCTGCAATGCATCTTTCGCATGTTAATTGGTGTTATTCATCAGTTGAATATATTGTCATGTGTGTCATTATCTCTTGCCATTTTTATTTCGTCGTTGTCTTTTGTTATGTTTATGCCGCAATATGGACGATATTCAAATTTCAAGTGGCTTAGCTAGTATCCTCAGGTTCTCTATCATCAGAGTTAAATTGAAGTTTTGGTAAATAAAATACTTCCTTCGTCCAATAACAAGTGTAACATTTGATTTTATTGACTTTTTCGAGGATTAGTTTGACCTCAAAATTAATTGTAAATCATTCAAGTAAGTAAAATAATTAAAAAATTATATTATGAAAACATAAACATTCTAGTTTCATAATATGAGGTTTTTGATTATTTTTATCGTATGATTTAAGAATAATTTAAGGTCAAAATGACCATCGAAAAAGTCAACAAAATCAAGTGTTACATTTATTATTGGACGGTAGAAGTATGTCTTTTTTTATAAGAATATATTATGGTTATTTTTAAATTAAGTATAAGACACCATACAACTTTATGTTAAAAAAATAAAAATTTAAGAAGAGAATAAATAAAACATAAAAAAATTACGTCAATAAGATTCGAACCTAACACCTTCAACTAAAATAATGATACAAATAATAGAGAAAAATCACGCCACGGGATTCGAACCCTACACCTTATAATTAAATAATGACACATGTACGCACCAAATTGAAATTGGATAAGCAAGATCAACGGATTAAAATTGATTGGTAGGTCAATCAATTGGGTAAATCAACCGGCTTATTATATTACTTTAATTTAATTACTTTAATACAGTACATCTAATTTTCGATTTTAAACTATATATATGCACCCTTCCGGAAATACAACAGCTACTTAATTTCTAAGTTACCATGCGATATATACAGTCTAATGTTACATATTGTAGACTAATTAATCCTAATCTGTGTATAATTACGAAAATTAAATCGTATATTTCCTCATTCAGAATAAATTATCTTTGCATACATATATATATTTTTTGAAACGGCTAAAAATTTTATTCAATAATCTGAGCATAAGAAATACTCGTGAAAAAACGACAACCTACACCGAATACAACATCCAAACCGGAAAAAAAGAGAACAAATACACATCCTCAAGGGAGCAAGGAGGGTAACTTGATTTACAAACCGACATATAAACATTTTGTAATTTTTTTTTCTCCATAGTAGAATGAAAAAGTGAGCGTATATAATTATAATGTAAAAGGCAATTGATAAATTCAAAACAACTGCATATACTCCATAAAAGATCAATTTATTTGGAACAATCTAATAATAATGATTACAGATAAATTTGTTTGGTTAGGAGGAAGTAACAATTACACGCATGTCATCAATATTTTATCATGTTTAGAAACTTTGGTTTGGACTTTGGAGGTGATATTTGGTATATATTGAATGTTGGAAGACGTTGTGTGAAGGGGAAAAAGACGGTAGAGGATAGAGAAGATCAATGATGAAAATATATTAAAAAAGAAAAAGGTAAATTAAAATAAAAAATAAAATAAATAATGACACATGTACGCATCAGATTGAAACTGAATAAGTAAGATCAACGGTTTAAAATTGATTGAATCAACATGCAGTGCATAATCAAGAAACAATTGTTTAATTAAATAGATGGAGAAAAAATGGGAAAGAAGATAGAGAAGAGATAATGATGAAAAGATATTAAACAAATAATTATAATAAGAAAACAATTTAAAATAAAGAATGACACATGTACGCATCAGATTGAAACTGAATAAGTAAGATCAACGGTTTAAAATTGATTGGTAGGTCAATCAATTGATTGAATCAACAGGCTTAGTATAATACTTTAATTACTTTAAAAATTAAAAATACCACACACTTGGTATTTTAACCGGTTCAGTTAAAATTTACATTTATTTTTAATTCATGCGAATTAGAGTAAGATTATCACCCTGTGAAGAATTTTAATCAGTTCAGTGTCTCATTATTAATCCAAGCACAATATGATCGATCACACGCGTAACATACCACACACTTGGTATTTTAACCAGTTCAGTTAAAATTTACGTTTATTTTTAATTCATGCGAATTAGAGTAAGATTATCACTAATTCATAAATTTGTGGCGAATTAGAGGTGAATTTTCCCTAATTAATAATAGTTCGTTGTGTTAGTATTATAACTATCGGAGTACTAAAATAGAACTTTTGTAAACTTACAGGGTACAATTTGGATGGGGTAGTAAACTTAGTAGTACATTTTGCAATTAATATTTTTTCCCGATTTGAGGGAAAAAAAAAAAGAAACTCTCAAAATTGGAATGCTACTTCAGGTAATCTTAGCCACCAACTCTCAAAACTGGAACATGTCTTGTTAATTAGCTGCTTAATTCAGTTCAGTAGTTTAGGTACTCTTTCAAATTTTGTTAATAACTTAATTATCTATCATTGATGCACTTTCTGATGTTTTCATATCTTTAGATGCTGTTACTTGTCATATTCAATGTGATTCTGTGAAACTCACTTTTAAAGCAGATTGCACGGATTCTCAAAATTTATTGGCGAAATTGCTTCAAACGGCTGCAAATAATTAGGCTCTTATCGTACCAATTAAATTATACCATCGGTCTGTTAATTTTTCCATGTATTCAGAATTAAAAAAAGATTAATTCAGACAACTAGGAGTTGTAGACAAAGAATCCTATCCAATTATAGGCAACAGCCACACACAAGTTGTTCACTGCAAATGGCTGATCAGTACAGAGTAGCATGTATAAGTCCAAAATCAAATCTGATGGTCCAGCCTTGGACTTTTATCGACATTAGTTCTGTTCTTTAGCTAAAATTTTCATTTCGAGGTAACTGAACAATCTACAAGCACATTGGAACTGAACCATATGTGGGCAATTCAGCTCCACATATGGGCAAAGTCGGCAACCATAATATATGCACTTAAGATGATGATAGCAATCAAACTGGAGTTGAGCCAAAATAACAAAATACTACTCAACATGACTATGGCTGGGGAGAAACTTCATGCTATAGTTTTTCCATTCCCCTTTCAAGGCCATATCAACCCTGCCATCAATCTCGCCCTGAAGCTTGCTTCAAAGGGCGTTACCGTCACTTTTGTTCAGCTCGAATTTGCTCACCACATGTTATCTCAAGCCCAGAATAGGAGTGAACTTGACTTCTTTTCCGAAGCACAACAATCAGGCCTTGACATACGCTACACCACGCTTTCTGATGGCTTACCTTTAGAATACAATCGAAATCTCCATTTCGCAGAGTACTTTGAGGTTCTGTGCACAGATTACCTGGAACGTGTTGACAAATTTATCGAAGTAACTATCCAAAGTGATCCCATTTTGGTCCCTTTCATTGTCGCTGACACCAGTTACATATGGCTTGCGAGAATCGCAAAGAAGTACTGCCTCAAGAGTGTTACATTTTGGACAGAACCGGTGTTGGTCTTTTCCTTAATATGCCACATAGACCTTCTCATGGAACATGGTCATTTCCCATGCGAAGGTATGAGCAGAACTTTTACTTCTACTTTACAACGAAGCAGCTTACCAACTGAGCTACACTTCGTAGTTGAAGCTTGTTCTTATTACATATACACTTAAAATATACGCAATTTATATAACTGAAGCTTGTCCGTGTTACATTATATCCATTTTAAGTGTATTTTTCATCCGCATACAAAACTACAGTATAATTTGATTTTCAGTTTTCACATGTGTATACATATTTCTTGATCATCAGATGAGATTGAGAAGGATATAACTTACATCCCTGGACTCGAGTCCATAAATACTAAGGACCTCATGCCTTATCTCAAGGAATCGGCATCTGGAACTTTTATGCCCAAAGCCGCCAGAGCTATATCAGATGCCCTTAAAGACATCGACTTTGTCCTACACAACGTGGTGCAAGAACTAGAAGCAGAGACATTATCAGCTCTAAACAAACTCCAGCCAAATTATGCAATTGGTCCCGTTAACTTTGCCAAAACCCTTGGGCAAACTGTCACCAAAAGTTTATGGTCCGAATCAGATTGCAGCCGGTGGCTCCACTCTAAGCCCCAAGGATCTGTCTTGTATGTTTCGTTTGGGAGCCTTGTTCAGACTGATAAACAGTTCATTGAAGAAATAGCAAGTGGGCTTCTTCTGAGTGCAGTGAACTTCATTTGGGTAGTTCGATCAGGTCTTGTAGACTCTGATGATACTGATATTTTACCAAAATGGTTCAAGGATGATATTAACGACAGGGGACTAATTGTTCCATGGTGCAATCAAGTAACGGTTCTCTCAGATCCTGCAGTTCAAGGTTTCATGACGCATTGTGGATGGAATTCAATAATGGAAAGCATTTGGTGCAGCGTTCCAATGATATGCCATCCTGTAACATTCGATCAACCTACGAACAGGAAACTGGTTGTTGATGATTGGAAAATTGGGATTGATCTTTGTGATGGGAAATCTGTTTGCAGGGAAATGGTAGCATTGAAGATTAAAAATTTGATGACTGGAAGTGTTGCGGAAAGCTTGAAGCAAGAGATGAAGAAAGTAACAGCAACATTTCACAATGCAATGGAAGTTGATGGATCATCTGAGAGTAATCTTGATAAATTTATTCAAGATTTGAAGAACAAAATCACCAGTACGACTTCAGATGCTTAAGAAGCTATCTGCAGCTCAGAGTTTCTGATTTTGTAATGATAATATTTTACATATCTCGATAAAAATTATTCATCATGTGTAATATTGTGTAACATTGAGAAAATTCAATGCTAGGTGTAAGAACACAAAGTTGCGAATCTAGGAGTAGTTTTCAAGGGGGTCAAAATGTCAAATTGTGATTTTTAGGGAGGTCAAAATGAAAATTTTAACCAAATTTTAAAAAAAAAAAAAAGAAAAAAAAAATCCAAAGTTCAGGGGAGTGGCGGGAACACACCTTCTCATGATGAGTGCACTGCTATAATGAGGGCACATGCCTAGGTTGCAAATTAAACCAGAGTACCAAACACTTATTTAAATAAAGATTAACTCCGGCAATGATCAGGAACTAGCAATTATTGGTGAAAGAAGAAAGAGATATTCACTCTTGCAAATACGTTTCCCCAGAACTTACTCATTGTGGATAAAAAAGGATTTAATGTGGAAACTCCAAAACCGGGAGAAAAACCACGCGGACCAGACAAGAGAATACACCCTTGCAAACAATTATTACAACTCCGCAATTTTTCTTCTCACCCCAACCCGACCCCCCACGTAACTTACACCTCAACACAGTATATCACATAGACATGAGTAACTATAGAATACTCAGCAAACTCACTGTTGGTGTATTTAAACAAAATGGAGAAGAGCTACTTACATAGGCACCAAAAGAAAATCCCAAGTCCCAACAGCAATTTGTCAGCTACAAAGTTTTCGATGCAATGCATCATTGCATCTCATCAACTGCAAATAGTTAGAATTTAGTGAGCCATAACAATTGATCCACCAAAGGCCAATTATTTCAGCACAAACAATTTTGGTGTGAAATATACTATCTCTGTTCTTTTAGAATTTCAATTTTTTTTTGTATTCAATTTCTATTCGTTCTTTTAAAATGTTTACGTACCGTTACACTAAACTAAATAACATACTGCATATTTACAGAGACATGCCAAAAACCATTTCAAAATCGAACATAAACGGTCAGAAAGACAGATGGAGTAGTAGAACAGTTGTTTATCTATATGCCACATGTCACATTTCTATAGGCTCAACAGCATCATCGATCTATAGATGAAGAGTTTTAGTTTGATTTAACCTTTCTAGGTGATTTTGCCTCTATTGGTCTAACTATGTGTATTTCTAGATCCAGTCAACATATTTGGCTATTACTACAAATTTACAATACATTCACACTAATATTAAATCAATTTCAACTTGCAATACTACATGGCTATTTATAGATCACACTGGAACTAATAGTCCTCATATCCAGAGCATGAATATGGTTGGCAACAAGAACTGCAAGCTTCATGCTATAGTTTTTCCTTTCCCATATCAAGGCCACATTAACCCTACTATCAATCTCGCCTTGAAGCTTGCTTCAAAGGGCGTCACTGTCACTTTTGTTCAGCTTGAATTTGTTCACCACAAGTTATCTAAATCTCAAAATAGCCATACAAGTGAACTAGACTTCTTTTCCGAAGCACAAAAGTCAGGTCTTGACATACGCTACACCACTCTCTCTGACGGCTTACCTTTAGACCACAAACGCGACAACTTTGTAGAGAGCGTGGAGGTTTTGTTCACACATTACCTGGAACGTGTTGATGAGTTTATTGGAAAAACTATCAAAAGTGATCCAAATCTGGCTCCTTTCATTGTAGCTGATACTAGTTATGTATGGCTTACAAAAGTTGCCAAGAAGTACGGCCTAATGAGTGTTAGTTTTTGGACACAACCGGCACTGGTAATATGCTTAGTACGACATTTGGACCTTCTCACAGAGCATGGTCATTTTCCATGTAAAGGTATGTAAAATTCTATTAGCTGAACAAATTTATACTTCTAGTTCTATGACTATAATCCATGTTTTCATTAGCTTATTAATTGGACATTTACTATATTTAGACAATTGAAATCTTTCTATTTTTAGTATTATAGTTTTATTCCTCCAAGACTGGTAAACAGTTAGTATACTATATCAAGTTGGTCCTTCCAAGGGATAATTTATTTCTTTTATGAAATGATAAGATCAAACAAAAGGTTTTTTTTTCTTAAGAAAGAAAGAGTTATTATATTTCTGAAAATATCAACTACTAGTATATTGGATATCTTACATGAATGAACAGGCTGAAAATTGTATCTGATTTCCACATATTTGTGAATTTATTGATCATCAGAGGAGATTGAAGAGGATATAAGCTACATCCCTGGAGTTGATTCGATAAATACAAGGGACATCATGCCATATCTCAAGGAATCATTCTCTGGAACTATGATCTCAAGAACAATCACAGCTATATTTCAGGACCTTAAAGATGTTGACTTTGTCCTACACAACGTGGTGCAAGAACTAGAATCAGAGACGCTATCAGCTCTAAACAAACTCCAGCCAAACTACGCAGTTGGTCCAATTAATTTTTCGAAAACACTTGCATCAACTGTCACCAAAAGTTTATTGTCCGAATCAGACTGCACTCAGTGGCTTAGCTCTAAGCCACCTGGTTCTGTGCTGTACATCTCATTCGGGAGCTCTGTTCAAATAGATAAACAAGTCGTTGAAGAAATAGCTAAGGGGCTAGTTCTAAGTGAAGTAAACTTCATTTGGGTGGTTCGTTCAGATCTTGTGAGCTGTGTCGACGATAGTGGTATTTTGCCAAATGGATTCCTGGATGAAGTTAAGGACCAGGGACTAATTGTTCCATGGTGTAATCAAATAATGGTTCTCTCAGATCCTGCGGTTGAAGGTTTTATGACGCATTGTGGATGGAATTCGATAGTGGAAAGCATCTATTGTGGCGTTCCTATGATTTGCTATCCTTCAGCATTTGATCAACCTACTAACAGGAAGCTAGTAGTTGATGACTGGAAAATCGGTATCAATCTTTGTGATGGAAAATCAGTTGAGAGGGGAAAGGTGGCTGAGAAGATTAAAAGTATGATGAATGGAGCTATTTCAGAGTGCTTAAAGCAAGAGATGAAGAAAGTTAAAGAAACATTCCACAGTGCAATGGAAATTGGTGGATCATCAGACATGAATGTTGATAAATTTATTCAAGATTTGAAGGAAAAAATCAACATTACAACTTCAGATGCTTATTCTAATCACTAGATAATGCGCGATGTGTTCTGAACTTGTGATCATGGATTCAATAACTAGCATAGTAATTTATTCTCTTGTAACTCATTCATTGATGATTTATGGTGCAGCACATTTCTGTTTTTATCACAATGAAATTTACTGAATAATTGTAGTTTGAAAGGTGCATCTCTACTCAAATACAGTGTTAAATCACTTGCTAACATGCAGAGAGGTAGTAACTAGGATCTACAACAGTGATGGACAGAAAAGACCTATTCGCAAAAGGTGGGTTTCTTCGACACTGGGGCTAGATCATTAGGTCTCCTGGCTCACATATAAACCTGGCTCACCTTTTGTAGTTTTTCATTGGAAGCTTACATTGTTTACATGATTACATTAAGCTGGGGGCCTAATGATCTAGCCCCCCAGTGTCCAAAAAAAAAAAAAAAAAAAAAAAACCCAAAAGGTGCACTTCTAGAGGCCAATCCATAACCGAACATGATATTTCAACATTTCAAGATGTAGCTGCTTCACAAAAAACAAACAATTCATATTAAACCCTGATGCATACAGCATACGTAACCGAGGATTCCAAATGAAGCATACTAGAACAAAAAGATTCCAAAACGATTTCGACAAAGTGTTAAAGCATTTGTTCACTGACCTTTTTGATGATTTCGGCCGGATGTGAACCAATGAAAGAAATCATTCATATGATCAATCACTCGCACATATACATTTTCTTTTTGCTCGTCTCTCACCCACCCTGTTGTTGATAGCTATGGATGAATGAAAAGGGAAATCAATCATTGAGCATATTCCCTCTTTCCGTTCAAATCTCATCCAATCAATGTCTCCATACTTGGGAAAACAGTGATCATATCCTTTTCTTTTTAAAGAAACCTAATTTGCGATTTTACACCCCAAACCCCCTTTGACCGGACAAAACACACCGCCTAGTACCGTGCAGTGTATTTGAAAATTGGGTGGGGGGCGCATGGTGTTAAATTCACAGGGAATGATGGTACGTAATTTCCCAAAGTCAGATTTTGGCTCTGTTTTGGTCTGGTTCAGTATCTTGTTTTGCTAATGATAATCGCTTCTTCCTTATTACGTTTTTTGTCATGAAATCGTTTGTTTGTTCGCTAAAAGCCTAAAATGCCTTTTCAGGGGTACAGCAGGAAATGAACATAAACATGCCACAAATGCGTTTAAAAAAACACAATACACCTGTACGTTGTAGTATCAATACCAAGCGGTGTGTTTTGAAAACATATGTGATCAATTTTGGCCCTTATTGTTATGATCGAAATGCGTAGACTTACGAGTTTGTTTTGCAAACAGAAACTTTGATTCTCTTGAAATCTCACTCACTCTCCCTATCTCTTTCTAAGTACTTTTTTTGCTCGTTTATTAGATGACATGCATGGGTGCAACCGCTATGACATGTGATACACGCATAAAGACCACATACTCTAATAGAGGATTTCACAATGACTACCCCCAAAATCTAAGAAAGGGGAGTCTTATAATCCATCCGTATCCAATATAAATGATTTAAAACCACGAAAAATCAGTTTATAGGTAACAAAGTTAGGGCACTTAAATTTAACGGGGCACGCAAAAATCTGTCGCCGCAAATGTTTGTGTAATAATGTGAGCATGTGAAAACTCAATAATTCGAATGGAATGTATAAAAATGTGTGAAAACTTTAAACCGGCATATAAAGAAATAGGATGGAACATATTGTTCTGCGAGAAAGGATATGAAATATTTATTTAAAGTTAAACGTCCCCCCATCATTTTCTCCATGTCATTGTCTACCTTTCCAGATTTTACCGCCACTTGTAAAACTATAATTTTGTTCACTTTCTTCCTTTTGGCTTTTACTTCTTTTCCAGCGATGCGGAGTGGGCACCAAGTTTAGAAATGACACAGAACTTTGCACTTAATCCCAGTCAAGTTAGGCTTGCCAGAAACATCACCCTTATCCCACTTCTCAACTTCATAATGGGTCAATACATTTTACAAAGATGGTCGTCTATAGTCCACCGGCTCCACCCGTGACACGTCTGGTCCTCACACAGGCTTATATATACAAGCAACTTTGTGCTTTCATTAATCATCTAGCAAATTAAACAATCATGATTGAGTGCAAACCTCACGCCATCATTATTTCACTTCCTTTCCAAGGTCATATTAACCCAACTGTCAATCTTGCTTTGAAGCTTGCTTCAAAGGGCGTTACCGTCACTTTCGCTCACCTCGAATTCATTCACCACATGTTATCTCAATCCAAAAGCAGTAAAACAACTGATGTTGATCTCTTTTCATACGCCAGGGATGCAGGCCTTGACATACGCTACGCAACTATTAGTGATGGTTTTCCTCTGGAATACGACCGCTCTAACAACTGGGAAGACTACTGGTGGCATCTCTACGTAAATTTTCCAGCTCATGTGGATGAGTTCATTGGAAAGACCATAAAAACTGATCCATCCTTGGATCCGTTCATTGTTGCTGATTCTTCGTATGCATGGCTTGCAACTGTTGCCAACAAGTACAATCTTGTCAGCGTTTCTTTCTGGACAGAACCGGCACTCGTGTTTTCATTAGGTTACCATGCAGAAGGATTCCTCAAAGAACATGGTCATTTCCCCTGTGAAGGTATGTAAACAGTTAATTTATATTCTACTCATAACTTGGTACAACCATTAAAATCGAATTATAAGTTTGACTTGATTTCTGATGTGTATGCATGTTTCATGAAAATCAGATGAGATTGAGGAAGATATAAGTTACGTTCCTGGAGTTGATTCCATAAATACAAGGGACATCATGCCATATCTCAAGAAATCAGAATATGAAAGTATTGTGCGTAAAACTGTCTTAGCAGCATTTGAGGAAGTTAAAAAGGTAGACTTCGTGTTGTGCAACACGGTGGAAGAGCTGGAGCCGTCGACATTGACAGCCTTAAATAAACACCTGCCTTCATATGCCATTGGCCCAATCAATTTTTCCAATAATCTTGCAAAAAATGTCACCAATAGTCTGCGGACCGCATCAGACTGTACACAATGGCTCCATTCAAAGCCTCCTGGCTCTGTTTTATATGTCTCGTTTGGGAGCGTCGTGCAGACAAATAGACAGGTAATTCAAGAAATAGCCAGTGGACTCGTTTTGAGTGGAGTAAACTTTATTTGGGTGATTAGGCCAGATCTTGTGAGCTCTGATGGAACAAATATTTTACCGAATGGGTTCAATGATGAGAAAAAAGACAGGGGACTGATTGTTCCATGGTGTGATCAAATCACAGTTCTATCAGATCCAGCTGTTGGGGGATTTTTGACTCATTGTGGTTGGAATTCGATATCTGAGAGCATTTGGTGTGGGGTTCCTATGATTTGTCATCCTGTTGATTACGATCAACCGACTAACAGGAAGCTGGTGGTGGAGGACTGGAAAATCGGTGTTAGTCTTTGTGATGGAAAATCAGTTGAGAGGGAAGAGGTGGCGAAGACCGTCAGGGACTTTATGTGTTCGGAGGAAATGAAGCAAGAGATCAAGAAAATAAAGGCAACATTGCATGCTGCAGTGGACGTCGGAGGATCATCAGAGCGTAATCTGGATCAATTTATTTTAGACATGAAGACAAAAATCAAGTCTTTGGCTTAATCTGCTGATGCATGTTTCTAAGCACTTCTAGACAGTCTTCTAGAGCATATAAGAACACACTAGTAACCACAAAAAGTAGCCTTGTCAAAATTTAGTTCTCCAAATCCATTTGTAATAAAACTTCAATAATGTTTACGCATTGAATCAATTAAGGTGAAGGACGAGTCACATATGTAGTGCACTAGAAATTTAATGTGGTTCATCACTTGAAAAGAAATTAATTTTTCATCATGTCAATTATCATGTACAATTATATAATAAAATTTGGGTTATTTCTCGGTAAATCAATCTGTCAACCAGTATCTCCAAGTTCCCTACACGCAACAAATGCCAATATGATCAGTTTGATCACAAATATATATTATTTTCATACTAATAGCTAGCCGATATATAGTGATCAGTAGTCTTTTACATTAAATTTATTTTTGCCACTCCAACTAAAAAATTCCTGCTTTCGATCGCCCTTGTCTTAAACTGCAATCTCTTTTAGCAATACAATAGCTTATCTCTTACGTAGTATATCAGTTACGTTCGTAACATGTACTTATAGTTAACTAGTTAGGCCAGGTACAAGCCTATTTAGCTGAGTACAGTTAAGTTGATCTTTATGAGTTAGGAATTGTTTATCTTTATTATTGATTCCACTCCCATATATATTACTATCACACATGCATTAGATGAGTCGCACAAATCTCAGATCTGTATTATCAGTGTTGCCGGCGCTGGCAACAGAAAATGGACAAGAAAACGAATCAATCCAGCTAACATAATTAGTTGTCCACATAACAAGTTAAAGCATACTAGACCATAATTATTTGAGTTTTAATTAATTTAAAGCGTAATTAGTTGTCCACATATATAACAAGTTAAACTACTGCTGGCCCATACTCATTACGCTTTAAATTGTACATCATGAGCAATATTGTCAATATCAATATATATTTCTGTTATTTATTTATATTTATTTATTGACTTCATTTTACGGGGACTCGCCGGAAAAATTTGTCTATAAATGATGAATTGAATATCTGATTACAATAATATTCCAAACCTATTGTATAGTCTTATACTTACCTCCCAAAGGAACAAAATACTAACAAGAACATAACAATGGCTGTTGATCAGAGTCCTTCCAAGCTTCATGCTATAATTTTTCCTTTCCCATTTCAAGGCCACATTACCCCTGCTGTCAATCTCGCCTTGAAGCTTGCTTCAAAGGGCATTACCGTCACTTTTGTTCAGCTCGAATTTGCACACCACATGCTGTCTCAAACCCAGAATAGAAGTGAACTAGACTTCTTTTCAGAAGCACAACAATCAGGTCTTGACATACGCTACACCACTCTTTCCGATGGCTTACCTTTTGAATACAATCGGAATCTACACTTTGAGGAGTACTTGAAGGTTTTGTACACAGATTACCTGGAACGAGTTGATGAATTTATTGGAAAAACTATCACAACTACTGATCCAAATCTGGTTCCTTTCATTGTGGCCGATAGGAGTTATGTGTGGATTGCAAAAGTTGCCAAGAAGTACAGCCTCAAGAGTGTTATTTTTTGCACACAATCGGCACTCGTATTATCCTTGATACTCCACTCAGACCTTTTGAAGAAACATGGTCATTTCCCATGTGAAGGCATGTATCTGTTTATGTCAATTACACACACATTTAAGTTACCAACACATCTGTTTATCTTATGTTTCACTAGGATCAAGATTGCACAGTTTGCGATAAAACATGCAAAAAATAGTATACTGCAGTGATCCAGTGTTTATATATCAATCATATTAGAGTCCAATGAATTGGACCTAAAATGAGTTTTGCAGCTTAAATCTGTTAATTGATGCATTTTTTCATCTTCAGATGACATTGAGGAGGATATATGTTACATCCCAGGAGTTGAGTCAATAAATACCAAGGACATCATGCCATATCTCAAGGAATCGGCATCAGGAACTTTTGTGCCAAAAGTAATCATACATATATCTGATGCCCTTAAAGAGGTCAACTTTATCCTGCAAAACGTGGTGCAAGAACTAGAATTGGAGACGATATCAGCTCAAAATAGAATCAAGCTAAATTATGCAATTGGTCCGATTAATTTTTCAAAAACTCTTTCACAAACTGTCACCAGAAGTTTTTTGCCAGAATCAGACTGCACACGATGGCTCAGCTTTAAACAACCCGGCTCTGTGTTGTATGTCTCATTTGGAAGCCTTGCTCAGATTGATAAACAAGTCGTTGAAGAAATAGCGAATGGTCTTCTTCTAAGTGAAGTAAACTTTATTTGGGTGGTTCGTTCAGATCTTGTGAGCTATGACAGTGATAGTGGTATTCTGCCAAATGGATTCATGGATGATATGAAGGACAGGGGGTTAATTGTTCCATGGTGTAATCAAATAACAGTTCTCTCAGATCCGGCAGTTCAAGGTTTTGTGACACATTGTGGGTGGAATTCCATAATGGAAAGCATTTGGTGCGGTGTTCCAATGATTTGCTATCCCGTAACATTCGATCAACCTACTAATAGGAAACTAGTGGTGGATGATTGGAAAATTGGCATCAATCTTTATGATGGAAAATCAGTTGAGAGGGAAAAGGTGGCTCAGAAGATTAAAACTGTAATGTATGGATCTACTTCAGAGGGCCTAGAGCAAGAGATGAAGAAAGTTACAGATACATTTCACAGTGCAATGGAAATTGGTGGATCATCAGACAGGAACTTCGATAAATTTGTTCAAGATTTGAAGAACGAAATCAGCAGTATGACTTCAACTCGGTAAGCTGATGCTAGACATTGCACCATACATTGTGTTCAAAGTTCAAAAGCCCAATATAATCAGTTATGATGCCTATGTGATAACAGATGCAGCTATTTTTATATTTTCAAGAAATATTTGAAATAGCATGAGACATCGAGAACATATGCAAATTGTATGTAGCTAGGATCGACAGGCGTAACTGTAGCAGAAGATGGACATGCCTATATTGAAACAATATGTTTTGCTATGTTAAATAAGAAACATCAACATGGACATGCCTTTTTTTTTTTTTTTTACTTTAGACAATTCTGTGAATTTTCAAATAATTTGACTTTTACTTGGAACATAGAAGTTTCTTTCATTTCCTTTCACCACGTACAGACATTAGAAGCTCCCTTTTGTTTTGGCTTTTAAAAGTGAACAGATTGTGCACCAAGTAAAGCTAAAGAGTGCCGCAATACTTATTACTTGTATTAGTCAAGCATGGCTGCCTGAAGAACACCTTAATCCACACCTTCAGTTTCTTAAGAATATCATATCAGTGAGAAATGCGGAACATGTAGAGTAAATATATTAAAAGTGTGTGTATTTCACAATGAATGATTTACAAATAGAGTTGAGTATTTATACAAGTAGATTGCTTAGTAAGTAAGCAGCTGCTAATGTGCACCTAAGATAGTTACAATTATGCTAACGTGCACATCTAATGTAATGAATTTGTTGGAATTTTAGCTAAACAAAGGTTGGTTGGTTTATTGTGAAAGGAGACGGTATGACATTCCAATCTCACAAATGTGCATGGTCGGTCGCCCCTAGCATAAAATATGTTCTCAGATCTGTTTTATCAGTGTTGCCGTCGCTGGCAGCAGTAAATGGACAAGAAAACGAATCTGGCCAGCTAAACATAATTATTTGACTTTTAGTAATTAATTTAAAACATATTAATTGTTTAACAGATTAATTAACCACGACTGGTCCATACCATCTTGCCAATATCTTTCTCTGTATTTTAATTAGCTTGCCTTTGTTTTCGTGTGGACTGGAACAATTAATCTTTCTATATTTGATTACAATAATGGAGTACTGGAGTACAATATCAAGCAACGATTGTTCAAACCTATTTTATAGTCTTTTTATACCTCCCAAAGGAACAAAACACTACAGGCTAATAATACTAACAAGAACATAACAATGGCCCTTGATCAGAGTCCTTGCAAGCTTCATGCTATAATTTTTCCGTTCCCATTTCAAGGCCACATTACCCCTGCTGTAAATCTCGCCTTGAAGTTTGCTTCAAAGCGCGTTACCGTCACTTTTGTTCAGCTCGAATTTGCTCACCACACGTTATCTCAAGCCCAGAATAGGAGTGAACAAGATTTCTTTTCTGAAGCACAGCGATCAGGTCTTGACATACGCTACACTACCCTTTCTGATGGCTTACCTTTTGCATACAACCGGAATCTCCACTTTGAGGAGTACTTGGAGGTTTTGTCCACAGATTACACGAAACATGTTGATGAATTTATCGAAAAAACAATCAGAAGTGATCCAAATCTGATTCCTTTCATTGTGGCTGATACTAGTTATGTGTGGATTGCAAAAGTGGCCAAGAAGTACAGCCTCAAGAGTGTTACGTTTTGGACGCAATCAGCTCTCGTATTCTCCTTGGTACGCCACTCAGACCTTCTGAAGAAACATGGTCATTTCCCATGTAAAGGTTTGTATCTGTTTATATATATTAGGCACCTTTAAGTTACCAACACATCTGTTTATGTTTATCTTACGTACGTAGTCAAGGAATATTCAATATTAATCTTTAAAGATATGATAATTGAAACAATAATAGAAGTAGGATCAAGGTTGCAGATTGTGCGAATTAATCTTGCAAGAAATGTATGCTGCAGTGATCCAGTGTTTATCATATGAGTCCAGTGAATTGGAATGTGTTTTGCAGCTGTAAACTATTATTTGATGCATTCTTTCATCTTCAGATGACGTTGAGGAGGATATACGTTACATCCCAGGAGTTGAGTCGATAAATACAAAGGACATCATGCCATATCTCAAGGAATCGGCATCAGGAACTTTTGTGCCAAGAGTAATCATAGATATATCTGATTTGCTTGAAGAGGTTGACTTTGTCCTACAGAACGTGGTGCAAGAATTAGAATTGGAGACCCTATCAGCTCCAAACAAAATCCAGCCGAATTATGCAATTGGTCCAATTAATTTTTCAAAAACTCTTTCCGAAACTGTAACCAAAAGTTTGTTTCCTGAATCAGACTGCTCTACATGGCTTAGCTCTAAACGACTCGGCTCTGTGTTGTATGTCTCATTTGGAAGCCTTGCTCAGATTGATAAACAAGTTGTTGAAGAAATAGCAAATGGGCTTCTTCTAAGTGAAGTAAACTTCATTTGGGTGGTTCGTTCAGATCTTGTGAGCTATGACAGTGAAAGTGGTATTCTGCCTAATGGATTCATGGATGATATAAAGGACAGGGGATTAATTGTTCCATGGTGTAATCAAGTAACAGTTCTGTCAGATCCTGCAGTTCAAGGCTTTGTGACGCATTGTGGGTGGAATTCAGTATTGGAAAGCATTTGGTGTGGCGTTCCAATGATTTGCTATCCTGTATCATTCGATCAACCTACTAATAGGAAACTAGTGGTGGATGATTGGAAAATTGGCATCAATCTTTATGATGGAAAATCAGTGGAGAGGGAAAAGGTGGCTCAGAAGATTAAAAGTGTAATGCATGGAGCTACTTCAGAGGGCCTAAAGCAAGAGATGAAGAAAGTTACGGATATGTTTCATCGTGCAATGAAAACTGGTGGGTCATCGGACAGGAACTTCGATAAGTTTGTTCTAGATTTGAAGAACGAAATCAGCAGTACGACTTCAACTCATGCTTAAGCTACTAGACAATAAGACAATGCACCATACATTGTGCCCAAGGTTCAATTGTATATTATGATAAAGACCAGTATTTATACATTGATCAGTTATGATGGCATTTTTTGTAATTGATTCAGTGATATTGCCTATTGTGGCATACTATATGATAACAGATGCGCTGCAATCCAAACAACAAACAGAGCACACATATCAAGGACGAAACTTTTCTGCACACTCAGGAAAAATACGTGAATAATAAGAATCTCAGCAACATGCTGTTTAAACATGGAAACCTACAGAAAGATTGTGAAACATAACAACCCAACACATAATAATAAAAAGCAAAAGTCCAGAGTAAAACGATAATGTAATAACAGGCCTGCATGGAAAGCCAAAAACACCAACTTGCTTCGTTGCTAGTGTGAACTGGCACCCGAACCTTCTTGTAGAACCATGAAACCAGCACTGGACCATCTTGCAATTAGTTCTATGCGAACATGAAGCAGATATGGCTTAATTTATTTATCATATGTACAAATACTGTGTTTATCTCTATGTATGTATCTCACATCCATATAATTTGTGTCATCGACCATCCATCGCAGTGATTGTGACTTCATTAACGGAGTATTCAAGTAGGCTTAACGAATGAGAAGTCCCAGCCTGAGAGTTCTCTGGAAAGATTGCAGGCTCCTTAGGTACCGGAAGATCTATGATTTCGTTGCTAAGCATAGAGAGGACCGTTTCAATGAATGGTCGGTCATCTGGAAATTCTTGAACACACAAGAGAGCAATATGAATGTGTCTCATAATATCTCCATGGATACTCCGACTTGCAATTGATTGATCCGCAAATTCCAGGCCATTATTTTCATGCCACATTTTCCAAGCCTGAAATATTAAGCTTGATTAATATGTTGAATAACCTCAGATTTTCAAGTAATACTAATTTAATGCTTGAATTATAGAGGATAATTCTTACCCATCCTAAGAGGCTCAAGGAAAATACTTGATTATGATATTGAGTATTCTTTTTTCCGCTCAGAATCTCCAGCATCACAACTCCAAAGCTGTAGATATCAGATTTCACTGAATATTGCCCTTCCATTGCATATTCTGGTGCCATATATCCACTGCAAATCATAATATCTGAGCAATAGTATATGATGTAACACTAGAGACAAGCAAGAAATTAAAGATGAAGAATGGCCTAATTATGGCATCAAAATTCAATTCACTCACTAGGTTCCAACAATTCTTGATGTGTTGTCATGTTCTTCACCTATGCTAAATATTCTTGCCAAGCCAAAGTCTGATATTTTCGGGTTCCAGTCTTCATCTAGCAACACATTACTTGGCTTGAGGTCTCGATGTATTATGTTGAGTCTAGAGTCATTGTGAAGATATAAGAGACCTCTCCCAACTCCTTCAATAATACCGGCACGTCTCTTCCAATCAAGGATCTTATGGGACACATGTTTTGCATCTTCCAACGACAAAAACTAACATGAATTAACAAAAACACTATTACAGACATATAAAAGCAAAACTAAACATTGGTTTTATATTACTCACCGAAGAGATATCTGTCCAAGCTTTTATTAGGCATGTATTCATAAACCAACATTTTCTCCTCTCTTTCGACACAACATCCCAATAACATGACGAGATTCCTATGTTGAAGTTTGGAAATTAATACAACTTCGTTCGTGAATTCATCATTGCCTTGTCCAGAAGCCGATGAAAGTCTCTTCACAGCAACTTCTTTACCATCTTGCAAAATTCCCTATATACAAAATACACATACAACTCATTTAGAACCTACTCGGAAAATAAATAAATATATATACAAGAAGTTATCGGCAGATGATTGATTACTTTGTATACAAAACCAAAACCACCCGTGCCTAGGAGATTTCTATCACTGAACTGATCAGTAGCATTTTCTAGAGTCTCGAATGTGAACAATGGCAACTCTTCAATATCGTTAACCTTCTTTGTTTCATGTTTTAGTACTGTCGTAATCAATTTCGATGGGATTGCTTGCCTTATGTCTTTGGCTTTGCTTCCTGATTCTACAGATAAGGAAAATAACACATGAATTGCTGATCAGAAGTGTGTAATTAGCACGAAAAGATTCCATACCTTTTCTTTTAACAATCCACCGCCAAGCAATCAAGATGCTAATACATATGACAATAAAACCACCTACTACTGGAATTGTGATAACCAAACTCAAGTCCCGGGGATTATCTGATGAAAAAAAAGTTACTATCATCAAGTAAAATTCGGTATGGATGACTGATCGAAAAGTATGCCTCAACAAGTGACATGCTGGTAAATTCTAGAGAACTATTTCAAATAGATGGAAGAATGACCTAATTCAGAAGCTGGAAGACGGATGTGCAGATCGATACCAACACCATCCATCATCATAACATCAATTAAATTGTCACTCCACAACAGACAACCCATATATTGTTCATGGGCATAAGCTATGCAAGAACAATTACCCAAACACCTTCTCATACACTCATCAAGCTGAATTGAAGGAACTTGTGCACCAAAATCAGGCACTTTCGTGTATGGTATCCTCAAAAATCTGTCTTCAGTTCCGCGTGTATTATTATTTAGACTACACTGCAATTGCCTCCGCCTCACACATCCACCAGTCCAGTTCCCCCTGTTCCATTCCTCGGGATTTGATGGCTCAAACCCTGTCAAACATGAACATATAGGTGAATCGGACCTGTTACAGCTGCCGAATGGCCCACAAATACCATATATCTCGCACTCATCTGCAGGACCCATCCATTTAACATCCCAAATCCTCTGCTGATCATTCCACAGTGAAAAAATTGAGTGGCCTGTTTAACGATATAAATCATAGTATTATATAGTAATGTCTAAGTTGCCAAGAATATAGTCCAGATAACAATACATTTAAAATAAGTACTGTACAATATATTCTTACGTAATTGTGAAACTTCTTACAAGTAGAATTCAGGACAGTTCTCAGCAAGAACAACCCTTCTGGCACTGCGTAGTAGAAGGTTCCATTCTGCTTGTACAATTGGGGTACACCCGCTCCTTGCTGGTCTAACTTTGGTTCAGCTTGATCTCTGGGCC
This sequence comes from Plantago ovata, assembly GCA_028274465.1. Taxonomy (NCBI): domain Eukaryota; kingdom Viridiplantae; phylum Streptophyta; class Magnoliopsida; order Lamiales; family Plantaginaceae; genus Plantago; species Plantago ovata. The sequence continues at coordinate 29,521,980 of CM051455.1, read as the reverse complement.
TTCGATAGAACCAACTATACTCGTCCTCCATACCTGTAAAAAAATGACCATTCCACGGGCCGCTTCTCCAAAACATGTGTCCGTTCCGGCCATTGTAAATTTGGGGTATAGTCAGTGCCTCTAACCCGAAAGTACAGTTTCCAAGTGCAGGATCGTATGGACTCTTCCATGAGGAGAGGGAAATGTTTGTTTGTGTGTTTGTTTCATAACTCAACTTCATCGTGGAAACGAAAATATTCAAAGGTTGTGAAAATGACTCCCATAATATGGTTCCTGTAGAAGTGTGCTTAAGGAGCAGATTACCTGTGTTGAGGAGTTGAGCACTGGTGTTGTTCCTAAGAGAAGTTGTGTTTATATTCGTTGACCAGATAGTCTCATTCCACCTGTTTGTGAGAACGAGATTGCCATCAGGAGCAACTGTTAAATGGCCAGAGGAGTCATTAAGGGGTTGTTCACGGTTGGCGATCCATATAGCGTCTTCTGGAGAAACAGTGTAATAGATTGCCAAGTAGCGGTTGGTGGTGTTGGGAGGGGAGTAGAATCCGAGCTGGAATACATTACGAGAAGATGAGATTGTGGTGGGATCTCTTAGTGATGAAATGGTGGTGGTGTTAATTTCTGTAAGTTGGCAAGAACAGAGACATAAATTAAGGAAAAATACAACATACAAGAGTAGTAATATCTTAGTCTCCTCCAACATCATACGTCCGATTTTTGTTCTAGCTAGCTAGTCACTATTTGTTTGCCTTTAGGTATGTTTTTATGACACATTAAGGGGAAGTGGGTGCTTAATTTATAGAGTAGTAGTACTACCTTTGATCACAAAAACAAACAGAACATAAATAAAGAGAAACAAACACAAATTGACAGGTGTAAGATAGATTCTGTTTTGTGGACAAAATATCTCCTTAATTACATACTTGGGGAAAATAAGAGCCTTATTAGATTGCACCACATGCAGTTGCAATTAGAGGTGCCGGTCTCTCAGGGCAAAGATTGGTCATATATAATCGAAAGCGATTGGCAATTGAGTTGCTGCTACCCGTAGTTTAATTCCATGGTTTCGATGTTGAGTGGCTTACATAAGTCGAGGCATGCACCTCAGTATTGATCAGTCCATGTAAAATATGAAACCTGCGCGCGGTACATACTTAATACTTTTGCCTCGATCATTCTGTTGTTTAAGATACATCATACATACATACTTGGAGAAAAAAGAAAGAGCCTTATTCCTCCCACCTATTAATTAGATTGCACCACATGTGGTGGTGTTGTCTACCTTGTTACTACCGGCAATTGTAGAAGCCCTTGCAGTTAGAGATCGATGCCTGTCTCTCAGGGCAACCCAGGTTGGTCATAATCGTGGAAAGCGAATGCCAAGTAACTACATATCGAGGGCAATTAGTGATTTGAAATTATAATTGACCGACAGTAATCAACATTTCCAGATTTGACCGACACTTGAAATTAATTATAATTGTTGGGATATTTTCTTCCTATTGGCTTGTACCTCTTTTTCCTGCTGCTAGATGCGGATAGGTCACCAAGTAAAGTTGAAAAAAGACAACACTTTAATACTAGTCACATATAGCTTGCTGGAATCCCAACTGGCCTCACAAGCTTGTTTTCTCAACAAATATCAATTTCTATTAACACAGATACTCTAATAATAGCTCTCTGCAGTGCAGGTTTCAGAAGACAGATATAATATATACACCTATACCTGAAACCTTTTTCATTTTGTTAATCATCTAGCTAGCAACAATCATGGCTGACTGCAAACCTCATGCTATCATTATTTCAGTTCCTTTTCTAGGCCATATTAACCCAACTATCAATCTTGCTTTGAAGCTTGCTTCAAAGGGCCTTACAGTCACTTTCACGCACCTCGAATTCATTCACCACATGTTATCTCAATCCAAAAGCACTAATACAACAACTGAAGTTGATCTCTTTTCCTATGCCAGAGATGCAGGTCTTGACATACGCTACGCAACTATTAGTGATGGTTTTCCACTGGAATACGACCGGTCTAACAACTGGGAAGACTACTGGTGGAACTTGTACATAAATTTCCCAGCTATTGTGGATGACTTCATTGGAAAGACCATAAAAACTGATCCATCCTTGGATCATTTCATTGTTGCTGATGCTTCCTATGCATGGCTATCAACCGTTGCCAAAAAGTACAATCTTTTCAGCGTTTCGTTCTCCACAGGACCGGCACTCGTGTTTTCATTAGGTTACCACTCAGAAGGCCTCCTCAAACAACATGGGCATGCTCCCTTTGAAGGTATGTAATTAAACAGTAAACTTCTATTATTCTCATGACTTATTCAATCAAATTATAACAAGCTAAGAACCGGTGTTGAAGTTAAAAAACAAGCTCAGTTAATTGAAACTTCAACTTCATATCTCATATGTGCATGTATACTTCTTGAACAGATGGGATTGAGGAGGATATATGTTACCTTCCTGGAGTTGATTCCATAAATACAAGGGACATTATGCCATATCTCAAGAAATCAGAATACCAAGGGATTGTGTGTAAAACAGTCTTACCGGCATTTGAGGACGTTAAAAAGGTAGATTTCGTGTTATACAACACGGTGGAAGAGTTGGAACCGGGGACGTTGGCAGCCTTAAACAAAAACCTGCCTTCATATGCCATTGGCCCAATCAATTTTTCCAATAACCTTGCAACAAATGGCACCAATAGTCTACGGTCCGCATCAGACTGTACACAGTGGCTCCATTCAAAGCCCCCTGGCTCTGTTTTGTATGTCTCGTTTGGGAGCGTTGTGCAGACAAATAGACAGGTAATTCAAGAAATAGCCAGTGGACTTGTTTTGAGTGGAGTAAACTTTATTTGGGTGATTAGGCCAGATCTTGTGAGCTCTGATGGAGCAGATATTTTACCGGATGGATTCAAGGAGGAGATAAAAGACAGGGGATTGATTGTTCCGTGGTGTGATCAAATCACGGTTCTATCAGATCCAGCTGTCGGGGGATTTTTGACTCATTGTGGCTGGAATTCAATATCTGAGAGCATTTGGTGTGGGGTTCCTATGATTTGTTATCCTGTCGATTACGATCAACCTACTAACAGGAAGCTGGTGGTCGATGACTGGAAAATTGGCGTTAGACTTTGTGATGGAAAATCAGTTGAGAGGGAAAAGGTCGCGAAGACTGTCAGGGACTTTATGTGTTCGGAGGAAATGAAGCAAGAGATCAAGAAAGTAAAGGCAACACTACATGCTGCAGTGGACACCAAAGGATCCTCACAGCGTAATGTGGATCAATTTATTTTAGATTTAAAGGCAAAAATTAATACTTTGGCTCAATCTGCTCAGGGTTCTACGCAGTTCTAGAGCAGTAGAGCATTAGTGACCACAAAAAGTAGCCTTGTCGCAATTAAGTACGTTATCCATTTGTAGTACATTAGTCATTAAACTTCAATAATGTTTACCATTGAATCAAATAACGTGAAGGGCACATATATTACATGTTTGCACTGGAATTTTAATGGTACATCAATGTTCCTAACTTTAGGGCACAGTTTACTGTCCGAAACTTTAAATCCATGTCCGCCCCTGACCACTGGGAGATGCGGAATCAACTTAACTCAAATCTGTTTCATCTGTGTTGCCCTTCCCTGCCGGAACTGGCAACTATTATAATAAGTTGACAAGAAAAGAATCCAATTAACTAAAACATAGACCATAAATTTGCTGGTCCCGAGTCCTGAACAAATTACATCATGAGTTATTGTGAAAACAAATTCTGGTTTTAGGTTTGACAATTTGTCCACATGAATGCCTATCATGTTAAGATTCAGGCCCCCCATCTAGCAAACAGAGAAATGAATTATACCATTTCATGCTAGAAACTAAAAATGGTTGCTGATCAGAGTCATATCAAACTTGATGATAACAAATATTTTTTCCCTTTTCAAGGCCACATTAGCCCAACTATCAATCTCGCCCTGAAGCTTGTTTCAAAGAGAGTTACCGTCACTTTTGTTCAGCTTGAATTTGTTGGCCAAATAATGTTATCTAAAGCCCACAGTAGCAGTACAAGTGAACTGGACTTTTTTTCTAAAGCACAACAATCAGGTCTGGGCATACGCTACACCACACTTTCTGATGGCTTACCTTTTCGATACAATTGAAATCTCCATTCTCCAACTTGATGGCTTACCTTTTCAATACAATTGAATCTCCAATCTTCATCCCTGTGTTGTATGTCTCATTTGGAATCCTAGCTCACATTGATAAACAAGTCATTCTAGAAACAGCAAATGCTCTTCTTCTAAGTGAAGCAAACTTTGTTGGGTGGTTCGTTCAGAGATCTCGTAGCTATGACAGTGAAAGTGGTATTCTTCTGCCAAATGGATTCAAGAATGATATATATGAAATAAGGACAGGGGATTAATATTGCCATGGTGTAATCAAATAACAGTTCTTTCAGATCCTGCAGTTCAAGGCTTTGTGACGCATTGTGGGTGGAATTCAGTATTGGAAAGCATTTGGTGTGGCATTTCAATGATTTGCTATCCTGTAACATTCGATCAACCTACTAATAGGAAACTAGTGGTGGATGATTGGAAAATTAGCATCAATCTTTATGATGGAAAATCAGTGGAGAGGGAAAAGGTGGTTCAGAAGATTAATAGTGTAATGCATGTGGAGCTACTTCAGAGGGCCTAAAGCAAGAGATGAAGAAAGTTATAGATACAATTCACAGTGCAATGGAAATTGGTGGATCATCAGATAGGGACTTCGATAAATTTATTCTAGATTTGAATAACAAAATCAGCAGTATGACTTCAACGCATGCTTAAGCTACTAGACAATGCACCATACATTGTGCTAGCTCAAGGTCCAATTCCAATTGTATGTTATGATAAAGACCAGTATTTATACTTTGATCAGTTATGATGGCATTTTTTAAAATTGATACAGTGATATTGTATGGTGTACTATGTGAGAACATATGCTGCAGTCCAAACAACTGAATAATAAGGCTAGTATTCAAGCAACACAGAGTACACAGCACAAGAACGACAATTTATTCTGCAAACTCAGGAAAAATACGTGAATAATAAAACCAACAGTTTAAATACTGAAATCTACGGAGAGGCCAAGCCAACACAATAATAAAATGCAAAAGTCCAGAGTAAAACAATAATGTAAACAGGCCTGCTTGGAAAGCCTAAAACACCAACTTGCTTCGTTTCTAGTTGAACCGAAGCATCTTGTGAACTGGCACCCCAACCTTCTTGTAGAACCATGAAACCGGAACCGCACCATCTAGAAATTAGCATAAGCATCTGAAGACATACTGGTAATTTTGTCCTTCAAATCCTGAATAAATTTATCAACATTATTCTCTGATGAACCACCAACTTCCATTGCATGGTGAAATGTTGTTGATACTTTCTTCATCTCTTGCTTCAAGCCTTCCGCAATAGTTCCAGTCATCAGATTATTAATCTTCTGTGCTACCTTTTCCCTGCAAACAGATTTCTCATCACAAAGATCAATACCAACTTTCCATTTTTCTACAACCAGTTTCCTGTTTGTAGGATGATCAAACGATACCGGATAACATAACATTGGAACACTGCACCAAATGCTTTCCACTACCGAATTCCACCCACAATGCGTCAAGAAACCTTGAACTGCAGGATCTGAGAGAACCTTTATTTGATTACACCATGGAACCATTAATCCCCTGTCTTTAACATCATCGTGGAATCCATTTGGCAAAATACCATTATTGTCGAGGTTGCTCACAAGATCAGGACGAACCACCCAAATAAAGTTCACTTCACTTAATAGCAGCCCATTAGCTATTTCTTGAATGACATGTTTATCGATCTGAACAGCGCTCCCAAATGAGACGTACAACACAGAACCAGGTGGCTTAGAGCTAAGCCACTGAGTGCAGTCTGATTCGGACAATAGACTTTTGGTGACAGTTGATGCAAGTGTTGTCGAAAAATTAACTGGACCAACTGCGTAGTTTGGCTGGAATTTGTTAAGAACTGATAGCGTCTCAGATTCAAGTTCTTGCACCGTGTTGTATAGGACAAAGTCAGCCTCTTGAAGGGCCTCATACATATCCGTGAGAGCTCTTGAGATCACAGTTCCAGATAGTGATTCCTTGTAACATGGCTTGATGTCCCTTGTATTTATCGGATCAACTCCAGGGACGTAACTTATATCCTCCTCGAGCTCGTCTGTAAATCCAAACATAATGTGGAATGAGATTCAAATTTTCAGATTGTTCAGTCATGTAAAATGGAAAATGGCATTGAGATTATTGCATTTTAGTACCCTACTATTATGAAGTCCAGCTCAAAATAAATCTCACTAGTTCAACAATTATATTTTAGTCCAAAAAAACTCAACTTTTGGGTTGATTACGAAAATGACATTCGCTCTACGTGCCAAATAAAGGCCTTAACTTTTTAGTATTTTCTTAATTTTCTAAATTTCAATTTTATTTTATTTTTAAACTATCTTCTTTTTGTAAAATAAAAATAAATAAAATTACCCTAAAATAATTTTTTTACATCTTCTTGTAAGCTCCAATACCGAAAAAATTTCAGATACCGGAGTTGTGATCTCCGATCGGGAGCTTGCTGCTCTAGATCAGAGTTGCATGCTTCGATTTGTAAGCTCTAGTACGGGAAACAATTCCAGTACTGGAGCATTGAAGAAGAAGGTTTTTATAAATTATTTTTTTTATTTTATTTTTGCATTTTAGTTTTTTTTTTATCTTAAGCTGGTTTGGTTGAGCTAAAAAAGTAAAACAATAAGTAAATAATGTTTAGAGCACCTAAAATTCAAGTTCGTAGACCAAAATATAATTAGTTAATTTGTAGGGTTTATTAGGGTACTAAAGTAAAATTGACCTGACTGCATTTGATTAAGCTGGAATCGATTCGATAATTATATTCATGAAAGGATTGTGTAAAAGAAACTCATAAATCTAAATATAGAGACATTTCAATTGTGTAGATATATAAAAGTTTAATTATAAGCTGATGAAAACATGTCACATCATCACATTACTTGAATAGAAATTTTCATACCTTTACATGGAAAATGGCCATGCTCCTTCAGAAGGTCCAAGTGGCGTACTAAGCACATCCCCAGTGCCGGTTCTGTCCAAAAACTAGCACTCATAAGGCAATGCTTCTTGGCTACTTTTGTAAGCCATACTAAACTAGTATCAGCCACAATGAAAGGAACCAGATTTGGATCACGTTTGATAGTTTTTCGGATAAACTCATCAACACATTCTGGGTAATTTGTGTACAAAAGTACCTCCAGGAACGCATCAAAGCTTTCGCGACTGTAGTCTAGAGGTAAGCCATCACCAAGCGTGGTGTAGCGTATATCAAGACCTGATTGTTGTGCTTCGGAAAACAGGTCTAGTTCACCTGCAGTATGATTCTGGGCTTTCGATAACATGCGGTGAACAATTTCGAGCTGGACGAAAGTGACTGTAATGCCCTTTGAAGCGAGCTTCAAGGCGAGATTGACAGCAGGGGTGATGTGGCCTTGAACGGGGAAAGGGAAAACTATAGCATGAAGCTTGCAATGCCTCTGTTCGCCAGTCATTTTTATGTTAGTTCTTTGATCTTTGTTGTAATGACACTATTAGTTCCAGTATCATTCATATATATACAGCCACGTACTAGTAATGTTTACTTGGAAATTGGTCTAAGTAAATTAATTTTATACATTCTATTTTCTACTTTATCATCAATTTATACTTTATCACACACTTACAACTTAATCAATATTCCCTTCGTCGCCGTCCTAATAAATTATTTACGTTTGTTTTGTTGACCATTTTAACTCCGTTTAACCTTCAATAATTCTGAATAAAAAAAAACATCATTGATGGAATTATACTATAAAAGTATATGTACCATATTTTCACAAATGTATCAATGCAATCACACTATTATGAATTATTAGTGTTTGTATAGTTTTGTGATACAAGCCTAGGCTCTTTAACTAATCATTAATTCGCCCATGTATGATAAGTTGGGGCAAATGAAGTAATTATAGTAAAATGCGATTGCCTTTATTTTGAAATCAGTATGGACAATTAGACGTGAGCTAGTAATTAATTAGGAACCGCGTCACACGTGAAGCGTAATCTTGTAAAATATTATTGTTTTATTAAATAATATATCAAAATAAATGGAGTGAATATATAATCTTCACATAATGACTTCAAACGTAATAAAAAAATAACTAATTGAGTAATTAAACTCAATATAAATTGTGTGCTATAAATATATATCTTTTTGGGGGTGGGGTGTCCGGCTCAACCTCCAACTCCATTTTTTAAAACATAGGTTTCAGGTCCTACCAATTTCAAGATGGACCGCGAACACCCTAGGCCCTAGTCACAGTCACCACTTTTTATTTCTAGCTAGTACAAAGGTGCTTTGAAATTACTGACTTATCCTTACTATCGCTTTAATCAAGAACACGTAACACAGTTATGTGGACTTGGTGCAGGCTACTACCATTCATTTCTCACCCACACCTTTTTCTGTTGTCACATAAACCACCCAAAATATAAGGAGTACTTCATATGCCATGTATTCTGACGGTGGCAATGAAATTTATTTTATTTTCCTTTTGTTTTATTTTCTTCTGTTTATCATCTATTTTTCCTTTTCTTTACTCTTTAGTGTACGTCTTTAGTGTATGCCATGGTACTTATAGTTGGGTATCGACATAGAATCTTTAATATTATCCCCTCACACCTTAATCTCTCTTACCACGTTAAATCCTACTCCCCCCGTTATTAATAATTGTCTAATGAACTACGAGTAGGTGTTAGCCCACAAACGGTGAGGGGTGAAACCCCTGATTTGGAGATGCATGTTACTTACAAGATACAGTTCCAGATCCATTAAAGATATTACTCCGTTTATTACTAAGCTTGAAGTTTATTTTAGTAGTATTTTTTATAGAGTACTATAAGCTTGATCAATTCGAGCTCTTGATTTCTAAGAAAGACAGTTATGAATCGCGAGCCACCTGTAGAATGTAAGTTACTTTAGAATTCACACCCCCCCCCCCCAAATTCCGAAATATTCATTTATAAATAATTCTGTACCTTCACTCAATCACCCTCACTCAGATGGTCAGATTCTTGGTCCGCCATGGGTACGTGTACGTAGTAAAGAAAGTAGTAACATCTGAGACAGTGAGACGACATGCATCATGCGATCATTATTAAGAATAGACGAAAGAAGCGAAAATTGCCAAGTACGTATTCAATATAATTAATACTACTCATAAATAAGGGTCCATATCTTATTAGTGCCCTGCAAAGCACCCTAATATCATATTTGTTCCCACTAGACTAACAATTACAATTTGGTACCCGAACTTGACTTTCAGCCGCTCTAAGCACTGTTCAAAAATCTGATTGTGACTGAGCCAAACAGCCATTATTTACTGCATGGTAACTTTTTCACGTGACCAGCACGTGGGTACCAAAATGTAATTGAATTTAGTTTATACAAACTTCAGTGTAATTGTTTAGATCAATTTTTGAATTGAAAAACTAGCCGTTGGAAGGGAGTTAGATCTATTTAAAGGGGTAGAAATCACCATTTTTCATCCAAATAAACACACTTTTACACACCCACATCACTTAGCAAAATCAGATTTCATGGGTGGTAGCGGAATTCCTAGCAGTCCTATATGGCATGGGCGTCCGATATGTCGTGCCAACAATTGTCGTAAGCGCACCGTGCTAGTCGTACACCCAAATGGAAGAATGTTTTGGAAGTGTGGCAAACATGGGTTCTCCCAGTGGGGTGATGTTGATGAGGAGGAGTTGTACAAGAACAATGGAGAAGAGCAGTCAAGGGAAGAGAAATGTGAAGGGCATCAAGGTAGAAGGGTGGAGATGAGACGCACTGCAACCGGACGGGCATGTGAAGCAAACTACTTACATCTCATCTATGTACTTGTAGCTATGAATCTGCTACTATTGGCAGTGTACATGAGTGTGCAAATTGTTCAAATTTTCAAGAAGTAGGTGATGTAAGAGAGCAAGCATATGTAATAAGAGCTTCCCATGGATTAATAAAAGTATTTGCATTACATAATGATGTCAATTCCAACTAGTTCACAAGGCATAAGTAGTTCACATACTAGCCAAAACAAACCCAATTGTCAACAAGTATTTGAGACCATAAAGTACCAACACAGTTATAATCAAAAGAAAGGATCAAAGTAGCCATCACAATAGCTTCCAAATGACCAAAAGGAACCATACTAAAGTATCATCAAAGTAGCATTGTAATAACAAAGTAAAGGAACTTAAAGGAGCCAGTCTGGGTAATCCATGGGCTGAGATGATTGATCCTGCTGAGATGCTCTTCCTCTTCCCCTACCTCTTCTTGCTCTTCCTCTTGCTCTTCCTCTACCAGTCCCTCCACCTCTGCCAGTGCCACTTGTTCTAGTTCCACTTGCTCCAGGGCCATTATCACCACTCCCTCCACTTGCAGTAAACCAAGCAGCCATACCTCCTCTCCCTCTACCACTACCAGCCCTGCCTCCATTCCCTCTGCCTCTGCCAGCCCTTCCTCTACCAGCCCTTCCTCCACCTCTTGATGTCTCAGGTACATCAATTGGTTCATCTGTGGCAGCCTGCAAGTACCCAAATTGTCAATGACACCAGTTATGCACAAAGCAGGTAATAAATAAACATACCAATATACATATACAACAAAAAACCCTTACTTCATGGACTGGAGATACAGGAACAGCTGATTCTTCTTCTGGAATAGGGTCATTGCTATTGGCTCTCAACTACACCAATACAATAACATTGTAATTAGTATTAAAGATGAGCAGATAAAAAAATGAACATTAAATATCTATACTCACCCAATCAGGACATTTTCTATAAGTATGTCCCTTGCCTAGACAACAAGAACATGTTGGAGGCCTTCTTTGTTTATGAACTGGTGTCTTGGACTTCCTTGAGGTACTTCCACCACCTTCAGAAGGATGTTTAATCCTGTTCTTGGGAGGCCTTCCAGGCTGTCTTTTCACATTTGGAGGCAAGCACTGCTGTGTAGTCAAATCTGATGGCCAAAACTGATGTCCTTGAACTGGCCACACTTTCATGTCATAAGTTCTTTTGTAGGCAGCTCTAGTATGGTTTTCAGACATGAAATCCTCAGCTTCTAATCTCATGTAGGTGATGGCACAGCAAGCATGCCTACATGGGATCCCAGAGACATCCCATCTCCTACAATCACAAGACCTACTGTCCAAATCAACCACAAACTTGTATGTGTAGTCTTGCACCTCAAACACAGTACTTCCAGTTTCAGTTCTAGGATTCTAGGCATCAACACTGAGGAAAGCTTCTTCTCCTTCTTCTGTCTAAACACAATTCTCCTCATGATCTGCTGCCTAAGACCCTCCATAATGTTGAAGACTGAATGCCCTCTCACACCCTCAATCCATGAGTTAAATGACTCACTCATGTTGTTTGTTACATGGTCAATCTTGACATGTATGTCATATGCATGCCTAGCCCAGAAACCTAGAGGTATGTTGATGAGGTACTGATATGCAGCAGGGGTGGAGTCTCTCATTTTTGTCATGGCCTTAAACCAAAAAAGATATGGGCATACATAAGACAAGCAGTAAACAAGACAAGAATGACATATATAAGACTAGTACATTAAAACAAAGGAAGACAAAGGCATGTATAAGACAAGTACATTAAGTATGCAATGACTAATAAAGACAAGTACACTAGGCAAAAGAGATACCTTGTTGAATCCATAAGATGTATAGGCAGTGCTTGCTTGCCAATATAGCCTCCTGAGCTCAACACTAGGCCACTTGAGTTTAAAATTATCATAAATGTGCTTGGCACATTTTCTATTCACAACAGTTGGTGCTAGTTCCTCAATGGCAGGAACCAGTCCCTGCAAGACAAAAAACAAGAGTCAATATAGTGTATATAAAAGAGATTAACACAAGGACAAAATTCAGACTACTTACTTTCTGTCTATCCCCCATGAAGTGCCATGGCCTGCCATCATCCCAAGGACCAACAAATTGCTCAAGACACTTGAGGAAAAAGCCCCAGGATTCCTTGTTCTCAGTCTCCACAACTGCATAAGCAAGTGGATAGATTCCACAATCTGCATCTGTCCCAACAGCACTTAGAAGAACCCCTCCATACTTGCCTCTAAGATGGCACCCATCAAAGAAAAGAAAGGGTGCACACCCCTCCAAGAAACCCCTTCTAAGACCCTCTATCCCAACAAAGAATCTCTTGAATAGTGGAGGTCTTTCAATTGGTTCACCAGTGCTCTCATCCTCCTCAATGTCCTCATCTTCTTCAGTTTGCAGCTCAACAATGCTACCAGGATTGGTCCTCAAGATCATCTGCTTGTACTTTGGAAGCAATAAGAAGGCTTCCTCAGGATTTCCACCAAGTACCCCTATAGCCCATTCCCTAGCTCTGTACATCCTCATGTATGGAACATTGACATGCAAAGTATCTACTGCCCAACTCTGTAGTTCCTTTGCAGTTAGTGTTGAGTTCTTCCTCAACTCATCTAATATCTTGGAGGATAACCACTTGTAATCAGCTTCACGGTAGTCTTGCTTCCTGACACACCTATGCCCACCATGATAAGTCTTTATCATGAAGGTCTTCTCATCATCCAGGACTGATGCATAAAGTCTCCAACTACAGCCCTTCCCAGTACAGAACACAGAGTATTTCTCAAGATTGTTCTTTTTCTTCCCCATTATGAACCCTACCTTCAACACATAGTTCTTCACTCTCCTTCTAAGCTCTGCCACATTAGAAAATGTATCACCAACCTTGAAATCAACATCTGTGTCCTCACAGTTCACCACAAACTCATCTCCAATCCACTCTTTGTCACTGTATTGCTCCTCCTCAAGTGACACATAACCATCTTCCACCTCAGAATCCTCATGTGGATTGTAGTTGGCATCACCAGTCTCATCATCACCTACAACATCCTCATTTGGCCTCTCACCAGTGCCATCATTACCTAACCCATCACCATTCCCATCAGCACCTAATCCATCACCATTCTCAGCACCTAACCCATCACCATTCCCATCCTCCTCCATATCACTCTCATGGTCATCACCAGTTGGTTGTACTCTAGTGAACTCTAGGGCTTCATCCTCACTCTCATGTTGATATTGTGAGAATGGCTCATCTACATCCCAATCAAATGCTTTATCATTTTCATCCTCACTCTCATCCTCATTCTTCTCATCCTCATTCTCATCCTCATCCACATCCATTTCATCACCACTTTTCCAATCCTCTACAACAACATCTTCCTCCTCTCTTACCTTATCCCCTGACTCACCATCACCCTTGCTATTTGTATCTTTCTCCACTCCCCAATCTGCCACTTTCTCCCCTGACTCACCAAGATCAGCTTGATCACTAGTGTTTTCACCTTCAGGTAGTATGTTTGTAGATGATTCATGATGAATAGATGGATTCATACAAGGAGAAGCATTCAAGAAATCATTTTCAAACCAGTCTTTCAAAATGTTTTCAAACTTGTTTTTTTCAACAGTAGGTGGAGTGGTAATGTTTGTGGTTGGAATCTTTGAGTTGGGAGTTTCAAAGACTGACTGAGGAATGTATGGTGACTTTGGTGTTGCTGGAGGATCTGATTCTTGTGTCTCTGTAATGGGAGGTTGAGTTTCTTGGGTGTCAAGTATTATAGGTTGAGATTCTGGTGTTTCATGAATGGGAGATTGTGGTTCTTCTGTGTGATGGACTGGAGTAGGATCACTGTCTTCTGCATCATTCATTTGTTCATCATCAACATCACCAGTCAGATCAACAAATATGGGTGTTTTAGGTGGCATTTTGGCTTTCTTGTATGGGGGCTTGGTTTTTTTACACCTTCTGTCCCTAAAGGTTCTTTCTCTTTCAGGTGGAGCATAGGCAGAGGGATGTGTGGGAACATATGAACCATCCATTTCATCAGGGTCATCACCATCTCCTACAAGAACACTACCATCCAAATCACACCTCCTTCCACTAGGATCAATCACTTGTAAGGGAATGGCTACATCCATCTCCACATACAGTTCAACCTCCCTAAACTCCTTATTCTCCTCAAACATTTTCAACATATCATCATCACACAGAATATCTATACTACCAGTACCAACCATAGCAGAGTAGAAATAAACCATGTTCAAATCAATAACTAACTCATGTTCTCTGTAATAATTTTCTACTATCTTCTTCACATCACGTTTAAGGTCAGAGAATTTGTACCTTTCTGGGTCGATTTTTGTCAATGTTTCCGACTCATCACGACAGTGGTGAATCCTTATGTAGTACTTGCCACCCATCCTTGAACATAAAAAAAAAAAAAAAATGTCAGAAACGCAGAAAACTTAGAACTAGGGTTTATGTAAAATTACACCTAATGCTTTTGTATCAGAATTCCGGTCAAAAACCACATTAAACATCAACAATGTGAGGTTTATGAGTAATAACGGTACCTTTTTCTGTGAGGAGCAATGTACTCCAGCTATAACGAAACCACGACCCCTTTAGACTTCCTGACGCAAAATTCTCAGTAATCGAGATACGGCGGTTTCAATGCACTTCAAATGAGCGATTTTGGTGCGAAATTTGAACGGGAGTAAGCGGTGATGAAGTATGGACGAACAGAGCAGTAATGGAGAAGGGGACAGAGAGAAAGGGGGTTAATGGCGTTGGTGACGATGACAAGGGGTAAAACCAATTTATTTTTACTAAGGCCGTGTTTGGATCAAGGCTTTAGGCGTAAGGGCACTTTTGTAATTACATCAAAATCAACTCAAAATTCCATTTTCAGGTACTAGGATGTAATTGTTCATCTAATGGGAACAAATGTGAGATCAGGGTGTCTATCATGGTACTAATGTGACATTTTCTCCATAAATAATAATCGATCGTATCGCCTAGTGTTTGTTTGTGCCATTAATGAATGGTCCAAAACATGTAAAACGTGATGTGCTTTATCATTTATGTGATTGCATTTGTGAACACATAACTAAATATAGAATCTTGCCGACCCTAAAATGAGGGGGCGGAAGAGCCAAACGTCATAATTTCAAATTAAAAAAAGGGATAACTTATTGAATCATGACGCTAAATGACGACATTCTCAGAAAATGGTGTTTTTGTGTGGAAAGCGGCTTGAAATCGAATTCCAACTTGTTTGGAGGTGGAAACATTATATCTTTGGAGGTGGAAACTAAATGCTGTTTTGTGGTTTGTGACCATTAAATGCACTCACAGGACAAGTATGCATCTTAAGCTCCTATTTTATCCCATTTATAAAGTTGCCTCCTTGATTGATTCCAGCATATATTAGAGTAACATTGTATAAATAGTGCAATTCTGAACATGCAATATATAGTTAAGTACTATCTATCATATGTGGCATAATGAAATATGTGGATTAATACTTGGGGTTTGCCCTCGGCCACATTTTATACAGATATGACATACAACAGTCTTTGCTAATAGTTGATGGGTGTTTGGACTCTAGATGTTCTTTTTATCATAAAATTGATGAAAATAAATTCAGTTCCGTTCAGTTCAGATCAGTTCAAATGCATTAAGTTCAGTTCAGTTCAGTTCAGATTTGGCTAATAGTAATTTGTACTACAAATAAGTTCAGTTCAGATCCATTCAGTTCAGCTCAGACTTTTTCAGAAGAAGAGAACAGAGCCTTAGTCTATATTGGAATGATTCTCGCTTTGAGAGTTCGCGAGTTCGATTCTCGCAACACCCCCTAAGCGTGATTTAAATATTTTCTTTTCATACATTGGTCTGATCATCTCCCGGCTTTATCTACAAGTTCCCATGTACAGCAGGTCCTTAATTATTAAGTGTACTAGTTAATATTTTGTTAGGTGAATTGATTGCAATATTTGATACTGAAGTTTGATTTCTTATGATTTGTCTATAGTGAAGTTAACCTGAGATTGCTAGCTAGGTGATTTAGTTGTATGAGAATTTGGGTGTAGTGCTTTTAGCTGGGAACTTTTCTCTTTTCTCTTTTTATTTTATTTTATTTTTTTGGTTTCAGATCTATTTGTGACGTCGGAAGCGTCATTATAGGAACTTCTTGTGACGCTATAAAGGAGAAGTCGAGTTGGTTTGTGTAGACCCTAAAAAGGGTGTCTATATCTAGTTGTCTAGACACTTATCTGGTGACACCTAAAAGCGTCTCAAAAACGTCACAATAGACACCTATAGTGACGCTCAAATCACATTTTTTTTTGCAGTGACTTCAATAATTTTGTACCAAAACCTTAAATACTTCTTACAGAACACAAGTACAACATATTATACGACGGAAACAACATGGAATTTTCTATTCTCAGGTCGGCTCTGTACCGACCTAAACTCAGGTCTTCATTCAATAGTTGCCATGTGGCGCTTAATTTAATCTCATCCATTCATTTCGATTCAAAGTCATTTTTGGTACGATGGATTATAATTAATTTTATTTAACATTAAAAATCACCACAAAAATACAAATTAACTATAATGCCCTTAATTTCAATTTATATGACTACATATACGTAAACCTTATTAATTAATCTTAATCACAAATCAAAGTTAATTGATCACAATTAATTTATCCATTTTAATGATACATAAACTATCGAACACTTCTAAATAATATACTTCGTAGCTAAAAAAATAAGCATCTGTTATTGTCCTCTACAAATGTTGATAGCTAGTGCAATTAGATTATGGAAAACGAATATTCCATTGAGTTGTTGTTGAAATTAATTTGATATATATTGGTTAATTTTAATTTTAGTTAAAGTAAATATTATTTTTAATTTAATACTTATAAAATAGTAAGAATTTATTTAAATTAGGACAATTATTTAAATGAATTTTTTGAAAGTAGGGGTATAACTGCACATTTATATATTTTTATCAAAATTTAATAAATTAGAATGAAATATATAATAAAGATCTACATTTAGGTCGGTACGAAGCCGACCTGAGAATAGAAAACCCCAAACAACATTAAACAGCACAATCTCAAACATTAGACATGCTTATAAAAAGACTTTTTCAGTCCAAAATCAAACATTAGACATGCTTATACCAAAACATTCAACAAGTGAACCTCAAAACGTTAGACATCCCAGTACCAAAATATTCAACTGTCCAAGATCAAACATTATACATTTGAATACCAAAACATTAGAAACCAAGCACTCGACATTTCAGTTTAAAACAGAATGTCGACCAAAAACATAACAATATGAGCTCAACATGAACTTCCCCAATCATTTTGCAAACAAACATAGCATCACTATTATCATAAAATGAGTAGTGTAGGATTAGAAGTAGGATAGGTTGATTTGTTGTTATTGAAAAGAAAAAGAAAAAAAAAAAAAAACCACTATTATCATTCAAATCCATCATTGATGAACTACAACAAACATTTCAAGGGGAAAAGCTAATCACACAAGCATAATCAAGAACAAATCAAGTCGAACGAAAATGAAAGAAGAAGAAAATATGGGAATTTACATCATTGAAGAAATAGCGAATGTGCTTCTTCTAAGTGAAGTAAACTTTATTTGGATGGTTTTTTAATATCTTGTGAGCTATAAATGATAGTGGTACTCTGCTAAATGGATTTAAGGACAGGGGGTCAATTAATTGTCCCAGGTGTGATCAAATAACAGTCCAAGCAAGGTGCGTATTATGAATTTATGATGCGATTCAATATTGAAAGCATTTGGTGTGGCGTTCCTACGATTTGCTATCCTGTAACATTTGATCAACCTACTAATAGGAAACTAGTGATGGATGATTGGAAAACTGACATCAATCTTTATGATGGAAAATCAGTTGAAAGGGAAAAGGTGGTTCAGAGGGCTTAAAGCAAGAGATTATATAGTTACGGATACATTTCACACTGCAATGTAAATTGGTGGATCATCAGATATGAAATTTTGACTGAGAAGCTTGACTGGACATGTTCGTCTTTGCAGTATATGATGAGAGACTACCCGGGAACTGAAGAAGAGAAGATGAGAGCTGTTGTGGGTCGGTTTGGACTTACTGGGAAAGTTCAAGTGATGCCTATTAAGAACTTGTGAGAGATGGACAAAAAAGCAGAGTAATTTTTGCATGGTTAGCCTACAGAGTGCCACATATGCTACTGCTGGACGAGCCTACTAACCATTTGGATATCGAGACGATTGACTCGCTTGCTGATGCCTTGAATGAATGGGATGGGGGTATGGTTCTTGTTAGCCACGATTTCAGGCGTATAAACCAGGTGGCTCATGAGATTTGGGTTTGTGAGAATCAAAGTGTGACCAGATGGGAGGGTGACATCCTGGACTTTAAGGCACACTTGAAGGCCAAGTCTGGACTTTAAACCAGACAACTATGTTGTGGTGCGCTTTCTGATGTTTTTCACTGCTATTGTGCATGTCAAGGAGCCGTTCGTTCACCTGGGCCAGCCGTTTCTGGAGCATGGTATTGTGAGTCCCTATGTAAAGACTATCCTGGCTGAGCTTTCTTTTGCTATATTATTATTACCTACTATCTGAGGTAGCCTGCACTGATATGGATTTTGCATACTAGTATTTTAATAATTTATTATTATGTCGAAGAAAAAGAAGGGGGAAAAAAAAAATGCTTAAGCTACTAGACAATTAATGTACCATACATTGTGCTCAAGGTTTAATTGTTGTTATAGTTATGTTGATCAGTTATGATAACTTTGTTGTAAACGATTCAGTGGTCGATCAATGCGCATAGATAACATATGCTGCTATTTTTATATTTTCATGGTGTACGTACGTACTTCCTTGAACAAAACCAGAAACGTTTAAACTGGATTGTATACATATATGCAAACCGTATGTGCAGCTGCCAGCTAGTATCGATGACAACAGGAGTCGCCATAACAGGAGACGAACATGCCTGCAATGAAATGATTGATGGCATGTTCTGAAATTCTTTCTGTTATACACATGGTAATTGATAGATTGACCGAGCAACACCAACAGTGAACATGGACTTGTCACATGTTATTACTTTTCCCTTCAGTTCTGTAATACTTGGACTCTTACTCCCACTTGGAACATAGAAGCTTCCTTCATTTCCTTTCACCATGCACTAACACTAGAAGGTCCCTTTTGTTTTGGCTTTTGCCTCGATCTATTACAAGTAAGCGGATTGTGTGTGCACCAAGTAAATTTGAATACTATGGTACTTGTATTAGTCAATCATGGCTGCCTTAAGAATTAACAAACCTTTTTTATAAGAAAGTTAAGAGTATCACTGCACTGATAAAACAGAGTAAACAGCTACCAACTTCCTCACCAGGGCCTATATAAGCAATAACTCCTTCCTATTGAGAACATAAATCATCCATAACTATACTTATACAATATTCCAAACTAAACAATTCCAGCAGTAACCAAAAAATTGAACGATGGGTGGCAAAATTCAGCGTAAACCTCATGCTATCATTATTTCAGTTCCTTTCCAAGGTCATATTAACCCAACTGTCAATCTTGCTTTGAAGCTTGCTTCAAAGGGCATTACTGTCACTTTTGCACATCTTGAATTCGTTCACCACATGTTAGCTAAATCCCAAAATGGTGGCAATACGAGTGAGGTTGATCTCTTTTCAGACGCGAAAGATGCAGGCCTTGACATACGCTACACAACTATTAGCGATGGTCTTCCTTTGGAGTACGACCGATCTCTCCACGTGGAAGAGTACTGGTGGCATCTATTCACCGGTTTCCCAGCTCTTCTGGATGAGTTCATAGGAAAGACCATAAGAACTGATCCATCGTTGGATCCTTTCATTGTCGCTGATACTGGCTATTCATGTCTTCCAACTATTGCCAACAAGTACAATCTTGTCAGTGTTTCGTTCTGGACAGAACCGGCACTCGTATTTTCATTAGGCTACCACTCAGCAGGACTCCTTAGAGAACATGGTCACTTGCCATGTAAAGGTATGTAGTTTATAATTTATATTCTTCTCACCATTACGCTAAGTGCCGACAAACTTCTGCCACATCAAAACTTTGAAACTTTAATTTGAATTTCATATATCTTCTCATTTCTTGAATATCAGATGAGATTGAGGAGGATATAACTTACCTTCCTGGAGTTGATTCCATAAGTACAAGAGACGTCATGCCATATTTCAAGCAATCAGAATTCGGAGGTAAGATCAGTAAAACTATGGTAATGATATTTGAGGAAGTGAAAAAGGTTGATTTCGTTCTACACAATACCGTACAAGAACTAGAAACAGACGCATTATCAGCCATGAACAAACTTCTGCCATCGTATGCCATTGGTCCGATAAACTTTCCGAATAATCCTGCAATGAGTGTCACCAAAAGTCTACAGTCCGCATCAGACTGTACTGAATGGCTCAGGTCGAAGCCTCCGGACTCGGTTTTGTATGTCTCATTTGGTAGCATTGTTCAAACAGATAGCCATGTAGTTCAAGAAATAGCCAATGGACTTCTTCTGAGTGGAGTGAACTTTATTTGGGTGATTCGCCCGCATCTTGTGCGGTCTGGTGACACCAATGTATTGCCAAATGGATTTGAGGAGGAGATCAAAGGCAAAGGATTGATTGTCCCATGGTGTGATCAAATTAAGGTTCTGTCGAATCCAGCAGTCGGAGGATTCATGACTCACTGCGGATGGAATTCGATACTGGAGAGCATCTGGTGCGGCGTTCCTATGATTTGCTATCCTGTAACATTTGATCAGCCTACAAACAGGAAGCTGGTGGTTGATGATTGGAAAATTGGTGTCAATCTTTGTGATGGAACATCAGTCGAGAAAGAAAAGGTTGCAAAGAATATCAAAAAGGTCATGCATGGGGCAAGTTCAGAAGGACTGAAGAAGGAGATTAAAAAAGTGACGGAAACATTTCACAAGGCGGTGGAAATTGGAGGATCATCAGAGAGTAATTTTGATCAATTCATCACAGATTTGAAGGAAAAATTGAATGCTTCCTCTTATTAATACTCCATATGTTACTACAGTTAGCAAAATAATTGTGCTACAGGCCCATTCATGCACTTGTTCAATGTCTCTGTCAGTCTCTACTCTTTTCAAATGTTCAATCTCTTTATCAGTGTCCACTTGTTCCAAATGTTCAATCTCTTTGTCAGTGTCTACTCGTTCCAAATGTTCAACTCGTTCCAAATGAAAAACAAACGATACTAAATGTGTCAAGTATCTATAAGTGTCGAATTATCGTTGTCGCTCCCGCTTTCGTTCCCACTTTCGAATTATATGCTCTAGGAATGGATACGGTGAAAATATTTTGGAACAATTTTATTTTGCACATAAAACTTTTCCATGTTTTCCATAATGCACTTAAAATTTTGTTTTATTCCAAATTACACACATACCTTTCATCTAAATTTTCAACTTGCACAAATCTTTAACACCGTCAAATATTTCGTTAGTTAACCTTTTTATTTGTTTTAAATTACACATAAACCTTTATTAAAATTTTCAAATTACACAAAAAAATGGAGAAGAAGAAAAAAGTTCAAAAAAATCAAAATTTTCAATTTAAAAAAAAATGTTTGGGTGGACAAAAGAAGCTTAAAAGAAAACAGGGTATGTTGTTATACGGTTGATTGTATAGGACCATGACACCATGTACTAATTTAGTCCAGAAACCACCGAACCGAGATGCAGCCTGCAAGTGATACTAAAATTTTGGCTTTGACCCCATGGCTCCAGCCTCTAGATACAAACTAATACGGTATAACTCAATTGCTGGAAAAGCAAATTAGGGAATAAGCCATGGTAGTACAAAACAATAATCTACATCATGAACCTACTTGAATCACAAAATCATGATGGCAATTGTTTGCCAGATGCATGAAAGCAGCATCTTTTCTCATAAATACAACTCAACTCAGACAAACCAAGATTTACTCAATAACTAAAACACATCCAGTGAGATTTGGGGACAAGATGAGAGAGGGATCTTGCGGGACTAGAAGAGACAGCTCCGGCAAGAGACTACAACAACGACGAGAGAGGCTGAGATTTGGGGGTGATGTCAATTTGTGGGGGTGATTGGGTGAAGTTGAGTTTGGAGGTGAAGAAGATGAAGTTAGTCCATTTAGAAAGAAAATGTTAAATTACATTTGTACCCCTAACAGAAAATATAACGGTGTTAAACGTTTGTGCAAATTGAAAATTTTGATATAAGGTTTGTGTGAGGTTTGGAATAAAATAAAGGTTTCATTACATATTGAAATATATGAAATAGTTTTCGGTGCAAAATAAAAAATTTCCAAAATATATAATGTTAGTGTGTCTGTAGAGTTTGTGATTTTAGGTTTACTGTTTTAGAAAGTTGGGGACTTAGCCTCTTGATGTTGCTGTAAGAATTGGATTTGATTCGGTACTTAAGTTCTTGAATGAGATTGATGGTTCTTCCACCAAGAACGCAGAGGCCAACCTGATATGGGTATATATGTCACCACTATAACAAGGCCTCGAAATGACATCAAATGCCCTCGAAACATCTGCACCCTCGAAAGTACAGGAAAATAGTAGAAAGGATTGAAGTCACCAAGCATTTACACCATCGAAGCATATACGCCCTCGAAAGGACAGACACCCTCAAAAGCATGAAGCCACCAAGCATTTACACCCTCGAAAGGAGAGACACCCTCGAAAGCATCTACAATCAGCTAGGACCCACTCACATTTATCTATATATAGCCCCAAGGTACACTACTACTTCTACTCTCTCTACACTTCTACTCTCTACATGTCTTTCATTTCCTTCGGGTATTCATACTTAAAAGCAAAGCCGGTCTGACTATCGGCAGGCCGGTAAACCACTAACCGCCCCACCCTGTCCCCAGGTTTCCGCTAAGAAATAAATCCAAGAACTATCTTAAGAGATGAGGACTTGGAGATGATGAGGAAAACGACATGGTACACATTTTACCCTCATCACAACCCGTCAAAAAGCAAAAAAAGACGTAAGTGTAAAATGTTCGGTTAGCATTGGTATTGTTGTCCCCTCCAAACTAGTTGTATTTATTGATTTATTCCATCAACTTTTGTTAGCTATCCTTTTGTTATCGAACTGGTAAGGGATTGTGTTTACCCCAACACCTTTTGTTTAAGCTCATTGTTGGCTTATAAGTTCATAGCTCCAACTCAATGTTGTTTGGTTAAAAAAAAAAAACAGTAAGTAAGTGTGCCAAGCACATATTCATTTCTTTTAACCAATATTGAGCCAATCTGTTCTTGTTGTAACCTTATTAGTGAAACACCTAATCATCTGTTTATGGATTGTGAAGGTTTTAAAGATTTTAGGGAGAAAGTTAAGAGCAACCTGGGCTTTAATCCTAATTTGGACACCCATGTTTCTAACTTTCTAGTCCAATCGAATCTAAAAGAGGATGTTAAAATTGGGTACCTTCATTACTTTTACGTAATTTGGAAGAGTAGAAATAACTTAATCTTTAGAAAAGAGCTTGGTGTTGGAACTTCGGTGTTCACACGGGGAAATGTGAGAGTTAGAAGATGGAACAAGAAATGGTGTTTTTACGTAATTTGGAAGAGTGGAAGGATGCTATATGGGAATCTCTTGTCCCTTTAAAGGTGAATGGGCTGTTGTGGAAATTGAGTTGGGACCGTCTTCCAACGCTGGATAATCTTAAAAGAAGAAATATTCTACATCATGATACGGTTTCGATGTGCAGATTATGTTGGGAGGGAGAGGAGAATGCCGACCATCTGTTTCGAACTTGTAAGTTTGTTTGTGAAATATGGAAGGCTATTGCTATTTGGTGTGATTTTAAGATGTTGCCTTGCTCGTCTTTAAATGATCTTATCAATGGTGATTTTCTGAGTTCTTTTAGCTTAAACTGTCGGTTGAGAACTGTATGTATCCAAACTGTTGTGTGGTGGGTTTGGAAAGCAAGAAATGGTGTTTTTTTCAAAGGGGAGGTGTGGAATATAAGTCAAGTTGTTGATAAAATAAAAATCAGTATGTGGAATTGGCTGAGGTCTAGAGGAGGTTTTGTTTGTGGATATAATGTAACGCCCCAGATTTCAGAAGCTTAAAAGGGATGAGAACGCTACTCATACCAACAAGGTGCACCTTTCTTTTCGGGAATCCACCTATAAGAACTTCAGAGTTAAGCGTGCTTGCTCTGGAGCAATTCTAGGATGGGTGACCCACTGGGAAGTTCCCGGTGTGCGCACGAGTGAGGACAAAGTGCGCGGATTAGAACCTGTGTTGGTCTGTGGGGCCAGCATATCACCCCGGAGAGCGCCCATGAGTAACCTTGTCGGCCCGTTGGGCTAGGTCTCGGCCCGTTTGTTGGCCGGGTCGTTACAAGTGGTATCAGAGCGGGACTATCCGGAACTGCTAGAACTAAGTGTCATACGGGGCAAAGTGCTACACCGTATCGACGGTGGGAGCCACCTCCTGAGCCCGTAGGGGCCACCTCTAGAATCCTGCACGGATGGTTGGTCTCGGGACAGCGCGCAACGAGGACGTGCGCAATTTAATAGGGGGTGATTGTAACGCCCCAGATTTCAGAAGCTTAAAAGGGTTGAGAACGCTACTCATACCAACAAGGTGCACCTTTCTTTTCGGGAATCCACCTAGAAGAACTTCAGAGTTAAGCGTGCTTGCTCTGGAGCAATTCTAGGATGGGTGACCCACTGGGAAGTTCCCGGTGCGCGCACGAGTGAGGACAAAGTGCGCGGATTAGAACCCGTGTTGGTCTGTGGGGCCAGCATATCACCCCGGAGAGCACCCATGAGTAACCTTGTCGGCCCGTTGGGCTGGGTCTCGGCCCATTAGTGGGCCAGGTCGTTATATATAAGCTTACGGATTGGCTTCTCCATCCTGATAGATGTTGGACTGTCAAGAACTAAGGAGGATTTTTTTATCATTGCTACCTGCTGGGGTCGGCTTCTGTTGCTGCTGCTGAGGTGTTCTAGCGCAACTTGTTGGGCGTTTCAGTTGATGCTGTATCATTTTCCCTTTGCGCGGTTGTTCTGGGGTTTGTTGTTGGGTTGAGGCTTTTGTACTGTTTATGTTGGTGTTTAATCTCAAGGCTTATTGGGGGTATCATGGGCTTATCTTTCTCTTGTGATTGTCCCGTACACCAATGGAGTTCATCATTTTTCGATTAAGCTAAGTTCTCTAAACTTGCTTCGAAAAATATTCCACTCCGTTGGACTTGGCTAGGATTGTTGGGTCAGTCCGTCATCCCCTAACTCTTGGTTTCTTGCTAGTAAGATAGACATACTAGACGACGGGGGTGGTCAAGTTTTGGTACGGTCATAACGGGAGTTGAGATTGGACATGCTTTTACGCTCGGTTTGGTTTGGGATTGAACTTTTTTTGTTTTTTCTTGTGCACTTCTTATGCACCCCAGTTTGTATTATCATTTTTGTTTTAAGATCAATAAAAAAAATTTGCTGTTTCAGAAAAAAAAAAAAGATGGAACAAGAGAGTGATAACAAAATGACATTTGTACATTAACATTGCGAAAGTACAACAATAATAAAATTTACAAAGTAAACTTCTCTTTCTTTAATTGCGCCACAGAAGGTCATATCTTCAAGCAACTCCGGCATGGTAACAAACAACAATAAATCAACAAGATGGCGAGTAGAGTCGATGGTTGGACCATCTCTCCTTAAGACACTTGCCCCGCTCATGGTGCTTACGGAATAATGGCAATCTGTCTCCCAGGATAAAACTACTCTGTAGACGACTAAAGAGCACTCCAATAGTCTAATCTGGCGAACTTACTTTGAGTATGATTGAATGCAAAGAGAAAGCAAATGAGAAGATAAGTATCAAATGCCTTGGATGTGTGTTTGGAGAAATGAATCTCCTTCTCTATTTATACTTCTCAAGAGATTTCATTGAAAGTGTGCAAACCCTTCAGAAAGGCTTCAATGAATAGTCACGAAGCTATTAATTAAGAGTCATACACTTTCGGAAAAGCAACCAATTCACCAAAAGTCTCAAAACTCGCTGGAATGGATATATTCGAAATGATTCACATCCCTTCACCAAGAGACACATTGGTCCAATGGCAAAAGCACAAGTCTCTTAACCAAGAGGTGCCAGGTTCGAATCCCAGTGGTTACAATAATTATTTTTGGACTTTTTGAATCTTTTTCCCTTTTGGAAACATCGTGAAAACATCACGGATACACTAATTCAAATGGTTTATTTGTGTAATAATTTCTCATTTAATCTTGAGTAATTATTTACACTAAACACAAATGAATTACACATTCCAATAATGCAATATTTGGTTGTGTATTCAAATCTCATTTACTCTTTTCTCCCATGAATTTTAGTACAATGGATCCAATTGTATTTTGAATAACTTAATTCATTCATGTATTGATCGACACACTATGTGCATTAATCACATTTCACCACAAGGGATTTTAGTGACTTAACGCCTTAGTGACATCCATTTCAACAAACGGAAATACACGATCGTGGAAACCTTGTTTCCAATGTGTTGGGCCCAAATGACCAATACATCGAACAAATTGAAAGCTCATTCGTTTCACTAAAATTCTCAACACTTTGAACATGCATAAATATGTTGGAAGTTATGGAAGAACATTAACAAAGATGCTTCGTTTTTAAAAATGAAGCCATTATAAACAAGACTAAGATACCAGTTAAATGGCAACCACCGCCCGTTAATTGGTATGCTATTAACGTTGATGCTTCTGTTAATGATTCTAACACAGGCATAGGCTGTGTAATTCGAAACCATTCCGGAAAGTTTATAAGAGCAGCAGCTATGTGTTGGCCAAAAATGAATGTGCTAACGGCAGAATTGTGTGCTATTGAATTTGGTCTTCAAAATGCTAACCAATTGAATTTGGATAATTGTATCATTTATTCTGATTTCAAATTGGTGATTGATATCTTAAACAGGAAGGTAGCTCCCGCATGGTGGTTGATGACACTAATGGCAAGGGTAAGGAAGTGGCAAAAAGTGGCTAAAGAAGTCAAGTACACCTTTGTTTATAGGGAGGCAAATAGTATTGCCAACCTTCTAGCTAAATCTAGTAGTATTAAGTTTGTGGACTGTAACCTAAACCCCTATGGTATGTTGTCTGATAAATTTGTATGGGATATGTGTCCACCCATGTTGGACATGTTAATATCTAAAGACTTGGTAACTATATATTATCGAATGGGGAGTGGCAACCCAAACAATAATATGGATGCAACTCTTAACTCTACTATCTGATATATTATAAGTTTTAAAGTAAAAAAAAAAATCAATATTGAGCGGCGCGAGCACCTTGTAGATAATATTCATGGTGTTAAACTAAAGAAAGATGAATGGAGAGGGGCGGCTCCTTTACTTGGAGGAAGACAAGGAGAAGAAAGACTTGATCACGTAACTTAAATTAAAAACACGAAAACATTTTGGAAAATAAAAATCAAAGTAATTAAAAAGTATATTTTCATGGTCAACATTGACAGTCACGTCGTTGGTGTGTGCTTCCCAGAAAAGAGTCTGTACGACACTGAAAGTTTGGACATCAAGTTTTGCTACTTATTTAACTTCCAGTTCCATTTGTAAATCACAAAACAAGTAAAAGAAAAAGAAAAAATGAAAAAGATTGGCCAAAGAGAGAGCAATTAAAGATGCCTCATGCTATTATGATTGCACTTCCTTACCAAGGCCATATAACTCCTTATCTCAATCTGGCCATCAAACTTGCTTCAAATGGCTTTTCCATCACTTTTGCTCACCTTGAGTTCATTCACCATCAGTTGTCCTTAGCCCAAGAAAGTACTGGAAACGAACTGGATTTGTTTTCAGAAGCACGGAAATCAGGCCTCGACATACATTACACGACGATTTCTGATGGTTTTCCTCTTGAATTCGACCGACATTCTGACTACTACTGGCATACTATGCTGCGAGATTTTCCAGCTCGTGTCGATGAGTTTGTCGACAAGATTATTCAGTCTGATCCGTTTCCAGGACACTTTTTGGTCACTGATACTATGTTCACCTGGCCTGCTACTATTGGCAAGAAGTACAATATTGTGAACGTTTCGTTCTGGACTGAACCTGCTTTGGTGTTTTCTCTGTGTTACCATGTGGATCTTCTCAAAGAAAATGGTCATTTTCCATGTGGAGGTTAGTTTTTCTTTTACCTGATTCCTTTCAAGATGATGATACCGTTGACTTTATAGGCCTACTGGCACGTTGACTAGTTTTACTGCTTTTGTTTGAATCCTGATTCCGCCTCTGTATGTTCTAGTCTTGTTATTTAATTTCCAAATCTTACTATGCAGACAACGTCGAAGAGATCATCAGTTACCTACCTGGCGTTGACTCGATAAGTACAAAGGATCTTATGCCGTATCTGAAGGCATCAGGAGTAGCAACAATAGAGCAGAAGGTTACGATCAAGGCATTTGAAGAAGTGAAGAAGGCAGATTTCATCCTCCATAATACATTGCAAGAACTAGAATCTGAGACACTCTCAGCTCTATCCATGACCCAACCAAACTATGCAATAGGGCCTATTAACTTTTCCAAACATGTTGGTATCGATACTGTAACCAATAGTCTGCGTACTGGATCAGACTGCACAAGCTGGCTCAACTCCAAACCTCCTAGCTCAGTCCTATACGTCTCGTTTGGTAGTTTTGTTCGGGCAAACAAGACAGTATTTCACGAAATAGCTCATGGGCTCCTCATGAGTGGAGTAAACTTTATCTGGGTGGTTAGGACAGATAGTGTGAGTTCTGAAGATACTGATTGCTTGCCTGATGGATTCAGGGATGAGATTAAGGACAGAGGACTGATTGTTGCGTGGTGCGATCAAATTATGGTTTTGTCGAATCCTGCAGTGGGCGGATTCTTGACGCACTGTGGATGGAACTCGATACTGGAGAGCATATGGTGTGGTGTTCCCATGATATGTTACCCACTACAGTATGATCAACTTACTAACCGGAAATTAGTAGTCGACGACTGGAAGATCGGAGTTAATCTCTGTGACGGAGTGTCGATTGATAAGAATGAAGTTGCAGGGAAGATAAAGATTTTGATGAGTGGAACTATTTCAGAAGGCTTGAGAGAAGAATCAAAGAAAGTGAAAGGCATGTTAAAGAGTGCAGTGGAAATTGATGGTTCATCTGAGGAGAATTTTAATCAGTTTATTGTAGATTTGAAGGCCAAAATACATACTACTAAACAAATTACGGTCTAATCTAATCTTGTTTGTCTTAAAGTTTGTAACTTATCATATTAGAATCACAAAGGCCTGTCTTATTTTTGTGGGGTAAACAATTGTATTAGAAAATAGGAACATGAAAAATGTGGTGTATAAATGTCAAAGTGTGTGCCAAATATGGTTGGAACTGCCAGTATACAAACAAAAAAGAGGCTGAAATACCTAACTCATGGATTAGCATTTTCCCAGGAAGATACTCCCCACAAAAAACAAAAACAGGCTGAAATAGTTTAGTATATAAAACTCATGGTCTCCAGATATCTTGATCAGAACACAGTTGCTCTCATTGATTTCACAATATGAATATCTTCTTAACACTATCCTTGTTTCTTCTGCCAATACTTTTCCTTCTCCTAGGAAAAAAAAGAGTGTCATCTGAGAGGCTACCCCCAGGGTCACTTGGGATACCGATTATCGGTCATAGTCTCAGCCTTCTGTGGGCTATGAGGGCTAACACTGCTGAAAAATGGATCACAGATAGAGCTAAACGATATGGTCCTGTATCGAAGCTGAGCCTTTTCGGGAAGCCAACAGTATTCATTTCAGGGCAGGCTGCAAACAAGTTTGTCTTCACTGAGAGTAGCAAATTGAGTAACCAACAAACGGATTCCGTGAAAAGGATACTGGGGGACCGCTGTTTGTTGGAGCTTAGGGACGAAGATCATAAGCGGGTCAGAAATGCTCTTACTTCGTTTCTGAAGCCAGACTCTTTGAAAAACTATGTGGGGAAGATGGAGGAAGAGATCAGAATTCATCTTCAGACACATTGGCAAGGCAAGGAAAAAATCACGGTATGCCTGTTCTTTATCAGTAATGAATTATACACTCTCTATTTAATCAAATTACGCCTATGTTCTTTTAAGATTATTTGGATCATATGGATCAGTAGTCGTCACAGAAACGTCAAGCTAGTCCGTTAGTTTTAGTCTTTGCTTAAGAAAACTAAGAACTGTCATGTATGATCCTTATGGACTATTTATGTTGGTCAGGTTCTACCACTCATGAAAATGCTAACGTTCAACATAATATGCTCCCTACTCTTTGGACTTGAACGTGGAGCACGAAGAGACGTGTTTATCGACCATTTCCAGCAGATGCTTGGAGGGATGTGGTCAATACCGATCAATCTGCCCTTCTCACGCTTCAACCGCAGTGTCAAGGCTAGTACAGAAGTACAGAAACTATTACGAGGCCTTATAAAGGAGAAAAGAAGTCAACTTGAAAATGGAGCTCCGTCTCATCAAGACCTCATTACTTGCTTGCTCAGCATCCATGAGGAAGATGGAAAAGAATCGGTGTCTGAGGATGAGATAATACATAATGTAATGCTCATAATGGTTGCAGGACATGATACTTCCTCCATCCTTATGACTTTCCTGGTTCGGCTCTTAGGAAACAATCCGGCTATACATGCTGCTGTTCTCAATGGTAATACAAGTTTCTTCATCATTCTCTATTTCAGTCTTCAGGATTTTGTGTTTAGGAATAAACTGCAGAACGAAATAAACGAAGAAACATAAAAAAATTCACTGCATCTAGGTTCTACTTCATATGCATCACAATACTCATTACTACATTTCAAACAGACCATTTCCATCATCTCATTTTGTTTCTTGATATTTGAAGAACAAGAAGAGATAAGAAATAGCAAGCCCTCTCAGGAGTTGCTCACATGGGAAGATCTAGCCAAGATGAAGTACAGCTGGAGAGTTGCTATGGAGGTTCTTCGAACAATCCCTCCCATATTCGGAGGGTTCCGTAAGACCATAGAGGACGTAGAGTATGAAGGATATCTGATACCAAAGGGATGGCAGGTAAGAAATCAACCTAGACATTGTGTTCGTGTAAAACAATATAATGATACTCCATTATTATGTTGCATGGACATCAGGTATTGTGGGTGACGGCCATGACTCACATGGATGATGCCATTTTCCCAGAGCCAGAGAAGTTTGAACCTTCACGATTCGAAAATCCAGCAGCAATACCACCATACACATACATCCCATTCGGAGGGGGACCTCGTATATGTCCGGGATATGAGTTCGCCAAGATTGAGACGCTACTGACAGTACACTATCTTGTTACACACTTCACTTGGACACTCTGCTGCAATGATAACTCCTTTAGGAGGGATCCATTACCAGTGCCTACTCAAGAGCTTCCAATCCGAATTGTGTCAAAGAAACCGCTTTAACATGGATAGGCCAGGGCAATACCGGAATGTTGACAAGCCTGTTGATCATCTTCTAGTGAAACATTTGGCCTGCAGTGTTCCACAGTGTAGATTCAAATGAACTTTATCAGTTCCCTTCAGAAAAGCTATTTGTTCTGCTTTATAGCCTGAAAGTTCTATTATACATGCGACGTATTTAACATATATTGTTACTGTATAAGATAGCTTCTGAAGAATGCAGATGGTTGTTTATAGATAAGGGAAACATGATTGAATTTCATTCCCATGTTACACGCAAGCACGCTACAAACGCAAATATGAAAAACTTATATTAAGGTACAACTGGGAACCAATTTTATTGGCAGGCAACCACTGAAGGTTTGATCAGTAGATGCCATTGCTGATAGAGCGTTCACCATTATCCGTGGCTAAACCTCTACGCTTGGCAATCTTAGCCTCCAAATCTTTAATAAACTGATTGAAATTTCGGTTTGAGGATCCATTTGTTGACATTGCATCCTCTAGCAATTTGCTCACTTTCTTAACTTCCTTTCTAAGACCTTCAGATTTCTCTGTGTTCATCAAATAGTTAATTTTCTCACAAACACCTTCTCTGGTGACATTTGACTTGTCACACAAGTTGATTCCAATCTTCAGATCATCGACAACTAGTTTCCGATTTGTGAACTGATCTGTCAAGAGAGGGAAGCAAATCAATGGGACATTGCACCGTATACTTTCTAGTATCGAATTCCATCCACAGTGGGTAATAAATCCACCAACAGCTGGATGAGAAAGGACATCCAGCTGACTACACCACGAAACAATCATTCCTCGGCCCTTGATTTGTTCTTCGAATCCAACAGGCAAGAAATCGGTCTCATCAGAGCTGACTATATCCGGGCGCAGAACCCAAATGAAGTTCACTCCACTAATCAACAGCCCATGAGCTATCTCCTCAATCACTTGCTTGCTAGTATGTGCATAGCTTCCAAATGAAAGATACAAAACTGAGCCATCAGGCTTTGTGTTCAGCCATTGCATGCAATCTGACTCGGCCCACAGGCTCGACGATACCGAACCGTTGGTGAAGCCTGGAGGGAAAATCGGGCCGATTGAGTAGAAAGGCTGGATTCTCTGTAGGGCTGAAACAGTTTCCCCTTCAAGCTCTTCAATAGTGTTGCAAATCATGAAATCTGCTTTCTTCGCATCTTCAAAAGCTATGTAAATTATCCTGTGCACCGGTGTTGATATATTATCTGTGGCTGAAAGATACGACGTTAGATCTGTTGGCAGGATAGATTTTATTCCCGGAATGTAGTTTATCACATCTGTGCGATTCTCTGTCAAAACAGTGAACATACAGATTAGGCCTGAAAATGCAAATTCTACATAAGTTAATCTTTTGTATCACTTAAGATTGAGAGTCACAGAGAACAAACCAGAGGAAGCAAAATGGCCGTTCTTCCTTAGCAGTGGGATGTGATAATTCAAGTTCAAAATAAGTGCTGGTTCTGTAAAGAACGATATGTTCACAAGATCATACTTTTTCGCTATCATCAACGGCCACACATAGAACGTGTCCGCGATAAAGCAATTAATAGTTGGATCTTTTCTCACCAAATTTCCAACAAGTTCATCTATATGAGCTGATAGAACATGCAGAACTCCCTCCATGAACTGGTCATGGTTCAGGGACCTGTCAAACCCGACAGGAAACCCATCGTTAACTGTGGTGTACTGGATGTCAAGCCCTGACTCACGTGCTTCTGAGAAAATATCTTGGTCGATGGGGATGTTTCTAGCTTTGGAGATTTGATAGTGGACAGATTCAGTGTTGACGAAGGTTATTGTGAGACCATTCGATGCTAGTTTCATGGCTAGCCTCACGAACGGGATTATGTGGCCTTGGAGAGGGTACGTGAACATTATCGCGTGAGGCTTTTGTTTCGTGTTCGCCATTTTCTTACAGAAATTTGCTTTAAAGGAGATGAGAAGAGTTGTTAAGGAATATTGTCTCCTTGAGAAATTGGTGTGGATTGCAAAGGGGAAGGAGGATATTTATGTATGGACTATATGAAGGTGTAGTTGGTGAAGTAACAACTGGTTGATATATGCTTACATCACTTTAGATAGTGTTATTTTCTAGAGCTCAAGTTGTATGGTGAACTTTTGCTGGCTAGTAAGACATTTTCAACGTCTCTGTCCCACAAAACTTTACATGTTTCAAGTATCAGGCACCACTTTTACTAGCGTGAAAGACTTAAAGTGCATACCAAGTATATATATAAAACATGTTACTTTTACTGAGAACGTATATCTGAAACACTGGCATAGTTGTGACTTGTGAAGATCAGTATTAATATTATGTCATCTGGACTGGATATATACACTATACATGCAGGTCTCAAGTTAAGATAAACATTGGAATGAGCATTTTTGCTGATATGCATTGGCTCTAAGCATAATGACAGAGATACTATAAATAGCAGAGCCATGAATAAGGCAGATACAGATTGGTACTCTTCTCTTCTGGTAAATAGTTTCCTGCAGGCATCTTCAAGTGGGTTTCTGGAATAGACTAAGGTACATTTTTTCTACTTATATATAACAAATCGATTGCGGTCTTATTCTGCGAACCAGACAGGTTACCGGAAATATTGTTTTACTACAGTAGTACCTTTCATGTTTTTTATGATTAATTGAACAAGTCCAACATATGATGTGCTCCACCAAACCAGCCTATAGCTTCAATACGGCATATTCTAGTGTACTTGCGTTTCTTTTCTATTGTGATAAGGAACCAATTAATCTACGACAACTGAGTAATAGGACAAGTAAAACTGACTCAGAATTGCATGTGGAATACAGCTTTTTAGGAAAAAGAGACAGAAGTAGATTAGATTAAGTGATTAACCAGTGAATTAGTGTTACCATAAAGATCACATTTAATTCACTCTAAGAAGTGGTAGTTGTATGATCTGAAGTGTGAAGGTACAAGGAACAAGAACAGTTGTGTCAAACAGTTATTTCATGTTATTCAGAGAGTAAGATAATCAATGGTCCCAAAGAAAATATACAGGAATTTATAACATTGGGGCTAAAAGTTGGTAGGTATCTTCTAGCCATAAGAACAACACTTGAAACTAACTTTTTACAGCATAAAAGAACTTGATGGCTTGAATAGATAGAGCACCAAGCCTACCCCTAGTTTAATAATCCCTTCGCAATGGCAGCATGTGACCCCTATCTATATCATCTCAGCCAAGATTAACTTCACAAAGATTAGACTACATACACTATTTGTCATCTCTGATCTCTTTTCTCGTATACTTTTAAACCTCACTACTGATTTTAAAATCTGAGAAGGAGACACTGGGTCGAGCCTCGCCTGTTGATCCAGCAGCTTCTTTCTTGTCCAGACCGAGAAAAGAGCAACTCTGGAATGAATCCGTACTGTTTCCTATGAGGCGACTCAAACCACCAAAGCTATCACTAAGAATTAGATCATCGTTATGATATCTACATGGAGGTATTTCCAAATCTAACGGTCCTAAGGAGTCGGGCTGTTCCACAGGAAAAAAAAAAAAAAAGGTGTATATTAGATTATAAGTTCCATATCATCAGAGGCCTCACATGACAAAATTTAGCCACATCAAAACGATAACTGAAACTTTTAGTCCTTGCATGTGTAATTTTGAACTAAAATCCATCATATGAATTGGCTAGAAAAAGAATATAGGGAAGAAAAGGAAAAAAAAAGGGAAATGCTTACCCAGTATATGTCTGTGAGCCCACCAACATCCTTGGCCGAATTATCTGATGTGTGAATAGGTCTTAATTCGTCAACCAGGTCATCAGAGGTAGGATCAATGTCGGCCAATCTCTCCATGTCAGTCGACTCCTAAAGGAAAGTAAGAACAAAGTGTTACACTGAACTCTAAATACACTTGCTACTGATAATGTCAATCTATTTGAATAGCAGATTCTTCTGATGGGGTTCTAACCACGATTTCCTTGTGAGATGTCGAAGGATTCACTATCGTAGTATCTCTACGTGCCTGTGGGGAACCATTTCTAAATGGATTTTGGACTGCGTCACAGAAAGTAGCACGTTTCTGGAAGGCAAAGGCATCACATGTTTCTTCAGCATCCCAAATTGAATGTCCATGCGACGCAAGTCCCTGCTGTAAGTCAACTTTGTTCTCATGTTTGTAAATGTGAGCAGCAATTGCAGCATCAAAGGAGTCACAACTAAATGGAATCTGCTGAAAGTTAGAGATAACAGGTGTTGAAAGCTCAGTGAAGTTGACATCCATGTTCTGCATTGAATCGGATAGTAGATCTCCCACACTTATGCTGGTAAGACTATCAGCCCAGTCACCAGAAGACAGTGCCCTATCCTTCTGCAACGAAAATAGAAAAGTTCAAATGACGTCTAATGTGAAATGTCTATGACTATGATCCAAAGTTGAAATGTGTATACATCCATCCAGCCTAGTGTCACCACCAAAATTGAAGGGAAATTTACAAATAGCACCCAAAAGACTGATTGAAGACTGATTCCTCCATAAGGGGGCGATATAATCATATAAGTTTTCAATTACCAGCAAGTTCTTGGTAACAGTGACGAATTAAATGCAAACTTTATTGAGTTCTATCAGTAACTTTTTCAAATTTAAGAAGATCAGCAATCTGTCCAAACTTCAGGTGCAATAGCAGTGTTTTTATTCCAAAATTAAACAAAATGCAAATAAGCTACAAAACACGAAAGATACCGTGTTATCCACTTGTCTCATAGCTTCTACAGCTTCATTCTCTCTTCTGGAAACAGGGTCACCATGATCCCTCATTGTAACTATTACACGTGTTGATGAGGAAGTCGGAGCGGTTGCCAATTCATTAAAGGAGACGCTTGGCTTCTCGGCTTCATTAGAATCTTTTCCAGTATAAATATTCAGACTTTGTCCATTTTGGTTTGCACATGACAATGCCTGAGCTGTTGCCAATTCAAT
Source organism: Plantago ovata (assembly GCA_028274465.1). NCBI lineage: Eukaryota > Viridiplantae > Streptophyta > Magnoliopsida > Lamiales > Plantaginaceae > Plantago > Plantago ovata. The sequence goes on along the minus strand of CM051455.1, from coordinate 29,485,362 downwards.
TTCGGATTTTGAGAACCAGCCATACCTTACATTAGAGAAAAACATCAGTAAGTTTGTTATAGGAACCTTTGTTATATATCTCATTAAATCAAAATTCTTGAGGTATAAGAAAAGAATAAGGGAGAGGAAAGAAGAAAAAAAAAACCTGAGCCGGAAAACAGCAGGATTTCCAATTAGGTAATGTATATCTGCTGCACATAGAGGTGAGTCTTTAGTCCACTTCTGATAACCCACCAAGTTTTCCTTCTGTGCCCAGTATGGAAATAGCATTAACTCTTGGGATAATAAGTTCGACTTCCCCCATTTGCGGTTAAGATGTTCGACTACTGATGATATTTTTTTCCGCGTGCTCAGGGTAAGCTCCAAATGTGGATTGTAATTATCCTGACAAAGTATGCAGAAGAAGCAAGTCAGAATGATCTTAGCATTCCAGAACACTTAAACATCAAGAGAAAAGGCCTAGTAGTCTAGCTCAGAATATTGATTTTCCATTCAACCTAAACTATCCAATTAAGCACCAACAGAAACAACTGAAAAATCAACCTCACAGGCATAACTTACAATTTCCAAAGCTTTTCGAGTACATTCATCGATTGGGAACAACTGCAGCTTGAGTTTTTTCGAGTTTAGGATATTATTCTCGTTAAGAACGCATTGGGGAGGCTCTGGTGAAGAGTGCACCCCTTTCCCAACATGCTGAGAACCATCGTTCCCTAAACCATTGTGAGAAACAAGATTTACAATCATAAGTGAAATCTTATTTATTATCAAGGAAGTAATCACCCCCCCCCCCCTGAGTAAGAAATAATTTTCATAATTCACCTGGTGGTTCCTGCACTTGCTCAATATCTCTGTCAGTCTCTACTCTTTCCAAATGTTCAATCTCTTTATCAGTGTCCACTTGTTCCAAATGATCAATCCCATTGTCAGTGTCTACTCGTTCCAAATGTTCAATCTCTTTGTCAGTGTCTACTCGTTCCAAATGTTCAATCTCTTTGTCAGTGTCTACTCGTTCCAAATGTTCAATCTCTTTGTCAGTGTCCACTCGTTCCAAATGTTCAGCAGCATCAGCAACTAATGATACCCCTGCTATGGCAGCCTTCTCCCATCTTTTGTATGCAGATGTTGCTACCAGGCCTACAGAGATATATTTCAGTAACTACGGAAGTAAATTGGAGAAATTAAAACAAAAATAAATTTTGGCAAATGAAGCTTATGGATGTGCATAGAACCAACAATACAAAATCAATATGAAAAACATATGCCCACAAACATATCCACCAACAGCGGACTTGCTACAAGTTGACAATTGCAAGAGCCAAATTTCCCTTCCATAGTGGTAATTCTCTAATTAACTAAGATTAAAGCATGAAATATGAAGTTCTGTTTGTTCACATGCAAAATTTTACTAACGAGTGTGTATAACAATCATAAACTAACATCTTACACATAATTTGTGTTATCATACTTGTTAAAGTAACAATCTTAAGCACCATTGTACTATCTCCGCACTACAGACTTTTGTTGTGGTGTCAACCACACATAAATCTGAATCGTGATAAAGTACAAAGTAACTCACTATCCCATTCTCCAATACCTCCACCATAATCATCATGTCAGCTTTAAATACAACATTTGCATGTGAGTTCTTTTCAAATGGCACCTACAGGTACCTGCATGTACAAATCTTGCAGAAGTCGGGGGAGAGAAGCAAGAAGTGTATATGGATTAAAACATCCTTTTTGATGCCAGAATACCAATTGCAAATATCCGTCTGACTATGGTTGCATCCATCCTTAAATTTTCAAATTAAGACAACAAACGGAAAACCAGTTATTAACCCTTTCATGAACTCTATGATAAGTAACCAAGAATACCGAAAGGGACAGCAATACATGACAGTGATCAATGTTGACCAGACCTTATGATATTTACATTATAAGATTCTTTTACTGCAGCCACAGGTCGCACTAAGGATCACACTTACACGATTTAACTATAGTTGAATTCCAAGCATGAAACAGTCCAGGCAGGTAAACAGATAAATACAGTACTGAAGCAATAATCTACCAAAGCCCATAGGTGACAAGCCTTCTAATGCTACAAACTCCATGCATTACGCGAAAGAGAGAGTAAAAACAATAGAAATAGACAACAATGAAATGTAAATAGAAATACACAGCAACAAAATGCAACATCATAATTCAATAATATTCTCAACACATTACCTGTTTTTTGTCGTTTCTTTTCTGTTTTAGCGGGAGTTGATTCTCGTTTGCAATTGCTACGGTTCATTCCTGAATTGACGTTTCGCCTGACTAAAGTTGCTTTCCCACTTCCAACTTTCTGGATGTTCTGACCATCAATAAGAACCATCTTTACTGCACGGTTTTCCTGTCCAGATAATTTCCCCTGAGTTTGGACAGGGCTGTGAGTTGTAGAGGAATTGGCTTCTCCGGTAAAAACACGTTTTCTTATGTTCTTTTTCCGGTCCTTCAGTAGTTGGTTCTCCTTTATAACAGAGGCATAGTCAGTCCAATCATACTCAATATCATTTAATTGACACTGTTAACATGATTATCTTAAAACTAACCAGAGCTTCTATAAATGACTTAAATCTCCGTGGTTTCAAGTGTAGCTTAGAGGCTTTACAGCTATACTTTTCCAGTAATGACCACCTGCAACAGTAGAATACAAGTCAAGAAAGTGTGTCGATTATAAGGTTAAGACAGCAGATTTAGAGACAACAGCAAAGAACCTACCTAATATCTCAAGTTGTTTTAAGATAAGAACAAGATGAGTTTCACATGTAAAAAACACATGCACAGATGACAGTATGAAAATCAAGAACTCAGCAAAGATGCCTTCAATGTACCACTGCACATCTCTAAACTAACATTTAAGCATACATATTCCCCTTTATATTTGAAAACATACAAGAAAATAAGGTATCATTTAGATATCCAATGAGCTCCGGCCAGAAACAAAACCAGTATGTGTAGTCCCCGACGGGCACAGACCAGGACCTTGACCTCGTGGTTAGAAAAGCATGTGACGTAGGGAATAAGAATATAATAAATAAAACAAGAAAAGGTAATAATGCTTGTTACTTAGAATGTTATGATTCGTCATCTCAAGGAGCGCAAAGCATATTGAGACATAAAATTAACAACAAATGAAAAACCAGATACTAAATGTGTCAAGTATCTATAAGTTACTAATGGCATCATTCCTAATCCTCAGGCGCCCAAACTGAATGAAAACATCCACACCCAAAGTAGAGTCACGCAAAAAAACAATACATGAAGCAACTGATTGCAGAAGTCTCATGTAAGTGTCAAATTTCTATAAGGAGCTATAAGTTACCATCGAAGCATCGCTGCAATGGTGTCTTTCGAGTTTTTTGCATCAAGAGAAAGTTCTGGGCCTAACAATTTGTTCATTCGCCTTACAAGCCGATAATAGTAATGCCTGACCTGAATGCCAAAACGAGATAAAAAAAAAAAAAAAAAAAAAACAAGACAAGCATAAGAGACCATGATTAAAGGAATCGACTAACAAATCAACCCTTGTAATACCATTCAATCACCTGATCCTTATTTTTGCTCTGGACACGGCTAGTAATTTTCTCAAAATTCTGGTGAAAAGAGAATAAAGTCAGTATTCATTCATTTGGTACAAGCATTTGAGATATGGTGCACTTGTCTTATAAATAAATGTTTCTAAAATGGTAGGAGATCAATTACCTTCCCAACTTGCCGTAGAGCAGCAAAAAAGAGCTCTTCCTCCTGACGAGTCCAAGCAGCCCATTGCCTAGTTGTCTTTTGCACTGGATTAAAACAAAGTAACAGATGAGAGCAATAGTTCCCCCCTTAACATTGCAAACATAAAGGCAACAATGATCAGAACAATACCAGGCATATGTGCAGCAACATGATCTGGAGAGGATGTAGGTGTACTGTTTTTCCCATCAGTAGTGTCGATAGTTTGTGGCCCAGGGCCCGCCTCATGGTTTAATGAAATTTCTGGCACCATTGATACAGTTTTTTCATCACACCCTCATGCCTACCCGAATCACCAGCTCTTATTAACTAATAACGTGACCTTAAAATGAAAATGTACCTGATACAAATAGACAATCGAAAATTTCACAAAAACATATCTAAAACTCGTCTGGATAATGATAACCAACAAGCTCAATCTCTTGATTGCAAAGATATATATAACTTAGACAATACAAGCAATGATTCAAGTTCCTTAATGCTAATCTAAACAGAATCCAAACTCATTTTAATCTCAACTTGGAGAGAAGAACTGAAATGCTGCAATGACGATTCCATTGAAATGATAGTAAACAAAAAGCAATACAAACTTCAAATGCGCCACACAAAGCAAGCAGAACAAACGATTGCCACACAAAGCAGCTAAGTTAAACTGAGATATATTGCTCTAAATAACATGAAGAACACAATCGATCGAATTTGAATACATGCAACCAAAACCCTAAGATCTAAAATTAGGGGAATTTCAAAACGCAAAAAGGAAAACAGAAATAATACATGCTGCTTTAATATTTGTGCATAGGAATATTGAGAGGTTCCTCACCAGTAACCGAAATCAAGCAATTCTGATGAGTTTATACAAACGACAAGGGAGAAAACAACATAGCATTCATTCAACCATGGATGAAACTTCAACTGCAGTTAAAGTTTTTTTATTTATTAATAATAAATAATTGATGAAATTAATTTGAGAAAAGGAAGTGTGTTGGAGAAATATAGAGAGGAGGCAAAGCAAGCGCATACATAAGATGAATTGTTTGTTTGTTTTTTTACCTTTTCCTCAACAAAACATTTAAACAAAGTTAAGAAAGTATACTCAAGAAAAACAAGAAACTATTATTTATATTACTCACAAAAAAATTACTATAACATAGTATCCTGAAGAAAGAGGGTCAACAGCTAAAAGTATTAATTTCAATTTTCTAATTTTACATATTATATAGACATCATTGCAATGAAATAATCAATATGGACCGAATCATAGTAGCTATTTAGTAGGTCTTAAGTGGTACAATATTTAATCTGATGTTATGAGAAATATTGGTCATATATAAATAAAAAGTAAATATCAACATATCCACACGGTAGCATATTCTATCGGTTGATTTTTATTAATGTGAATGTAATACAGTGTGATGAGTAATCAATAATAATATACTTTTGAATACTGTAAAAATAATATGTTATAATCTTATAGGCTAGGATCTGATGACCAATTATTAACTTATAAGATAAGATAATAATAAACATATTGTTCAGGATAAGTATCTAGTGCCATTGGGTTTGAGGTATGGGTCAGAGGGTGATGGTTGTTCACAAGACTCAACGGATTAATACGTGAGGTGTAAGAGGAGAGGAGTATTATTATAGTATCTCCTCCAAAAGTAGATAGTATAACCATTACCATAAAGTCCGTAAAGATACGTACAATCAAAATGTGTCATTTGTAGTTTGAATTGATATTTTATTTTCGACCTTATATACAAAATCACCACAATAAGCAACAAATATGAATCAAACACGGGTTTTATGGACATATGTGACATGATTATATAATTGATTCACTGATACAAGATGCATACTCAATAAATAAAATGATGGTCTACCAACATATCCTAAAGATCCGGATTTTCGTCCTTCATTTCGTGTCAATTATTGGGACATCAGTGAGAGAGTGTCATATGTCCATTTAATGAACACAAAGAATTGTCGTTGTACGTCTTATCCAACGTTGTTACGTACTAATTTCATATTCTTTGTTACTATTTTCTAATTCCAACTCGTTTGTGCAGTCAAAGTCTTTCACTGTTTTAGCAAATAAAACCCATCAATCTTATGTCATCTATAATTATTGGTAATCATAAATTCTATCGTAATCCTCTTTTAAGAAAAAATTATAGTAAACACTTTTCAATCCCTTCAACAATTACATAGATTTCTTATGTATTGTTATATATATTTTTGGAGTTTTGGCTCGTAAAAACAAAATCCATGGTCTAAATCACATCATTAAATTGCACATAAGAGAATACAAATGACCTTATGTTCGCTCATTCAACATATGATAATCGGTTGATATGTGAATGAGCAGATGCTATAAAATCAATTCATTACTAAGGCCAAATAGTAAATTCATTAATGAGGCCTGACAGTAAACCCTAGTCGTTTGAGTAACCAACCTTTAACTTATAAACCCTACGCGCCATTGAAGAATGAAGTCCCTCTTCTCCGTCTATTTTCTTTGTTTTATTTATTGTGATTGTTGGGTAAAATTCAATTTTGGTACTCTAGAGTGAGACGTGTCCACTTTATATACTCTAAAGTGGCAAAGTCCAATTTTAGTACTCCAGTGTAACACCCCGTTCATACTTTTTCAATTTTGATCGAAAATTGTGAGTGTGTGTAATACACTCTCCGATGAATTCGAAAATTCCGGCCAAAATAAGAAAAATTGTAGAGTGTATTACACTCTCACAAAAAAAAAAAAAAACTTTATTTTTAAAAGAATAAAATTTGGCTTAAATTTTTTTTTTTAAAAAGGTGAAAGTTTCTATCACTGTTACATGAAGTATTATTTTATGTAAAAGAAACCTTAAAAAAAAAATGGCTATAAAAAATAGAAAAAATAAATATTTTTTTTTAAAAAAAGGGGAAATTTTCTATCACTTTACATTCTTTTATGTAAAAAAAAATCTTTTTTGAAAAAAGAATAATTATTTTTTGATAAAAGAATAAAATTTGACTTTAAAAAATAGAAAAAAATGAAATTATTTTTTATTTAAAAAAAAAAGGGAAATTTTCCATCATCTAATTACATGAAGTATTCTTTTATGTAAAAAATAAATTCTCCTATTTTCTAAGGCCAAATTTGATTCATTTCTAAAATAAAAAAAATATCTCTTTTTCAAATTTTTTTATTGGGAGTGTGTAATACACTCTCCAATTTTTATTATTTTGGCCTGAATTTTTGAACTCACCGGAGAGTGTATTACACACACTCACGTTTTCCGGTCAAAATTGAAAAAGTACCAAAATTGGAGGGGTGTTACACTGGAGTACCAAAATTGGACTTTGCCACTTTAGAGTATATAAAGTGGACACGTATCACTCTAAAGTACCAAAATTGAATTTTACCCTGTAGTTATATTTACTTCCCACTCTTTGAGTAGCTAAACCTTTTCGTAAAGGTGAAATGTTGAATCTCGATTGCAATTCTCTTTGTATATTTATATATGCCATGACTTAGTTTTAGCGTATTAAATCGTGTGAAAGGTGTCATGTTTTATGCTTGTTAATATTGCATGAGGTGAGTCTGCCATCTTTATCAATCTTTACGGCGAGTAGAACATTGGTCACACGTAGGTGTACCTTTACAACCCTACGACGTAGTTTATTCATATAATTCTCACGAGCCCTTCAACGCAATTTGTCACACGTGGGGTACCTTTGGTTTAGCGTATATAATTCCGACGAGCCGTTAAAATTGCATGCACACATGTAGCGCTAAAATTGGACATGTGCATCACTATAATAGAGGGTGTGGTGAGAGATCATCTGCCCCTCTTTCCTATTGATCAAGACTGTTTATATACTTTCTCGATTATTAGTTATTGCTATTAATAAGATCATCGTTTACGTATTGCTATTAGTAAATCCATTGCTTACGATTCCACTCTTGCTTGTTTACTCATTGCCATTAGAATTGAAACCATTGCCTAGGATTTTGCACTCGTTGAAAGAGATTGTCTCGAAACATCCCCAAAGATCACTCAAATCACATCGTTTGCACTTAGAGAAATTCGAACTTTGTGTCTTGATAAGCTTGTGTCCAGGGGCGGACCCAGGAGTTTCAATTAACATCGGCTAAATGTTACATGCCGACTAAATGTTAACTGCCTTAAAAAATTTGTCCGTAAAAATTGCAATTTCTAAATATAATTTTTTTTATCTTTTAGTTATTTTTGGGGGCAACATGGGCTGTAGCCCAGCCCAGCCCAAGGGCTGGGTCCGCCCCTGCTTGTGTCCCATGCTAAGTGTCCAGAAAGAGTGACACTTCAAGTCAAATTTCACTACCTATCCTAAATTGTTTTGTTTGTACGTAGTTTTGTAGGCTTATCTATGAAATATAAACATTGAATTTATAAGTGATTTAATTAGTTGGCATTACACCCAGTGACACTTGTTCCACTAAACGACCGTCACCTGACCGGGCCAAACAATATAAAACATGTCGAATGCAAATAGGTATTTATGCATAAAAGAAACAATAAATACAAAATCGTAGATATAAGGCCCGACTTATAATCGCACAAGGTTTTACCAAAATACCTGGCATAAATTATGACGAAACATATTCCTTAGTAATGGATGGGACAACTGTAACGCCCCAAATTTCAGAAGTTTAAAAGGGTTGAGAACGCTACTCATACCATCAAGGTGCACCTTTCTTTTCGGGAATCCACCTAGAAGAACTTCAGAGTTAAGCGTGCTTCCTCTGGAGCAATTATAGGATGGGTGACCCACTGGGAAGTTTCCGGTGCGCGCACGAGTGAGGACAAGTGCGCGGATTAGAATCCGTGTTGGTCTGTGGGACCAGCATATCACCCCGGAGAGCGCCCATCAGTAACCACGCCGGCCGGATTGGTCGGGTCGTTACAACAACGTTTTAGTACTTGACATGTATGGTGGTACAAGAGAATATTAAAATGCATCTAATGGATGTCATTGCGACATATTTATATGGCTAACTGGAATGAAAAATTTACATGAAAAATCCTGACGGTTTCCAAATGCCCAAAACTGACAATGAAAGCAATCAAAGCATTACGTAAAATTGAAAAAGTCACCGTATGGATTGGAACAATCTGATCGAATATGGTACAGTCGTTGTAAGCATATTCTTGACACAACAGGAAAAATCATCATGTATGCCCTTGTGTTTTTATCAAGAGATTTGGGCGTGAATTTGCCATCATTGCACTTTACGTAAATGACTTGAACATTGTTGAAACTCGTCGAGAGTTATCCAAAGCCATGAATATTCTAAAAAGGAAAATTGAAATGAAGGACCCTGGAAAGATAAAATTTAGTCTAGGCTTTCCGGATGAGCACTTAAAAAGTGGGATCTTCGTTCACCAATCAAACTATACATCAAAAGTGATAAAAAAAACATTTCATATGAACAAAGCACATCCCTTGAGTACATCAATGGTTGTGACTTGGGAGAACACTGAAAATGGATAAAGATCACTTCGAATTTGTGAAGAAACTAAAAAGATACTTGGTCGTGAAACTCCATATCTAAGTGCAATTAGAGTACTTATATATGTATCTTGCATGTAATACAAAACCAAGCATATCTTTTGATGTGAATTTATGAGCAAGACATCGTAGTGCCCTGACACAAAGACATTGGACTGCTATTAAAAAGTATTTTGATACCTCAAAGTACATGAAATACATGCATGTATTGTTTAGATTCATCACAATCTGGTTTAGTTGGATTTGCATATGGAGGGTACCTATCCGATCCATACAAATGTCGATCTTAGACATGTTTCGTATTTATTTATCTCCAGTCCTACTTAGTTGACTGACAATGACAAAGCTTTTGCTCTTCCATTTCCCCTTTCCTTGAAGTCAAGCATCTTCTCCTTCGGACCGACCCTTTCAGACGTACGACGATTATGGCTTCTATTGAACAAACTACCGTTGCTACTTAGCAAATATGCAGAACTTTTGGCCATCCATGAGGAAACTCGTGGATGTATTTGGTTGGGAATTGGGATTTGTTACTCAACATATCTGCAACATGTGTGATTTAGAGGGGAAATTTCTAAAGTGGACCTGGTCCATGATGAATTTCATAGATTTTGTGGCTATAAATATGACACGCATGCAATTAAATGTGGTTCCACATGATAGTCGATGATGTGGTGCTATTTAGAATCACAAGGTCTACCAAAATCTGATGGACAACCAAGAGTGATGTATGAAGATGAAGGAAAAGAAAAAAATTGTGTTGAGCCGGAAAAATTGATCCAGATGATATTGGGCTTGAAGCCCATGACCACAAAACTACTTCTTAATAGTAATCAACAATGATCAATCAATCTAAAAACAACTCTACGAATAGTCCACGCCATCTTGAATCAATTCCAATAATAATTTATAACTCCAGTCATAAATTCCTACAGCCAGGCCGGCGATTTTCTCCTAGTTAACGACGAGACGACTACAGTGAAGTAAGATGGGAGCTGGTTTCTTCATCGGAGTTATTGGAGTTCTGATCCTATCTCACGCGGCCTACTCCACCATCCAGTGTACTCTCGCAACCCCCAATTCTGTTTTACCTTTTTATTATTATTATCCAAGATTCAAAATCTCTTGTATTTAAAAACACCCTATGATTTGCTTTTGCAGACAGATCTTTGCTCAAGATCACTGAGGAACAATTCTCTGGACCTCCCTTTAACGTATTTTTCTCAATTGATTACCTTTGTAAATTATTTTGTAACATAGGTTTTTTGTACTTTATTTTTATTAGGTTTAATTTTGTTATGTGCAGGTGGTGATTGAGTTGATAGCTTCTTTGGTTTTGTGCATGTGGGCTGCTTTGACTGTGCCTGGAAAGTTCTTGTCAATTCTCCCACAGTCTGATGAAAACAGGTATTTAATTGATCTCTATGCATTCTATAAAAGGCCATTGATTTCGATTTGAAACAGGGGTGGATTGTTTTTTTTTTTTTTTTGTTGTTTTTTTTGTTTTTTTGTTAGGGACATGAATGATTAATGTGAATTATTAATATTTATGGATTCGGGTGATTGATTTCCGTATGTCAGGCTCGATTTACGTGGTATTATATACTGATTATGGATTAGTTGTTACCAATTCGGGACTTAAATCTATTCACCTCTTGTCACGCGGTGACTGTTTACGGTGACTGTTTACGTGATGGCATTCGAACTAGAGTTCTACGTGTATTAGTAGGGGAGAGAGCTATTCGTGTAATTTCATATCGAACTAGAGTTCTACGAGTATTAGTAGAGGAGAGAGCTATTTGTGCAATTTCAATTAGTGAGTTAGTTAAAATGTGAATTTAAGAATCCCTCATCCATTTATACATCTCATAAGCTGTTATTTCAGGTCACTTTGCAAAGATAATTCTGTTTCTTATTTTTTCCGGCCTTACTCTTTCCCAAGCTCACGCTAGTCACATTAATAAGTAATGGTGGTTAAGTAGCACTTGTAGATGAATTTCTTACCTGATTAATTTTTGTTTTGGACTTATACAAGGTGCTTAGTCATGTAAAGAAGCTTGATCTTTACAATAAATGCCTAGAAATCAGTATCTCATCATTCAAGTATATTTTCTCCTACATGTCCCCGTATTCCTTCGCAAGGTGCTAACCTGAACTCCCAAAGCATACATAAACCATCTGATGATTCTATTTCTGCCTTGTCCGTTTGGTGTAAAAACTGCCTTGTTCGTTTGGCGTAAAAACTGCCTTGTTCGTTTGGCGTAAAAACATGTTTTCACTCTATATATGATGTCACACATGGTCTCTTATAAGAATTCTTTAATAGGTCAAGTTCTTCTCTTTTTCAACCTTTTTTTCTTTTACCTGAATTTCAATCAAACTGGTGATATGGACTGTGACATCCTGGCAATCCCAGTATTGTTTATAATTTTATGTATCTTCCTTAAATTATTGCTCCTGATGTGTCAATCAAATTCGTTAAACATACTAGAGAAACCTGAAATCAACTAAAACAATCATTGTTTAACATATAAACTTTCATATTGTTGATTAAATATACCTTAAAATAGATATGACAAATTTACTTGCTTCAGTGTTATCTGAAATGTCAAAGAAAGCCCAAGAAAACTTGTAAACTCCATCTATACTGAAAAGGATATGAGTTTCTTAACTTCTTTTTATTTTTATTTTATTTTATTTTATTTTATTTTATTTATTTAAGTCTCAATGTTTTACATTCGCTCTAAAACTGTAATTTCTTTCCCCATATATCCGTAACCAGTGGCCATTATCTTTATGCTTTTGATATTACAAAATAATGTGAATTTCCAAGGCTGCTGGATTAATCTGTTCCCGGGATGTTTGCCTCTTCCATATCTCGGTTTTTCTTGAGAAATATTTTTCTTAGTATATGTCAGGATGTTAGTTAAATCTTGAGAAACTAACATTCTGACATATCATTCTTAATATTCATGTTAGTTTAATCTTGGGATACTATATCCAAGCTCTGTTATACGCCATGTAGAAGTTTTGGAGATATCACCAACGCAAACTTCATTGAATACATGGAACTTTTGGACTTCTTTTTCAGCACCTAAACGGCCAAACCACCCTCATAGAAGATGGCCACTAATCTGAATCCTCTTTGTCAACCATTGCTATAACCAAGAATTATAGGGGAGAGAGGGAGAGTTAAGAGCAAGCAATATCGAATTGAATACATGACAGGCGAAAAATGCACGAGCACTGTATGTTTTTCTTTGTTTGATAGGCTTGAGTAATGATTTCATTCCTATTTGATTTGTATATGCAGGGTTGTAAGCTTGCCTGCAAATATGGATTTCATGATCTTTAACCATCGCGGTAAAGCATTCCCCCTGGACATGGATGTAAAGCTCAAGTGATATGCTCCGTCAGTGAGAGGATGATAACCATGAGCTAAAGATTAGAACAGTTTTGAAACATTTTCTTACTGGATATTTTCAACAGTACAATTGTGTTTTAATTAACATGATGCCAGATTGCATTTTAGTGGACTTACTCAACAGGTTCCCAGGCTGTTAATCATTGGTGCTGTGTTGTATTTCATACTCTTCTTCCCATGTTTATCTAAAGATTGATAAAAATGCTTCCCTCATCTAAATACTTGTTAATTGAGCTGTATATGAATGAAGTGCGGTGACCATGGATACTAGTAGTGTTTAAGTTGTGTGCTCTGTGGATCCAAAGTGGTCATGTAGCAATCTGTCTTGCGCGTGAAATTAAGGTTTTGTTCGCGGGAATACCATATCAGCCGTGTAGTTTGCCAACATTACTGTGTTTGACATCAAGCTCTAGGCCCTCTCATGGCAGAGTACTCTGGGCTACCAGAGCTGCAGAGCAGTACTCTCATTCAATGAGCCAAAACATGCACATTGAAGGCACTACCTCTCATTCAATAAATTATACTCCTACGTATTTCATTACCTTTAATAAACTAAAATAAAGATATACTAATCCTAATTTCTATCTTTCTAAATCTAAATCCTATCTTACCCGATTGAAATCAATCAACGATAGCAAGATTGAGTTACTAAAACTAAATCAAGCTTTATCTACCATACCAGGATTCTTGTAGCAGCTATTCGCTCCTCTTCTCCATCGAAACAATGAACTCGGATCCCTTAATTCTTCAGAAATAAACGAAATAAAACCTTCTTTCCGGAAATGGAGCAGAAATCAACTGAAAACTAAACTTGGACCCATATACATAACCATATCATGTTCAATATCTCCACATGAATCAGCAAGGGCTACAGAGAATCAAAATCTTCATTCCAAGTTCTAACAGCTAGCAAGTGCTAACTCTAAATCTCACTCCGTCTCTGTGAGCAAACAAGCATGATAGGTTCCAAACTTCCAATCCGACCAACGTTTACTCCACTGAATCTTGCCCCGGTTGATTTTGTTGGAAAAGACTGTTATATCTGGGAGGTATAGAAATTGCCAAATTGGGTATTCTTTTCTTGATTTAGTTTAATGAGGTATCTTTCTCCTCCTGATTTGGTACATTAAAAAAGTTAATAAAATAAAATATAAGAATTTATTAAATGAAACTATGAAAAAGGGTAGTGACCTGAATGTGCTCTGGTATTAAGATTACTGCTCTGGCAATAATAAGATTCCTGGGAGAAGGCTGAAGATGAAAGGAATTTGGTGGATGATCATCCTATGAAACATTTTTTTCCTTTATGTTTTCAAACCCCTCCACCAGGCTCCAACAAAATGGGACCCTGAAAGTCTGAAACCTATGGCTTTTACATGCATGCTTGGCAAAAACTTAGCTGAGCCTAAATTCTACATGAAACTTGGATGTAATGAAACAAAAGGACTTCTGCATGGTAAAAACTGAAATAAATAATACAGCGGGACTTCTTTATCTGGTTCAAACAGAATCAAAGGTCAATGTTCCATCAATACACCTGTCAAATGGTTCCTCAGATCAGACCAAGAAAGATTTTAGTAAAATGCAACTTTCTTTCTCCTTTCGAAAATTCTAACCACAAGAATAACACAGGAGGGCAAAGAACCAGATCACAAGGTTATATTCATAAAGCATATGATGAAGTATTTGTTCTACCTGGAAAACTGGGGAATAGACAATGGTGGAGCACCAGGACTACGGAACAGAACCATGGAGAAGAATCACCAAGCATGGATATTTTTATATCATTGGGCTTGGGAGAAGCAAAGAAGTTCTTAGTTGCACTGAGTTACTTGATACCTCTCATATCCTTGTTTTGGTATGTTACTGGAAGCAGCACAGAGAGTATCTGGATTTGATAAAGAATAGAAAGGTGTGTTTATCTTACCTAGGGAACCAAGCATGCTACAAAACACTGTGACAGGCCTGAGAAAATTTCACAGATATATGTAAGATGTATAAATATTTGTACAGTAAAAAGTTATAATGCAGTGGAAGTCTCATCCCATTTTCTCATCCTCATCTAGACAGGTCTAGAACATGTCCCTCCCAGATAATAATTTCATGCAAAAACAATCAAATGTCATATTCTGGATGTTACCAATCTTTTGCCTTCAATAAATTGAAACTCAAAGCTATAGACTTCTTCTCAACTTCAACACTTTATATTCACAAGTTAGCTGCCCTATCCAATGAATCAACTATCACACTTACCAGTAAGAAAGTAATTACAGCATCTATCCAAGATAACTGCCATGATATCTGTGTACTTCGGCATCCACATTAAGTGAGAGTTAGTTGACAAGATGAACATGATGTACTGGTTAATACGCTGTTCCACTACAGAACTGACACCATTCATGAGCATAGAATGAAAAACAATGCAACTTGTGTCATGAAAATCAACAGCAACTGTAGGACAAGTAAAATAAATCACCTCCTGGTAATATTTGGTTAACACATCCAGTGACCAAGCATAATATTTCCCACTTGTATTTATTTATATTTTGAAATACAAAAGCACAAAGACATTAATAGATGCATTCATAAACTAACAAGAAGAAACATCACTATAGTGTCAAACATAGAAAAAAAAAAAAAGGAAACGTTATTAATAGATCGATGGAATCAGAAGAAACTGCATTGATGTAGATACTGAGAAAGGCTGTAAAATAATGAGTACATATAAAATCTAATTAAGAGCTAAAAGGTCATTTTTCTTTCCATATCGCTTTCGAAATATTTTGTTCAGCAGCGCTAGTAAACTTCCCCCAAAAAGAAAAGGAGTTATCTTCCTATACCAAAATTCTTGCTTTAAAAAGAATCCACCTAGTCGTATATTTCTTTCCCAACTACAAGTTTTGGCTAAATTGTTACTCCATAAATCTAAATCTTCCTATTCCTGACTTGAGAGTTGGAGTCCACGTTTGTGGTGCAGTACAGTTATAGTATTTGGCATTGCTAGTCAAAGGTTGAAATATTCAAGAAATTATCCGTACCTCATCAAACAATATTGAGCTCAATCAAAGAGTAGACTGTATTGCATCTTGACATAAACACACCCAGAAAGACCGGAAAGATACAATTCCATTAATTCAAAAAATCATAATCTGGACTGCCGGAAGAAATTTGTAACAACTAATTACCTCGAAAAATGTCTAAACTGCATCCCGTTCCTAAATGGGTGTATCATCACATTCACATGCACAACTACAGTATGTTTTCACTTTGACTAACCTAATCAATTGTTAGATTCCTGAACACTTACATGGCAACATCTTTCGCCATGCTTTCAAGGAACTACTAGTTTACATGTGAGGAGGCTCCTGTTGGTTTTCCATTGCTTGCCGGAGAATAAGTTCCACCCTCCTTTTCTTGTCATCTTTTTCATCTTCACGCACAAGGGCGGACAATTTTTTCTCAGAGAACTTTTTCTGCAACCTCAAATCCAACGATTCGCCAAATACCTTTTTACCACCCTTGAATTCCAGCAAAGTAGAAGTCCTCTTTCGCGAAAAATTATTCTCACCTTCACTTCCAGAAGGATTGCCATCCTTCAATGCCTCAATGGCAGGCGCAAATGCCTCCAGCAAAGGGACTCGCTTTTCTGCATGTGCACCATTAGAAAGTTTTACTGGCTGGTTAACCCGAGAGACATCTCTCTCTGCAGCCACTAAAGGCTTCGCGAGAAATGAATTTTCTGTTCCATTGACTTCAAATCCATTTTCACCACCATCATATGGTTCAGATGATGAAGCAGACATTGATGACCCAGTACGCACCAGTCGCTGCTGCAAGCTTAACAAGGAACTTTCTGCCTTCCTACGCTGCCTCGCTAGTTCAACCTTATCTTTACGAGGATCAGATAACCTCTCATTCCACACAGGTGTATGCACATACGTATGATGATCCGGAAACGCAGGCAACCATGCCGGTATGTGCTTAAAGCTAGGTACTTCATCCATTTGCAGAAAACTCGGGATCACCTTTTTTTCCCGAAACACAGGAAAATGGGGCACCGGCTGAGCAAATGGTATCTCCTCCGCCTTGTCTACATACTCTCTAATATCTTTTACAACACCAGAACTGACTACACAGTCAAAATGAGCCTCGGAGGCACCGGAAACCCTGTGAGAAAAGCACATATCCTCCATCCCTCGAATAATATCAAACACATTGCAATCAGACCTACCAGCTACATTTGCATAAAATCTTGAGGCTTTACCCAAGTCAAATACATACCTAATAGCAATATCAGATAATGAATCCAGAGCAGAGTCGCTCAGACCCTCAAACCCAACCTCCTGGCATATTTGTGCCACCGCAATTCTAGCTATCGAGCGGCCAAATTGATTGGCCCCACTTCCAAGATTCGATCTGAGCTCCTTGTCTGCTGCAGTGCCCTCTACTTCACCACCATTGCTCATATTCGAATTCCTAAACAACTTAAGGTATTCGTCCCACCAATAAACCCTAAAAGAACAAGGCTCATAGATTCAACCAGTACCAATACCAATTCCAATTCCAAAAAAAAACTAATTCCCCAAAATCAGTGCTCGTGCTGTGACATAAAACCCTAGATGCCAGCTGAAACAACACCGAAGCAAGAAAAACTAGTCAGTAATGCAATCAATTTACAGTCGAGAGATTGAATTCTTGAAAAAGAAAAAGAAAATAAAAAAATGCTTACAAGTGATGCGATATCTGAAATTGGACGAATTAGCAGAGAGAGAGTAAAGAATTGAGGTGGAATGAGATTAAACCCTAGAGAGAGGGAAGAGTAGTGCTCTAGGGCTTAGAAATTTGGAAGATGTTATTCGCGGGATGATTCAGAAATGGAGAAATTCATAAAGCTGTTTGGTGGATTTGAAACAAGAAACGGAAATTCGATCCAAACAAGAGAGAGAGAGAGAAATTGAGAGAGGAGAGCATGTAAGGGAGGGGGGTATTTATAGCGTACACAGCAGGGACTGGAAGTGTAAATCTGAAAACTCGACTAGTAAAAACTTTGCGGTTAAAAGTGGAGATTGTTAGTTACTGATTATTACCGTGAGCTCTTTCATAAAATTGATGAAATTACAAGAATCTCCATATATATGAGAAATAAAAAAGGAGAATTTTGACTTGACCGAATTAAAATATTTATTTACCACTGTAATAAGAAAATTAATATAGGAGTACTAGAATATATAACTTTGGACATGCATGTTAAAGATAGTGTGATATTATTTTATTTGTTTGGAATAAAAAGTTCACGAACGAGTTAGAAAGAATGTGTTGAAAATTTAAAGGCAACTTAACGAATAAGGGCAAAATCTTCGGCCATGAATTAGAACAATTTTTTTAAAGAAATGTGTTAAAAATATTAAAGAAACATCAAAGAATTTCACTATCATTCCCTTCATTAAGTTCAAGCATCACTTCATTGATGCAAAATCATGAATTTACTTTAATGGAATAATTTTTAGAAACTTTTGCAAAATATTTAAATTTAAACTATTTTCACCATTGTTATCCTTAAAGTTGATATAAATTAACTCCACCTTTTAACCAATTCCTTATAACTAAATAGATTCGGTACTTGAAAGAATAAAACTTTAAAATTGTCTACAAATTTGTAAAGGTACATAAAACAACAATGAACTATTATAAAATAGCACGACCCCTCGCGCGGAATTATATACTATAAATTTAACACCAAACACCCATCCGTCGTTCTACCATAGTCTACCACCTTCGTTGTTGTGAGAAGCAACACTTTTAAGCTAAAAACAATAGAAAATACCATTATCGGGGTCGCACTTTAGGCAAGTGCACTACACTATCTCTGTCATTTTGGACGGCCAGGGGTTCTGTGCTAACTTTCTACATAAATGGGGGCTTTGATACAATTTAGATAATTTAGGAGGTTTATTGCTAATTTTCAATAATTCCGGGGGTGTTTAATGCTGTTTTCACCAATTTATCATCTCTTTCTTCACTCCGGCAGTCCGGGCAGCTACCCAATTCCGCGTTTTATATCATCTCTGTACATCCACAGTCTCTCAGAAAGCTCTCTGCTTCCGATTCTACACCATCTCACCCATATCTCTTGTAAAAATAACATTGTGCAAAAAGAATGTATATTTCCAGCCCTGTCTACTCTCACACTTTACCACCAACCTTGGCCGCCGGAAAACACCACCCATCCGTCGTTCTAGCTTCTAATTCGCCACAGGATTCTTCTAGCCTCCGCCGCCCCACCACCCAAAAGACTAAAAAGCCCTCCTCCTCCAATCGTCGGCCATTCCAAGAAAACCCACTCAAACACCTCATTAGCCCTGACACTACAATTAGTCCTACCCGTGATGCTAATACACCTCGCCATAATAGTAGTGATACTCTGAGTAGCAAGCTCTGGTTATCCAGCAAAATCTCACCTCCTCCTTTGCCTCCATATCAGCAAGAACATGAACCAGAAGCAAAAGAAGAAGCAGATACTACTGCTGATGTTGTTAAAGAGACTGAGTTTGTTGGAAATTCACAAGAAAATGATGAAGATGGATTCGTTGGGGAAAAGGGTAAGATCTTTCTAGGAAATTTACCAGTTTGGATTAAGAAAGTTGAGGTAGCTGAGTTTTTTAGGCAATTTGGTCCAATTAAGAATGTGATTATTGTCAAGGGTCATGATGACCTTCAGAGGAACAAGGGGTTTGGTTTCGTGTTATACCAAGGGGATACCGCTGAGAAGGCTGCAATGAAGGCTGTTGAGTTTGATGGGGTTGAGTTTCATGGGAGGAAGTTGACTGTGCAGCTGGACAATGGGAGGAGAATTAAGGGGAAAGTTGCGGAAAGGGCGCGGTGGGTGGAGGGTGATAATGAGGAAGAGTACAGGTCTAAGTGGCATGAGGATAGGGAAGGGTCTAGGAGAGAGTTTAAGAAAGTTTTGGAGAGTCGACCTGAGGATTGGCAAGCGGTTGTGCGTGCATTTGAGAGGATTAAGAAGCCTTCTAGGAAAGAGTTTGCGATGTTGGTGAATTACTACGGAAGGAGAGGAGATGTGAATCGTGCACGTGAAGCGTTTGAGAGCATGAGGGGACGTGGGATAGAACCGTCTCTACATGTGTATACCAACCTTATTCATGCCTATGTCGTAGTAAGAGATATGGAGGAAGCAGTTATGTGTGTGAGGAAAATGAAGAATGATGGGATTGAGATGAGTGTTGTGACTTATAGTATAATTGTTGGAGGGTTTGCGAAAACTGGGGATATTCAAGCTGCGGAGGATTGGTTTAAGGAGGCAAAAAAAACACTTCCTGAGTTGAATGCGAATATATATGCTAATATAATTTATGCTAATTGTCAGAAATGTGACATGAGTCGTGCTGAAGAATTGGTGAGGGAGATGGAAGAGCAGGGTATAGATGCTCCGATTGACATATATCACACCATGATGGATGGTTATACCATGTTGCAAGACGAAGATAAATGTATACTGGTGTTTGATAGGCTTACGGAGTGTGGATTTACTCCTTCCATAGTTACTTATGGATGTCTCATCAATCTTTACATCAAAATGGGGAAAGTGAATAAAGCTTTGGAAGTCAGTCAAAAGATGAAACTTGAAGGCATTAATCACAATATGAAGACATACTCTATGCTGATAAATGGATTTACTGAGTTAGGGGATTGGGCTAATGCCTTTTCAATTTATGAAGATGTGATCAGAGATGGTTTAAAGCCAGATGTTATTCTTTACAATAACATAATAAGAGCATTCTGTGGTATGGGTAATGTGGATCGTGCTGTGGGAATTGTTGAAAAGATGAAGAAGGAGAGACATAGACCTAATTCGAAGACATTTACCCCGATAATTCAGTCGTATGGAAGAGCAGGAAGAATTGGAAAAGCTCTTGAGGTTTTTGATATCATGAGGAGGAGCGGATGCATTCCAACTGTGCATGCATATAATGCTCTTCTTCTTGGTCTCGTCAAGAAGCATCAGATGGAGAAAGTTGTGGAAGTATTGGATGAGATGTCACTTGCTGGCATAAGTCCAAATAAATATACATATACAACCATCATGAACGGATATGCATCACAGGGTGATACTGGGAAAGCTTTTGAATACTTCTCCAAACTTAAAACAGAAGGGCTTCAGCTTGATGTTTATAGCTACGAGGCTTTACTTAAAGCCTGCTGTAAATCAGGCAGGATGCAAAGTGCTCTAGGAGTAACAAAAGAGATGAAAGCTCAAAATATTCCGAGGAACACCTTCATCTACAATATACTAATTGATGGATGGGCTCGCAGAGGTGATGTTTGGGAGGCAGCAGATTTGATGCAGCAAATGAGACAAGAAGGGGTGCAACCAGATTTCCGTACGTACACATCTTTCGTAAATGCTTGTTGCAAGGCTGGAGACATGCAGAGAGCAGTTGAAACGATTAAAGAAATGGAAGCAGTAGGAGTGAAGGCTAATATCAAAACTTACACAGCCCTAATACATGGATGGGCACGGGCATCTCTACCCGAGAAAGCATTAAAATGCTTTGAAGAGATGAAGCAGGCAGGCCTGAAGCCAGACAAAGCCGTATACCATTGTCTCATGACATCTCTGTTATCAAGGGCTACCATTGCTGAAGATTACGTTTACAATGGAATCTTGCGCTTATGTGAAGAGATGGCAGAATGTGGTTTGATTGTTGACATGGGAACTGCCGTTTTCTGGTCAAAAAGTGTACGCAAGATTGAAAGGGCCGGTGGACATATTACTGAAGCCCTCCAAAAGATGTTCCCTCCTGATTGGAACTCGCAAAAGAATCTAAATGCTATTTCTCAAGGTAGTGATGTGGAAGATGGTTTGGATGGGAACATTTCTTATGGTAGTCCTTTTGATGATGACTCAGATGCGGATGGTGTGGATGAATTGGACCTTGATGAAAGGATAAAGTTTTAACACTATACGTGATTAGCTTGCAGATTTCAGTCTAAATGCATATCTCTGACATTAGTGAGGTTGAAGATGGTTTGGATGGGAGTGATTATGATGGTAGTCCTTCACCTATGATACTGATTTAGATGGTGAGGATGAATCTGATTTATGGGAGGTTTCCCCATAATTGTGCCTATGATGAAAGCAACAAGGTTTTGCTTAAAATTTATACAGAAATAAAAAACTAATCAAGTAATATGTTTGCCTCTAGACTATATTCTCCGGACCTCCCTTTAATTTTTTTTCTCCGTTACCTCTATAATTTCATTTTACTGCTGCATAGGCTTTTGTAACTGTAACTGTAGGTTGAACTGGAGAAAATTTTGTTGTATGCAGGTGGTGATTGAGTTAATAGCTTATTTGGTTTTGTGCATGTGGGCTGCTTTGACTGTGCCCGGAAAGTTCCAATTCTTCCACATCCAGATGAAAACAGGTATTTACTTGATCCTTTCCTTTTACTTCCGAAACTACTGTTACTTTGTTGAGTAATTATTTGCTCTGTGCATTCTATACACTATAGAAGGCCATTGAGTTTCATTGAAATAGGGAGTGGTATTGTTTTAGTTAAGGGAACGAATGATGTATGTGAGATATGAATATTTATCGATCTGGATGATTCAGTTCATGTGTTAGGTTCAGTTCATGTGGTATTATAGCTTTTCTGTGGAGGAGATCATCACATATAATAGTGAAATACAGATTAGTTGTTACAAATTTGGGAATGGATGCACCATATAGGGCAAAACATAATCTAGCCTCTTGCTTTGTTTGTTTTCAAATCACGTGGGTTGCCGTTTATATGATGGCATTCAAACTGGAGTTCTACGAGTAGGAGAGAGATTGTTTTGTGCACTTTCACTTAGTGATAGTTGAATGTGAATTTTAGGATCCTTGATCCATCTTTACCTCTCAAATAAGCTGTTATTTCAGTTCACTTGGCGAAAATTCTGTTTCTTATTTTTCCGGCCTTACTCTTTCCCAAGCTCACATTAATGATAATGATGGTTAATTAAGTGGCACTTGTAGTTGAATTATTACCTGACAAAGTTTTATTTGGACTTATATTCATAGTGCACAAGTAATATTGTTAACATCTTGTGTCATCATTAAACAAGGTGCTCTAGTCAAGAATTTCATTACCTCCAGGTAATCATGTAAAGAAGCTTGATTTTACAATAAACTACTAGAAATCAGTATTTGATCATTCAACTCATGGATTCAAGTATATGTTCTAGGAAGTGTCCCCATATTCCTTCGCAAGGTGCTAACCTGAACTCCTGAAGCATACATAAACCATCTGATGTTTCTATTTCTTCCTTGCTCAGTTGGAGTAAAAACATATTTCCTCTCTAACTATGAAGTCACACATGGTCTCTTATAAGAATGCTTTTATAGGTCAAGTTCTCTTTTTCACCTTTATTTTTTACCTTAATTTCAATCAAACTGGTAATATGGACTGTGGCAGCCTGAAAATCCCAGTATTGTTTATAATTTTAGGTATCTTCCTTCAATTATTGCTCCTTGGTCTGATGTTTCAATCAAATTCGGTAAACAGACCACTGAAACCTGAAATCAATTAAAACAAGCTTTTCTTTTTAACAAATATACTTTCATATTGTTGATCAAATATACATTGTCATAGATATGACAAAATGTACGTGCTTCAGTATTATCCGAAATGTCAAAGAAACCCCTGGAAGCAGTAAAACTTGTAAACTCTGTCTATACTGAAAGGGATATGGCTCCCCACTTGTTATGTTTCAATGTTTTGTATACATTGGAGAACTGCAATTTGTTTCGCCATATATCCGTAACCAGTGGCCATTATCCTTATGCTTTTGGATATTATGAAATAATGTCAATCCCAAGGGCGGCTGATTAATCTGTTCCCGGGATGTTTGTCCGTGTCTCGGTTTTTTTTGAGAAAAATCTAATAATTCTACATCCTGACATATCATTCTTAATATTTCATGTTAGTTTGATCTTGAGATACTATTATATCCAAGCTCTGTTGAATACACACACCATGTAGAACTTTTGGAATTCTTATCTATCACCGACCCAAACTTCATTGAATACATAGAACTTTTGGACTTCTTATTCAGCACTCAAACCACCCTCATAGAGGATGGCTATTTTCTGAAGCCTCTTTGTCAACTGTTACTATAAGAAAGATTGGTAGGAGAGAGTTAAGAGCAAGCTCTATCGAATTGCATACAGGACAGAAGTTTTTTTTTTTTTTTTTTTTTTTTTGGGGGGGGGGGGGGGTTGATTTTGGATGTTGCTTCATATGTCACAAGTCAAAGCTGCGACTGAGCAATGTATGTCGTTCTTTGTTTACTAGGCTTGAGTAATGATTTCGTTCCTGTTTACTTTGTATGTGCAGGGTTGTAAGCCTGCCTGCAAATATGGATTTAATGATCTTTAAGCATTCCGGTAGAGCATTCCCCCTGGACATGGATGTAAAGCTCAAGTGATATGCCCCGTCAGTGAGAGGATAACCATGAGCAAAAGATTAGAAGAATAATTTTGAAACATTTCCATTTCGTTTACTGGATATTTCAACAGTACAATTGTGTTTTAATTAACAGAATGCCAAACTATGCATTTTAGTGGACTTACTCAACAGGTTCTCAGGCTATTAATCTTTGGTGTTGTGTTGTATTTCATACCGTTCTTATGTTTATCTAAAGATGGATAAAAATGCTTTCCTCATCTACATACTCACTGGTTGAACTCTATATGAATAAAGTGCAGTGACCATGAATACAATGTTTAAGTTGTGCTCTGTGGAACCAAATGGTCATATAGAAATCTGTCATATGCATGCAATTAAGGTTTTGTTTGCCAGAAGACCATATCAAACGAGACTCAACTTCTGCTAAATCAGAAAAGAAACGACAAAAAACAGGTAACGTTCAGAATAGTATTGAATTATGATGTTGCATTTTGTTGCCGTGTATTTCTATTTGCATTACATTGCTGTCTATTTCTATTGTTTTTACTCTCCCTTTCATGCAATGCATGGAGTTTGTAGCATCTAGAAGGCTTGTCACCTCTGGGTTTGGTAGATCATTGTTTCAGTACTGTATTTGTCTGTTTACCTGCCCTTCAATGTTCCATGCTTGGAATTCCACTGTAGTTAAATCTTGTTAGTGTGATCCTTAGTGCGACCTGTGGCTGCAGTAAAAGAATCTTTTAATGTAAATATCATAAGTTCTGGTCAACATTGACCACTGTCATGTATTGCAGTACCTTTTGATATTCTTCTTGGTTACTTATCATAGAGATCATGTAAAGGTTAGTAACTGGTTTTCCGTTTGTTGTCTTAAATAATGTAAGGATGGATGCAACCATAGTCAGCCGGATGTTTGCAATTAGTATTCAGGCACCAAACAGGATGTTTTAATCCACACACTTCTTGCTTCTCTCCTCGGCTTCTGCAAGATTTGTATATGCAGATACCTGTGGGTGCCATTTGAAAAGAACTCACATGCAAATGTTGTATTTAAAGCTGACATGGTGATTTATGGTGGAGAGGTATTGGAGAATGGGATAGTGAGGTACTTTGTTCTTTATGTGCAGATGGTGAGGATGAGTCTGGTTTATGGGAGGCTTTACGCGATATATAATCTTTTTCCTGATATACTACCTCCTGGTCAGTGAACTCCAATCTTTCCAGTTAAGTTTCTATGTTGTAAATTCTATTCATGGTCGAGTTCCTACAAGGTGTTGTTTCGCTGATGAATAGAATTTCTCTGTTTCCTCATGGTTGTCCCTATGATAGAAACAACAAGGTTTTGTTTAAATTTATACAAAAAAGAAAAAACCAACCAAGTAATATGTTTGCCTCTAGAGATACTTGCTATATGTATTTTGTTTTTCTCAAAAATTTACAAGCTGAAAGCATATCTATTGTATGTGGTTCTGTTACTTTCTTGCATGAGGAAACTAGTATTCATCATTGTCCAGGTCTTGCAGGATCCTAAGTAACTCATCAGGTTGACACGGTACAGCAAGCACACCTCTCTGCTGAAACCCATACTCTTGTTCCGCGAGTTCCAGTAACTTCAAGAATCCAGGATGCTTTAGAATACACAGTTCCACTACGAACCTTATTGGCTTCTGCTCCTTGTTCTTGGCTGCTAGTACAGCAAACTGCCCTTCCTTCACATCATCTGCAACCGCCTTCATTTGTTTGGCATCATCCTGGCATTTCGAATGCACCCACGGAAGATGTTTCTGTAGTTTCATGATATGAAGTTTGAGAATGAATGGAATGGAAACTGCTTATGGAGAATTGATGTTTATGACTTATGAGTGATATTTAGAGAGAAAGAATCCTCTGATTATATAATAGTTGTATGTTAAAAGTGATTAGAAGGATGAAGGTTCCAAGAAGGTAGGCATATGGGGCCATTTTTTGTGAAAGTATTTGCTGCATTTAATGTTCATCTTCCTCTTTGTTTCTCTGTCTGTTGTCAATTGTAGAAACGCGGGAACTTCCATTGATGTTTTCTTTGCTCTTGATTTCACTGAGTTGATGATATCTCCACTTACATTGAAGAATCATCCTAGTGAAAATTACAGTCATTCAAGAACGGAAGGTCTACAAGACCATGGATTAGAGCGACTTAGGTAGGTTAAATTGGAATTTCAGTAATATTTTTGTGCGTTCTTAATGCATTAAAAGTTGACAGCAGCGTAGTACGTCGGGCCAACCTCTACGACAACATTTTGTTTCAAACTGTTCATGAATCGCACAACTGGATGAAGAGACAGGCTACACATGTTACCGTGTTGTTTGTATCTCCAAATGCAGCAAATCTGAACAGACGTTAAAGTGCTGCAACAGGAAAGTCAGAATTATGCGGAAAGGGATTAAAGCTAGCGAGACGACACGAGAAGAAGATGATGAAACCCCACTGTAGCTTTGAGAAAAATAAGTAATTAACTAGAGAGTAATAGCCACTGGTTTAATGACAGCATAAGGTTTACATTAAAAACCTTGAATTACATACAACAGTGACAAACATGTAGTGTCATTCTTCTTTGCCAAGAACAGATTGGTTGATCCAAGAGTTTCAGAAAACCTGGGTAACCTAAGACCTAAGTATAGACTATAGACAGATCGACCTACGCAACTTGCCATCATCAACTGTTTGGATCGCGAAATGACCCTCCTTAACATCTTCTGGCAAAGCGTCACTTACTCTAGTTTCGTCTTTGAAATGGTAGTTGATGGAAGGACTAATAACATTATACTTAATTCGATGATAATGTCAGAATTCTACTTTAGATCTTCCTCACAATTGTGAGCATATATTACAATTTTCCTTCGTTCTCATAAAAACTTTAAAAGGGCTACTTACTTAGAGATCGCATGAACTTATACCATACAAAATATATAGAAGGCAGCCACTTCAAAAATAAAACAGTTTTTGTCCTGAAAAACTCTCATGTAGTGAAATATACATCACTTCCAATTTTCGTATCCCAAATTCCCAATCCACAGTCACTGTTTGGCAAGCCAGAAATACGCATGGGATGGATGCATATACAATACAATAATAATCGATTGACAAGTTTCACTTGAATATGATCATAATCGGACTGTTACTTGCACCACCTGCAACTATTAGCTAGGGAACAAAAAGTGCTTATGTCGAAACAATTGCTCTGCAATAGTTATTCTTTGCTACAAAATGTTGTTGTGCCTCATGGTACTTTAGTGTGTTTTACAGTGCAACACATAAAGCACATTGTACAACACACTAAAGCATCATGAGGCACAACAACATGATGTAGCAAAGAATAGACCATCCATTCCAGTACGACACCTCCAAGATACTAACTTCAGAACATATATAATAGTAGTACATGTTAAGAAATTTCGTGACCGAAAACTTTTTTTTTTTTTTTTTTTTTTTTGGTAGTGATATTCCCTCATCTGTATGTATACAAAAACTCAAGTATAATACATGTACATTGATGATTTTGGTGTGAATAAAACATTTACAAACTGCATTTGTATCTTTTCTTTTCTTTTTCCATTTTTCTGGATGATCTTCTGTGTTCTAACTTGTAAGTTCTAACCATTGTGCACAATGGATAAATCCTTATGCTTGCGTAATAGCCTGAAAACCATACAAACCTGCTAAGCTATACGGCCTACGCGCAACAGTTTGAAAGTCCGAAGGCACAGCCAGGTGTATACATTTGTTACGCATGTTTTGTAATATTGACCTGACAATTAAACTAAGCAACAATCTCTTTTGAAACAAAATAATAAAAAAAAATTGTCAGATATTATGCATGATATTTACTGTGTTGCACTAGCCGTTCCATGTCCTTCAGAATTCTTCGCAACTCATCAGGGTTACACGGTACAGCCAGGACGCCTTTCTGCTGGAACCCGTACTCTTGTTCCGCCAGTTCCAGTAACTTCAAGAATTCAGGATGCTTTAGAATACGCAATTCAACTACGAATCTTTGCTCTTCACCGTTCTTGGCTGCTAGAATCACGAACTTCCCTTCCTTCACGTCACTGCCAACCATTTCATGTTTCCCTTCCACTTGGTTATCAGGGCGTATTCTTGAGTACTGCAATTGCTTACGACTGCGACTCTGCTTTAATTTTGCGATAAAAGACTTGAGCAAGGTGGTGAGTGTTTTACTCTCAGTAGAGATTGCCATTTTTGGTATTGAATTGAGAGATTCTGGTTGAAGGTTTTGGATATATAGTAGTGGTAAAATGTGACAGCTGATCATACAGTATGATATTTCCAAGATGGTACCAGTACGTACAGAAAATGGTCCTTTGACAGTACGGTAGTAAGTCAGTGTTCTCATATGAGGCGGAGCAATTTACTTAATTTAATGTTCCATTTCCACTTTGTTTGTTTGTCTGCTGTTGTAATTAATTAATTCATACTATACATTTGGAATCTTAATTAATTAGTTCAGATTGCACTTTTATGAATGAAGTTAATACTACAGTACTATACAATTAGTAAGTAACTCCCCATGCAGTTTGTTAATGTTGTTACTTAACACAGAATCATGAGTTGAGTAATTTGTTATCTACCATTTGGCTTTGAGTCAAAATGAATCGTTGAACTCGAGACTTATTTACGTGTTAGAGAATAACTAGTGCAGCCGGACGGATCCGACGACAGGATAAGTAGTGTAGCATGATTCAGAATATGTCGGTTGAATCATATCACGGTGTAAAACTAGGTAGCTTTTGTAGCGTAAGGGGGTAGATCAAAACACCGACGCGTTTGCATTGATTAACTGAGGAGTATATACTACTATATAATAGTAGTAGTACACTGCTTTGGTAACTTTACAGCCACAAAATACACTGTAGGGAACATGCCCCCATTTCCTAACAGATTGTCTCTGAAATTGCTCAAATTATAATTATATCGTCGAATTTAGTACGTTCGAGTTCAAATATCACACGAAAGTTGAGTCATCATGTTTAAAAGACGAGTAAATATATAGGCTCGGGCTCATTGGTAAACAAGGTTAAAAAGAGATTCAAACACCTTATCAAGCGCGCAACACTACATGTAAATTTACATGCTTATTTTGAAAATCCATTTTATAACAAATTAATTTCATATCATAATCAGGAAAAATGTTATACTCCTTGAAAAAAATGATAATATTTTCATTATAATTTTTTTATTTTGTTTAAACTCAAATTCAAAATACTCATAAATGGATCGGAGTAGTTACATTCCCCACTTATGAGGTTTGCCAATTTTTTTTGTTTCAGAATGGTGTGAACTGCAACTGTTGATGCTAAACTTTTTCAATCTGTCATGTTTTACAATCTTCAATCAACCGAAGAAAGAGAGCTTAATTTTCTATCTTACATCTACTTTCTTGGTGGGATGAACTGACTCCAAGTATCTTTGTGGTCTTGATGATGAAACGTCAAAGGTGTGTAGGCCTGACTAAGATCTCAACAAAACAAGGCCTGTATAAGCACAACAGGGTAAGTCACAAGATGCCTCTTCCTTGTAACTATTCTGCTGTCAAAATTCAAGAAAAACACAGCAGTATTTCAACCAATGAAACCAAAAATAGACCGACATTAAAGGCAATTTGATTTCCACATTAGTTCCATTGCATAACCCGTAAAGGGCAACGACAACATTACACAGGTACATAAATCATCTTTAACGTGAGAACACAAGGCTCATCACAGATACAGTAAGAGGAATTGGAAATTCACTTCATAACTTGACAACGCGTACTAACCAGCTACTAACTACTAACAACAACATGCGCATGTAGAAGCAACAACAAATGGCATCTTACAAAGTCCAGCTTAAAACCTGAACTCAAGAGTCCATTCTGCTTCCAAGCACAGTTTGGAGGTCACTGTATCCACATGGAATAGAAAGGATACCCATTTGCCCAAAACCGTATTCTTCCTCTGCTCGCTCTAACAGTTTCAGAAAATCTGGGTTAGTTAGATAACTAAGTTCAACTACTGACTTACACAGTTCGCCATGATCAATTGTATGGACTGCGAAATGCCCCTCCTTCACATCTTCTAGCAAAGCATCCACCAATCTACTCTCATTGTCAAAATCAGAGTTAAAAGAACAACTAACATCATAATCAGATGATGGTATGAAGATTCTTTGGAGGGTCCTCCAAACAACCTTCAGGATTAAGATACCTCCCTTAGTTCTCATAATGGAATAACAATACAAAACTGAAGTTGGACTAATTTATGAACAGCATGAAAGCAAACTGAAGGGGTTTTTATAAACAATAGAAATGGGGCAGTTATTCAGTAATGAAAGATACATGTGATGTGAGTTCAATCATGTGAAATGTAACATGGAGGTTTTGATACATCACTTTCAACCTATCCACAGACCATAATCATTGAGGACAGAGGAAGGACCATAAATACTGCTTCTACAAGAGATGAATGAACAGAACTTTAGATAATAGACTTAAAGGACAATGACAATGTGCGTCATGTGCAATTAGTGAAGAACCAAAAATGGTTATAAAGTGCTCTGATCCTGTCAAATTCTGCACAATACACTAACACAGGTACATTACAGTACACAACACCACGGCAAGAACTAAACCATTGATATATTTTTGTTCTAAGGTCTCAACAAAATCATGTGAGCCTTTAAAAGTTTAGGTCTATGTCTTAGCAACCATGGCTGATGGTAAAAAGGTTGGCATAAAGCTGATACTTCTAAGCTCCGTGAACATAATCAACAATTATGCAATCTCAATAGACAATATGTGTTTGAGAAATGTAAATTCAATATCTCAGATAATTTTACAATATCTATAATACAGGATTCCTCGCCCCCAACCAATTCAAATATATGCCTTTTGAGAAATATAAATCCAAAAGCACGGAGAATTCTTCATCACTTGCACACGCAGCTACAGCTCTAACTCAAATATTCATTTCATGCACCTCACAAGTCACTTTTTAAGTCTTTTTATAGATGAATATACTACAGAGTCAGAAAGAGTAACCAAGATTTTGAGAAACATAAATCCAAAAGCAAGGAGAATTCTTCATCTCTTGCACAGGCAGCTACAGCTCTAACTCGAATATTTATAATACTTGATGTACCTCATAAGTCACTTTCTGAGTCTCTTTATAAATGAATATACTACAGAAAGAGTAACCAAGATGTGCCCAAAGGTATAAAAACTGCTCACCACTCACCAGGAGATCAGATTCTTGTAGGTGGGTCTAACTGAATTTTCACCTTTTCCCAGTTGGCCAGCCATTATAAATTATAAGAATACATATGGTTTACCATTACTTGGGACTCACATTGATAAAAACTCTTATAAATTGCTGAAAATTTTAACATTTACCATTTTTATGTGACATAGCAATAGCAAAAGCTATTTTCAACTATAACAGCTGTTATAACTTAAATGCAGTCACTTCTTTCTAAAAAGACACAACATAGTAGCAATAATATAAAGTCTGAATTTCAATTGTTAATCGTCGAAACCCTTTATCCGGATTAAATATTACTGCTGACTTCTTTATTTACTAATTATATGGGAAAATAAAGAATGAATAGAAACACTATTTGTCCCTCCCTATAGCAAAGATAGTGACGCCATGATATAGATGATAGATCGCCAAACCAGCATAGCAGTGCTTAGTGAAAGGCACAAAAAACCAATGCATTTGCCAACGCCAATAACCAATGCCTACAAGAAACTACTGTTTGTTTATATAGCTACTGGCTTATGGGCTATATATGAAAACTTCAAACTTGAAAACTTAAAAAATAAAAGACTACACGTATCTACATAGTTAGAAGACCCATTTATGGCGAGTGCTGTGATTGTTTGTATTTTAAACTTTGAACTGGATTCACATTGCAACCATCATTTATTCATATCTATAACATCTAGTGAATTGTTATTAATATGCACATATGAGTGGTATAAAGGCAGATAACGTGTTAAAGTACAAAGGCAGACAACATGTTAAAGTACAAAGGCAGCAAATATCGAATTTTCAGATATTCTATTGAAATGGAAGATTTCCAAACCCTTCACAAGTATTATTTCATCAAGTATCCCAGTAAAGGATCACATCCATAAGAACATGCATATATGTTGAGGACATACCAACATACTGCACTAATGCAGTACCACATATAGGAAGTTAGGAACTGCAGGCTATACACATACACATACTCCTACCACCCTCATACCATGACAAGGATAACAAAGTGCAAAAGAAAGTCATCTAATACCATAGTAGCATTGCTCCACACATCGATCAAGCAGTCTGCTTACGCTCAAACGAGGCCCCTGGGTCATCCGTACATGGAAAGACCTGAAGTCCAGTGACCATAGCATGTGGCGGACCTCTCCTACAGCGCTGCTCCATCTCGTCAACCTTCTGAGGTGCCCCTGAAAACAATGCCTCTACTGAGCCATCTCTCCTGTTCCGAACCCAGCCTTTCAAGCCGAGTTCCTTTGCATTTTCCACTGTCCAGTCCCTGTAGAACACCCCCTGCACTCTACCCTTTATCATCACCCTCACCTGTCGAATGTTGTATCGTATCACAGTTCACACAAAGCACAAGTATAATGCCTCAGCAAGTATATATATTAATGTAGAAAGTATAATTATCCATTTTCTAGTTACGTTCCAATTTGGAATATAATTTCTCCAGACTAATCCAAAATGACAGACATGAACATATCCTAAAATAAACAAACACATTTCATTTGAGTCAATGGATTATTTTGATTTATCCGTAAGTACATTGTCATCTCAAGTGCTTTGTGGAGTTATACTGTAGTGCTTCAGAGTTGTACATAACAATTTAACAATTTAAATCACTGGAATATGGAAACTTACAGTTTTATTAGTAGAATCAGGTGTATCACTGGAATTGATCACTGAGGCGGACATAGAAGAGAAGAAACAGAGTAAAGGAAGTCGGCGCAGAGGAAGAAGATGAAGAGGATGAAGAAGAGGACAATTGCGAAGGGGAAGAGAATGAAACCGAAAACGAGGGTGAAGAGGAGGTATAGCCACAACTGAACTGGTGAATCGTCCGATTGTCCGCCGTATACTTGCATCACTGATCTCACTGCTGGTTGGCCTCTGCCATGGGAGAGGAGGTTTATGTTGGCGAAGAATTATGTGGGATTTGGGGATTAAATTCGCCATTGCCGATGTGATTTCTCAAGTTTCGGTCGTTTTCTTCCACTAGAATTGGATTCGTGAAGAATCCGGAAAAAGGTATTACTGTTGGTGGTGGATTTGGACGAATATTTGGTTTGGGCCGTAGAGAGATGGGCCAAAGAATCTTGGCTGGACCACTGTTGGTTCATTATAGATGGGCTCAACACTACTACAGACACATCCATAAAAGATTTGAGGATCCAATTATGAAGTTAAACTGAGCTAAATAATACAGTAACTTAACTTATTTGTATTATGAAAAATAATTAAGTATATTTAGTTTTTCAATTAGTAGAATAAAAAAATTAAAGGAATTTGTTTGTTTCTAAATTAAATTAAATATTAAAAGATTTTAATTTAAAAATAGAGTATAGTTAATTATGTTTCCTTTACCACGGGATTTGACAATCTCAAGCTTATCCAAAAGAATGGACGCCAAAGTCAGAAACGGATGGAAGAAACTAGAAGGAATCTT
Source organism: Plantago ovata (assembly GCA_028274465.1). Classification (NCBI taxonomy): domain Eukaryota; kingdom Viridiplantae; phylum Streptophyta; class Magnoliopsida; order Lamiales; family Plantaginaceae; genus Plantago; species Plantago ovata. The sequence continues at coordinate 29,451,396 of CM051455.1, read as the reverse complement.
CCTTCAACAACAACAACTCGTGTTCAAATCAAACTTATGTCATCATATAAAAATAGAAATTGTTGAGAATGGTGGTTGTTATGTTCAAAGTAAAGTTTTGTGGCTCTTGCCGCAGTCTTTCGAAGACACTCTAATTCAAACATGGTTATTATTACTACTTTTGACTTTAGACCACTCTTATTAATAGGAATAGGAGAGATTACTTGCTCAACAATACATGCTTATTTTTGTCCATGGTCATCTTATGGCATTGCAAATTGAAATTACCCACAACGATGAAGCCGAGCAGTGAGCTGAGATATTCTATTTATTTTTCTCAAGATAAACGACATAAAGTAACAAACTTAAGAATAAGTTATCTTGAGGTCAATATATATGCTAAGCAGACATATGTATATATTCCGTATACAAATTACTACGAGTAGTTAGCAATAAAAAACCTCCCTATAAGAAGTGAAATCATAGGAAAAATTAGTTTTCGTTGAACGTTTAAAATAACTTTATTATTCATTCTAAATAGTTGACACAGTCTTCTAATTTACGCTAAGTTTAGAATCAACGCTCATTCTGTATTTTGTGTGGGTGTTGCTTCATCAAAATTGTCTGGTAATTTTATACTGGGCACGCAGTATCCTCAAGCCACTAATGTTTAAGTATTATCCTTGGTGTACATTGTTAATATTTATATAAGTTTAATTAAGACTTTTGAGTTTTAAATAGAAAGAGTCATAGGATAGCATGGGTTATCATGACATTGCACCACATTTGAACGATGAATAATTTCAAAGTTTATATACTAAATAATTCATATGTTTCTCGAGTTTGATAAAATCTTTAACTGCCGCTTGTATTTGTTTGAAAATATGCGACACGGATACAAGATCAGTTCAAGAGTGTATATATTTCACTTTCACCAAACTAATTACTATACGCCGTATAAAAATAGTAAACGGACACGAAAATATCTACACTACTATTTAAAACTAATAGTTATGACCTATGATAATTACGGGAGTCATAAATTGGTTCAGTGGTAAGGGTGTTGGAGTAGTAAGGAGAGGTACTAGGTTCGAATCACGACAGAAACATAAGGTTGATATAGGTGTATTTAAAGTTATAAGGTGGTAAAAGAGTAGTGTAGGAATAGGAGTAAAATAGATAGATTTGTCTTAAAAAAACCAATGATAATCACTGGTGAAACTTAAAATTGCTTAATTGTAAACAAATTGATCAGAATTGATTAACTAATGGTCATCAGATCAGAATTAGTAATTTAAACGAGTCCAAATGGAGCAACTTGAAATGAGTTTAAAAGCGACTCGTTGTGGGTGAGGTAATATTTAAATTGGAGCTGGAGCCTAATAATAGTACGGGCTCGTTCGACTCGTTTGGATTGAACGAACTCAAGTTCGATTCCAATCCGTGATATCCCTAATACAAAAGGAAAAGGGTTCAAATTGTGAAATGGCTAAAAATCTATTAGTATTTTGTGAATTAAAGTATAGAAATAAGAGTACCCAGCATGGTATTGGTATGTATTTAATTCACAAAAATTTATCACTATATGATTCTAATTCTATTTTTAAAGTAGAGAAAATTACATTTTAGGAGTCTTTAGTGGTACTCATATCATTTTAAATTCCACTAGACTAGAAATATTAAAATTGGACAACTAGTGACACAACAATTGCATTCTAGTCCATTTTTATGTTGACTATCAAAATTCAATTTTGGCAACCAAACATGCCTTAAACTTGAAAAAATTTTAAAAACAGAAATATAACTTACAAGATCTATTATTTTTTCTTTAAGTTATTTTTCTAAATAACACATGACATTTTTTTTCTGGAAGAAGGTATTAAGTGAAAAACCAAATAGAAAAATAACTTTTTTTCCCAGGAAAAACAGGCCTAAGAATTTATTTTTGTGTGTGTGAGTGTGAGGTGCGCGCTGGTGGTGTGATAGTGTTGTCTTAGTGACTTTTATCATTTACTAATCGATTTTATAATTCCATAGCTCCGATTTATTGCCCCCATTTTGTTTTTTAAATCTGGACCTTGCACACACTCCGAACAGAGGTAAAATTTTAAAAAAAATATTAAATAAAAAATTATAATAAAATGGAACTTTTAAAGAAGAAAAAAAATAAAAATATTTTGGTATGTTTGTAAAGTGATAATAAAAAATTCCTTTTTCGTTTAGACATGTGTTTTTCTTTCTTTTAAGGCCTAAGTCTTAGGCCTTGTTTGTTTGTAAAATCTGATTTTGATTGATCAGCACAAAAATGTAATTTTGAACTAAAATGTAATTGTTAATCTAATGGAATTATTTTTATAATTAGAGACATTAATTGGTTACCACCTTATAATTTTAAAATTATGACTATATTAATTAATACTTTTGTCGGGTTCAAACCCCCGACCTCTCCAGTACTATTCCACTCCAACACCCTTATACCCCATACAAAGCCCATTAATGAACCTAGCTCCAATGGGAACTCGAGATTGGATCGAACACTTAACTGGAATGAAATGAGCGGTCTGAGTCTTGCCGATCTCTCCGTAAAATACCAGATCCAGGGCTGCTGATCTGATGCATTTGGGTTATAGTATTATTTTTTTCTTTTAACGAGTGCAAGACAAATTGATGCCACGCAGCTTCCCAACGACTAGAAAAATCCAACGTAGCGCCAAGCCTCAGTGACTAGACTGGACCCACCAAGTTCATTCGTGTCGTAGGTCGCATATCCAAGAATTTCAAATATAATTATTTCTGTGTTTTTGTTTTTTAAGCTCTGATATTTTATGCAAAGCCTTATCTATTTTTACGATTATCCTGTATCTACGAGGTTGGTAGGCGAGCTAGCAAGCTGATTTCATGCAACAGATTGGATGAGTGTTCAATCTTTAAATATTTTGACAGAATTTTTTTCAAAATATAGTGGATAGAAAACTTTATCATTAATCTAATGATCTTTATAGGAGCCACAGTTTTGTGGATTATTTTATTTATTAGCACCTGTAAACTTAATTAGTACTACTATACAGTGAGTGGTGTGAAGATTTGGAGTTTACTGGGGCTGGGGGAGTGGAAACTAAATGAATGAGAGGAGTAGTTTGCAATTTGGAATTAGTTGTTACTAGGAACCGCGTCACACGCTACGCGTGTGAACCGTAATCTTGTAAAACATTATTGTTTTATTAAATAACATATTGAAATAAATGGAGTGAATAATCTTCACATAATGACTTCAAACGTAATAAAAAAATAACTAATTGAGTAATTAAACTTAATATAAATGGTGTGCTATAAATGTATATAGTTTTTGTAGTTATGCAATTAATAGTTTTGAATTGAACTATGTTAGATATACGAAAAGTATTATTCCGATGAGTTAAGAACCATCAGATACATCTCTAGACTTTGGAAACATTCAACTTCAAAATCTGCAATGCATCTTTTTCGCATGTTAATTGGTATTCTTCATCAGTTGAATATATTGTCAAGTGCTTCATATAAATATCCTAGTTTCATAATATAATGTTTTTAGTTATTTTTATCGTATGGTTTAAGAATAATTTAAAGTCAAAATGACCATCGAAAAAGTTAACAAAATCAAGTGTTACATTTATTATTGGACGGAGGAAGTATGTTTTTTTTTATAAGAACGTATCATGGTTATTTTTTAAAATTAAGTATAATACGTCATACAAATTTATGTTAAAAATAAAAATTTAAAAAGAGAATAAATAAAAAAGAAAAAAATTACGTCAATAAGAATCGAACCCAACACCTTCAACTAAATAATGATACAAATAAATAATTGAGAAAAATCACGCCAACAAGATTCGAACCAAACACCTTCAACACAAATAATAATAAAAATAATGGAGAAAAAACACGTCAACAGGATTCGAACCCTACATCTTTTAATTAACTAATGACACATGTACGCACCAGATTGAAAGTGGATAAGTAAGATCAACGGATTAAAATTGATTGGTAGGTCAATCAATTGGGTAAATCAACCGACTTATTATATTACTTTAATTTACTTACGTTTTGTTTTGTTGGTTAGAGCTTGGTTAAGTACTCGATCGTGACCGTCAAATGATATAGCAGATTAGATTTCATCAAATTCTTTTTTTGTTTTTCAAATATTACAACTACTCCTATACCCCTATACAATCCCCGTAAAAAATCGAACCATACACGACTCTTCATAACTACAACTCTTCTATTGCACACTACCTTATAACTCTGACAAATCATATAGTTGTTCTGCCCGAGTTCAAGATCCCCAATTTAAATAGCTATGTTTTATGTTTTATGTCACTCATTTCTTCATTTCACGGTTTTCTAATTTTCTATGTTTAACCAATGCAAAGAAGAAATTGAGAGAATGCAGTTACACACAAACGTAAAGAGTGAGATTCTAGGTATATGTAGACTTCGATTCTCATGTTGAAGTTGTAAGGATAAATTGTAGTACTTCATAGTATTAGTATTGATAATATTTTTTTTAGACGGTTAAAATATTTCATTAATAAAACGAAGCATAAGTAATACTCAATAAAAGATCCGAGGTACAAAAAGCAACCTCACAACTAGAGAAAATAAAGCTCTATCTCACTAAATCTGAAGCTTGATTGTTGAATCACGTAAATCTTGTCTCATTTCCTTTGATAGTTTGACTGTTCTTCGAGTTGCATTGTGAGGAACTACTTCAATTTGATCCGATTGCACACAACAAACGTTCCAATCAATGCCACACAAATCGAAGGTATTCTTGATCAGATTTGAAACCTCATGCATTACCTCTCATAGTGTTTTACAAATTCAAGTTGCTCCATTTAGTTGAGGAATAGACCATCTGTGTAACTTTATTTGTGTAACTTTATTGGAGTAAATACTCTTCTCGACACAACAACCATTGTGGTGTTGGTGCAATTTACCCAAATTATTAACTGTAAATCCAACTGAGATTAATTAATTAGTGAATTGTATTTCCATGATGATCATAAGAGTATGCCGATGCACATGCATGTATATATGAATGATGTATGTACATCATGTACATATGCTGGAAGATGACTAGAAATGGGTGAGATCTAGTGGTCAGAGCTGAGTCAGATTGCGGAAAAAAGGTCAAACCCATGCTGTTTGGTTGGTACCCTGTCCGTTTGAGGGTCGCTGCCTCGACGGTGGTTCGACTAAGCAATGCCAGGTTAGGCGAAGTATACTTTAATTTTGGATAAAATGCACTCAGTTTAGAATCTTTTTTCTTAAGTACAAGTGCGCGCATATCTTAATAATTTTTAAAAGAATGAAAGTATACAGGCAAAATATACGTTTAAAAATTAAAGGGCCAATTAAGTAAATCATACGAGTACCCTCTTGTAATATATATTTGCTAATTATTCAAATCTGACTCTATTCAACACTGGGGCTTCTTTCTATTTTGTGGAGCGCTAGGCTACTTATGGGGTGGAGTCTTTCTACCGGTGTGGTATTGCTCATAAAGCGAAAGTGGCACTTAGTTTTTAATCTGTTTAAATAATAAATGTAACACTTGATTTTGTTAATTTTTTCGAAGTCATTTTGACCTTAAATTATTTTTAAATCATGCGATAAAAATAATTAAAAATATCATATTGTGAAACTAGAATGTTTATATTTTCATAATATAAATTTTTTAATTTTTTTTACTTGACTATAATTAATTTGAGGTCAAACTAATTTTCAAAAAAGTCAACAAAACCAAATTTTACAATTGTTATTGAACGGATGAGTATATACATACGAACACCAATTTACACCTAAACCATCTTATAACTCCATCAAAAATTAATACAAATTGAAGTAATGAAAACATAGCATATAAAAGTACAATAAACATATTTTTAGGATGGAATTTGGTGTTACAAGTTCCTCTCGTTAGGAGGAAGAGTGGTCCTTAGAATTCGGTGTTAAATGCCCTACCTCTTTATCACTTGTCTTTTTTCAAGTTAACGGGGAGTGTGGATAAGGAGTTGATGGCGCCCCGAAGGAACTTTTTGTGGGGTGGAGTAGGAGGGGAGTCGAGTAAGAGGAAGGTTGCTTGGGTGGTTTGGGATAAGGTGTTCACACCTAAAGGTAGAGGTGGTCTTGGCATCAAGGACCTTAAATCCTTCAACTTAGCTCATGTAGGGAGATGGGTTTGGAGGGTGTTGTTAGGAGGGGATGAGTTTTGGCTAAAAGTGTTAGATTCTAGATATGGTTCATAGAAGGAGAGTGTGGAAGTGGTGGTAGAAGGGAGGAAACCGTTAAGCATTCGGTCGGATTGGTGGAGAAATCTCCTACTTTTGGTAGGAGGTAATATTTGGTTTCGGGAGGGTTGTTTGAAAGTGGTGGAAGATGGGAAGAGTACTTTTTTTTTTTTTTTGAGGAAAGGTTGGGAGGAAGGTCAAGTTTGTTGAAAGATCTCTTTTTCCTAAACTTTTTTCTCTTGATGTGAAGAAGTATAGTACGGTGGATGAAAGACTAGTAGGTGAATTTGAGAACAAAGTGTTTGTGGGGGGTTTGGAGGAGAGAGCGGGAAAAAGGAGGAGTTGGAAAGCTAGGTTGAAAACTTTGGTAGACTCGACCCGGCTCTTACTTGGAGCCGGAGATGAGTGGACATGGACCAAGGGGACGAGGGGAGGTACACAACTCATGGGGGCTATCAAGTCCTAAATGTTGGTGAGTGAGTGATAGATCTACAAAGATGGACGAAACTAATTTGGTGTAAATATACTCCTTCGAAGGTGAACGCTTTTGTTTGGAAGGCTCTACAAGACCGTATCTCTTCTAAAGTTAATTTACAAAGAAGGTGGGGTCTTATTTAATGATACGGACTTGAGATGCAAGTGGTGTGATGAAGTAGAGGAGTCTACTTGGCATATTTTTGGAGAGTGCACATTCACTAAGATGGTTTGGGAGTTGCTCTTTGATTGGTTAAAGGTCACTTATTCTTTAGGATCTTGTCTTTTTGATGTGCTTGAAGCCCACTTAATGAAGGCACCCAGAGGTGTAAAAATAGTGTGGCAAGTATTTTGGCATAACATTATTTGGAATCGTTGGTTAGCCCGTAAAGCACTTCTTCAAAGGAGAGTGTTCGAGTCCTTGGCAAGTGATTGAGAGGATTAAGCTAAATTATTGGTGGTGGCTAAAAGCAAAGGGGAAAATAGAGGTTAGGTATCACTTGAGCTCTTGGTTTTTGGAACCGATTCTATGTTTGAATTTGGAAACTTGAAACATGTAAGGTGTAGAAGTTAGTGAGAATTGTAACTTCTTGTATGTTTATTGAGCACTTCTTTTGCTCGGTGATGAATAAAATTGTTTCGACGTTTAAAAAAAAAAAGAAATTTAGGATGGAATAAAATCATCAGAAATAGTTGATTAGTGCTAGAATTAGGTATGAATTATTTTAAGACAACACAACATTTCCGACGTCATGTCCTTGATTATAATTAAAAAAAGAAAGGATAATAATAAGTATTCATAGATATATCCCGCTGTATCATGTACGTACACTAGATATTTAGTCAACCTACTAGCACCAGCAGGAGGTTTGGCGTTTCTTCAAAATCCTACTGCTAGCTAGTAGAAGTATAATTTTCAATTGTCTATTTTCTTTCTTTAAACGGCTAAACATATTTTATTAATATTTAAATAAAAGAGCACTAGATATACTCGAAGTACAAGTAAATAAGGCGACCAACACACTAAAGCTTGTTTTTTTTTTTTTTTTAAACGATAAATTTTACAACTACTAGCTACTACACTATACAAATTTTCTAAATCACCTTATTTCTTCACAGCTAAACCAACCTTATAACTCTGTCACCGTCGGGGATCGAATCCGACACCTCTCCTTCACTATCCCAACTCCTAACCGCTGCACCACCTTATGACTCCTACACACTAAGCTTGTTTCCTCTAACCAATGCCCACCCCTTAGTCTCCTAGATTCAAACAAAGACTAAGTTCCATAAACCACGAGCTCGTAATTTTTCAACCACTCTTTCCTCTATAACCAAAATATTGTATCAACTATCAACAACATAATTTGACTTTCTTTGATATGACGGTGAGTCAGATAAATAATTAAGGCACGCTGGTTACAAACAAGTCCCATACTGTATTAGCTACTAGGTATGAGGTAGATCAATGAAACATTTCGTTTTGTTGACTTTTCGATGATCAATTTGACCTTAAATTATTCATAAAATTATATGATAAAAATAATTAAAAATATTATATTATAAAACTAGAATGTTTATATTTTCATTATATAAAATTGTTAATTATTTTTCTTGTATAATTTGGAATTAATACGAAGTCAAACTGATTCTCGAAAAGTCAACAAAACAAATTGTTTCATTTGTTATGGGACGGAGGAAGTATTTCTTAATTAATTAATTAGGAAGAAAAGTAGATCAAATCCCAAACTATTACTCTTTAGAGATTATACCTTCCAAACTAATAAGTTTGGTGATTAACCCCTCAACTATTAAACTATTATATTTTAAAGACAACCCATAAAGTGGATTTTTTTTAGTTAAATAAATAGATAAAACAACATTTGTAGGTGTTTGAATTTATTATATTGAACACATAAATTTATTCTTATTCCCTAGCTACGAAAGTTATATTTCACAAGATATGCCAACAAATAAAAAAAAAATTCCCTCCGTAATACTTATAGTTGACCTTTTCGAGTTATTTTTTGCCACAAATTATTTCAAATTATATTGAAAAATATATAAGTAATACTCCTATTAATTATATATATCATCAAAGTACTTTAAGTATACTTTCACAACATTTTTATATGTTTGTTTACAGTATAAATTAAAAGCAATTCATAGTTAAAATGGTTTTAAAAAATTAAGAAACGTAATGGAGGATAAACTAATTATAACTTATTCAAAATTATAAAATAAAGGTTGAACAACACTTAAACATCATTATAATCGACAAAAAATGAATTTTGTATCATAAAATCTAAGAAATTAACATGATTTTATTAAGATATTTATTATCAAATTTATTAACTTGGGAGCAATGTCTCAAAAGTGTAATAGGTGGGGTATAATCATCAAACTTATTTGTTGGGAAGGCATAAGTCTAAAAAAATCAGTAGTTTGGGGGTTTAAAATTAATCCATTTTTTCCAATTAATTAATATACAATCCACCCTTTTCTTTCAAGTCAATCCGAATGGGATCGGGGGACAGTGTAGACCCGATTTTATGTCACTTGGTGCAGTCGACGTGTTTCTTCCGATCCTCTTTTTGTTTATGCTTACATATATACGTACGTACTTAATTATACTGTTAACAATTGAATCATAATTGGCGGAAGATATTTATAAAATATTAATTAAAATGATATGCAGTACTATATGATCAAGCAATACAAATCCGCCATTTGCTGGAGTGGCATAAGTAAGCACGGACATCATTATTATATTTAAATAATGAAAATCGAACAAGATTACAAGATCGAGTCTAGCTAGCTAACAAATTCCGCGCGTTACAGCCCGGCTAATCAGTCTGAAAATAATTAATAAGTCCATGGAACTCACTCGTGATTAACTAATTATATATATTTGTTATGGCATTTGTTATAGTGATTAATACACGTTCTTATAAGATTTGGGTATACGATTTGAATGAATTAATAAGTTTTCACGTAAATGCATCATATCTAATCCATCTAAAAGTGTGAACTTAGTCCTCATGACAAATGTACATGTAATCCTATAAATGGTAATCCTATAAAATCTGCCGTATTACCGGCTTTTATATATATTTACATGGACATTTGGACAAGTGTGAGGTTAACTGAAAAAAAAAAGGGTAGAATTTGTATATATTTCGGTTAAGAATTATATTTTTATTATGTTTTATTTAATAACAGTAAAATTTACAAAGACGATATTACAATGACTTGGCGATAGAGTGATCGCCTTAATGACTTTGGGCGATCCGGCAAGATGATTATATCCATTAGATTGGAGATCTAGCCTGTCTAGTGTCTACCCTAGGAGCGGTCTTTAACAGGCTGGGCCGGTCCAGCCCGATTACGACCTCTAGGCCCAACTAACTTAGTTAGACGTTACTCTCTCTCTTTCATAATAAGCTTCCTGATGTTAATTTTTTTCGAATTTTGACCGAAAATTACTCCTACATTACACAATCAAAAAATATAATAAAATTATATTATGAAAGAAAATGAAGTATATTTTTCTAATATAACTCTATTATATACTAATCACGTGTAATATAGAAGTAATTTGCGGTCAAAGTTAAAAAAAAGTTAACCTTAGGAAGCTTATTATGTAACTGAGGGAGTAACAAGTTTATTTTATGTCTTATGATCATGAAGCTTATAAAATATTACTCCCTCTGTTCCATAATAAGCTTCCTAAGGTTGACTTTTTAAACTTTGACTGCAAATTACTCTTATATTACACATGATTAGTATATAATAGAGTTACATTAGAAAAATATACTTGATTTTCTTTCATAATATAATTGTTGTTATATTTTTTGATTGTGTAATGTAGGAGTAATTTTTTGTCAAAGTTCAAAAAAAAGTCAACCTTAGAAAGTTTAGTTTGGAACAGAGGGAGTATAAGATAGGTTCCTTTTAATTATTTTTGTATTAAGTGGCACCATCCGAAGCTAGCAATACACCATTACCAGCTACCACAACTTCTTGCCTTCGCCTTCACATGATCCCTATGCGTGCTTCCTTCTTCCCAACTCCAACTCCATTCGGCTCAATAAGGTGATCGGTTTTAATTTTTATTTCCCTCAGCAAGAAAACCAACTACTTCTAAGCATAAAAATTACATGGGTAAAATCTTTTTACTCTATATAATTTATTAAAATTAAAGTGACTAATCAACAATTGATAACCTTATCAGTTTTTAATTTCCCGTATCAATTAGTTGATCATTGTGCTGTCAAACAGACACTTGTAGTTTTATAGCTGGGCGTGGCTTGTTGGTACGTATGATCGATCGGGATGCATGAAAGAAGGATGAATTAATCACTTATATTATCCTCGAACTTGAAAAGTATTGTGGAGATGACGAACTATAAAATTACAATTTTGTACGCAATTTCTAATCCGTTGACACATGAAAAATCTCTTATAACTTTACCCATTTGATTTTTGTAACTTTTTATCTGAAAGGTTTTGTCAGTTTATACTTTTTATTTGCCAGATGTGTGTATGCTCTTAGTTGAGTCTTCCAGAGTTGAGTCTTCCAGCTACTACTCCACTTAATTGAAATGGCAAACAACTAAAATCTCAAATTTCATAGGTACGTAGGTGGTTGATTGACACAAGGTTTCCATCATTGAAAACTCCAAATGGCTGACAAGTTCATGGCGGCATGGAATGATATAGATAGGAAGAGAAAAAAAAATCAAAATCTATATATGCTAGTCTTTTTGTTAAGAGTTAAAAAAATTATATAATATATATATATATATATATATATATATATATATATATATATATATATATATATATATATATATATATATATATATATATATATATATATATATATATATATATATATATATATATATATATTGTAACGGAGTGAGTATTTATGTGTAAAAAGGAAATAAAAAGAGTGTGTGTATATACGTGCAGCGACTTGCACTCATCTTATGTGCGCACACACCTTCACACTTTATGTGTGCAGCTAGATGCACCCGATATGTGTGCGTCTAGCTCCCCACTCGAAAAAGTGAGCAGGTGTGTGCACACTAAAAGTGTGCACCTCCCTGCAAGGTTGCACCCAAGTCATGTGCACCTCGTTGCACCCAAGTCGTCGTATGCAGCTCCCTGCATACTAAAAGTGTGTATTGGACTTTTATCTCTTTTTTTTTTCTCTTGATGTTTTACTGCTCATTCTAGAAGGTTCGATACTAGTAGTCCTGATGGATTGTTACGGGTGTAGGATTCAAATTAACATTGTTTTTTTTATATTAAAAAGTGGTGAATCATGTGGTGATAATTTAATAACTAGCATTGGTGCACCGCGCTAAGCGCGATGTCCATATTTATTATAATTCTTTAATGTTGATTAATGTTCATTATTATTATAAAAAAGCATGATCATGTATATATTAATTAAAATATCCTAAAAGAACTTAAAAAGCATAACTAAAATCTATGAATCATTCAAAAACATCCTACTACGTAGCATATATAAAAGTACGGGATGCACACTGAGCTGATTGATCCATTGGTACATACATTCCGTCCCCATGCACGATTTGGTTCCAGTTATCTCCAGAACATCAACAAGAAGTCACAAGTATATAATTGGAACTGATCTTTACTATAGTGAGCAGGGATCTATTGAATTTATTTCCATAAATTATAATGTTAAGTATGCAAAGCAATATAAACATGTAACTAATCCATAGTCCATACGCATCGCAAAAGACACGGAGATGATCTATGAAATCAGAGCACACAACAATAATAACAATTGCAGTCATAACCATTTCAACACTGATACACACACACACAAGCTATATTACAAACTAACACTAAAAGGAGGTTGATAATGTCATGGGATAATGGCATAACTCAAAACTAATTAACAGTAACAGGGATATAATGAGAGTTAACATAGTTCAAGTATAATCTATTTGTCGAGGAAAAGAAAACATAGAAAGATCAATGTGAAGTACTACTCTTTTTGGGGCCATGAATTCGACAAAGAACACTCGCATGCCATCACTTATAATTGCACCCCCTTGTGCTTGGAATCACCGATTTGTCAAATTAGAGCGTGAACGTTGCAGGACAACACTCACCCGATTGTAGCACAGTAGCAACATCCAAATAGTTAAACTTTCTACCTCCTCTCATGTATCTCTTCTTCGAAATAATAACACCAAATGAAGCAATTTCCAAAAATCTCCTCCTCTTAATACTAAATGAAGCGATGATATTCAGCCAAATGACTCTTAACAACAAAATAATGTAACTCCAAATCAATGGGTATTAATCAAGTATTAACACAAGAAGGAAATTATTTTAATTCTAACAACAGAAAGGCAAGCATTAAAATGGAGATCAAAATCCAGAGTGGTATCATGAGAAAGAAAAATATGAAAGGGGATCACATACGAAAGCGTAGTAGACAAATAATTAAAACAAATATTGCTTGATTGGTGACAATATCATTAAGTTTTATGATTTTTTCTTTTTTTTTAATCGGCTAAATTTTTTATTCCATATTTCCAAGCATAAGAAACGATTTTAGTAATAATACAACCTTCAAACCGGAAAAGAAAGAGTACACCTACTTTACGAAACCGAAACGTGGTCACCTAAGCAAGACAAGGAACACAAGTTTTATGATTTTCATAGCAGGAGCTTAACAAAGTTTACTCGGTTATACAATTTAGCAAACGGTTGGGAGACACTACGAATTTATTCCGCCTTCCAATTTACCTTCCTCATCATGCTGCACTGAAATTGCTCCCAGAACAAACACAATCGATCTCCACACACATTGATTGGACAATTCGGTTGTCGCTTGAATTTTCACCGAATAGAAAACAAGAATAAGAATGAAATACGCATTTTCTTTTCAAACAAATCCTTCCAAATTCTTCTTTAACCCCAAATACGCAATTGTGTTGTAGACCTCATAGGTTTGCGCTTAAAATCTGGAGATGGCGCTGCCATGGATATATATGATTTGGAGTCGCGTAGAGTAACGAATAGACGTAGTCGTTTGGAAAGAGTGAAGAGGAGCCAATTGGTATGTGGTAAACACCGCTCCAGAAGATCGTATAAGTGATTGACGAACAGACCTCAACAAATGGAAGCTATCGACCAAGAGGCGTCAGAAGAAGAACCGATCTGGAACTGGAGCGAAAAGGTTTCTATCGGCAGATTCTTTTTTTTTATAATTGAATCGAACCAGACTACCAAAAAAATTGAGAATCGAACCGGACTACCACAAAAACTCCCTCTTATGTTCAGTTCAATATGTGGTTGTGGTTGAAATTGGTAATGTGATGAATTGTGGATACATTGATTTTGATTCTTTGGCTCTGTTGGTGGAGCAATACGCCCGTGGTGATTTTATATGCTGGAATTAGTTGTTACTGACAATTGAGAATTAATTTGGTTTAGTAAGCTATTGATGGTCTCATATTCATTGTGGCTCAAGCTAATTGAACTATGTCCCTGGTTTTCTTCCTTTGGAGTTGAGTGTGATGATTAATTGATGTAATTATGGGAGTATTTCTGTTGTGATGATTAAGTGATGTAATTATGGGAGTATTTCTGTTGTTTTAGTGGCTTAGCTCCTGATTATTTACTCTTGCGGAGTTGCGGTCCATATTTGGTAGATTGATCGATGTGTTTGTTCGTAGATTTTGTAATCCGAAGGTTTGTTCCTTGTATTTTCGATATATATGTATTTTTGGTGTAGTTTCATTAATAGAAGTTTTTTTTACGTTTCAAAAAAATATACTATATACATTTTAAGCTAACAAATACCAAAATTTTACTCTTACTCTTCTTTCCAAATTAAGAAAAAAATGAAAAAAAATAAATAAATATGGAGCCATTAAAGCTTCCATAGAAGCCCCAGAGTGGACCTTTCAAGCTTTAATCAGGAAGTTGCTCCTGGACGAAGGAGCTTGAAAGCTCCAGATCGAAGCATTTTTGCTATGATCTAGAGCTAGCTCGGATTGGAGCAAATTAAAAAGCTCCGAAGCTTCAGATCAAAGCTTTAATTTTAATTTTGTTCGAGTTTTAAATGTTTTTTTCTAAAGAAGCTTTCAAGAAAATAAAAATTGAGGTTTATTTTTTGAATTTCAAAGTTTTTGGAGTTATTGTAATTTAATTTATATAAAATTGTAAAATACAAAACATTTTAATCAAATGTGTAATAAGAAGAAATGAGAAATTACATATAAGTGATAGTTTTTAGGATGTTGACTTACATGACTTATTATAAATGGCCATTGATATGTGAGTTATAAGGTGGTGCAATGGAAAGTAGCTTGGATTTTGGTGAAGGAGAGGTTCAGTTTTCGATCCCCAGCGGAGACATAAGACGGTTTAGGTGTGAAGATATAAGACGGTATAGAATGTTTGTATAAAAGTAGTTGTAATATCAATGCCATAATAAATCTTACACAACTATTTTTTTAGCTCTATACTCTATTGCTAACGGACATCAAAAACTCGCTAAAACGAGTTTAATAGTTCATTTGATATTTATTAGTTTTAAGTCATTACTAATTACTCATATATAACTATTTTTCACATATATACCATGTAATTAAATTGTTAATTAAGAAACTAAGTATATTTGGATATACCCATGAAACTAACTCACCAACTAGCTCACTGAAACCAATTAAACTAACATTGGAACTAATATTTATCGTTAAAGCTAACACTCATGTCAACTATGATGTTGGTTTCAACCGAAACTATGAAATACAGAAGACCATACCACGTACTAGCCTCAAATAGGACATACACGTTGGGAGTGCGAAGGAGATATGGCATAAGGCCTTTTACTAGAAAATCCGTCAAGAAAGAGTCACATAATTCTCGAGAACAGAAGATCTACGTGGGAAACATGCCTATGGGGGACACGATGATACAAAAGATTAACACGATGACACGAAATACCAGATATTGCCCCCCTCCACTATAAATATAAGCTAGGTCCCATATCATCGCCCTGGGAGCTGTGGGACGTTGTAGGCTCCAGTTTTGGGATCGAATAACAGGCTTGTTCTGGAGTTCGAGGAGCCTTGTTTAGTTGAGCTTTCAGTTTTAGATCCCCGAAGATCATAGCATAGCTAGAGTCTGACGGGCATCGTGCCGTTCTTGTTTTCACATTTAGTCACTTTGACTATTTGGACCTTCGTTTGTACTTGAGACTTAGTGATACGTCTTGTGTCATGATTGGGGTATACCCCTCTTACTCTTGTACGCGATATTTTTGAGTTTATTGAACTTTTTTTGGCTGTTTCAAAAAAAAAAAAAAAGCTAGGTCCCATATCACTTCAAAGGTAACTTTACAGCTCACCGGAATTCAAGTCAAGTCTATGTCTAACTACAATTTGTCCAGGGAAAACCTGTTATAGGCCGCTAACCCCCTCCCCTCTCCTATGCGTAGGTACTAAAATTACGTGCAAGAAGAACACTAAGTGGACAAGGCACGCACGTAAGGAGAATTCAATAGTAGAGTTTATGTAACATCAGTATGTAATTCTCCCAACAAGAAACTTGTATTTTTCAAGAAAAGTTTTATTCTATTAAATAGAGTGGCATATCGAGATTTCTCACAAAAAAGTCAACATTTTGTATGCAAATTGTCTTTTGTCGTAATGTTTGAAACATTATGGACCTGGTTGTTTAGTGGTTACTTTAAAAGGTAGTAGAATGTAAAAATGCCTATTAACCAAACAAAAGTAAAAACACGTTATATGGTTACTTATTATGTATTGTGAAAACAATAAATTTTTATATAAAAAAAAAGTGAACTAAAAGGGATTCACAAGTATAGTGTGCACCGTGTAGTGTGGGTGCATGCATAGTCTCTTGCAATTGGTTCATGGACTGCGCGCATTATTTGTTCACCAAGCTGCACACATTATATGTGCAACACCCAGCATGGGCTGCACAAAGTATAAGCGCACAAATATTGTATGAAATAGTCTCTTATAGGAGTATATAATTTTGCACCCTTCACCTTCAAACTCTGAGCCCGTCTCTGCCCACCAGTTCAAGTCGTCAACAGAGAGTAGCCATATACAACGATGACTTCAGCTGGCAACAGCTCAACCTCGATTCAAACAGTTTCTTACCCTACATATTTGATCATGTAAGCTGTTTCACACTAATTTTGGCCTCGTAAACACTTTCATTTGTAGGCTAGCTCTGTTTGATTCACCTAATTTTTTTGAACTAAATAGAGTTAAATTGCATTCATTTAATCTAAACTTAACATAACTTTGGATCAAGTAAATATAAACCGAAGAAATTAACCTGCAAGTAGTTTGGTTTGGAGTCTTTCATGAAAAGACAAATGAAAGTAGTGCTGTTTCATGCAGCCGTGTACTATATATATTGTTTTAGATTAAAATGAATGATTTTGAAAGGAATAGTATAAAAAGAGAGAGGGTACTCGTGTGAAGAGGAAAAGATGCGGTTCAATTCTGTAATGTATAGTAAAACAACATCACAATCAAACACTTTAATGGAAGTATAAGCGTTGGGTTTTATTAATGGGAAATGATGTAAGCAAATGCGTCGTCTAATCTAATCTAATCCGCTTTATTTGGACAATCATTGGCCGCTTTTACATTGTAATCTCGTTTTCAAAATTAAAACAAGAATTAATTTAATTGATGAATTTCAAAGACAAACGTAACCTTATTTATCAAATTATTAGTACTAGTACCATTGTGTTTTGTGTATAATCATCATTTTTGTCCTATCTAATCCCATCTTTGTCTCTTTCTATTATCTTCTTCTTCTTCTTCTTTTAGTTTTTTTTTTTTTTTAATTGGTATGGTGCATGATGAAACAATATGTCATTAACTGCTTCAGCAACAGCTACCAGATGTTTCTCTAATTACATATTAACTTGTAACTAATAATATTGTCTATAATCAGGCCAGGCAAGAACTACAGTAACGCCCAGTTTGATTTTTGATATGAAAATTCAATATGTTCAAACTAAATTGACAGGTCAGGGAAAAACAATTTGATAGAATTGCGAAGGGCGTAGATAAGTGGACCCTTTTCCCACCCAAAATTTCATTAGACTCCGCACCTGGAGCTACCAACAAAATTGCTAAGGACGCAAGTAAGAAAACTTTTGGCAAACCGAAACATGGCTTGGAATCATAAACAATATTGGCTGTAGATCTTTTGCAGATGTATTAAACCTACTATTGGCCATGATGCATTTTATTTTATTTTTAAACGGGAAAGACTACACTACTACTTCATTCCAATGATCTGAAAAAATTATGGTCGAAAGTGAATCCCTATATATACATGATGATGCATATTAAGGTTTATTCTATTCGGAGCCAACAATATGTGGGGATTAATCCACCCCGCATGGTCCTTGGGCGAAGACCCAGTTTGTGGGTTATAGCTCGTGGTCTGAGTATATGCTATGGAATATTCTAGTGACTGAGTCACTATATAAGCTCCACCAGTCTAGTCGTAAAAATTTACGAGTTGATGAATAATACAAGTATTTTTTTGTTTAGTCGAATTCCTCTGTTGTCTTCTTCCCAAGAACTTTTCTTCTGAGTGTTCTTATGTTTTCCTGTCCCCATACTGTTTTTTTGTTGTGCCGACGTATCCGTTGGAGGTACTCTGATCACATTCACGAGGTAATATTTTCTTAATTTTCTATTCTTAGTTCGTGAACAAAATCCCTACACAATGCTCCATTTTAAAGTAAATATTATCAATTATGCTTTCACCTTCGATCGATCACTTTAACTCCTCCTTCACAACACAAGCTTTCTTATTTTATTTTCATTTTCTTTTTATGTGGGACAGTAACTTAAAATTTTGATTTTGAATCATTTTGGGATGGAGTACTGTAGGAAAGAATGCATTGCTTGATTCACACGAAAACAGTATTAGATGCATAATGATGCGCCTTTACCTGTTTGTGCAAAGTCAGTACCATGAATCACGAACATTTAAAGAATTGGATCCCTCCAAAGTCCAACCCAGTAATTAATTAGTCAAAATTCAAGTAGTTTCCAATATAATCCCTCTTTAATTAATAATCTAAATAAAAAGATTATTATATAATGCTGTGATAATAAATATTATAGGCGTGGATCGAGCATGTCACACAAGCAAACAAACATAGAATTGGGTATGTGTCTTGTAAATTGCAGCCTACGATGAATCCACTTCAACAAGAGACCATCTACATATAAATTAATTTTGTTAAATTAATTGTATTACGGGGCAAGTAATTGTATAATTGTTGCTTCTGATGGCAACTTTTTGTTAATTTAATTTAATTTAATTTATTAGAGATATATCCCCAAAAGATAATTTGCATCAATAATTGGAGACATGAGTGGTACTACTGACCATTTTAATGGATCAAGATATCATCTTTTCCATTCAAAGAAATCAAAGCTTTATACAACTCAATTTACTCTCGGTCTTGTTCTAATATAGGCAATAACGTAGGGGGCTAGGTGTTTCTCTTTTACTACAATTGAAACTTCTCATTTTTAGAGATGTAATACATTTTGATTTTGTAGTGGAGGTATATATCACAACTACACATTTTCACATAATATGTCAGTTTTATTGAAAAAACTCACACACTCTATGAGTATTTACCGTCATTATTTTTTAATTAATAAATACCATACTGAAATCGTTTGAACAATTTTATATGTACCACTTAGTTAAGAATTTGTTATAGTTTATAGTCCATCATTGCATTTCACAGGGTCATCGACGAAGAAACATGGGTACAGTGGCGGCTCAAGGCCCGTGCGGTCAGCCCAACCGCACAGGGCCTCGTAAGTGGGGAGCCTCTTATTTATTATTTATTAATAATATTTATACATAGGCGTTTATGCACAAGTTAGCAAAATAAAATTGGTGCACTGGTGAATGTTAAAGGCGGAAGTATCATGTCTTTCCTAAAGTCAACTAGTTCAATCCCTTTGGTGAACTTTTTATGCCCCACTTTTCCTCCCCCCCCCGCCCCCCCATATTTTGTTATACGATTGTTTGGGGGCCTATATTACGGTTTGGAACAGACCCCAAAAAATATAGAGTCGCCCCTGCATGGGTGTGTTAAGCAAATTCCCCAATACGTTAAAATCATCTAATTGACGAAACTATGATTTAAGTCGATGGATTATAGTTTCGGACAGCTTATAGAGAAATATGCGTGTTCCTTGTACATCATCATCATGAAAACCATCCATATTCAAAGCCTACCCGCCGCGAGTATATGAACGGGTTAATTTAGAATATTTGAAGTGTGTATTTTCAGTATAATAAATTCCCATGATATTTGAATGATTAGAAATTACAGTGTCTCGATCAACTACCGTCTGGATTTTATGTTTTTAACGCATGTCATGATAGAAAAGAAGAAGATGTTGTAAGCTAAGCGGATTGAAATTCATTGGAGTTGGTAACATTAAGCACCCTCCACCACATATATATCGTGAGAGCATTCAGGACCATAACAATACAAGTGAAGTAAGTAGCTAAGTCGATCGATTAATTAACAAGCAAAGCATTATACGCCTTTTCTTTTTAAAACAGAGGATGTGATTTTTGTGCAGATAAAACAGGGGATGTCAATTTACTGATCATACGCCAAACACGAGTCACTGTTGAGTCCTTATCTCTGTGTGCCATCAGATAGCTAGCAATGGAAAAAAGCAAGTTGCAAGTCGCTCAATTAAATTGACTGGAAGAGGGCATTATTAATACGAGGGGCAGAGGATGCAAGTGAAAGCAATTAAAATCAATGTCGCTGTTCCTATACCATCATCAATCAATATTGACTTCATTCTTGAACATTTTACGTCGCCATTTACCTAGTTTTCTTCTACCTAAGGCTACGGTCAAACAGAAAAGGAACTCATCTTCTTCTCAAATTCTTTTTCCAGCACATTGTATTGCTGCATCTCCTAACACGTATATGTAGCCTTTCTTGATTTTTTTGTCCGAAGAATGATACGGGATAATAATGGGAAGAAGAAATGACCGGCCACTTAATCGAATGACATCATATAAACTAAGCTCATATTTTTCAAACAAAACATAGTTCTATACTACCTCACATATAATATGATAGTGTGTCCGTCAAAAGGTATATAAGTATTCCAAAAAAAACAATACTCGATCGATTCAAACTCTTTTAAGATTTAGGGCCTTACGGTTATGTTCAAGTTCTTATAAAGGACCTGAAAGGAGGAAAGTGTGCCTTGAATGATTCAATGGATCATTTCTTTGAGCGAACTTTCAAAGGGCTAGTTCGAGTCGCATGCAGGAGGGTTGGTCGGATCCGGATACTATCCCTAGTATCCTCCGGTATTCGTATGAAAACAGCAATAGAACAGAATATAACGGAGATATGCAATGTATTGAACAACAAAGTAAAGAGAAAAGCTCCTACCGACTACGGACGTAGGATCCTCTAGCACAATGGAGTACTAGGCCAAGCGACTTGTCTTGGAGCAAGGATCTTACTGCTACTATCTTCCCGGTAACGCGGTGGAATCTCAATTATCTATAACAAACGAATGGCTCGTAGTGTTCTATAAACTCAAATCAATAAATCAACGTAGGAAAAATAATGTCTTACAGAGTGTTTAAATAAGAATTGAAAAGCTAACCTAACTTAATGATCAAGAAATACTAATGGGTTAAGCCCGACAAAAGAAAATTCTGGAAAGCTTAGAAAATAAAGAAATAAACTAATGAACCCTAGCTTGGCCGCCGGTTTCGTCGACTTGGGCTCAAAGTCGTGTGCCGTCCATGTAAGTATTCATCATACATGCAATAACTTGGTAAATCTCCACCACCACGTAACATTGAACCGTGGATTTTTCTAACCTTTAAGAGAGACTGAACTTTTATCGACAAAAATTCTTATATTAATTAACTCAGCTATTACACACATTTTAAGTTTAGCGGTAGCATTATTTATGCTCTTTTTTGTAATTTCTTAGTTTAGTTTGTTTAATAAAAAAAATTTGCCCCGAGAAATAGCAATAACCACTTCTTGCTTGAGTGTTTGGCACATTTTTCAAATCTTAGACACACAAAAATATTAGAAATAACCACATCACTAATCCAAAAGCTACCCACATTTATCTATTTTTCTCTTCTTTACCCACGCTTGCAAGATTTGCACATCATCATGTATTGCTTCTCATGTAACAACAATGTGCAAGTTGCAACGTATTTCAGACTGGCATAGTGGCTTTAGCGGTTAGGCTCAAATTAAGAACAGTCAAATAAATCAGGGACGAGCCAGGATGAATTAAGGCGTGACTAATTATAAAATCGTCAAGTTACATTTTAAATTATTAATATTTAATCTTAAAAAGTCATCAACGTAATTTTTCTTATGCGGCAGTTGATAATACTTGCTTATATTACATTGCAAAATACAAGTAAAAATAAGTTTAAATTACTAGAATGGGCTTAAAAATATGCGAATTCTGTATTTTATAGTGGAAATGAGATTTTTTTTCCAATCAAAACTTTCAGAGTTTCATGAAATGCTTTAAACAAATGTGCTATAATTTTAATTCAATGGTGTTATTGGTAAAAAAAAAATTGAAAATATATGACTACAAAATTATTTTTTAAAATATGGGTGTGGCTAAAGACACATGTAGCTCAAGCTACCCTCCACCCCTGCAAATAAATACCCGTAAATTATTCATTCATGTTTGAATATCATCAAGATGTGTATATGTACAACATCATTTCAAGTCTTTGAATCTGATGAGAACGTTGATAAAATATTCATTATGCCATGATTTTTCGCTGAATCCAGAAGCCAAAAATAGCGATTAACTGGGGGCGATCTAATCTAATTATAGAATTATTATTATCTAAAGACGGATTTGGACATCATTTTCATATGACGTTTTATTTTGTTATTATACTTTAAACTGCTCCACACGTAAACATGATCACTTACGTACTCACAAGTCACAATTAAAATCTCACATAAATCGATGTACTAGCAGTCGGTTAAGTACAAAACAATTCGTCACGGATCAACTGTTACACGAGAAATGTAGAAGAAAATAATATATCTAATTACCGGCCTGGTAATTTTGAATCGGTATTATTAGTTCTAAAGTAGATGAGGGTCCAAAACAGAAGATGTTTAACAAAGCTTCCATAAGCTGTGATTAAATCAGTTAATTTTAAAAAAATTAATTAGTTATATAGCTTTTATTGAGGTGAAAAGACATCGCAATAATCTTTTGAGATAAATCAAAAGGTTCTCTTAATGCACCTATTCGTGGTTCTTAAAGGACATATTTCTCACAAAATGTTTTCTACTAGTTTAATTGTATGAAGTATCTTTTATGGAAATGTTTCTAATTTGTATTTTCTAGCACATTTTGTTTCCGTTAGTATGTCTTCGCACACATACATTATTGGTATTACCATTATCAATTTTATTTGCATTTAAATTAATTCATGATTACAATGTTACATGCGATGATGGTATTTGAAGCAAGCTTCAATTTTTATGTGAAAACTGTCGTCTAACTTTTTATCTTGGGTGTGCAACCATATCTTACATTACTAAGATTATCTCCAACTGTTTAGACCAACCACACCAGGTACGTCACATTAGCATTTCAATGGTGTTTAATATATTAAAATTGTTTTGTAAATAGTGAAAATTGTTCAATTGGTATCCCCTATAGGTGTATGTAGTGAATATATAGGGTTTTTTTTTTTTTTTAAATGTAGTGAATATATAGTTGAGTTAGAAAAGTATTATAAGAAATGCTCATTAAGAAGAAAAACTAATGAACCCCCTGGAGAAAATATATACCCCGGGGAGGGGGTTATATGTGGTGGTTGGTGACATTACACTACCATTTCTAGGACCCATACTTTGGGACTTGTCAAAGAAGCAAGTTAGGAGGGTAAAAACAAGTAAACAATGATCAAAGTTCACACAAGGAATGGCATACATCATATATTTTTTATCTACAAAACTCAAATTCTTTAGTATGGATTTGATGTGATCGTGACAAATACCTTTAAGCGTTTCACGGATTATAGTGCATGGTTCGATCATGGCGGTGACGGAGTTATAATGTTGGTATAAGTGTGGATAAATAAGATGGTTTAAGATGTTTCTATAATAGTAATGTAGAAGTAGTTGTAATATTTGCCGTTTAAAAAAAAAAAAAAATCATAGTGCACACCAATTACTTGTTCTCTAGACATGTATGTCACATAATGAGAGAAAGAGATTTCTAGTGTATTCATGAGATCGGGGCGATGCTTTGTTTATTTATATAATCAAATCATGTAAATTAAGTCAAGCTTTTAGGCTCTTCTCTCTGAAAATTGATTATTTTAATTACAGTTCAGATGCATTAAATTAAGTTCAATTCAGATTTGTCTAATACTAGTATTTTATACTAAATATAAGTTCAGTTCAGTTCTGTTTAATTCAGTTCAGATCAGTTGATTACAGTTCAGTTCAGACAAAAAGAACATAACTTTACATGTATTTATACCAGTTGTCTCACAATTATTTTTATAACTTATATACTATATTTTACTTTACCTCTAATAAAATTTCAAATATATCTCAAAAAATATTTCAGATACTGGCCAAGCACACCAACTACTAACCACGCCACGCTCTCAACGGTTGTTAAAGCATGAAGAAATCCCATCACCATGTGTTTTCTTTTTCAACTTAATTACATAGCTTATCTAAGATACATAACTCAACTCAAGTAGGGACTAGTAGTGAGCAATGGATCTCCCAATAGGCCGGGGCCGGACAGTGGGTAAAAGAAGCCAGGTTGTCATCCCAACTACCTTGCCGTACCCAAGCACACGCCTAGACATAATGTAATGTTATCGAATTTTAAATACGGCAATTAATTTATAGTAAAGACTTAATAGTACTATAGTACTATTTTTTGAAATGTGACAAAAAAATATTTGATTGGAAGAGCCAAAATAAAAAATTCCAAGTCCACGTGGGATCCTTCTCACCACATAATGCTCATTCAACATCGTTTTCAAACTTTAAGATAAGATGACGCAAGACAAAATAATTAAAAATAAAGAGCCGAAAATAATTTTAATTTGATACACAATTTATTAGTATTTCATCATTAACAACTAGTAGTACTAAGTAACAACAACACGTACAATGTCAATGGATAAAACAACCTACATTAACAAACACCGGCCATGAGCGGTTTGAACCTTTCTATTACATCCGTAGTAACTAATTAACAACATTTTCCCATTGGAAAATTTGTCCTCATCTATATGTAATTAGTATAATCTCTTAATTACTCTCTCTATTGATCATCCTCTATATCCACGTTTAAAAATTTTGAATCCATGTCCCCCGTGTTGATGTCCATATCCGCGTGCTTTTCCTTCTTTACATTATGAAACATCCATTAGGGTTCTCATCGCTGAACATTTGGTCGTCAATGTATGTTGGTGGCGGAGGAGGCGGCCCTTGAGAATAGTGAAACGCGTAACCGGTGCTTGAGCTAGGGTAGTCTTGATGATGGTAAACCGGCATTGCGCCATAGTTGTGGTTCATGTAACTATTGTTGTACTGAACAGGCATGTTGTACTGCATAGGCATGGCGTAGTGAGTTTGAGGATCCAAACCATGATACTCATGCTTGTTAATAACCTCAACCTTAGCTGCCTCTTTACCCTTGTTCGCCGCATCTCCACCACCACTAGCTGGTTTAGACTCGCCCTGTTTTTTATCAGCTTCCTTTTCCTTTTTGTCACCACCACCACCGCCTTCTTTCTTCTCTTGTTTGTCACCACCACCTTCTTTAGGCTTCTTATCACCGTCGCCTCCTTCTTTGGCTTTCTTATCACCTCCACCATCGTCCTTCTTTGCAGGCGCAACTACGTCTATGTTTCTTTTAAGCTTTTCCTTCAAGAACGACGTGAGCTCCTTGACATCCATTGTGCCAGTAACCGTGACCGTATCCTTGTCTAAGTCCGTCTTGACCGATTTAACACCTGGTAAGAGTAAGAAATAGTTCTACAAGTCACACGTTGGGTAAAATACAAAAATCTTAGGCTATTAGGAAGAGAATATTCCTTGAGCTAGCACAAAAGACAAGAACTATATCGCTTTCTTGACATGCAATAAACAAGTTAGATCTTTAAAACTAAATATACAAGTATTTGTGTACCTAATTTGCATACGAGATCATTTAAGTGATTAACGTAACAAATTAAATTAGTTAGGCGAAACTCACCATCGACATTCTTTATAATAGTCCGCTTTATCTTATGAGCGCATCCGTCACAGTGCAATTTGATTTTTAACACCACTGTAGTAATCACAGGCTGCATTGCAAAACAAAACAAAACAAAATGTTATAACGTATACGTTTGATTTTTATACGGGTAAATAAATAGTAGAATCGAAGTTAAACTTTGTACCTCTTTTGGTTTCGGGGCCTCCTTCTTTTCCTCGGGCTTCTTTTCCGATTTCTCCTCGGGTTTCTTATCAGCAGGTGGGGCGTCCTTTTTGGGGAGAGGGGAGAGGAGCTCAACCTTTTTCTTGGTCTTGGTTTCAACCCTCTCACGGAGCCAAGAAGGGTCAACATTACCAGTCACGGTCAACTTATTGGCGCTACAATCTGCCTTCACTTTCTCCACACCTTTAAAAAGGACCACATGTGTAATTACTAATTAGTAAAATGGCCCCAACAAAATTGTGAGGAGTCTTTGTAAATACTCCATGTGCATTTATGGATACTAGTGAATGTATAGAAAGTGAATTTGACAATGATGTCCTAACCTCAACTGGTGAATTTTTGTTTCAATTCAACTTGGTTACAACGTTAAAAAAAGAGACACTTTTGACTAGATGAATTTGTTCCTTGTAAGCTCCGTTAACTCTGCTGGTTTCCAAGTCTTGCGATAAAATCAAGAAATTACTTGGGATATACTACCAACAAGCTAACCTCGTGTCACATAATGTGGTTCTTGACTTCTTGTTTTTGTCTTATGTGAAAATATCAATTTGCTTGTGCATTTTATTTGAATGTTTAGAAATGTTAGGAATAGGGATTAGTGGACTTTCAAGAGATCAACTAGCCATGTTAGGAATAGGGAGACCCATAATTTAAAATTTCCAACTACAGTTTTAAAATAAGTAAACAGAAATTGGATTCTGAATTTCGTAGAAAATCACTTCATTTTGTTTTGTCATCAACCACTTCTCATATTTTTTTTGTAAAGAAAGAACCACCTCAATTTCAAAGAAAATGGCAATTATGCATCTGTTATAGTTTACCTAACAATTACTCTACTAGAGTTGATGAAGAAAAAATAGAATTATTATTATGTTGAAAAAAGAAAGAAAAAGATAATTCTAGTACCTTCAAAACGTTTAACAGAGCTTCTGACTTTCTTGGCACAGCCTTCACAATGCAAGTCTAGCTTCAACACGACGTTCATTGGCTCAACCGCCTTCTTCTCACCGCCTTCCGCCACCTTCTTCTCTCCGCCTTCGGCTACCTTCTTCTCTCCTTCATTCTTTGTTTCAGTTTTCTACAATCAAAAATCAAACACAAACGCATCATCAACAACAGCCCCAAATCCTTAACTTAGGAGGAATAAACAAAAACCCAATTCCTTCAAAGGGGTGGGTTATCAATTAATTACGCACCTCGCCCATTTCTTCAAAATTTAGAACTGGTAATATGAAGTACTAGTGAATTGTTGTTTAGGTGAGAACAGATGTAAGAAATGGAACCGGTTTGGAGGGAGAAATGAGGGCACTCTCGCCTCGTTTTATAAATCTTGTAATGTGGAGGGACCCACTCACTTCATTTTTAATAATTAATTATCAATGCATATAGTACAAAACAGTTTTCTACTCTATGGCGGGGGAGGAGGTATTAATGTACTACCAGTATTATTGATGATGTATGCATGTGTCTGTATTTATGTATGTATGTATGTATGTATTTGTTTTTGTATGTGTATGAGGACAGTTAGATGGATGAAATTTTCTCTGGCATACGGATTATGACTCAATTTCTCAAAGTTCGCAGCTTTGACCAAAGGGATGACCGAGTGCTGGTGGGATTACTATTCTGCCCCCACTATGGATTTTTTTTTAATTTAATTTAAAATTAATTACTTGGTTAATTAAATCCAAAAAGGATTAGGTGGGCAAATGGATAAACCACAATTGGCGAGTACAATTAACAAACATCCAATTATGCATGTTTTAAAAGTTAGTGCTAATATTTGTTTGAGATCATATATATATGGAGATTTTTATAATTATTTTATTTTAGTGTAATGCATTAGTGATAGGATTGATTTTGTTTTATGTGTTTGTTTTTCGAATTAGATTTGCTAAATGCTAGTCTATGAATGAAGCAATATTGGGCAGCTGCAAATTGTTTAAGTGGAGCCTAATTATATTTAATGTTTTAACTTTTTTTTCAAGATGATGATGTTGAATTCTTTTATTGTTTTGGAGGAGATATTGGAATTAATAATCCATTAATCAAGATGGGATATAGAATTATAGAATAGCATGAATCATGATGACTCACATTTGTTCTACATGATGTAATGGACGTTCGTGTAGCCACAAGAATCATGTAAAATTATACATGGATAGGGATAGGGTATTCAAAGCAGCAGTAATCTTTTGAGTCAATGGATCGAGAGATGTGGGTGGATCTTTTACAAAGGCGTAACCTTTCCTCCTCGCATCCCAGCTTAGCCAAATGGCTCGTACATGCATTTCTCATCTCATCGAGGGTGTAGAAATGTTAGTTATCAATTTACCACACTTAAAGCTCCGACATTCCTCCAAAAATGTTTTGCTAAGGGTGATATGTATACGCAATTATAAGGGTGCGTAATTATAAGGGTGGCCGAGTGGTAAGAGTGTTGGAGACTTGGAGTAGTAAGGAGAAGTCGGGATTTGAACCTCGACGGAGGCATAAGGTTGATATGCAAATGGATTCTCCAGTGTCAGTTATTTATCACTTAATTGATTGAATCTATTCGACAGTGCTTTAAACTCTGCATGAATTGTAGTAATACTTCCTTGGAAATCCAAAATGATACAGTTTGAAATAATTCAAAATAACATTATCCTATGATTAGCAATTGGCATTATCTTAGTCCGAACCTCGACCTCCCTCTTTCGTGCTACTCCAGCATCCTTACCACCAGATCAAGTTTTTAGTAAAGATTTTATCATGAGATTAAAGGTTTTAACACATGTCCAGAACTAGAAAATTCCGTAGAGATAAACTATACTCATATCTAATTTCCTTCGTAATGAACTCTGAAAAATGGTCGAAATCATCCACGAGTATGAGGGAGTAGACCGTTTTCACATCTTAGTAAAGTTTCAGTAATATCAATCACTTAACGGTATTCTAAACACAAATAAAATAAGAAAATTATAGAGGACTTTAACACACATCACTATAATTTTCAGTTCGTTGTTTGAAAGATTGGCATGTAAAACCGTAAGTATTTCAAGATAACAATGATAATTTTTATGGGTTTTCGGTTTTCCTTTTTCTTTCTATTTTCCCTACTTAATTAGAACTTAGAAGATCGCTTCTTCAATATCTATCCCCATCAAGCAAAATTTTTGTGGATGGCATGTAATGCACTAATGCTTTGCATTTACGACAACTTTGG
Source organism: Plantago ovata (assembly GCA_028274465.1). Taxonomy (NCBI): domain Eukaryota; kingdom Viridiplantae; phylum Streptophyta; class Magnoliopsida; order Lamiales; family Plantaginaceae; genus Plantago; species Plantago ovata. The sequence goes on along the minus strand of CM051455.1, from coordinate 29,421,868 downwards.
AAAGTAGTTTATATTTTCTTGAAATTCCATATGACAAAGTTATGTGTCATATCCGACGTGTATAATTTAACTCTTAGTAAAATCGTGGCGGTTAGTAATATGATTACAATTGACCACAGACAAATTATGGAATTAATTAAATTTGTTTTACTGTCACTTCACTTTGTAGCAAAGCAACACTCCACTCCAGTTTTGGCGCGCGATATCGTCAATGTCAAATTAATGTACAAGTATTTTCAAGCGCGAATTCGTGTGAGCGTGAAAAGCAATTTCATGAAGAAGACATTTTATGAATTATGATGCACTCTTTACGCAATTAATCGTATAATTTCTTTACCTTTTCTAACATTTAAAATTGAAAAGTAGTAGTAGCATTCCTTTTAATTTTGTGCACATTGAATTTTTTTTCAAAGTGATTATAATAAATACGGTAGTTCTGACAAAACTTTATCAAATTTTATCTAGCGTAATATGTGATCAAAGTCGACCTTGATAAGTTAAATAACACATTATTCATATGACAAATGGCTTATTTATTATCAAGTCCCTTAACACAAACTTAGTGATTTTAACTTGTGTTGCCTACAAATTTGCATCAATATATCTCTAATTGTCCTCATTTCAATGTATCTCTATACAGAGAAAATAATTGTCCATTTTAAGGATCGTACCTCATGACTTCTGAGATACGAAATGTCTTAGCTTGCTAATTGGCTAAAAACGTTTTGTTTTATAACATCTTGAAAATCGATAATATTACTTATAAAGTTTTTTTTTCAAATTTTAGGAGGAGACGTTCACAACGCCACACCCATAACCCCTCCCTAGCTACTTGACTTGTTAAGGACGACATATTGTAATTTTCTTGTTGTCCGTTACACAGGAGTACTGTGTACTAAAAATCATATGTACTTTAAGTAGTTTTGGCAATCATACACATACACTTGGAATTAGGGGTGTTTGCAATTGTTTCAACTTAAAATAATTAAGTGGCTTAATTTAAGGAGAAGTTGGAGAAGTTGACTTATTAGAAAATTTGATGGGTGTTTGCAAAAAACTACTTAAAAGTTAGATAAGTTGTAAGGGTAGTGTTTGCAAATCTAACTTTTTGGACAAAAACAACTAAAATCCAGCTTAATTTAAGGAGAAGCTACTGAAGAAGTAGGTACAACCCAACTTCTCCATTAACTTCAACTTATCCAGCTTAATTTAAGAGAATTAAACAGCTTATAAGTTGTTGCAAACACTCAAAAATTTACTTCTGCTTAAAATAAGTGATAAGCTAGATAATTTAAACTGTTGCAAACACCCACTTAGGGGGTGTTTGCAATAGATTCAACTTAAAATAAGTTGCTTAATTTAAGCAGAAGTTGGTAAAGTTGGCTTATTAGAGAATTTGATGGGTGTTTGCAAAAACTACTTAATATTTAGATAAGTTGTAGGAGTAGTGTTTGCAAATCTAACTTTTTGGACAAAAACAATTAAAATGCAGCTTGATTTAAGGAGAAGCTTCCGAAGGAGGTACAACCCAGCTTCTCCAACTTCAACTTATCCAACTTAATTTAAGAGAATTAAGCAGCTTATAAGCTATTGCAAACACTCAAAAAGCTGCTTCTACTTAAAATAAGTGATAAACTCGATAAGTTAAACTATTGCAAACACCCCCTTAGGGGTTGTTTGCAACAAATTCAACTTAAAATAAATTTTTTAATTTAAGGAGAAATTGGTAAAGTTGGCTTATTAGAGAATTTGATGGGTGTTTTGCAAAAAACTATTTAAAAGTTAGATAAGTTGTAGGAGTAGTGTTTGCAAATCTAACTTTTTGGACAAAAACAATTAAAAAATGCAGCTTAATTTAAGGAGAAGCTACTGAAGGGGGTACAACCCAGCTTCTCTAACTTCAACTTATCCAACTTAATTTAAGAGAATTAAGCAGCTTATAAGATGTTGCAAACACTCAAAAAGTTGTTTTTGCTTAAAATAAGTGATAAGATGGATAAGTTAGGGGGTGTTTGCAATAGCTTCACCTTAAAATAATTAGCTTAATTTAAGAAGAAGTTGGTAAAGTTGGCTTATTAGAGAATTTGATAGGTGTTTGCAAAAAACTACTTAAAAGTTAGATATGTAATACCGCGCATCCCACATCGCTTAAGAGTGAGTGGAATAAAGGGTATATATGTTAGACCACCACTCTCACATGGTATGAGGCCTTTTGGGTGATTCCAAAAGCAAATCCGTGCGGGCTCAGGCCCAAAGCGGATAATATCATACTGTGGAGACGTGTGTGGGACCGTCCAGGAGTAACCACGCCGGCCGGATTAGTCGGGTCGTTACAAGATAAGTTGTAGGAGTAGTGTTTGCAAACATAACTTTTTGGACAAAAACAACTAAAAACCAGCTTAATTTACGGAGAAGCTGCTGAAGGAGGTACAACCCAACTTCTCCAACTTCAACTTATCCAACTTAATTTAAGAGAATTAAGTCGCTTATAAGATGTTGTAAACACTCAAAAAGCTGCTTCTGCTTAAAGTAAGTGATAAGTTGGATATGTTAAATTATTGCAAACACCCACTTAAGCCGTTGGAATTGCGACTTGGCTTATGCGGTTGGTGAACTTCCTATTTTGTAGTACTTCGTGGATTAGGTAATTCAAATAGCACACATGTACAACATTTACAATTGTAAATTAATTAGTGTACTATATACATACAATACAATAGTACAATGTTCTTCACATGATAATATGTTTTCTCTATGATTCATGCATATGCAGCATATCATCATATGTTTTCTCTATGGCCGGTTATTTTAAGCTAGGGAATCAGCTTAAATTCTTTCTCAGATTAAAACATCATTAAATGGTGTACTACTATTTTGAAACGGAGTATAATTTTTTATTAAGTATATCATAAATTTACTATACATGAGAGGTAAAGATCCACTATTACACATGAGGTAGATCAAAGAATGAGGAAGCAGATTTGAAGTCTACCATTAACTAATTCAATCGAATTCAACTTTTAATCGTCAACAACGAACGAATCGTAATTATTAATGCTTTTAACTATTGCAATGATTTAGAGTTTCAACGGTAGTGTAAATTACTACTAGGAGTCAGAGTCAAAGACACATGATAAACAACAAGAAGATGGAATGAAATTGGAATTCCATTTGGGCACCAAATACTACTCCTAGTACTATATAGTATTATTTAGTACTATGATCATGGTAAAAAAAAAATTCTTTTTTTTTGACGAAAGTCATGGCTGCTGAAAGGGTAGCACGATGAAAATTGGATTAGAGCAGTCCATTTTTTGTATTGTATAATACACGTATGTACAAATGTTCGGACTCATTTTTAACATTCTGTGTGTGTGGGCTTGACTAATCAGAGAGTAACATGGATCAACCCATGCCGCAGTGGGGCAGTCATCATGGACAATAGATCCCTTGCAAATTGTATCGCTAATTTCTTCTTCTAAAGTCACTCTTAATCTAATAATTACACGATTTTGGACGGATGAATTTGGACCCATTTGCCGGATGTTGCAAATGCTTAAAAAATCAATTTGGTGCTTTTGGAGTAGTTTTTTAGTGTTTCATTTTACAACTTCTACTGCAACTTCTCCTGAAAAAAGTAGTTAGCCGCCATAAGCTGAGAAACATGTAAGCTGATGCTTCTACCTGCTTTTAGCCGTTCGTAATTCTTTTTAAACTAAAAATAAGTATTTTAACTGAATTTACCAAACACTATAACTTCTACTTCTGTGACTTTAAACTGATTTTAGACAAAAATATCAAACACCCACTACTTTTAATTAAAATCAACCTTTTTTAACTTCTAACAAAAGTAGGCCAAAAGTATCTTTCAAAATCATTTGCAACACTCACTTATTTAAAGTTTTTTTTTTTTATAATTTTATTTGTTTATTTATTTTTTAAACTTAAGGGTTGTTTGGATAAGAAAAAAAATTCAATAATGGAACAGTGCTTAGAGCGCGATAGATCTTCAAAAAGTTAAATTCTTGTACTAAAATGTAATTGATTATCTAGTATGTATGTTTTTGTTATTAGGGACGCTTGCATAGTACTATGAAGATACGAACCCACTAAATTATTTGTATACACATTATATATAAATTTCAATTTTCTGTTAGAATATTTTTGAACACGTCTCATCTGTTACATTTTTCATTGGAGGATTATTAATTTTTTTAATTAATCTTTTCAGTTTTTATATATTATATATTTTTTAATGCAAGAATGTGATCGAGTCTAAAGTTGCAAATAGTGAACGCTCAACCTCAAGCAGTTATTGCTGAAGCTTGTCAAATTTGGCTGATGGTGCGTATGTATGATCCAAAGTCCAAACCCATGTTGGTGCAGACATGATGGACAAACATGTCGGACCGGATGTAATAATTTCGTGTTGATGAAGGCAAAAAATGTAGGGAGAGTCGTAAGTGACTTGTTGAACATCAACTTGAACTCCATTTATTGCTAAATTCATTCTATTATCAAATGTACAGTTTCAAATGGATGGCAAGAATTTCAATTACTTTGTCAAATCACAAACAAGTTGCAATTCCATGGTACTGCATGCGTACAACATGACATGAAGAGGGGATGAAAAGTGGGGATGGCGACATATATTATAACAAGATATTTATTTAAAAGTTAAGAAATTTGATTAAAAAAATACACTAACAAAAAATATTTAGGGATGGCAAAATGTAAATTTTACAAAAATATACATGTGATACTTAAAAAATTCGAAACTTTCGGGGTGGCGGTCGCCTCCCCGGCTACCCCGTCTCCGCCCCTGATATGAAGAATTAATACTTAGCTGAAACGTCTGACTCTCTTGTCTCACTTGCCTGCAGCCTGCATGTTTGTGTGAGACTCAAACTCACAAATAAATCAAACATTCAAATTGCGTTTTCTTCCCAATACTTATCCCCAGGGCAGGACAACCTTCACGACAACTATATTGGTAAATAGGTTTATTATAACTCTATACAGTCTGTGCTAATTGCTGAGAATTAGCTAGGGAAAGTCATTAATATTACATGGTCCTCAACAAAATTAATGAAGTTGAAAACTCTACAAAGTCAGAATTTGGGACCTAATCCTGCGGTTTATAGACTTTAGTCTGCACAACGTTTTGTCAATTGTAGTAATTAGGTAGTCCTTTGGATCCTGGCCCATGGAAAAATGGGCTTTGGTTTATGATATAATGATAATAGTAGTATGGTCTCCAATGAAAAGTAAATTATTTACGTTTGTTTCATTATTATTTTTTAAAACTGTTTGTGTAATATTCTAACCACCAATGAAATGAACGTTCGACCCTTTGGACCAGCACGATTACTTCGTGCACGCACCTAGAATTTCCCAATAGGTTACCCATCCTAGGATTGTTTCAGAATCACACTTTACATGAGAGTTCTTATGGATGGATTTTCAGGGAAAAAAGGTGCACCTTGTTGGTATGAATAACGCTCTCAATCCGTTTAAACTCTCTGAAATTTTGAGGAGTTGCAGTTCACTCGTCCTTAATCATAAATAGTCTCAAAAAATTACTACCACTACTACCACTACTACTACTCCTCCTACTACTACTATAGATATAATCGTCGTACATTTAAGTAAATTGTGTAAAAAGTAGTAGAATGAATTTCTTAAAACATTATGTTAGAAGGTTTCCCTCGAATTTTAAAATCCCTACGGCATACAGTTTACAGTTTTACTAAATCCTTTTTTAGGGGGTTAACCACTTTGATCTTCTCTAATAGAGGATGTGGTACCTAAAATCTAATAAACGTACTATAATCTCAGACCCCTCAATCATAGTAGTCTTCACCTCTTGTTGGGTCGATGATAAATTAGTGGGCTAGATAGATTTGGACCGGAGGGGGTCCCATTCAGGGTCGGGCCTAACTTAAGACTTCTCCAACAGTTGATCTCAAAAGTGGAGCACAACTGCGCCACGTCAACATTCCACTAACTTAATCATCATCCCTTCTAACATACTTCAACAGTTGATCCCCATTGATCCCCTATTTTTTATTTATTTTATTAGATTTTTATTTCATCATCTTTTTTTTCATTAGTTTTTTTAATCAATTATTCATTTTCATTTTAAAGGATCATATAATACTTCAGAATGCAATGAATATTTAAAAAATTATTAAACAAAAAATAGTATAATAGATTATCAAATTATAAAATACAATTGTGAAAAATTAAAAGTTAAACAATAAATATAAAATATTACATAAGTTGAAAATTAAAAGTTAAACAATAGAAATAAACTATTACATAAAATGTGACCCCTACTTGGATGTCAATTTTTGAGAATGTAATGTAATGGCTTATTTATAAATTTTAATTTATTATTTCTATTTATACATTATTAAATATGGAAATAAAATAATAAACATTAAAAAGAAAAGAAGGAAAAACATAGTAAAGAAAAAAAAACGTTAGTAGTAGTATGTATACTGATCATCAACACGCTAGCTAGTAGTAGTAGATTAGTAGTAGTATATTGTATACTCATCATCAATACATCAAATTAAATAAATAGGACAACACACAGGACAAAAGAAAGAAAAGGAAAAAAAAAGTAAAATAAAAAAATAAAATAATATGAGTTGAGCTCAAGCTCAACAGTTGATCCACTTGATCCTCTGTTGGAGTCTCAACTAGGAGCTCAAGTTCCTAGTTGAGACTCTGATGGAGAGGGCCTTAATTACTTATCAATCCATATGAAGTTAATTATGTAATCGTAGTTGACTGTTAAACTACCCTCATATAAATTGGAGTCCCTTGAAATATACTTGGGCCTAATTTAAATAAATTATTTTTATTATTTCATACTAGTAAATTGACACGCGATAACCGCTCGATAAAAGTTTAAACGAATATAAGAAATTGATATGTAAACTTTTTTTATAAAATTAGTTCATGTGACCGTTCCTCTATTAAAATACAAATAAATTTATTAAATTAATTTCATGTACTGAGATTAATAAATTAAAATCTTTTTAATTTGTTTATATACATTTTCTTTTCTTGTAAGTAATTGCTCATTATATATTTTTCAAAAAGAACAATTCGAATGTGAAAGAATTAATTAAGTAGTGGCAATAAACTACTTTTTTGGGACTAAGAACTACTTCTAAACATTTGTTTAGTATATAGTATTGGGCCTGATAAACGGGTTGATCGGGTCGGATGATTTCAGGTGAGTGAGTTTGATTTGGGTGATTTCGGATCGGATCGGGTCGGATGTGTTCAGATTTTAGGTTTTTATCGGATTCGGGTGTTGTTCGCATTATAAATTTCAAAGCATTTCGGATCGGGTCTATCTCGGATGATGTTAATTCGGATCGGGCCAATTCAGATTCAGTGTTGATTGAATATTTAAAGACAAACTTATTTTTATAATGAAATTTTATGAAATATTACAATTTCAAAATTTTAATTATAAGTTAGTTGTATATGAAATATATATTTTAAATGAAAATAATTATGTATTCCCTATAAATATAATTCGGGTCATTTCAGATTGAATTTATTCAGGAGATTTTGGATTGTTTAATTCGGATAAAAAATATCCGAGCGCTTTCGGATTGGGTTTCGGGTCAAAGTTCGGATGTTTGACCACAAATTTCAGGTGAGACTTCAAGTTTGGGATTGGGTCGGATTTTGGATTCGGATGACTTTTGCCAGGTCTATATAGTATAGATGTAGATAACAAGTATTTTTGGCACACAGTTACACGAATAATGTGATATTTGTACCATTTTTAAACTTTATTACTAAAGATATTTTTTTAAGCAGCAAAAAATTATTATTATGACCTATGTTTTGAAACCGGAAACCGAAATTCGAGTCGGACACCCCAAAAAAGGTCGAACCGATATTGGATCGGGCTAAGCCAGGGTCGGACCAGGATAATGTTAAGCTCCCCATCAGCTTACGGTCGAACTGGTCAAACCCGTTTTAAAAACATAGATTATAACTAAAAGAGTACCAGAAATGTTTCGAACCAATACAACGATCGAGAAATAACAACAGGGAACATCCCATAAAACCAGAAATTACATATTATTTATTATTAGTAAAACTATGTGTATTTATCGAAACATAATGGTAACTCGCCCGAAGACGGGCGGACGGCGGTTTAGTGGGTGGGCAACCCGTCCATCCGTCTTATTAAGATTTTTCTTCTAGTTAATATACTAATATTACTTATATACCATATGTTTTTTGTTTTTAAATCCTTTTAAATATATTGTAATTGTAACCCTGGGTTAATTACTTTTCAATTTCCATTCATATTCACACACACAGTGACACAACACAACCTTATTCCCGTTCCTGGTCACATACATATTACGATTTAAGAATTGTTTAACGATTGCTTTTCGTTAGTCACTTTGTGACTTGTAGAACTTATGTACCATGTACTAATGTGTATGGGGTTTGTGAGTCTATGATATTTGACTTGTGTTTATTGTTTTGTGACATGTATTTTTTATTGTTCGACATTTGTGAGCCGTTTAGTATTATTTTTATGTGTTTTTTATTTTAACGTGTAATACCGTCAAACTACCCGTCAACAAGAATAGTCAACAAAATGTTCACCAATCAAACCTAAAAATTTATGCGTACCCGTACGCCTCTAGTTTAACCCATGTCCCATGTGAGAGGTAAACAAGGAAAGAAGCATTGCAAGTTTTGAAAACCAACTGAAATTGAAAACCATCCAAATATATTATGCCCACCGAAATTAGGACATAGATATAAAACGGATAAGCGCAAGACAAGGCGGTGTATCTAGAAGAAGGTGATGAAATTTGCTCAAACTAAAGCCATTTTAATCTACTTTTTAGGTTTGTCCATTTTATGATGCCACGAGAAGAATCACTTGTTTGCTATCCTTTCATTTTTTGTTTGATTGCCTTTGGAAATTTTTGTAAATGACATGTTGTTTTTGTTGCTATTTACCTTATTATTCCAACCACACCATTCGCATGACAAGCCTTTATTGTTTTATTTCCTTTCTTTTTAACAAACATCCATGAAAAATATTGTAATACGTACCCGCTTTTCATATCAATTATCAATTAGGAGAGGATAAAACGAATTCAATTTATACGAGCTATGATTTATGATTCAAAGGGTATAATATTATGAGTAACCCCGTCAGCTCAAATATTTAGTCTTGATCAATTAGTGTTGGGTCATTATAAGTTTGTTGGGTCTTAATAGATTATTGTATGGTCGTTACAAACCTTCTTCTCTTAACGTTTTGTTTTTTCTATTTACACGACATAAATTTCAAACATATAATTCACGTTTTATGTTTCAAACATCACTTTATTTTTTTTGTTTTAAACTAAATATGTTATATTAAAGTAAACATCACAATTTGATTTAACTATGAAAATTGTAATGGAATAGAGGAAGCAATATCCATCAATACTTGTGTTTTAACTAGGGGTGTTAGGGAATCAAGTTGATCACGAGCAGCTCGTGAAAATTTCTATCAAGCTCAGATCGAGTTGGAAATCGGTCCAACGCGAGCTTGCTCGTTTCATTTTTGAGTTTGATTCTATCACCATGAAAATATGACTGAAATAAATATGAATATATATATATATATATATATATATATATATATATATATATATATATATATATATATATATATATTTTAAAAAGTAAATCAATATGAATCTAAATCTCATCTCAACCTTTTCTTTCTCTCTGTTTTTTTTTTTCCGGCCATAACAGTGTAAATTTTTACAACAAATGAACTTATGTTCGAGCTCTATTAAGTCGAGTGCTCGTGAGCAAACACGGGTTAAGTGTTCACAAGCAAATAGTAGTCGAGCTTTTCGAGCAGTTCACGAGCAATTCGATTACTTGATGAGCTGAGCAAGAGCTTGATTTTGTGATGATCGTTGATCATGATCAAGTCTAAAATCTAATGATCACTGATCGATAGAGCCAAAGCTCGGTTCGGATTGGCTCGTTAATGGCCCTAGTTCTAACCTATTAAAACAAAAATTTAATATCAAATATATTTTTGCAAAACAATCCAAAATATTAACCTAAAAAAAAAAAGTAAAAAATGAAAACACAATCCGAAGTATTTTGCTGTTGATCTTTCTCGCAAAAATTATCCTTAAGACTTTCATGCTATGTTTTCGAAACCCAGGTGGACCGGCCAAACTGTAAAGCCACTATGGACTGCCCAATAGGTGCCCAGAACCGGACACTGGGGCGGGGATGTGGAAGCCGCTGGGAACCGCCCAAAACTGTGCCGAACCGGCCTCGAGTTAGACCAGCGGTTCGCTTATGCTTTAAAAGGAAAATTGCCAATGTTGAGTCTCGATTTTCCTCATGGATCGAGACAAAATCCACGAGGAAACAAGAACAAAACATTAAATTAGCTCGTCTGGTTAGGCACTTGTTCTACACAAAATCCTCCCCATTTTTCTCACTCGGTTCGAGTCTATGTGCTTGATTCACGGATCTTATTCTCCTCTGCTTGCACTATCTACGTTTCTCACTCGGTTTCTTTTGTCCCTGTAAATTTGGGCTACATGCCAAAATGACGGGTGAATAATATTAACCATTAAATTATTCAGAAAATTACATAAAACTACCCGTCTAAGCATGTTATTGCTAAAACAACCACTTTCAAAAACATTTTACAAAAAAGGTCATTCTATTTTTTGGTGCCCTAGTATCATCTAGTCAAGCACTCTCCAAAAATCTCGCTAAATTGGATCTTGACTCCTTTTTTATCGCTAAAATAGATGTTGATGGTGTTTTTGACATCTAGTAGTAACTAATTATATTTAACTATTTTTTTGACTAATTAATATTTATATACAAAAACTAATGAAACTAGCATTTGTGTTGCTGAAACTAATGAAGCTAGCATCACTGTTGTTGAATCTAATGAAACTAGTATTTTTGTGTTCACCTGTGATGCTGAAACAAATGAAATTAGCATTCGTGTTTGCCAAAACTAATGGAACTAGCATTTGTGTTGCTGAAACTAGCATTTTTGTGACTGAAACTAGCACTTATGATGACTAATGAAACTAGCATTTGTGTTGTTGAAACTAATGAAAGTAGCATTTTTGTTGCTGAAACTAGCACTTATGATGCTGAAACTAATGAATATATCATTTTTGTTGTTGAAACTAATGAAATTAACGTTTTAAGATGATGAAACTAGCATTAATAGTTAGTTTCAATTAGTTTATGAAACTAACTTTTGTTTGAAACTAACTTTTTGTCTGAAACTAGCATTTATGTGTTGACAGTAATCTTAAACTATTTTTTCAGTTAAAATAATGATTTATATTTTTATAATTTTAGTTTTGATATTTTTTTATTTTTTTTAGTTTAGCATAAATAAGTTTTTAGAGTTAATTTAATCATATTATAAAATTAACAACTAGTTTTAATGGTTAATTTCAGACAAATATAAAATTAACAGTTAGTTTCAACTTGTTTCTGTACTTTTTAGCTAGTTTCAGTCATTTTTAGGGTTTATAAGATGCTAAACTAGTCCATTACACCACCAAGACACATGCATGTGGGTCCCATATGTGTGGGATCCACTATCATGCATGTGTCTTGATAGTGTAATAGACTAAGTTTACCATGAAATAAATGCATTTTTAGCTAGTTTTAGTGGCTGGAACTAACTTCCGGATGCCAAATTTGCTATTAAATCTAGTTGAGCGAGATTTTGAGGTCTATTTCTGTAGGCGGATTTTAAAAATCTTCATTAAACACACTTTAGTGAGATTTTGTTGTCCTTATGTTAGTAAGGAACGAGTGTTTGGTAACTGTTTTTTGTAAGTTGCTTTTTATATAATTAGTTGTTATTATTGATTTATTTCTATATTTTTCCGAAAATTATTTCTCGCCTGGACCCTAATCATAATAGTAGAAATTAATTATATAGAAAATACTTTTTCCTTCACATGCATATTTTTAACTATAAAATTATTTCACGCCCTGTATCCTTGTCCCTTCAATTCGGTGGATCATCCAAGTTCCAACTAGTACGTTTGTAGCTTAATTATATGCGTACATTGTCACAAAATCTATAAAATTAATTAATGTTATTGGTCTATATACGTTTTTCTAGATAGTAAACATGAAAAAGAGGAAACAATGGCGATTTTTCACCCTCTCATTTTAGGAAAGTATGAATTTGCACAATAAATACAATAATTAGGAATTTTTTAACACATGCACATAACACGAATTGAAACATAGCTCCTAGGGGAACGAGGTAAATGAAGTACGACAAATAGAACGTGGATTGAACGCAAATTATATTAATGAAAACGAAGATAGGATTCAATATGTCTCATACATACAACGAAAACACGATATCGTTATTAATAATGAACTTCGAATTTTCATGTAGTTGATACCGGAGCAAGCTATAAAATGATCATTGATAAACCGTGACTAGTTTTCCGTTGGCATAATATTATTATTATGAATATATCCTTGTTGAAACAACTTGTTAGTACAACCCGCTTTAGAAGTCACTAAAAACGTTCAAACATGATTAATGTCATTGGATTGGCATGTACTCGTTGGTACTCATCAAAACCCTCCAAAACAACAAGCCATAAAATAAGGGTTAAAGTTGGGGCTCTCCCCCTATATAAGGGTTACTCTCAAGCATCATGTTTCACCACACAAATCTTCAAGCCTTTCATCACTATCACTACTAGTACTACTATACTCCTACTCCCTTCTCTTCTTTCGCCTCTATTCTAAATCATAAATAAATTCCCTTCACATAGACGGTAGATCATATAACCTTAAAAAATATCTTTGGTAAATGTTATTTTTTATTAATAAGACCGAAAAAAATGATAGAATTCCAACTCTCCCAAAATCAGTCACAATTGACTGCATGAAGCCACCAGGGTTAATGAATAAGTCAGACGTCTACCATCCGGTACATTGTTTATATGTCGTAATAATCGTGAGCATTTTGTGCTGTTATTTGTACTAATTTGTGTGTATGATCATGGACATTGTAAAATGCAGGTAAAGATGGTAGTAGACAAGACGAGACGACATTGTAAAATTTTATTTCATTCATCATGGTTGTTGTTAAGGTGGCACAAATGTACCAATCTGCCCGAAACCGATGACGAAAAAAGCCATAGCCTGCATCAGGAGGTAAATGAAGAATTGGTCGCTCCCGTAAAACAGGTTGTACACCGCGCAGTGGAGAAGGTACATTCCTACCATGAGTTCCAGGAGGTGTATCCGTTCTCTAATCCTGGATCGCGGTCTACGTACTTGTCTGCCAGGAGCGTTCCTCTGCTTCATTGCATTCCCCAGCTTCTCAGTCACGATCCATTCGTTAACCCGATTGGCTTCAATAAGGCCAATTATTGCTGCTTTGGTTCTGTGAAGGGACATGACGTTCTCAAACAGGATCCAGAACACCAGCAGGTGAATAGACCTGTCAAATTCAATCACATTGTTAATTCACTTTTGTAATTAATTCGATTCGAATCTTACATGTTTTGTTTTTCCAGGGTGGTATAAAGTACCTGACTGTGGAAGCTGTGTTCAGAATCGTAATTCCTGCAGGCAGATATATGGCTAACGGCTTCGGTAGCTTTACCTCAGGCACAACCATGGTAGCAGGGATCACGACGCAGTAGAAGAAGAAGGTGACCCAGTGCGCGATTATTTTTCGAACAAAGAAAAATGCATAAATAACGTGCCATTTTTTGTATAGTGACACGCGCTGCATTTCACAATTAAACAAACAAACAAATGTTAGCATTTGAACAGAAAAAAAAATGTATTGTAAAAGAAAATGAATGATTTTGGAATTATTATTATTATGACCTCGCAGAGAATGATTTCTTTGAACATCTTCCTGAACAGATTGGCGGGCCCGCACGACCACCGGTGCTGCTGGTATCTGTACGCCTTGAAGGTACTTGGCAGCTCATTCTTCACCTGATGAATATTTATGCACTTATTGTTAGTTTTCTTGTATATTTTAATAATATTGTTTGTTTGATCAGGATTGGGTCGAAACGCACCGATAGGTCTCCGATGAAGAGGAATTTCCATCCTCGGAGACTTGCTCGGACTGCCAAGTCCATGTCCTCCACGGTTGTCCTGTCTTTCCAGCCACCAGCGTCGTGCAGTGCTCTGATTCTCCAGACACCGGCTGTTCCTGTGATTACAGAGGAATGTATTAGCCCTGTTTCTCAATCTAAGAAAGCAGAGTTAAATAAACTGGAGGGTCAAACTACCGTTGAATCCGAAGAATGAGCAGGTTGAAGATCCAACTTCCTGCTCAACACTGAAGTGGTAGTCTAATGACATTTCTTGGAGTCGTGTCATTAGGCATTCGTCTGCGTTTACTGCAATATTACATTGTATTTAGAATCAAAACACTTTAAATCACATGAGCACATCCTCGATGTAGCTAATCGATCATGTAAAACCGATTATACTCCTACATAGTATATAGTATATGAACATAAATTTTTGATTTTTAGAACTTTCAAGTACTATTATTAGAGACATTACCAAATCTCCACCTGGCCTGAACCAAGGCCAACTCTGGGTTTTCCAGTAGATACGGAATAGTTCTCCAGAGGAAATCGTCCTCTGGCTGGAAATCAGCATCAAAGATGACAACGAATTCACAATCATCAACATAGGACTTCTTCAAACCATCACGGAGGGCACCTGCTTTGTAGCCATTCCTGTTGTTTCTTGTCTCGTACACGATGTTCACTCCACTGTCTCTCCATTTTCGGCACTCCAATTCCACCATTGCCTACATACACATGTAAATTTTCAAAACCATATCTGGGAGATAATGCTTGCAAATGAATTAATGTAGCAACTAACAAGTACTGTGAACCATACCCGGAGAGTCTCATTAGTGGAGTCATCAAGAACCTGCACGACTAGCTTATCCGCTGGCCATGTAAGCTTGCAAACAGCCCCAATTGATAGCTTATAAACCTGAGGCAACAAGAGTAGGAATTAGTTTCTTTAGTGTAAGTACAATTCAGATAATGTTCTCATGACAGTCTTCATCTGCAGTAAGATCTCATTTGCTTGCACTAGAATCTGTATTACTAAAAGTATAGATCTCAACGTACTATTTCTGGAAACTGGTTTAGTTAGAATGACAACACAGAACACTAGCCAATTGATCCATGATTTCTTAAGGTATCATGTTGGTAGCTTTTCTTATCGGGAAACTACTGTTTTTGCTCTGCAATGCAATGGATATGTTTTGGTATACCAGCTATGACGGATGTATATTTGTCCATATATACTGCTTATGTCAAGTACAATGGCAGTATACGAAATCATTTAGCGGTACCGCCAAAAGTATCTTTTCTAGTGGTACCACGAATTGATTCATTAAGAAATAACAAGTAAATTTACAGCACCAAGAAACATGCCAATAATGTTAGCGTTCCCACCCTACGCCTGATGTAATGTTACTCCGCCCGATTCAAGACAAGCTGCAAAGTGTGTTCTGTGTGGAATAATTTCATTTATATTAATTCTCTAAGAGTTAAAAGCTCGATATAGTCAAAATATTCTCCTCGGACTTTTTTGACCGGTCTCTAGAGATCTTTGGAATATATTTTAAAATGTGAATAGTGAAAATGATCATTTTTGTTTCTTTCGATATATGACAAGTTGAGACCATATCTCATGCACTGAATAAAGTAAGTTTGTTGACATATGCATGCAATAACTCAAAACTAACGAGTCTACGTAACAATTCAGTTGCATGGATCGGTCATATTAGAAACATCAAACAAATGGTTTCATCAACCAAAATAAATGTCTTGAA
The DNA here is from genome assembly GCA_028274465.1 of Plantago ovata. Taxonomy (NCBI): domain Eukaryota; kingdom Viridiplantae; phylum Streptophyta; class Magnoliopsida; order Lamiales; family Plantaginaceae; genus Plantago; species Plantago ovata. The sequence continues at coordinate 29,405,946 of CM051455.1, read as the reverse complement.
CTTCAAAGAAACAATTGAATTGATGGATACCTCTTTTTCGTTGAACATGGGAATTTGAACAAGTACTTTGGGATAGTTCTTGTTCTGCTCCAGGTCCTCTTTGATGGCATCAAGCTGGTACTTAGTGTACCTCTTCTTCCCAAGAAGCTTGACCATCACGATCACAATCGCCATGTAAACCCGTTCGCAGAACAGCATGAGAGACATGGCAATGCACACATACATTGCCGCAGTCAGGATTGGTACGATGATTGGAACTCGAATGTTGTCCCAGAATTGCTTGAGCCTGGCGACTGGATCATAGTAGTAGGCATCGTTGGCGTCAGTCGCGAAAGCAGCTACGTTCCTCATTTTGCAGTGAGAGTATTGAAAGAAAGCTTAGAGATTTTTTGAAACAGCACAAGAGAGAGCTAGGGGTGATTGTGTGAAATGAGAGAAAGTTTAGTGCTTTTGGAAATCAAGTTCTTGGGGCTTAAATAGAGTTGGAAAGAGTAAATAAATGGAGTAAAAGTAAATTGAGGTAATTGAAATGGATAGACACACGGTGAGCATGCAAAGGAAGGGTGTGCCAACAAAGCACTATTAGGCAATTAGCTAGCTGGAAATCTGGATTTTAGTTGGGGGTTTGTAATCAATTATCTCTTCCTTCAAACTCTCATTTGGTAATTGACATCATCTTAAGGATTAAAAAAAAAAACATATTCGGTTTATTATTATGGTACAAACAAGAAACAATCATCTTTTTACAGTATCTTGTAGCTTCTCCTGGATCATATGGGAAAATTAAAGAACTGCCCTGCTTTTAATTTAATTGACACATTAACCTGTGCTTGCGAATTTATTACCACAGGATCTTGGTAATAATTGGAGTTTAAATGTTGTTATAGACAAGCGTCCGGAGTATCGGTTGGAAGCGGTGAGAGGTATCGTTATTTGCGTGATCTAGTTTGAATGTATTATCTTTATGACAAATCAATCGGTGTGGGAGACGTTGTTTATGGCGTGAACTTGCATGGTGGTATCCAGAAGTTCACCTGTTGTGAACATGTACTCTATCTACGTGTATATGTAATATTCTGACTGGATTTCTACTCAGCAATGTGCCTTACCTACCCCCGGGGCCTCTATGATTTAAGCGGAAGAGAGAATTTTTTTTTTAAGCGGCAAATCGATGATCAATAATGGTTTCCCATATTTACCCCGTGGTGACTCGAACCCCCGACCTATTGATTGGAGGTGAAGCAGTTTACCAACTGAACTATACTTCGTTGTCAAGAGGAACAGAGAGTTGAACCAGGACCTTGACAAATGTGAGAGACTTAAACTCATCTCTATGACCACTTCACCAATATATTGTTATTCTATTGAACTTCTAGCACAAACACACATACTATATGAAATTACTAAGAACTTTGGGCTCCCCAAATTTATGAGGCCATGTACGTCGGGCTGATTGGACGGGCCTTGAGCCGTGGTACTTACCCCAACTAACCGTCCATCCTTTGTGGGATTTGGATTGATTCAGCTCTAATACCATTTGTAACGCCCCAAACACTAATTAATTGACCGAAGGACTGACCCTTTGGGCTGGCGCATTTGCTCGTGAACTGCTATTTGGGGTGATATTTTAGCTCCACAAACCAACACTTTTTTCTCCAAGGTCAAGCATGCTTAACTCTGAATTTCTTATGGATGAATTTATGAAAATAAAGGTGCACCTTGTTGATATGAGTAGTGTACTCAATCCTTTTAAACTCTTTGAAATTTAGGGTGTTATATTCACCCCCTCGTAAATTGCGTGACGCACTCGTTGCACCTTGTTCCGACCAATCGTCCACCACTTTTGCGTTATGGGGGTATGGGCAGTTTCATTGAGTTCTTATGGTTGTGGCGTCTATGATAACATTCGTAACACCCCGACCACTAGTGGGCAGGCACGATTATTCTTGGGCGACCCTCCATAATGATATGTTGGCCCCATAGACGAACATGTGTTCTTTCCTGCGCACTTTGTCCTCAATCGTGCGCGCACTGAGAACTTTCCAGTTGGTAACCCATCATAGGATTGCTCCAGAACCAAGCATACTGCACGCTTAACTCTGAAGTTCTTATGGATATAAGCACGAAAAGGAAGGTGCACCTTGTTGGTATAAATAGTGTTCTCAATCCTTTTAAGCCATCTAAAATTCTGAGACGTTACATATCATCATGACCATTTGATAAAATAATAAATTCTATATATGCCTCCCCTTTTGTTTCTCTGAAGTTCATTGGTGCCATTATCTACTGCCATTAAAATTTCAATTTAGAGACATTTGCATGTGTGAGAAAGTGTGACAGAATCTAGTTAGTGTGTCATTTGTAAGTGTAACATTAGACAGTTACCGTGTCACTTTAAAATTTGGTAAATCCCTTAAAGTTTACCATATGAAACTGCCATCCATGTTCTCTTTAGTCTTTAGTGACACTGGAAATTGTTATTTGTTCTAATTACTTTGACACTCAATGAAATGTGACACTTAATTAGTTGTTTTCTTGACCCTATAGAGTTACCCACATAGCTGGAAATGACATTTATATTAAATTTAATACCACTGAAGTTGAAACTGTCAGTAAATCTTAATTAGTAACAAATTCACATAAGCAAAGTAAATATTCGGGTATCCTTCGGATCCCAAGATTAAATTATTTATTTCGAATTCTCACCCGCATTTTCAATAAAATTTCCAAGAAATATACTTTGCGACTATTCAAACCCGAAATACCCGACCCTATCAGGTTATATGTATCGGGTCGGAATGAGATCAGGATTACTCGAACACTTTCCCCACCCCTACCTCCAACTGCCAATCCTTAATGAACAAAAAATAAGACCCATCTACGAGTAACGTTATGAACGTTCAGATCTACTCTTTACGACGCAAATCAATGATAATTGGTAAAAGTTGAAATATTGTATATCCATTTCCAGAACAATCCTTTGTAAAACTTTAGATATCGGAGGATTTTCTCAGTGGCCTTCATGTTTTGAAAAGTTTTCTTAATTATCTCTCTTTTTTCAAATTTGTCCCAAAACCACCAGAACTGACAGTTTAGTGGTTTTTTCAGATCCCCAATTTTAGCCGGTTCCAGCAGTTTTGGATAGGGCGGCCCAATGGCGATCTTTAGGGCCTATCTAACCGTTTCAAACTGGCTTTGTGGTCTAGCCAGTTAGAGCCGCTTTTTGAAATATATATTAAAATCACAAATTGGGTCACAACTCCAATTTCAATGATCCAAATTGTGATAAAAAGAAGTGTTTCGTGATTCATGGCTGATGAGTTTATGCGTCGAGTTGAAATCATACCCCAAATGAGATATTTAAAATTTAATTTATTTTAATTGAAGATAATACCAATTAGAAATATTCACCTCACCTATTCCGTGAGGCGATCGGGTTGAGGCTCTGTTTAGTTCATCTTAAAAAGTTGACGAATTGATTTGAATCGAACTAAATTTAACCGAATTGAACTGAACTTGAAGCATAAATTTGAGGTAAATAAATTTAAGAAGTCATTGAATAGAGCGTCATTCCAAGCTAATTCCTCAAATTAAATTCCTTATATTTTCTTACGAGAACCTATCAAACTTGAGTTGGAGACAGGGGAGGGGGGCTTTAATACTTGAAACCCGACCTATGTGCGCAGGTCAAAAAGGGAGGAAAAATTTACGAGTGGGGAGTTGAAAATTTCCATAATAAGTAGTGTATAATTTTGTAATAATGACATTGGATTGTGCATAAAATATAATGTATATTTATACCTTTCACCAAAGTAGTCATCTACCTCCAGATCGTGACAAGTGTACACTTTGGATTCAAACACATAGATGAAATAGGTCCAACTACCATTTAATGGGCTTGCTCCACTTTCCTAATTGGGTTATTCAAATGGTATCTTTATTAGTCATTGTACTCCCTTAAGAACCTTAAAAAGTTATGCGTACTAGGTCCACCCAAGATGTCTGACCTACTTTGTATGACCGGACATGTTGGACGGACCTAGTACTTTTGTAAAAACCTCACACTCTTCAATGCAAGAAAAGTTTCCAATCGACACTTTTCAGCTGAATGGAATTAAGCTTCAAAGATTACAGCCGTATAGAACTTTTCTTTTGTGTTTCAATCTTGTTTTAATTTCTTTCCAAATACAATCATCAAAAGATTCTCATCTCCATATTGATGCTCAACTTGTTTGTTTGGTCCTCACTCATGTTCTAGGGTTTTAGAGACCGCAAAATACAAATTAAAAACGTGGAACTTTCATTAAAGCATCCTTGATTGTCAATAAAAGTTGCTTTTAACACAGCGTCAAACAAAACCTCACTAGCAATTGATTATCGAACAAATTAAAATCCTAAACCAATTGTTGGTTAAGATGTCCATTAGATCGATGGATGGATGAATCCAGTGATATTCCAAAATGCAAATATAAATAAATAAATATATACTTGTATAATAAGTTGAGTAGGCTCTACATAACGTGAAGCCATTGGGGCTGGGACTAAGGTTCACGTGCTCCGTACTAAGCATCACGTGGGTTAACAAAACATAACGCAATTAGGGGAGGGCTGCTAGCCTATGGTACGCAAGTAATTAAGTTAACGTACGTACTACTACCCTTATATAGTTGCGTAGTAAAACTGTGGGGCGCTATATAATAATACCTTGAAATTTGGTACTAGTATAATAAGGTAGTAGTAGTAGAGCACGCACACATGGCGTATTGGGTGAACACAAAGTGTTGCTTGCTTAAAAAAATAATCCCTTGTAGTATAAATTAAGTCTGCAGTGTGTGTGAGAGTTTTCTACTGGATCTGCAGGTGCTGAAATGTTGTTGTTGTTGTTGTTGATGCTTTCTTTTTTATCTGCATTTGCACCTGCACCTTAGCGTTAATTTTCTCTGTTATGTTCATGGCGGCCGAATCAACAAGAGATCAAATTAAGGTGCAGGTGCTGGTGCAGACAAAATATTGCTTCAATTAGATCGATTCAAACTTGCGCCTGCATAACGGTTAGATTTGATTAATTACAAGTTAGTTCTTCATTTGTTATATATATACTTGTTTATTCGAATAAATTTATCAACGCACTCCTACCTGAATGTTAATTATTAATATTACAATACTTGCTCCAGAAGTTTATGTTGATTGATATAGCACAGGTGGGATGCTTTGCTCATTTCTGAACAAGTTGGATGGATCGACCGACCGCAGTCTTGAACCCAACCAATCGTTTAAAGTTATTTTTGAAGTACTTGATCCCCCAAACACTTGCTTCTCTGTAGCTTGTAGTATTCCCTTGTCTGTTCATCCCAATATCAAAGATCTCTAGCTGTAGTTGAAATATGCTGCCCTGGGAGATTTTGATACATAAGGCGCCATGTAAGCATAAAAACTCCGTATCCAGCCTAGTGCGTTTGGTACCTGCCCTGTGAGGAAAAGGGGGTTAATTGCAGTTTTAGTCCCCTAAGTCCAAGTCCACTTCGATTTTAGTTCTCTGTTTCACGTCTTAGCGAATTGAGTCCCTCAGAGTGTAGAATTCAGCGTATAAACGCCCAAATTCTATAATATACGCTTGGTTCTTCCTCCCAATCATCATTTACACTCCCAATCACCTCCATGTCACTTAATTTATCCCCAAATTAAAGAAAAAACCGAGCTCTATTTTTGGAGCTTCATGAGCTCTGTTTCAGAGCTTAAAAAACTTTGAAAATAGAATTTGATAACCTCTGTTACAGAGCTTCATCAAGCTCTGAAAACAGAGCTTTTGAAGCTCTGAAAATAGAGCTTCGAAGAACTGAAAACAGAGCTTCGTTAAACTCTGAAAATCGAGCTTATGAAGCTCTGTTATAGAGCGACCTTGATGAGACATATTATCTTAACATAGCTTATAAACAGAGATCGAGAAAAGAGGGTTCAATTTTGGAAATGGAATGGATTAGGGTTAGTGTTTATAGAAAGGGGAATTTCAAATTTGGAGGAAATTAACCCCATAACTACACTAATTCGTCCAATGTCAGTTCTTACCGTCCCAATTTCAGTTCGTCCCGCTTCAGGTCGGCCACCTCATCTACAGAACGCCTCCACGTAGGATAGGTCCTCCGTATAGGACCGTATAGAGATTTTTTAGGACCAAAATCGAAGTGGACTTGGACTTAGGGTACTAAATCTGCAATTAACCCGAGGAAAACACGTTTCTGATTCTGAGACCCTGTCCAGAATCCCTCCATATGGACTGAACTGCACTTCAGCCCTGTTTTCGATTTGTTGGTTCAGGTAGCTCCAGATTCCTTCAAGACCACGTTCTGGAATGGCCTGTGTCTCAAAGTCTGATTTACCAAAAACTAGTACCTCCGCCACCTCTAATTAATGGCCCAAAACCGATCCTCTCCCATAGAACTTCGATCCAAAACTCTGCCATTTGCATCAATTAATCTCACATCAATGATATGGTCAGCAGCAATGCCATGCCTACGAGACATCATGCCATATCCGCGCCTCCGCTTAGCAGACCTGCTACTCCTACAGTTGGGCAAGAACCTGTAGATATGCAGCCAGCTCATCGTTTGAGTAATTAACATATATCTTATCAACAAAATAGAGTGTTTAGTTAATTTATATTGAAACTGTTATAGAAGGTGCAGGGTTCGATTTCCTAGCTTATTTAATGTGATTTTATCCAATAAATTGCTTACTTAATTGGTGTATATTGTAAGAGAAAAGAAAAAAAAATGTACTGAAACGTATACCTGTTGTGAAAGCAAGAGACCGGCTTGTCTGGGCTAATGTATAATACAGTTCGCCAAGAGTTGCACCGGCCTGAACCCACGCTGTAGTGTCTGTGGTGTTTATAGATATTGATCGATATCTTCTGATGTCAATTATGACGAAAGGGGCTTCAGATGTGTATGAAAGTCCCTCAAAGTCATGTCCACCAACTCGAAGTCTGATCTGCACACCAGTTTGCTTGGAGCAATAATGAACTGCTGCTTGAATTTCAGAGTCATGATCTGGTGTCATAATGAGCATAGGCATCAGCCTGGATCTAGCTTGGCAGGTACCGCAGGTTGAGTGCTGTAGATTGGAAAAGAGAAGATTAGCTAGGAAGCATTATTTGAAGCGTAGATATTTGAACTTGAGCTTCCAAATTGGATCACAAGACATTCAACAAAATCACTGTTACTACTCATGTTTGTATCATGATTTGAAGAATTAGCTTCCAAAATGAAAAAGTTTTGATGCTGCTGCTTGGAGAAATAGAAATGTAACTCTAAGAGAGTAGTACGTACTTCATTTCTTGCATTTGCATTCTCTTAATTTAGAGATGATTGTGAACTTGTTGCATGCTCATTGATCAGGATCAAGCTCCCTGTAGTTAGATATTATGAACATACTCTTATTTCACATGTTTTACATATGTCTGGTTGGAGATTTCATATGATCAAGTTGGAGTTGGTGTGCTTTGATATTTAATTTTTTTTACATGTGGTCTTTGAATATCTACATGAAGAACAATGGCATGATTGTTTTTAGTAGAACAGTCTTGTTTCTAGAACAACGTAGTATATCTTATATGGAAACAAATTGATGGAAACGAACAACAAAGGTGACTTTCAGAGTGAAGAAGAAGAACAACAAGATGCATGTAACAAGGAAATTAAATACCAGTGTTACTGTGTAAATTTATATAGAAGTAGCTCTTAAATGTAATTTTTATTTTATATCCTGTCCGAATTTTTATAGAGTTTGAATAAGGCTCAGATCCTCTCACGTCATTTCTACATCTTTTCCTACACTTATTCGATGAATGGCATGTGGTTGACTAATCAAATTAAAATAAAGGGCAAATTATGTTTACTATCTAATTACATATTAGTGCCTAATAGAGTAATAGTGAAACAAGGCGAACATCTCCTTAACATTTATTTTGCATTATGATCCGTTAAGTTTTCATAACTTCAATAACATAGAGAATATAACAAAGGTCAATTTTTCATGACATTAGTGAAAAAAAAGAGCATATTGGTGAGAACATAGATATTATTGTTGAGAGCATAGGTCATATTGGTGAGAACATAACAAATATTGCAGAGATCAATTTTTTATGAGATCAGTGCAAAAAATAGAGCACCCGACAACATTGAGTAAGTCATAATCATATTGGTAGGACATAGAGAATATTGCATAGATCAATTTTTCATGAGAATAGTGGAAAGGACATAGATCATATTGGTGAGAACATAGAAAATATTTGTGAGAACATATATTGCAGATGTCAATTTTTAAAAGATCAATGCAAAAATAGAGCATACTTGTTAGAACATAGATCATATTGCAGAGTCAAAGTGGCCTCATGTATCTCAAGAGAGAAAAGGGATACACTAAGTACACACTTGATTAGGCGGCACAAGAAACCTTCATTTAAACTTGTGAGGTTTGGTGAGGAAACGCATTTTTGTTAATGGAAGTACAATACTAATGCAATAGATAACACACAATACAATATTGAAATAAACTGCATATATTGTCAACAATGTTGCCAGCATAAAATACAAGAAATATGAAAAGTGCAAAAATAAAGACACATACACACGAGTTATTTTATATACATATAAAATTCAGAGTATTATACTCTTTAAAAAAATCCTGAGAAAGTCTTGAGGGCCAAAAGATTGCTAAGTGCAAATCTACCAAAAATTGTCCTTAACACACTTTGGTGATTACCATTGCACAATGCACAAAATCGTTTAAGCCTACATGCAAGGGAAGACCTTATGAAATCGACCTCGTAAAGTAGAATCTGATCTATCACCTATCTCAATGAGATTGGTGCGATGAGGATGGATTTTACTGCTTAGTAAAGTACACAAGTATCAGCGATGACTTGTGAGGTACTCAACTCAAGTGTGTGAGTGCAAGTTTTTCTACTTCTTGACTGAGTTGAGTGTCATGCTAGTTGTGTCTCTGGAGTGTGTAAAGTTGAGATTGTCAAGTCCTCGAGCAGTCCAGCTATATATAGGTAGGAGTCTTGAAAATCAAGTAGCAATGCTTGGTGAGGAGGAAACATAATTTTTATGGAAATTTTGGAATAAAATGAAATATCACCAAATGTACTTTGGTAGAATAAACATTGCTTTGGCATTATCAACGACCAATATCTTTGGGTCTATTATATTATGTTGTTGTCGTTAGTTAATAGCATTTGTTCCCGTTTAACTAAGCATATAGTCTGGATGCGGTCACCCACTTAAAAATATCAATTAATGATATTATAATATAAATTTATATATTTAATATATGTTGTGCTTTTTTTTGTTTTCAAATTTAAGTAATCAGATTATTATATAGTTGTTTCGTAGTATAACATGACCTTATATTCGTTTGATATTATGCTCGTGTGTATTGTCTTAACTTATATAAAAATTATATTTGTGATTCAACCTGTTAATGTGGTGTGTTAATTGATTCTAATAATCATTTATTTAGTGGTGACAAATTGATTTTCTATAATTAGATCTAAATTACATAAATCTCCTATTCATCTGGTTTTTGTAATGAAAGTATCTCTTAGAGATTTAGATGATTCGTGACAGTTACATAAAATATTTATATAAATTTTATGTTATTTAATATATTTAGTATCTTTCCTATTATTAAACTATAATTAAGCTATGCCTATAAAATGCTACGGGAGCGGATCACACAAATTACCAAATCAAAACACTTAAGTAGCGTTGAAATACTTATATCCCAACCAACAAAAACCAGGATTGACAAAAAAGAAACTATGAACCGTGTTGTGACAGTGAAAATCCTAAGGATCTGAATGTTGGTTGATCACCAGAAAAATGTCAATGGCTATTGAGTTGATTCTCAGGGATGTTAAGGTAACAACGATATAATGTTTATCTTATATATTAGTTAGTCCATTTTACACATCTAAGTGATATATTATTGTCAGACTAAGGGTGCTAAGATCAGTGTGGCTACGTGAAGAGGAATTCGATCGAGGCTTTAAATTTATAGGAAGGATTGTCTGAATCTTGGATTTTGCTGTGGCGGAGAGAACAGTCCTCATCTCACAAGTGACAGAAAACACATGTTAATCACCCATTCAAACTCATGTTTTCCAATATTACAAGGTTATGGTATGTTACACAGATCACTAGGTTTAGCCTGATGGAGATTAATACCGCCCGACGACATTGTCTTCGCTAGTCCGAGGTAATGTGTGTGTGTGGGTTAATATATTCATTCTACATTGCTTACACTTTATCTTTATTATTAAAGATGCCATCAATCAGATTCACCTCGGTGTGAGATACAATATGTTGAAAAGGCGAATGCAAGAAAGCTTGATATAAGATTCAGGATTCGAGGTAAAAAAAAAAAAAAAAGGAAAAAAGAAAAAAGAAAACAAAAGAGGTAGTATTTTGATATGTTTATGGTTTGATTTTTTAAGTAGCATGGTATGTTAACTTTACTATTGGTGTGAGTGTAGTAATAGTTTGAAGGTTGTATTGTGGGAGTCATATGATGATCGAGTGATGTAAGCTATCCCTAAAAGTGAGTATACCGAAGATGGTGCTATCATAATGCTCCATTTCACACACAAGTCTATATGGACCAATGAGTATCATGTGAACTTTTTCTCAATAAGTTACATACATACCCAATTTATACGAGTTTCGATTAAAGCCTGTCTAAACACGTATATAATCTATATGGTACAAAAATATTAAATTGAAACTCCTATAAATTGGGCATGTAATTGAATAAAAAAAAATTCACACTATACTTAGTGTTCCATACAGACTTGTGTGCGAACTGGCCAGTAGACAACACCATCTTCATTATCTCACTTTCGGGTACAACTTGCATCAACCAATCACAAAATATGATGCTATACAACCTTATAGTGGTCCTATTGTACACACACCAATAGCAAAGTTCACATATCGTTATCCTTACAAAATCACAACCATAAAGTAAACATAATAGTACATTTTTATCTCGGGTCCTGAGTCTCTATATCAAGCTTTCTTGCATTTGTCTTTTTAAAATATTGCATCTCAACATGATAAGAAATCTAACCGGTGACATTTGTAATAATAAAGATAAAGAGTGAGAACGGTACAATGAACATATAACCACACAACTCTATATATTACTCTTACGCATACGAATGTAATAGATAGGATTAGCCGAGAGAATGTCGTCAAACGGTATCAGACTATATCCATTAGACTGAACCCAATGATACGCATGACATGCCATAACCTAAGTAATTAACGGAGGAAAATTTGAATGGGTGTTTAACACGTGCTTTCTACTTGTGAGTAGAAATGTAACCAAAAAAAAAAATTGTCTCGCCCGTCATCCACCTGCACCTGCCGGTTAAATTGTTAGCAAAAAGCATTGTTGTTAAATATTTTTTAACCCGCCACTCGGTGGACATGTAGCGGTTGGATGGTTCTCACCTGCCACCCGCCTGCTATTGAATTATTGAGCTAAGATTGATTTGTGTTAAGATAATTCATAATGTAGTAGAATCATTTTTTCTTTTATTAACATGATTTAATTGACACAATGATAATTCTTCTTACTATCAATGTAGAACATAATTTGGTTCCCAGTTGGTTAATCTTTACCAAGTATTCTTTCGTTTGGCCTAAGCATTGGTTAGCTTCTATGATATTGTTCGACCTCTTGGTGTTAGTTTTCAATCCTAATTTTTATCGCATTTGAATTTCATAATTTAATTACCTATCGACTTGCATTTTGACTTTATGTACTTCTATTTTGGTTATTATCGACACATGCCAATACATTATAAAATACTTTTATATTATATTTAAATTGATTTATTCTACTTTATATGTGACAAACATCGGCGTGCATGTATATTGTTAGTGATCAATTACTAAAATAATAAAGTGTAATGTATATTCAAAATATTGGCAAAATCATATACCACGGGGTTGGGATTATCTCCCAAACGATGCGGGTCAGTTGGCTATTTTAGGAAAATTGGCAGTTTTTATGCGCCAAAGCGTTGTTAAACGTCGAAGCCATTTTAGTAAACGCTGGAAATTTAATTGTAATTTGTAAAAATTTTCTTATTTTTCAAATATTACAATTAAGTCCCAAACTTATTAAAGTCACACAAAGTACACCAAACAATTTCATATATAATAAATTCATTGCTTTCTACTTTGCACCAAATTCTTCGGAAAACAAAAATGTTTCCGGATACAAAATGTCAACATAGAATTGCCACCTTGGACTAATGAATGGTTGAATTATGATTATTATGAGGTAACGTTTATTTCATTTAAGTTTATTAAATAAAATATACACGTTTTTTCATCAATTGAGACCCGATTGAGCAAGACGTGTCAAAAAAAATGGGGTAGACGAGCAACAACCTGCAGCAAGCCGCTAGCCTGTTGCTCGTCTACCGACATTGTTTTTAGTATGTATATATGTATAAATTTTATATTTGGCTTATTGACTAATTTGTTGATTACTAAATATTGTTATTTTCATATTAATGATGATGGTAATGGAGATGAGGATGATAAGGAGGAATATCATGAGTATGATGACATCATATCTTTACGCCTTTTTACGGTGGTAGTTGCTTAAAAGAAAAATAAAATTAAAAGAACTAACATCGATTTGAGTCGGATGATGTTTTATGGCGTGTTCTTCAAACTGTGATGAATGAAATGAACATTATGAAAACACAATTAGGTTATTAAATTATTTAATGCAGAATATTGTGTCGATTTTCGAAGTTTTGAATTTATTTTTAAAATTACAAAACCTATAGATACATTTTTGTAATTTACAAATAATTTCCGAATATTCCAACATTTAACATTATCACACAAGAGGTTTTAATTGTATCATAAACCTCGATAACAAACCCAGACACACCAACTCAATATATGATCTCGATTACACAACTACAAATGTTGGAATATTTTTAATATTTCAAGTTATTTTAGTTACATAAATTAGTTTCTATTACCAACAGTTGTTGGCTCAAGTGGTAAGAGACTTAGTTCACTTAAGTAAGATATCGGGTTTGAGTCTTGTGGATGTAAAAAACACCGTTGGGAGAGCCGACCCCTCAAAAAGGACCCGACAGTGTTCGGCTGGATTAGTCGACAAAGCGGATACTAGTATAAATCGAAAAAAAATTAGTTTCTATTAATATCACCAAGTTTTACTTTTTCTCTTTTTAAACTCAAATATTACACTACCCCTATACTACTCATATACAAATATAAAGATCATATATCACCTTATACCTCCATACACCTGAACCACAACCATCTAAACCACTTTAAGACAGTTTTACTTTGTCTTCGATCAACGATCCGATTAAAAACAATCACAACGGCACTCACAGAATGTTTGGGTTCCAGGAAGAAAACAAATTCAGTAACGACTTGGAATTACGCATTCCTGCTGTGCCTTGTACAACGTATAAACAGTTACCGCCTTGCTTTCTCGCGACCAATAGAAGCAGAAAGAATTCCAAGCTCTTGGTTCAAGTATGTCAATGCAGTTTCACACTCAGATATTATTCTCGTCACAGAGGAGGGCTCACCAGCTACTGTTTCATAAGAGCCCACTGCTACAGCTGCATGTGAATCTCTGAGATTCTTCATGTTTCCTAGGAACTATCAAAACGAAGAACGAGATATGCTTATCATCCTTGATGAAAGTTATGTTCAAAAGATGAAAACCAAATCAGAGATTTAGACAAAATAATAGCACTGAAGGCCCTCAAAGTGGCATCTGCATCCAAAACTGAAAGATGAACACCCACCTCCCTCACCCTGATTAAGAACCAGTTCAGAGAACTGAAAGATGCTAACTACTGTGTACCCTATACAGTTGAGTACAATTTCAACACACGATTCCGCAAACATATATCTATGAATCACACAAGAACTTCTCTAATTGATATTAAACAGTTAGAAAGGTTCGTGTTTCATGACACATGTAAAGTCAGTTAACGAATGTGTTCCCAATAAACAAAAGAAGGTGATGATCAGTAAAACATGAAATTCAAATTTGCACCAACACCAGTGAGCTTTCTTAAAGAGTAAAAGTACCGGGGACAATGACAAGGCAAGAATTTGGAAGTGAAAGAGGATCATGGTACCTTCAGAAGCATCTTGTAAGCCTCCAATAATCTATTTGCAGCTGGTCCAAAACCATGTAGCTGTGGCACCTCCATCATGTGAGTCCAGGGTCGTATTTCCTACATTTCACCGTAGTAAGAAAAAGAACATAACAACAAATATACATGTAACTATGAACAAATATAAAAGTAATATTAGACAAGAAAGTCTACAATGATAGATTGCGACCCCAAAGGTAAACATTTAAGACTTTTAACAATATATTACATTCCTAAATCCTAATGTTCTGTTTGGTAGCGGTTAAAGCAAAGTGTTAAAGTTTAGACCTAAACCTAAGGAATTTTGCTAGATCCAGAATAGTAGTTTGGTTAAACCAAGACTTAAGGTTTGAAGTGTTTGGAAGTGGGTTTTAAGGTTGAATTAAGTGTTTAAGGGAGCTGAGATAGTAAAATTGAAAGTAAAATAAAAATAGTTAAACCAAATGAATAATGCTAAGATTTCCGCTCAACTCTTGTTCTTCCGGTTTAGGTCTAGCTAAAACCCGCTTCTTACACCGCCCCAAAGAGGCTGCTAAGAGTTTATAGTGGAGAGAGAGCAAGTACATTTGCTCAAAGGCTTAAGCAACTACTACTAGACTTCGTTGTTTACGTTAGCAGACTCAAGACAGGAACACTTGATTATGTATCAGCTAGTTTATATATTCCAATGCAAAATATAGGCTTAGATAACAAGACAATCTTGTTTCTTGGATGCTATATTCATCAAGATTCAAGTGGAAAGCCCTACTGGCTCAGATAAGTTGTTTCAGCTCCACATGCATCGTTAGTTGTTACTTGTTAGCAAAGTAACAAGAATAGAAGTGAAGCTTCAACATCTGGTTAATAATTCTAGGTTCTTCGTCAGCCCACTTACAATATTGAGTCTTAATGATTTTCTGAAGAAACATTCCAAGAAAAATTTGAAGTAGTTGAGCACATCAGAACCATTATAATAAAGACAGATTCACATAGAAGCTGTAGATAACTGAGCAACAATAGGCAATAAGCATCTATTAATCCATGTGATAACTTACCATCTCTCCTGAAACTATTGATTTATCTGCCGAAAGCATGTGGTAAGCAAAAAGTATGCATAAGCTTACAGATGTAATACAATGAAGATATGTGAGGACAAACCTTGGTGTAAATTGTATTAAAAGATCTCGCTGTTTCAAGAAATGATTCCAGATATGCCCGTAAAGTTGCTTCAGCCTCTGTGTAAGCTTCATCTGGATTGTACGGATGCTGCAAATGAAAATTCAATTGAAGAATAATCACCATAAAGGGAAAAAATACAGAAGAGGATAATGGATCAGAATATGCATCAAGCAATATGGAGTGAACACGCAACATAAAAGTGCAATGCCAAAGAAGGTGAAATTAAGCCAAAGGTGAACCTTTGAAGCTAGGTCGTCAACCATCTCCTGAAGGTTCAGCAGTCTGTTTGACTGATCCGAAAGTTGTTTTTCCAAATCAGAAGTGTCTGGCCTACAAGTAAACTATGAATAAGTGACCAGACGCTCACTGTATCTGTTATAAAGCAAATACGATAAAAACTGCATGCTGAAAGCTCTATTGGTAAAATCTAATTCATGCAACATTCAGCATGTAGGTGGTAGTATTTTACTTCATTTTATCCATAAACATTCCAAGCATACACTATACACATCTACAGTGGTGAATCAACACAATCACATTTAACATTTCCACGAAATTCATACTCACATTTTGCCAAAATTGATAGGAGTAAACAAACACATGAAATAAAATTAAGTCCAAAAGAAGTTCATAGAACAAACATTACATTGTATTCGGGAGGTTTCTTCATCACGATCCACACCATCTCCTTGCAGGTTTTGCTGCGAAAATGGGGATTTATCACCCAATAATCTGCAAAATCAGTAATACAGAAACAAAATGTAACATCAATACAAATTAGAGCAATTCGTTAATTGAAGAATAGTAGGAAAAAAAGGTCAGTACAGTATCGCACTTGAAGAAGAGTCATTCGAGAAGAGCATATCGCTCCATGCCGGCGAAGAGCAGTGACTGAGCTGGGACATTCGATTTAGGGTAATTTAACACCACTAATTTCTTCTGTACTTGTTCCATTTGCTTCGCTGCCATTTTTCTGTGGAATTTTCTGTTTTGCTGCTGCTGATCTTATTGTCCAGTCCATTTTTCTTCCGGGTCGGTTGCGGTTGCAGTTTTAATTCTCCCGGGTCGGTTCCGGTTTTTGGCCCACTAGCGAGATTTTAGTTTGGGCTTTGTCTGGTCCTTACCGATTCACAGGCCTGGAGCTATATACGAAGTTACGAACTGTCATAAACTCATTTTATAGCTCGTCACCTTAATAATAAAAATATTTTGAAACATTGAAATATTCCAACAAACTACTCTGGTTTTAAAAATACTTTCGAAGTCAGTGGGACACAAGTAGAGGTTTTAACGATCGAATGAAACTAATCGTGAGCACGATAAAAAGATCAGTAAAAAGCTCAATGTTTGTTTTACGAGAAAACTTGACTTGGTTTTGATCAAGTCACAAGTACTTTAAAAAAAGCTCGACAAAACGAATTACATAATTTTAAATTCAAATAAAGATTACATGGAGTTATATTGAATTCATTCTTTTTGTCTTTTTAAAGTGATTGGAGTTATATGATTTTTCCAGTTTGTTGGCATGTATAAGAATTTTGATTTTGCGCTTGTTGATTAGCTTCAGAACTTCAGTTGGAGCTGTTACTTGGTTGCAAATTAACTTCATTGAATTATGATTATACTGTTACTGGTGTTTAGGTTGAAGCTAATCACGACAATAACTCCGCCCGCATACATGTACAGCTAGCTAGACGCTGATTTTGCTGCTGGAATGGGACTGCTGGATTCTTGAAAGCCAACAAGAATGCTAGCTGTGTCAAAATCCATAACATAGTTCAAGCTTGGAGTCCGCGGGGGTACTTAAAAAACGAGAGCAGTTGCCATGTTGATCTGAAGGTTACAGGCTTACAGCATTAATTCTACGGACTACGGGCAACAAGATTATTTATTCAAGGCCTAATAAGAGCCTATTAATGAGTACCGTTTACTAGAAAGAACACTACAGTATATTCTACAGCTTTGATACAAATTTCTGCTTGAGTTCCCTCCTAAGAATCTTTCCTGCTGTAGATTTGGGAATGCTCTCTACAAAAGTTACTCTCCGCAGTCTTTTGAAAGGAGCAACCTACCAAACCAAGTACCAGTAAGACCAGGGAATGGAAGTAATAAAAACGTCCATGCTACTTAAAATCCAAAAAATGCTAGATACATATAGATATTAGATAAGCTTACTTGTTCTGCTATAAATTTCATAACCTCCTTGTCGGATATTTTGCTGCTCTCTTGTCGCACTACAAAGGCAATGGGCACTTCTCCCGCTACATCATCAGGGTATCTAGCAAAACCAGTTTCCATATCACTTCACACAATGTGTTTATGAAAATCAAGAAAATCATTACTTGCTTATTGCTTTGTGAAACTGCATTTATCATACTAGCAGTTATAGATCATCATCACTTACGGGATAACAGCAGCGTCTGCTATTTCAGGATGAGCAACGAGGAGCTCTTCAAGTTCTGCTGGAGCCACCTAACATATATACAAGGAAACTTGATCTTGTAAATCCTAAAGCATATGACAATAATACCTTAACTTGTACTCATAAAAGAACAATATTATTGGTGTGATACTTTGAATCTATGAGGAAGATCAGGATACTGAGACATTAGAACATCCAGTTACCTGATAGCCTTTGCATTTGATTAGCTCTTTCAGCCTATCCACAATATACAGTCGTCCTTGATCATCAAAATAACCAAGATCACCAGTATGTAACCATCCTTGTTCATCGATTGTTTCTGCCGTGGCCTTCTGATTCTTGTAATAACCTGTATTCAAAAATTATTATAGCACTAACCTCTAACAGAAATACCAATCCAGAATAACAATACATTTCTAAAATCGACCTTTCATGACAATTGGCCCCCGAACCCAGATTTCTCCTTTCTGGAAAGGTGGAAGAGGCTTCAGACTGTCAACTTCCATGATCCGAGCCTCGATTCCTGGAACAAGAACTCCAGTCGAACCAGAATGATGGGAACCTATCCTCGGGTTCTCCATTGTCACAACAGCACACGTCTCCGTCAGGCCATAGTACTACAAGACCAACAACCAAGGTAAGTTAGATTTTAGCCTCTCTCTGTATATAAGTATATAACTAGAATATCATATAATATTTCCTCCTGACCTGAACAACTGCAGGTCCAGGGAAGAGCTTAGCACATTCCCCCATCATGTCCTTCCCCAACGGAGCAGCAGCGGATCCAATCTCCCTCACTGACGACAAATCAAACTTCCTCACAACCTCAGGGTGCTTCACCAGCGCCTTCACAACCGGTGGCACAACGTACATATGTGACACCCTATACTTACTAACCGCCATCAACATCTTCCCCATATCAAACTTCTCCATCACCACAACGGTGCTCCCTCTCTGCAGCTGCGCGTACAATATCCCACTCAGCGCGTAAATATGAAACAGGGGCAGGAAACAGAGTGACACAGTTTTCGGCTCTCCGTAAACTTCCTGATCAGACGTGGCCACCAGTGCCGAAGCAATGAAGTTCTTGTGTGTCAGCATCACGCCTTTACTCGTTCCGGTTGTACCCGAAGAGTAAAACAGGGCAGCTAAATCAGATTGAGTTACTACGGGTGGCTTGGTTACTGGTTTAGCTGGTGATGAAACCAAATCAGAGTAGTACCATACGTGAGGACTGGTTGGAGTAAATGCGGGAGTTTTGGGAGTGAGAAGAATGCAGGGAAGATTGAAGGGTTTGATCTTGTGATAGAGCTGGTCGGTGGTGATGATGAGTTTTGGGGAAGAGTCTGTGAGCTGTTTGGAGAGTTCAGTGGTGGTGTAGAGAGGGTTTGCGGGCATGGCGACGGCTCCGATAGAGACGACGGCGAGGAAGGAGACTGGGAAGAGAATGGAGTTGGCGGAGAGGATGAGGACGACGTCGTTCTTGGAGATGTGGAGGTGGTTTAGGAGGGCGTTGGAGAGGTTTTGGAGTTGGGTGTTGAGCTGGGAGAAGGTTAAGGTTTGGCCGGTTTCGGCGTCGATGAGAGCTGTGGTGTGAGGATCGGAGATGTTGCGGAAGAGGAATGGGAACATGGAGGTGTGATGAGGGTGTTGTGGGAATGTGATCGGTGGCCGTGGGGAGGTGTAGATTCCATCTACTGCGTCGTAGAGTGGTGGCGATGAGGAGTACATTGGTGTATCTGATGGTGTCTTGATGATTTTGGATGGTGTTTGAGACGGATTGGTCACCGGAGAAGCGGAAATGTTAAAATTAAAATATAAAAGGAAGGACTGTGATTCGTTGAATTTTGAAAAGTTTGTGGAATTTCTTATGGTCTTTTGGAAAGTTGAGGTGGTGTTTGTGGAATTTAAGTCAGGCCTTCTAGAAGTATATTTCTGCAAAATGTAGTAGTATGAATGACTTTTCCGTCTAAATTTAGTACACTGTACAAGTAACACAAGAATTGTGAGGCTCTCCTAACTTTCCTGTTCTTGTGCTGCTCCAAGGAAAATACTAGTACAGACGATTATATGCTAGGTGACTCACTCGGTTAAAACTTCAAACTGAGGGGTAATTTTCTCTTGATTATAAATTTGAATTTCACATGGCAAAACTTTGTGTTTTTTTTCCGACCCAGTATCATCAGAGGTTTAACTGAACTTTCTTACTTGCAGATTATTATGTTAGTCCAGTCTAAATTTGTCTAATGTCCACGATTTTAGATTTTTAGATATGAATACCATATAAAACTAATCATACAAATCATTACTAGCCATATAGGAGACGTTGAAGCGTCACAAATACAGGGAATGGAAGTCTACACGGCAAAATCCCGGAAGAGTGAAACAAAGAATAGGAAAAACTGAAAGAAAAAAAAAAGAAAAGGATTAGAGAAATTGGGAAAACCAACCGTTTTGGACCCGGTTCGTTACTTGCACCGCCAAACTTGTGGCGATCAGTTTTCAGAGGATTTACTCTTTCTTTTTCTCATAAAAGCTTTCCCCTTTTCTTCTTCTTCTTCTTCTTCTTCTTCTTCTCTGTTTCATCGTCTCAATCTTGTTGTTCCTTTAACCCATTTCCCATCCAACAATGGCCGAAACTCTAACCCTCTTCTCCTCAGCTCTCTCAACTACTTCCTCCTCTTGCATTCCTCTTTCCAAAGAACTCTCCACCTCCTTCCCTATCCGCCGATTCCACCGTCCCCAATTGCGATCGTCCCGCTTCTCCATCAGAGCTTCTTCTGACGATGATTTGGGTTTGTATCCCTGGGAAAACCCTCGTACCTCTGATTCAAGTATGTATTTCTCTTTCATTTTGGAGATTTTTGAAAAATTGGTTTCTAGGTTAGGCCATTTGAATTTGATTGATTGAAGTTGTTATTTATGTCTGTGTTGCAGCAATAGAGTGGGTTACAGAGGATAGAGTGACGCTGTTTACCTCTGACGGGGTTGTCCAAATCGGTGGCAATCTTGTTCCTCGCCGTGTTTCTTCTAATGATGTAGGTTCTTGGAAATTCAATTTGTACTCATCTTATTATTATGTCGATGATGATTCGTAACACTTTGTTACTGGAATTTAATTATACTTTGTGTCTTTATTTTCTATATCCATTTGCATATATTTAGTTTAGAAAATTGAGCTCAGTATTGGTGGTTTCTGTTTACACAAGTGTTTGCGTTTCTTTACAAGGTGTATCTTAGTGAAGCTTGCATTTTGTCATCTCTTGTGACATGCAGAAGAAACAAGGAAAGATCAAATTGACTCAAAGATCTCAACGCTTTAAGGAAAGCAATTATATGGATCCAAATCAAAGCTTATGTCTTGGTGCACTATTTGATATTGCAGCAACCAATGTAAAATTCTTAGCTTCTATGGTCTTGTTTTTGTTATTCCGAAAATTCATGCATATGCCACCATTTACTTCCATGGGGATTTCGATAGAGGACACTGCACACCAAGCCCACTTTTCCACTTGGGAATCAGAGAGGAGGGGTGCGGTGGGGGGCATTCAATCACTCTGCACATTTACTTAACTAGTAGTATTATTCTTTTATTCATAAAATTATGAAATCTTACATGAATTGTTTGTTTATAGGGACTAGATACAGGTAGACGACTTTGTATATTTGGCTTTTGTCGCTCTGTCGAGATGCTCTGTGATGTTGTAGAAGACACGGTCTTGGAGCATGGAGGGGAGGTACACATTTCACTCTGTTTTGATAACAATTATGTGGTACTATGTCATCTTCTAGCTTAGACTTTGTTTAGCATCAGTGATAAACCTGTGGGGCTCCTGAAGAATAAATAACTTTTTCTATTTTTTGGTAACTTCAGTTTGTCTCTAGGTTGTCATCCTTGGTTTCTAGACAGATTGACTACTGTTAACATTCTCTGGTACCTTAGTAATTAGAAACAACATGATCAAGTTAGAATTCGCATCTCTTGTACGAAAGAATAGAAGTAGATTGGTATGGTTTACTACGTAAGTTTAGTTCTAAGATACTACTAGCCATCATTCCTCTGCCTGGCTTCTGATGACTGATGATAAGAACTCTGAATGATGTCCAGGAGATGAATTTAAAGCAGGTTTACTGTCTCATATTGGTAATAATTGCTCTACTTGTAGACTGATCTTATCTAGAACTCATACACGAGAATTTGGATATATAAACTCCGTGAATAGCCCACGCAATAGTTAGAACAATCAACCTACCTTACTAGAAAGTCTCTTTGTTCTCAAAAAGCTCTTTGTTGTTTATTGACACCTCTCAGATGGATGAGCTACCACCATTCCAGAGACCTTCACGTGGGAAACACTAGGGAAAGAGTGAATTCATTATCTTTACCAGAAGAGTGTAATTAGCTGGGAATAGTCTTCTTTTCATATTGCTATCTCATATCATACTCTTATTTTTTTTTTCCCTCAAAGAATGTGTGATACATGCACTTGAAGCTTTCCAGACTTTCAGCAGATAATTGGAACATGACCCCTGACTTTGTACTTGTTTAGGCCCTAGCAGACTGATCCTTGCATTTTTAATATCTGTGAAGAAGACAATTAAAAAAGGAAAAAAAAAAGAGTATCGGTGTGGAACAACCGGCTGCGACTAGTTTTGGTCTTAATTAGCAATCCCTGATAGTTCTGTGAAGTGGATGACATAGTAGAAATGCTATAGTACGTATGGAGTGGGATGACCACTTTTGGCTGGCCAGGTGTTCAGTAATTTGTATTAAGCACTAATAAACTAATGAATTTACTGAGGATTCTAGATACATTGTTAATTTGCAAGAGGTCACTTAGAATAGGAGATGGTAACTGAAACTTTGTAGAAGGCTGGATTGACCCATTTGCACCAGTACTTTTTCACCAATTTTTTATACTGGCTCTATACTGCTGTGGTCTCAGCACTAACAGTGGCACTAGAGATACTATTGCAAAAATATTTACAATGGTGATCTTGTAGCTCAAGGGAGGATCTTTGCTTCTCTATATCGCTATACCACTCCGTTGTAAACTTGTACCTGAACTAGTAACTCCAAACACAACTCATGTGTTATCTCTATTTGGTAGAACACCTCGTGTTATTTTAGTTAATTCAATTTCCGTAACTTGAAGTTTTCATATCAAATGCTCTCATAGAGAGACACCTTTGCGTGTAGTAGCTGACACACTTATATTGCTCTAAACAATCTCTTGAATGATTGAATAAAACAAGTATTTAACTGTTCCATGTAGGTACTTGTTATGATTCTTGTGGATAGTAGTGGACCTAGCCTAAAGTCCAATAAAGAATTTGGGCCTCTATATACCTGTTAAGTATTTGTACTTATTTAATTGGGGTATACTGCTCTCATCTTGTACTCATTTTGGGCTTCAGTATATTGGAACTTTCATGCAAGGAAAAAAAAAAAGTATCTTACTTAAATGTGAAGGGGAATATAGAAGAAAAGCATGTAATAAAAGCACATAGAAACAAAGTGAACACTGAATCATTGATAACCTATAGGCTATAGGGATACTTATTTAAAGTAAATGCTAGTTGTGAACTGTTCATCTAAGTAGGATTTTCTTGCGATCTCTCAACACCAGGATGTATTTGTTAGTTACCCAATATAGCTTTACTATGTACAGGGTTCACAATTCACATGTTATGATTATTCTTTTGTTATTGTGTTGATACATAGCGGCTGGATATTAGAGGAAGTTGAAACTCTTATCTAGTTACATTGGGGATTGGGTAATGTGTTTTAATTGTTTAGGTTTGCCTGTCATTAATTATTTATCTACAAATTGCCTAGCAACTGCATGAATGTTAATCTAGTAACAGTGTGTGGTGCTAAATGAGATTGAAATGTTCATCTGTCAAAGAGGGTAGCTTGGCGGCCAAGGCAATCTATCCTCTATCTGTTTATCTACTTGGCTGATAACTAATTCAACTCATTGGGAAGGGTGGAGATTTGTCAAACTATTTACAACAAATGCAGTTAGAGAGACTTAAGTTTGCGATTTGTTCTCATTTGCAATCTCTGGTTCTCAATAGTTATTCTGTCTGGCATTCAGGTTGTGGCTGCTGAGAAAGCAAGCAAAGGAGGGCTGCACGAAAAGCTGAAGATGACTGTAGCAGTGCCATTACTCTGGGGGGTTCCACCAGCTTCCGAGAGACTGCATTTCGCAGTTAGAAGTGGAGGTGGCATTGTGGACAAGATCTACTGGCAGTGGGATTTCCTGTAACTAGCTTACTTGTACTTTCTAACCATTCTTTGGACTTGTAAATAGTATGGTTCTGCTTGTGTATAAAATCTGAAAATAATATCAGCCGATGTCCATATGCTTGTCAATATAATCAAATCCAGCATTCTTGTGTATATTGTTGTTGTATATCTTGAAAATTGATGACGTGGCCATGCCTTGAATATATTGTTGTTTGAAAATTTGATCAATGCTCGTTCTTTTGTTGGTTCTTACTTGTTGATTTGGTATTTCCCGAACGAGCTAGTCTATTATTGTATCCTGTAAGGGTGAGAATAATCGTTGTTATCCCTTTGAAAGTAAATATACGCCTGCTGTGACTTTTCTGTGCTTGAATTCTTGTTCTCTTCTAAATTTACTATATGCAAGGATCAGAACATGTTCTAGAATGAGTTTCTGTACATTATCCCTCAGGCTTTTTGGCTTTGAACTTTTCTGCTGGTGGCTATATAAGAGCTGCACAACTTTTGTTGAAACTATGAATGTGACTTACCCTAAGTATGCTCCTTTTTTCCATTACATTGGAAGTTAAAATGGGATGAGAGAGGTGATTAGACATGTTCTTGGGTCAAGCTGTTTCCAGGTTCAAAGTATACCTAACAATTGACAATGGTTGGATTTGATGTACTTGTTACTGGAAGTAATGGTTGTTGGATTAAGTTCAATCTATATGACTACTAGTTAGTTACTACTGTCTTAATCCTAATCCTAAACACCGATTAGCGTTGAAATTGTTAAAAGCTAATAGGACTTTTGTCCTTCAGTTTCCAGTGCTTTGTACAGGTGTTCTGCTCAAATTTCTTGGCTGCTTACACCATATTCCTACTTAATTAGACAGCTCAATGGGCACTTTATTACTACTTAAATTAGTATACTAATTTTGCTCATGTCTTGTGCTATTGGTGTCTGGTGAAGGTTACAATTGAACTAATAAAATTATTTATTTTTTGTGTGTATGAAGTATGAACAGATCGTTACAAATCTTTGAGAAAGCAAGAAAATAACAAAGTCATATAAAAGAAAAGAGGGTGGCAATTTTCCTGCACGTTTCTTGTGGAGTCTGTTCCTGATGTGTATTTATACTTATGTTTATTATTATTGGAATAAGAAATTTTCATGTAGCTAAGCTGTCTGTCATTACAATATAATCCAATCCAATGTGACTTTAATTAGTACCCACCAGAGAAACAGACAAAATCTCTGAAGAGGTCAATGCAGTAATAATACTTTAAAGGTTGCTTGGCTTTCTTAATCTTCTGTTCTTAAGAAAGAAATAAAAGAAAAACAAGCACTAAATCAGTCAGTACTAGTAGTAATTAAATATTAATTGTAGGTTATATTTTCTCTGGCGTTCTTGGACTGCTTCTTCCCTGGAATCTATTGACTTCTGTTCATCTTACATATTTCATACATGAGATTAATGACTAATGAGATGAGATCAAACTTTTTCTGATTATTTTCTTCTAAAATAATTGTATTGCTATAGTTAAATATTTGTACGGGTAGATTGAGGATCCAAAGCACCCTAAGTAACTATTTGTTCAGCAATGAATTTTGAAGGTCATTTGAGTATTTTAACATATTGTATTTCCCATTGATCGTGAAACTTCAATAGGGACAATTACAAACATAGTGACATAAACTAGGCCTAAACTTTAGGGTAACTTGAGAAATGTAATGCAAAGTCAAATTGAAGATAGAATCACCATTAAGGAAATTTAGATACATTTTTGTTATTCTTAATATTTACTAAGTACTATTTATGGTGGATTCCACGGTGATACACATATGGCTACAATGAGGGAGAAGACTAGAGCATGTGCTCTTCGTACTAGTATCGAAGAAACGCCTTTCTTCTATAATGATTTTCAAAGTTGATGCAATTATTGTTGAAACAAGAAAAGAAAAAGCAAAAAAGCCTCTAATGTTTTTTCTTGGGTTAATGTTGGCTCGGCCGGTTATTGGTTACCAACATTTGAATTTGTTCATACATTTTTGTTTGAATGAGTGGTCAACACAACAAAATACAAATTTCTTGATTCATGGCAACTCAGCACCATATATATAATTATTAAAATAAATATTCAAGAAAATATTGAGATAGTGATGAGAAATAAATAAAAAAAAATTGGAAAAAGGCCTAGTCACACAGTTGATAGTTTAAAAATCTAAGTCTAAAAAAAAGTGTTGTTTTTTTTTCGAAATAGTTGAGATATAACATTTGAAGGCAAAACTTATAAGGAGCAAGACAAAAAGAATCTTCAATACTGGAAAAAGTGCACGATTATTAATCTGCAATTTCACATCTTCAATTGTAGCTAGCTAGAGCACTCATTTCATGTGTGATTGATTGATTGCATGATCAATTGACATGGCCATGTTGAAGATAGATCAAGCTTAAGTTTAGGTAGGCTAGTAAAATGTGATCAAATCAGGCAAGTCATCTTGAGTTGTATGATAAGCGATCATATTAAGAGGACTTGCAAATGGATTTCTTTGCACCAAATCGTCTTCGAATTTCTCCCAATGATCCGTTATTATCGTCCTACACACCTTGTTACGAACATTTTCATCATCGGCCTGATCATCTCTCACAACTATAGCTTTCTCTTGGTTCTCCTCTTGATTATATCCGCCCGTGATCTCCTTGACAATATACTCAAGTTCCAGGATCCCATCTTCTGGAATTCGATCTGCAAAAGAACATTTGGATCCATTCACAATACCAATTTCCCTACATATTTCAAAGTAGAAGGCGAGTTCTTCGCCCTGAAGGGCTGCCTTACGCACAACTTCTAGAGCCATCGTAGCCTCAGCCTTGCCACCGGAATAAATGTTCATCAAAACATGGGCAATCCCGCCACACATTATATTGTAATTGTTGTTAATCTCAATCGCAATCCCCTCCATGACATCGAGGACAAGAGGGGCATAAGCTGCCCTGCCCTGAGGCTTGATCTGAATCAACATATCAATCAACCTTTGCATTTTTCGTATGAGGTCAAGTTCTTGCAAGATAGGTATGTGTTCTTTCTTTTCCCCCACGCACTCGAAAAGGATGGCCGATTTTTGGTCAACGAACGCGTAATAGGCATGGATGAATTCGTCGAAAGGCCATGACTTGGCTGCAGGGCAATGTCCATCTTTGAAATTGGAGAGGTCAAAAGGCAACCTGCCCATTTTCCTCACACATGTCATGTTGCTGCTTATGACGTGGTGCATTAAACACAATCCTTTCAACGCCACAATCCAACTTTGTGTTTTCTCCATACGGTGGGAGATGGACCATAGGAATGGCTTGACATTCGACGAAGAGATTCGCATCCATTCGCACACCCGTTCTATGTTGCGGCGGTTGAGGGAATACTCATGGTGGCTAGTGGCGCGGACAACAGTCGCCTCGATTTCGGGGTGACGGAGCCTGGTCCGCCGCGATAGGCCAGCGATCCAAACGCTATTCTGATCCTTCAATGCTCCGACGGCCCTTTTCCATAGCTTCATCTCTTGAATTGGCGGCCCGGCAGGCCTTCCCCCGAACTTCCAATTCGTTTTTCTTTCCCTTTTTTCTTTGTATTTCTATTGTAAAAATTTCTTGGTTTCTACTTATCAAGTCAACCAATACCGTAGAATACTTTGCGCTGATTTCTGTTGGACATGGCCAGATCAACTATGTGGACATGTCTTTTTGTGTGAGATTGATTGATGTATTTAATCCAAGTCCTATTCTTGGTAAATATGAATGAATCAAGTTTGATTGCATCCTATTTTCAATCTCATTAATTTCATACATTTGCTAATTTCATTAAATATTCTCATGCCTATAAAACCGTCTCAAACTTGTGTTGATTGAGTTCGATCTGCTAATCATCAAAAGTTAATGTTCTTGGCAAATATATTACTTAAATACAATGGATGAAATTTTCAAAATTAGATTATAGGTTTTGTGCTTAATCATGTACTTATATACTAGCTAGTAGCTTATAAAACCATATCATTAGTGCCCCATAATGTGATCTCTAATCAAAGATATAGGAAAATGAAAATATGTACAGACCAAGTCAATGCATTATCTTTTGAATATTAAGAACATAGCATTGAAAGTTCAAGTTTCAACCACACATGCTTTTCATTTTCTTCACCTTTTCCCCAGTTTGGTAAAAGTAAAGCTACACAGAAATAAGGCCAATATACTTTCACTTTTAAAAATAAAAATAAAGATCTATTTTTTGGTCAAATTGGCTGGTCATTGGTTAGCTGCATTTGAATTGGCTGGACGTGAATTGAAGAGGGAAGACTGTAGGTACATTTTACATACGTACTCGTATATACACACATGTTGCGTGAATGACTGAACAAGTTTTATCATTAATTTTCATGAGTGGCATTTCTATACTTGATAAAGACAACAACAAGTACAAAATAATTTCTTGATTCAAGGCATCTTATCTTAATTACTAATTAAACAATTTAGCTTCCTAGCTACGTAAAATATTCATGAAAAACATTGTCAGAAACACTTAAAAA
Source organism: Plantago ovata (assembly GCA_028274465.1). Lineage (NCBI taxonomy): Eukaryota > Viridiplantae > Streptophyta > Magnoliopsida > Lamiales > Plantaginaceae > Plantago > Plantago ovata. The sequence continues at coordinate 29,377,313 of CM051455.1, read as the reverse complement.
ACACTACCAGTCTAATGATATCCCATCACCACTGTCGGGTTTAACATGTAACACTTGTAATAATATATGGACTTATTCTTACTTAAGTATATAAAAAAAAAAATCCAACCAAAGAAAAAACTATAACCAAAAAAATGAGCAAGGTAAAAAAGATTTTCAAGAATATACTTCTAGAAGAAGGGGAGAAAAACAGATCCATAATAATACAAGAGGTACCTTAATCATGTAAACTTACAGCTATGTTACCCGGACTCGGCACTAAGTACTCAACATATCCGGGTTTCGAACCGGCTATTTCATGAAGGAAAAAGAAAATCACTCTGTGGCCTAAAATGATGTGTCATATTGCCTGTTGCCAAACATCGGACTACCGGAGTACATGAGTGTATGTAAGTAGAATTGAAGAGTCCGGGTAACATAGATTATACTGTACCTAATGAATGAGCTTAAGAAAGAAAAAATAATGTACAATATAATATGGCAATTCTCAGTAGTAATTAATTTCTTTATCCTCAGTTTTGATGATGCTCCCATCCAGAAAGAAGTTTGAGCAGGCACTGTTAGTACTAATGAGCTGCTTAATCTCTTCAATACTGTAATCCAGTGTATTACTCTGATGATCATTTGGACCTGCTTTCTGATGATCATAATTACCAGCTGGATCAACACCATTGCTGAAATAACTCTGCTGCAGGCCTAGATTATTCTCACCATGGTCCTGTTCCACTTGGTTAACCTGGTTGGTTGTGCAGCTTCCATCAGATGAACTGCAGCTAGCTGGATCTTCACCTCCGAAAACGACGCTGTTCCTTTGCTTATCCAACTGGTTGTAGTTAAGGCCCAAGCTATCATTTTGTGGGAAAGATGGTGAAATGGTAGTTTGAGACAGTAGAGTGGTGAAAGCCATGTTCATGGATGTGTTAGGATAGTAGTGTCCTGTAGGCTCATATGAAATCATTTCTGAGTGATCAAGAGGAGAATATGGTGAAGCCATCATTGAGTAGTTTTGCGAAAAGTGGGTGTTAGTGTTGGGTGCTAATGGGAAGGGTGATGATAAGTGTGGCCTTAAGAGTCTCTGATGCTGCTGCAGCAGCTGGTTTGATGGATGGTTCGGTCCGAGGAGCTTCTTCTTCAGCTTCGTGTTCCAGTAGTTCTTGATGTCGTTATCTGTCCTGCCCGGTAATTGTGCTGCTATTATCGACCACCTGCACGATGAAACCGTCTCCCGTCACATCTTTGATCCCAAAAGTTGAACTAAATATGCATCAAATTGTAGTATGAGACAAAATGAAGGACTAATTAGAGTGTGAACTGAATTAACCTGCTTCCAATGCTGTTAAACAGGCTGCAAATGATTCTATCTTCATCATCAGAGAATTCTCCATGCTTAATATTCGGTCTCAGATAGTTCAACCATCTCAGTCTGCAACTCTTTCCACATCTTTTGAGGCCTAAAATTGGGAAAAACAACACCATTTAGTCTCATGAAAGGCAAAAGCTAGCCACATCTAGCTTTCTGTCAAATCAGAATTCGACAAATTAACTTACCGGCTTTCTGGGGGAGAGCGATCCAGTTTCCGCCTGTGCCACTCTTCTCTATGTAGTCTTTAAGCTTAGCATCTTCTTCAGGTGACCATGGACCTCTCTTTACATTGGCTTTATCACAGCATGGAGCTCTTCCCATGTTCTCTACAAAAGTACTTGGTGTTTCTCTTTTGGCCTTTAGAGAAAAGTCTTTGTGCTAATTTTGAGAGATGATGGCTAAATGTTTGTTTGTTTTATAAGACAGGCTTGTTCTTTTGGACAACAAATCAAGGTGGTGTTGCATGCATATATATATAAAAATGTGGGATAGATTTTATAAGATTAATGTATTAGAGAGTGAGGGATTTGTAAGTCAAAGAGGATACACTCAATTTTACACTGTATGTATGTATTAGCTGTCTGATAAGTAGTACTAGTCTTTTGTGATTAATTAGCTTTTCCATGATTAGTTAATTATGATTCCACCCCCTCTTTAAATGGTGAAGCTCATCCACTGTTAGCATCACTTGATTGGCCTCTTGTTCAAAAGAATCCAAGTATATACAACAGTTCTTGGCTAGTTAATGGCTTACAATACATGACCTGACTGATACAAGTCATGAAAAGGATTGGTCACACCTTGGTACGTTCCAAGTGTTTTTAGCAATTACCTCTTTGTATTGGCCAACTCATGGCTAAATGTCCAGAAAAAACTGAGTGGAAAATGTGGATGTGTGATTAACACGCCGTATCATTCATGATAAGGTGTAATTGAATCGAAATTTACTAGTGAAAATTCAGTTTACTAAAGGTTAGATCGAGCTATATATATAAACCCATTGGGATGATTCGGGTTGAATATCAATCTGACAACGATAATCTCATCGGATTGAATTTAGTTGGCTAGCTATTGACCCGATTAAGCTGTAAAATTTAACATACTGTGTTTATACAAATCAGGTCAGTTCCAAATTTATTTGGATTGATCATCGGCCTGAACCTCGATTTGGAGAGGTAACCGAATCAAGGTTTCTTCACAGCATCAGAGGGTGGGATGGGCCGAATGAGCACATTTAGTACACATGGAAAGTGCTACTTTTAGATATTGATATAATATATAGGTAGGTAGTTTATTTTAGTCGTTTCAAATATTATATACTAGGCGCAACCGCGCAAGTTGCCTATTATCGATCGATGCCACAAAAATTTATTGGAAATGTAGCATTGAAATGTTAACGTTACTGAAAGAATGTAGGATCGATATAACTTGATTTTAGAACAAATTATCCGCATGTACGTCACAGTTGAGCTAAAGGTTAAGCCAACCGTGAGATCAACTCTGCAGACCCGTGCTGTTAATTCTGCGAAGTAAAACAAACAAATACAAATATATATATCAAAGTATAATGCACAGCGGAAAGTAAATAGAACATGTGTGTGTAAAATTTCTCAAGCAGCTTTGAATTGCTACTTGATGCCCCGTCAAGGCAGAAAAGCCACTAAGAAGAATATGAGCGTACAACGTTGTATACTCCCTATTCTACCTTAGCTGAAAACAACACTGGTCACCTAACGATGATGCAAACCCGCCCTCTGCCAATTCTACTCTCAATACGCTGTTAGAGAGATCTAGAATATAAACTAGTGTAAAGTTTCTAAACAATCAACTAAAACTAAAACGCTACAATAATCTCTCACGTTGGTAAAGTAATGTCTCGAGGTGTAAGTCTCAAGTATGTCGATCCTGTAGTATTTATAGTGTTGAAATACTATGTTTGAATACTACTAGGCCTTCTAATCAATTATGACTTGAACTGGGACACGTCAATCTTCCAGGAAATCAACAGCTTCAATAAGACTCCTTCTCCTAATCGAATTCTTCTTCTAGATCGTCATCTTCTTGAATCTTTGTTGAATACTTTTCCATTCCGATCTTTCCTTGCTATGACAATTCCTATCAAGTAAGACGTCATGCACACATAAACAATTACAGCTGTGGAACTATTTATTGTGTTAGAAAAAGATAAGAACAATAAATAGGTCAAGTATGACAGTTGACAGTAGTCGAAGTTGAGTAAAAACTCAGACAACTTCTAACTCAACCGTTGTGTCAACTTAGGCCAGAAAAAACCACACTTACACTTACAGTAAGGCTATAGTTTTGTGGGCCGGTTAAATTACCATTTTATGTTTAGTTTGAAACTTAAAATGGTGAAAACTTGTTAATACTTCATTGGGGATATATGAAAATTGTAATATATGATTGAACTTTTCTTTATGATCTAGATTTTGGGCTTTTATACACACGAACTAATAAAACATCCCATCTTTTATTAGGGAATTGGGTCCCAAGGCCAATGTTAATGGGTTGTGTGGACGTTTATAATACTCTGTCTGTCCGATCCAGAAATATAACCCATTAATCCTCTACTATGCATAATGCAAAAGTAAATAAATTAGATGATGGTGATATAAACCTCCTAGTAGTGTAATTGTATATGACATGTTGTGGTCGAGCAGCCTGACTGACTTTTAATTGTTTTTCCGAAAAAGGGGAAGGTCAAAAAAAATATTTAAGATATAGTATGTCATAGAATCGTCATACTATATATGTCTATGTGTGTTCGCATTAATATGTAGTCGCATTATTTGTTGCCCAAACTTCCAAACAGATAGCATCGGATCTAATTAATTTGCATGAAACTCAATTTCATCAAACAATTTATGACTTAGTTTGGTTCCTAGCGAACGTATGGCTCTTTTGAGGTTTCATTTTTAGGATGGGGTAGAAGAGGTGAATGGGAAAAAAAATTTAGAGTGAGATAAAAGTACTGTTTGAAATTATTTTTGGGAGTTTAGTAAATAAGGAAAATTAAAATGTTGGTATGTAAAAATGAGTTATAGAAATAGAGAGAGATAAATTATGAAACAAACACAGGAAAGGAAAAGGCTAAAAACTAAAAAACATAGATAGTGCTGAGACGTGGCTAAAAAGGAGAGTCAAAGTTAATTTCCGTTTTTAAAACGTGTCAGCCTACCCAAAATGAAAAGAAAGCCAAACTCTCTGTTAGTTCTGTCAAAGTCAAACACTTGACATGAGAAGGCTTTTGCTTAGGTAAGCCTTACTTACAATCATTTGACTTCTGGAATGGATACGGCACCAGTTTAAATCTCTCTAGTGTAAAAAATATAGATGTGTGTTGTGCGCAGAAGTAATTGGGTACATAGGACACAATTAATATAGAGTAGGAAATATAATTAAAGAGGATGGATAACATTAGTCTTAAACACGTGTTTTTGGAAATTAAGTCGTGAATAACATGAAATTTAACATAGTAGTAGTGTAGTACTACTATTCGATCGTTATGCATGATTAGCACTCTCAAGTCTCAAAACATACTTATATCACTGGCAAATAGTCATTGAGATATTGACATGTACTCAAAGTCTACTTTTCTTGTGCTAATTAGTATTTTACTTAAGGTGATAGCTAGGTAGAAATTAATTATATTACTGATCAAGAATTTTATAAAATTAATTGACAGCACACGGAGGTTGGCTGGCCAGTTAATTAGAGAGTGGTCCAACCATATTTCAGACCATTTTCTAGATGACAATTACGTCGTTGATTAATTAATAATTAAGAGTAGCATCGTAGATTGAAAATTTAGCAATGGACCATCCACATTCATTAGGCATTTTTATACACCGTCCGCCTCATTTTATACATTTTTTTAGTATCAAAAAATGCATGTTAATTGACATTTTTTAGAAAAGAATACAATTGAAGTCCGCAGATACATAATCCTACTTAATAGAAGTATGAGTTTTGTAGAATAATTTAGATATATAAAACCTCTCGGACTGGACTTAAGTTAAGAGTAGACTGTAAACAATATATCATATCAATGTACCGAAACAGATATATTGATTGTCAGTTGAAAAAGAGAAATTGACTAAGCCTATCTTTGTTAATTTCAGTTTTATGTTTTATTAAATTCAGTTCAAATTTATTAAGTTCAGTTCAGTTCAGAATAATTAAGTTCAGTTCGATTCAGTTCAGCTAAGTTCAATTCATGTTTGCTTAGTTAAAATTTGCAATTCAAATATGTTTAGTCCAGTTTAGTTCAGATTAATTAAGTTCAGTTCAGTTCAAATTTATTAAGTTCAGTTCAGAATTTTTCATGCAAAAGAAACCGAGGCTAATTATTTTAATTTGTTACCTGAACCTGATTAAAGGGTAGAAAATTGAAAAACGCCGTACGTTCATTTATAGGCTTATAGCATCCAGGGTAGTTAAGAGTTCTGGTAACTACCAATAGATACTGTTAACAACTTTAAATGATTAAAGTGGATTATTTCTGTTTAATAATAGTATACATTCCTTAGCAGAAGATTGGTTCGTTAGTTTAATTTGGTGTCTATTAACGTAAAACACACTCATCTTTCAATTATGTGTAAATCAAAGTAGGTGAAGTAGTCAGCCAAATATAAATAATACAGTATAACGTAAGCAAAAAAGAAAAACAGTAATGAAATTGATATAGTTCCCTTTAGGAAAATACAGTTCGTAGTCGAGTATTTCTAGCTCGATCAATTAGTAATCGGCCATTCCGTACAATAATAATTTTGACTCCTAAACACTAGCTAGTACTATTGCTTATTTTATTTAATTAACTCCCGAAATTAACACAAATATCAAACACTCCCCAAGTTGTGCCTGGCCTATAAATTTAACATTAAAGTTTTTAGATAATTTTCTAGCTAGACATTTAATTTGATCACGGATAGGCTATTTGAAAAGATTAAGGGGGTTTCTAGCGTTAGGACCCGTGTGTTTTTCTTAACATACGTCCTATATTTCTAAGTGTAGAATAAACGTTCTACGCGCATAATAACCGTTACCGTTGATTGAATTGGTAGAATTATATAACAGTTTAACAATGGCATATATGTAAATAAAATTTATTTTTAATACTCTAAAGTCTAAACTCTAAACTGAAACATATCCAATATCCAATTTAGAGGGTTTTGTTTTTCCAAAAAAAAGAAAAAGATAAAACTTTATTAATAACAAGTTATAAAAGCAGAAATGCTCAAGAGTTCAATATATATATTTCCTACCACTAAAACGTACTCCTTTCAAATATAGCTAGACCCTCACAATCCTAACATAAGCCAGGTTCTTTATACCAGTCTGAAATAAATTTTGATGATAAAAGGACATTTTCATTTTATTTTTTTTTAAACGTCAAATATTACAATTACTCATATACTAATGCTATATAAACTTACTAAACCACCTTATTTCTCCACACCTAAACACAGTCTGAAATAAATTTTGATGACAAAAGGACATTTTCATTTTTATTTTTTTTTAAAACGGCAAATATTACAATTACTCATATACTAATGTTATACAAACTTAACCATCTTATTTATCCACACACCTAAACTAATCTTATAACTCTGCCACCGTTAGGGATCGAACCATACACCTCTCTTGCAATATCCCAACTCCTTACCGCTGCACTATGACTATGACTCTAGAACATTTTCATTTCTAAACCAAGACCAAGTCATTCTTTTCACTTTTCATTTTCTCCACAACATCCAAATAGTCCAAACAATTTCTTGCCAATTGGCAATTGCCATAGAGTGATCGAGAGCAGACTAATCTCGATCAGTTGGTTAAATTATGCAAATGATCCAAAGGATTAGTACCAATAATAACCAAGGAGACTCCAAGCAAATTATAGAACTCTTTCCAAGTTTTCCTACGTACATTAATTAGTGGCGGACGCAGAAAATTTATAGAGGGGGCACATTACAAGATGCAAAAACGGTGATATAAAAAATTATAATTCAAAACTATTATAAATTGACATGCAAATATATTTTTGAATTTTTTATGTTATACACAATATTGTATTAAATATATATTAAATACAAACGTATTCGATTCATTTTATTTATATATTTTTATGATATAAGTTATAAACATATTTAAAAATAAAAATGGTTATCTTAATATAATGAAAATTTTGCAAATTAATTTACTACTAAAATTACACAAATTACACATAATAAATTAAGTTCAAAGTTTGAGATGAAAAAAGTAGAGATGAAACTCTTTGTTTTTGTTTAGTAAAATGATTGATGAAAAAAGTGTAGGAAACTTCATGTTTCATTAGAATAAAACTTTTGATAGAGATGGAAAAAAAATAATAAGAAAAAAGGAAGTAAAAGTGTCTTCTAAAAAAGAAACCAAATTGATGTTGACACCGAGATTCGAACCATCGCTGCATACATTAAAACTTGAGATCCTTTCCGCTAGGCTAGATAGAAATTTACGTCCTTAAGTTATACGTTAATATAGTTTATACATTTTTTACTATTTAGCAAGAAGTGTATAGTAAAAAAATCAAGGGGGGCACTTGACCCCCTTGCCATAGTGTGGATAAGCCACTGACATTAATATTACATGAATAATACAATCAAACAATATATGTGTGCCAAGTATTTTCGATGTTATACTTTTTTACTTAATTAGTACGTACACAGACATACCTATCGAACACCACCTCTAATTAATCTCACCTCATATTCAAATTAAAATATAATAAACCCTCTCTATACCCAATACTAAGTAGATATGCACTATTTTTAGATATACCTGGATGTGGATCTACAAGTATAGATGTACTTGGATTTTTAGATATATCTGGATTTGTATCTATTTTTAAAAATAATTTGTAGTTAAACTTGAAAAATATTAATCGTAAAATTTTAAAATGGTAAAAAAACTAAACTTTTTGTCATCCCAATAATAGAAAGAAAGAATGACACGAAAATGTAGTATAAAAGTCTCAGCAAAGTTGGCACAAATTAGGTTTCATGATTTGAGGCAGGTCACTTCTTTGTGTTGTCTTTCTCCTTTGCCTATGGAATCTTTTCATTCACAACAACTATTCAACAGTTAATATTTTCACCAAGAACAAGCTACAAAACCTTTTCTTTCTCCTCAAAAATAATAATTTCACCCATATTATTGGGTGCATGAACATAAAAAGTGAAATAATATAGAAAGTCTTATAAATAAAAAATCATGTTTTACACTCATATGAGTGTAAAATTGGTTAGGTTGGTACTTAAATGACCTAGTTGGTCGCTTATATAACCCAAACACAACCGGTTTTACAATAATTTAGTGTAAAAGCAGTTTTTTTTTAAGCATTTGTGAAAATAATATTCCGAAATGGGACGGTTCTAAAAATTAATCTCATGTACGTAGTACATGAGTTTTTGTAAATGCTTATTAAAAAAGTGATAATCTATTTTTCAACATCAATAAACAATTTTTTGGTATTTGTTGTCCCTGCTTATGCATTTGCATCCAGGGAGATGAGTTTGGATCTTTAAACAACTAAAAAAAATTAAAAAAAAGGCAATGAAATGCTAAATAAAATAAATTATTAATATTTAAGTGATTATTTTTATAATAACTAAATAATAGAATATTGCTTAATTTTAAATTTTAGTGTGTATACGGTATACCACACATCACATGCTTTTAATTAATTATAATTAGATTATTTAAATTTTAAACAAAAATAATTTAAAAAAACGATTGTAATAAATATTTCCAAACACTACTACTGTCATGTGATTTACAGCCACAAAGTTTGAGAAGAATTTGGCAAACGATTTTTAATTATGTTCATTATTGTAGGACAGTGTCTAAATATTATCTTACTAAAACGGGAGTCACCTAAAAGTTTGAAATAAGACAATCGTATTGGCTAGCTAGCCTAGCATTGACTTCCGCTAAACATTTTGACAAAAAGTTACAACATGCATGCATGTATTATTAATTATTGTATGATATATACCTCTTCAATCTTATAGACTTTATAGTGTACTCCCATCTCCCGCTATAATCTTCAATGTTATATACTTTATAGTGTACTCCCATCTCCCGCTATAAATTACTATGACTTTTTTCGGTCAATATGTTTCAACTTTAACTCTCAATTACTTTTAAACTATAATAATAAAATATTTAATAAAATATTTAATAAAATTATATCATGAAACTTTAAGTTCTATATTTTCATAATATAATTTCGTTAAATATTTTACCATTATAGTTTAAGAGTAATCGGTGGTCAAAGTTGAAACTTGTTGACCGGAAAAAGTCAAACTGGATAATTTATAGCGGAACAAATCGAGTACTGTATTTAATTTCAATGTTTTAGGCTCTGTTCTTTTCATCTGAAAATTGAAGAAAATAAATTCAGTTCATTTCAGATTTGGCTAATAGTATTCTGTACTACAAATAAGTTCAGTTCAGATTCATTCAGTTCAGATTAGTTCAGTTCAGTTCAGACTTTTTCAGACGAAAATAACATGGCCTTAGTCTTTCATCTAGTTGATCATTTTTTGCAAAAGGAATATCAAGGGTCGGTTGCAACTTGGCATACAAAAAAATTCAGGGAAAGCTACTGAAAGTCTACTCATTGCAAGACTTTCTTTTGAATTGAAATACTACTAAAAGCCAGAAGATTAATAAATAAGTAAATAATAATCACTACGGGGGCTAGGATGGAAGCTCTCTCACGTCAAATGGATTACTGGATTAGTGATAGTGAAAATTTTAGTTAATCAAGTTAGCTATCGATTCATTTGATGATTCGGTCATGGGAGCCCTGCATGGAAATTCGATTTCCGTGTGGACATAACACCTACGAAGGAACAAAGTAAAACAAGGTTTAAAACAAAAAATCAAAAAAAAAGAAAAAAAAAAAAAAGAGGCATGCTTGGAATGTAATTGATTCATATTTAGTGATATTAACAGTCTGATTATTAACTGCTCAATGTTCATAATGGGGCCTAGCTAGGGGTGGCAATCTAGGTCGTGCTGGCCTGGGATTTAAGAAAAGAAAGAACAAGATGGAAGGATGACTCTTAATTGTTCTACCATGCACTTCCTTTGTGTCCCACTTCCGTTCTTTAAAACAAGAGTCATTTCGCACCCGCACATATACCAAAAGGAGCCTTGACAGACCGTTGAAACCAACTTTCAGAGATTCACACCATATTTTGTAGTAAAACGTTTCTCACTGAAGTTGCTTTCTCGACCTGAACACCTCTCCAATTTGCTAACTCGAATCAAACTTTACTGGCAAAAGAACAATACACAAATAAATGCTCCACGATTCATCCGCAGTGATCAAAGAACACAATCTTAAACTTTACTGATGCTTTCCTGAATGATTCGCCTTCTCTTTAACTAATCCAACGTACGTAGGTATTCAAGCACAATTTCCACAAGAAAGCATTAACTTTTAGTGGTGCAAAACAGTTCCGAACCACTTTTGCCCACCCCTATTTCTATCCTGAAACCATGGGCGAAGGCAACCAGATTCCAACCTGTGCTGCAGCAGAGAGCACAGGTTGAGCAAAAGAGGGAAAAAAATTTAGTACTACCCAATGTTCGGTTTGGACTAATAGCTTCGCCCCTGACATGACATGTGCTACATTTATTTGGTTTCATGAGCCGAAGCAAATATATGGTTTAGAAATCCTGGCTCCACCACAGAATCTTTAATTTCATGTATGTTCATTGTTAGAGCTAAGTTGAACGTTTGGTGGAGCTAAGTTCAAAGAGGACTTGTCTGCGCAAAATGAAACCAGGTGATGAAGAAATCGGAGAAAGAGAAGTGATAGAAGAAAAGTGAAGAACAGAAAAATGCCAGATTATCCTGTAAGCCAGGAACCCCTAGGCAGATTATATATCCTGCAAGCACCATAAAATCAATGAATTCAAGCGCATGCCCGATTTCAATCACATTTGTAGTACTTAATACGCGATCAAACATAGCAAACATCCATAACCAACCGCATCGATGCAATGATGGCCTTTTCAAACACGACAGAAATAGCAAAATTAGAATCATGTATGTATTACTTATCTGTAAGCGATCATGACAACAAACACAACGAATACGCGAATGAAAACACTTGACCATGTTCTAGCCAACATCATAACACCAATTGTATAACTGCGAAAAGACTTCAGTTTTCACGAGAGATGGAGAGAGAAAGAGATAACGAATTAAATTGAAGATTAGTGCTCTTTGTCTAAACTATTTAAGTAACAAGAGTAATCGTGTTTGTCCAAAAGGTCAAGCTTTCTGCCCATTAGTGGTGTGTTGATGTTGTGTTATTTCTCAAGTGTTTTAATTTACTGTACAACTACTATTGTTTCGACAAAAACCAATAGTGTATTTGTCAATTTCTGAACATCTCATACTACTTCACACTTGGGCTCCACAGGGAAGAAGATGAAGTCCTTAAAACCATCAATGACTCAACCTCTGATCCATTAGTGATTTTTCACATTTATAAACACCAATTGAACTCTGCGTCCTAAATCCAACTAGCTAGTGTAAAGGGAAGAAGACGAAACCATCAATGACTAAACCACTCATCCGGTAGTGAGTTTTCACATTTAAAAACACTAGTTCAACTCTGCATCCTGGCTCCCAACCAATATAAAGGGGAGAAGACGAAATCCTCAAAATCATCAATGACTTAACCACTCAACCAGTATTGATTTTTTTTAACATTTACAAACACCCGTTCAACTCTACTACATCCTGTCTCCAACTAGTGTAAAATGTAAATGGAAGAAGACGAAATCCTCAAAATAATCAATGACGCAACCGCTCAACCCGTAGTGATTTTTCACATCCATACACAAATAGACTCGATTTACTGACTTACTTTTATATAACTTAAGGTAAATAAAGACGAAACACTTAAAATGAGCAACCATTCATCCACCCCACCAATAGCGAGTTTTAAAATTCCACCAATAGCGAGTTTTAAAATTTATACGCGAAAACCAAGACCCAAAACACACACAGACACAGCACCCAAAGGAATTAAATCATTAAAGACTGGACTTGGCTCGTGACATGACACCCCCACCCCCCGAAATTCACGACATAGTATTTCTTGATTCCTCCCTCCTCTACTCCTCAATCAGAAAAAAATTCATTCATAAATACCACCACTCATCATCACCTCTCTCTCGATTCCTCGCTTCTCACTCTCAGCTACTCGGAAATTCTTCCCTTCATGCGTATATCTATCTGGTACGAATAAGACCTTTAACTCATTTCATTTACATTACACTCTATCTCTCCCCAACTCAATGCTAGCTGTTGTACATTCTTGAATTTCAGGAGTCATTTGGTTTTCCAGTTGTTTGTTATTTTCTGTACTTTTGAATTTGATTTTGAGTTGAGCTTGAATCCTTTTGCCTTGATCGTTGTACACGATGTGATATATACATTGTACGGAGCCATGTTAATTTTCTTTCTTTCTTTCATTCATTGAATGCAAGATGATGTTTATTAATTGCACAAGTTTAATTTTAATGAGTATATATGTTAGAGAAATGGATGGATTAGATAGATTATAGCTTATCTTGTTTACTGGGCTACTGACAGATAAATTCTGTTTGAGATTATATTAAGACTGATGAACATTGTAAGCAATTGTCTTTCCGGGCATTGTAGGGACTTAATTGTGGTATGCTTTTGGGAAGGTTATCAACTTATCATGTTTATTCGTAGTGTACGTGTGTCCGTTGAAGCTTGAATTTGATAAGGATTGTACAGTGGAGCCAATTTATAAGATTCCATTATATATGGTTTGGAAGATACATATATATGCAGTGGTGTTCATTATGTCATCATGGAACTTGTCGGAAATCTGCAGGAGTATAATATTAAGTTCTCTTCGTTATGGATTGTGTAAGGATTTCGCACTTCTTTTGAAACCAAGATTAAAAAAAAAAATTATTGCCGCTAGCGAAATGGTAATAATGAACATCACATTTTAAACGTATGACGCTGCATCCTCTTCTAGAAATTCATAAAAGACGGTCATTATATATATTTTGAGGCCAATGATATATGGCATTACTATATTACTAGTCTTTTTATGAGCTGGATCGATGCTGTTGTTTTCATTTATTCGTCCAAGTTTGTTTATTTTGCTCGCCCTGATTTTCTCCTTTAATTGGCAGCTACCGCGCTTGATGTTTAGTGCAGCTGAACATACTTGAATAAGATACGTACTTCAAAATGATTACCTATGAGCAAGATCCAGATGTTGTGCGTTGGGGTCTTCAGATTTTTGATGGAGATCCATATTCTAATAGATTGTTCATTATCACAACAAAATACAGACTACTATTCTGGCCATTACTCAAACAGATATCATCCTGATTCCAGAAATCATGATAATTTTATGATGAACAGTCTTAACCAAGATCTATCACAGCTTTAAGTTTCCGAACCCTTCCCTGAAGGGATAGCAAACCACATACAAGAATCTCCGTGCTCTCAAAATTGGTATCCTCAGCCATTAGGAAATTACAGTTATGTTATCAACGGTATTACAAGTCCCCAATATATATTTATCATTATTTTATTTTTCTATTTTTATCATGTTTATTATAGATTACACTGGAGTACTTTAACATGTAGGTAACAATAACTGCAACAAAGAAGCAACTGATCAGGAAATTACTGGATCGTGTTCTAGCCCATAAGGAGAATCATACCCTGAGGACTGTTCATATTCAATAGACCTAATGGATGAGTATGCGAATTTGGATGGGAAAGTGGAAGAAAAATTGAACCAGATGGTCCCGATTCCAGTAAGTACCGCTCGTTTAGTATGTGATTAGTAAGTAAAAGCAGATCAGTACGTAGGAAATATTAACTATTTATTTCAAAATATTTTTTATTGTTTATGTTCACACTTTCATGCATGTAATGGCATATGATCACAAAGATTTAATTAAACATAGCATAATATAATATACCTGGTCTCCATACATTTTGAGCCGCTCTCTGCATTCCCTAACTGCGTAACAAGGGGGGTCCTTTGTCTTTCTTTCAGGAGACTGGGTTAAAACTTTGTTCATCTGTCATAGACAGCGTGTATAAAAGTCATGTGCAGAATTAACATCAGTGTATTTGGAGTTAAGTTATGTGGCTTCATTATATATCTGCTTGTGAGAATTAATTTCCAGGCCTCAGGCAGTAACTTGATCTATTAAGCCACGTACTGCCTTCAGTTGTTATGTGTACTTGCAATCAGTCATTGAATTTTCATTGTGGTTGACAAAAATATGAACTTTCTTTACCAAGCTCGTTCACTCAGATTCCAAACACAGTGTATGATGTTAACTTTCCCATAGAAATTGTTTTTCATTCTTGCAGCATATTCCTAAAATTAATGGTGAAATACCGTCCATTGATGAAGCAATGCTAGACCATCAAAGGCTTCTTGACAGGTATATATTAGAGGACCTCTTTTTCATTATTCGCCTCTCTTATTTTATCCCATAAAGGAAAAAAGTTTAATGAAAGGATATACATGGTTTATGGAAGCACATGCTCGTTCTTTTGTAAACACTGTTTCTTGTAAAATAGACCTTTTGTTTTGGCTGGAGATGACCAAGACATATCTTTCAAAACTAAGAATGCAATTGGTAATAGATTTCAAATTCTTTGTGATTGCTAATCATTTTTTCACATTATAATATTGGCAAAAGCGCAGTTAATATTTTATTTGATAGGTCATTCTGATATTTAGAAAATATCTAGGTTTCTGCACTTAGTAAATGATTCAGGTATTTTCTCTTCCATAGATTGCGGGTGTATGAGCTTGTTGAATGCAAGGTTCCAGGTGACGGAAACTGCCAGGTTATTGATCTTTATATGCTCAATGAGCCAACTTTTTTTTTCATTTTTTTAATGTATTTTTACAACATGCTGTCGATTTGAGATGTGTTAGATG
This sequence comes from Plantago ovata, assembly GCA_028274465.1. Taxonomy (NCBI): domain Eukaryota; kingdom Viridiplantae; phylum Streptophyta; class Magnoliopsida; order Lamiales; family Plantaginaceae; genus Plantago; species Plantago ovata. Next base: position 29,361,905 of record CM051455.1, on the reverse strand, counting down.
TCCGTAGGAGTTAATTTTTGGTCAAACGTTCTTCAGTTCCTTGCTACTTGAGAATCCAAAATACCTTATTTATCCTATTATGTAATAAACTGTCTATGCTTCTAGTGAAAACAATTTGAGGTGGGGTTTAAGATAAAAATGTTGAGCTTCCAGGTTTTTTTTTTTTAAACAGCAAATATTACAACTATTCTCTTACACTACCGTTATACAAACATCCTAAACCACCTTATTTCTCAACACCTATACCAACCTTATAACTCCGTCTCCGCTCCTTACCGCTGCACCACCTTATGACTCCCTGTTGAGCTTCAGGTTTAGGGTGTTTGTGCCCAGACCGGTCTATTGATTGGTTTCAGTTGATATAGCAGAAATCTTAATTTTACTGAAGTTTGTCATGGTAATATAAAAATGAAATTCACATCAATTATATATAGTAACCAGAATAAGAAAACGCATACCTTTACATACATTCAAATGTCCCATAAAACTATTTGCATTTGCATGATATGCATTGATGTTGATCTTTATGGAAATAATAGTTTTCCTACTTTCCCTGCCCAGTTTCGAGCTCTTTCTGATCAATTTTATCGTACTCCGGAACATCACAAGCTTATTCGACGGCAAGTTGTGAATCAGGTTCTTACCTTGCTTCTGTGTACATCGATCTACACGTTCTTGTGCAAGTTGTAGCACAGTATCCCTTCAACTGATATACCTTGTCACACTTGTTCTGTAAATTTGGAGTTTCAGCTGCTTTCTTGCCCAGAAATTTATGAGGGATATGTACCAATGGCTTATGACCAGTATCTTAAAAAGATGTCCAGGTATATCTCTATAACCTTAGAATTTAAGATTGCTGGAACTAATTTTAGTTTTCCTATTTGCCTGAAATTTTCACGTTGCTCTGATGATATTAGGAGCGGGGAATGGGGTGATCATGTCACATTACAAGCTGCTGCTTATTCAGTATGTCTTGGTTTTACATTGATTTAACTCACCTTTGCTACTATATATGTCAACATTACATCTTTTAAATGTGCAAAGTACGTTCAGTAAGAAAATTCTAAACATGTGAAAAATATATGTTTGCATAGAATATAGAATGTGATTTGCGGGCTCTGACAGCAATTGGTAACTTCTGCAGTATGGTGTTAAACTATTCGTCATAACGTCATTCAAGGATACGTGCTACATTGAGATCCTTCCAAGTGTTCAGAAGTCTGAAAGAGGTACTTAATGTCATCTTTGTTACCTGAACATTAACAAAAGAAGTACTACTACCATTAACTATCTCTGTGTGAATAAAGGAAAAAATCACATTAGTCCATTATACTATTTCCTGTTTCTGTTGGTCTCGAGCAATCTCAAATTGGTTCTTACGCGCGCAGTTATCTTCCTGAGCTTTTGGGCTGAAGTTCACTTACAACTCAATATATCCTGAAGAAGGTGTGCTTTTGTTTCACTCAAGTTCCAACTGTCATCATCTCTAACTCCCATAATCGTAGTCTTGTAGAACTAAAATGTGCAATCTACTGTTTTCCAGGTTGTCCTAAATTCAAGACCAGAAAGAAGAAGTGGCTGGTTGATCAACGTATGCCTCTGGAGCTAGCAGATAAATTTACTTGACAAAAGGTAATAAAATCGCAACCTGTCTATCTATCTTGTTACATATTATGTCTTCCAGTGCTGCTGACTGTTCTCGCTCAAACATTGTCACAGGTAAGGATGTACCTACAACGCTACCTACCATCAGCAAACTACCCGTGCCCGCTGCAACTCAATTCAATCTGATTCTTTCTGAATAAAGAGTAGTATTGAATATGGATTTTGTTCATCGTTTAGAATTTGCATCAAGTCATTATCTTTTTTACAATATTTCCCTTTTCTTTCTCCCCAGAATTCGTGTCATTGTTCATTTGATCCATGACGGTTTTTCTTTTATGCTCTCCTGCAGCAAGTAACTTATTAGCTACTAGCATGAGTAGTATCCATGAAACAGGTTTTTTTTTTTTTTTGTTAGGTTTAACTTTTCTTGTCCTCCTAGCTCCTTGTTGTTGGAAAAGGAGAGAACAATATAAAGGCCTATTGTTTCTTTCAATATATATATATATTGAAACATCTGATCTGACAGACAGTTGACATGTAAAGAGGCTTATAAATTAAAAATTGGCTAGCTTATCAGGACTCATTTATTTCTTGAATGTGAATGCAAAATGAGCAAGGAGCTGCTAGCTAGCAGAGAATAAAGGAAAGATGGATTGAGTAGGCTACTACTTCGTCAAAAGTTAATTAGCTAGCTCTAGTCAATCAATTGATGTTCTTTGTCCTTGCTATTTATGGAAATATTGGACTGGTAATGTTGAATGCCAACAAGTCTTTGAAATAGCAGCAGTTAGCTAGCATGTAGGAGTAGTAGTACAACTACAACTCAGAAGTCAATGGTTACAACTTAATTGGGCATGCCCAACTTAATTACAACTCGTTTTTATCTCATTTCGATTTGGATATGAGATACATGCAGCTCCATGTATTTGATGAGGGGGTTATTAAACTTAGTAGCAATTTTACTAAACGTTGGAAATTTATTTGTAATTTACAGAATGACTCTTATTTTACAAATATTACAAATAAATTCCAAACTTACTAAATTCATACAAATTATCATAAACAATTGCAAGTATAATAAATTCATCAATTCTACTTTACCACAAACACTCCCTAAAACAAATACAATCATAAATATAAATTATTAACATGAAATGATCACTTGAACAAAAAATGATCAAATAATACTTCCGAACTTCCAAAAATTGATAAATTTGATACTAAATTCAATTGTTCCAAAAATTAACATTTAAATTCAAACTCAAAAAAAAAAAAAAAAAAAAAAAAAAAAAAAAGGAGTAGAGAGCAGCAGCCCGCTGGGCTGCTTCTAACCACTAGCAGCAGCCCAGCGGGCTGCTTCTAGTCACTTAGAAGGCTGGGCTGCTTATATATATATATATATATATATATATATATATATATAAAGAAAATAAAAAAATAGTAAAAAAAATTTTGTAAATTTATAAATTTATAGATACTTTATTATAAATTTATAAATTTTTTTTTTGTAGATTTATAAATTTATAAATACTTTATTACAAATTTACAAATCAAGGTGTGAAATGGGTTTTATAAAGTCCCTAAATTTACAAGAGATTTATAAATTTATAGATATTTTATTACAAATTTACAAATTAAGGTGTGAAATGAGTTTAATGATATCTCTTGGTGTGTTCTTCAAATTGAATTGAAATATGTTGATTAGGTTATTGATTTAGGGACTTGATTTATTTAAGGTGAAATTGTGATGATTTTAAAAGTATTGGGTTAATTTATAAAATTATAAATTTATAGATACTTTATATAATTTATAATAAATTTCCAACATTTAGTAAATTTATGTTCCGACGTTTAATATTTGACTTTGATGAGGATCACTTCAATACTCATGAGAAAAATTACACTAGTTCCTTACAGTGATAATTGGTGGTCTCCTCGATAAACCACACCTCATGTGTCCCCTAATCATTGTAGCAGTGTACCCCGATATGATATTTTACATGGGCTCAGTGCTACACATCTGCAGTGAGGTAGGAGCACATGAGAGAGGTATACTTTAGAATTTTATATGTCGAACAACACTATGTTGTGCTAAAGAATAAATCATCCATCTTGTCTAATTAACGAGGTTGTTTGTAAATTTAAGGTGTAATATATAACACTATTCTTGAGAAATTATCCTTTATATTTATATATGGGTCAATTTCATATATTACCCCTCTTGAATATTTTTATTACATCTAGGTCCCTGATAGAGTAACAATTACATTGAAGTTCATTGTAATATGTATAAATATAATATTTATACATATTACAAAGTTCATTGTGGTAGGAACTAGGAAATACTCCCTTTGTCAACAGTTTTCAACTTTAACTCCCGATTGCTGTTAAACTATAATGATAAAGTATTTGACAAAATCATATTATGAAAATATAGAACCTAAATTTTCATACTATAATTTTGTTAAATATTTTATCATTATAGTTTATGAGTAATTGAAAGTTAAAGTTGAAAGTTATTGAATGAGAAAAGTAATTTCTAACTAGGGAGTATGATTACTCACGAGTTGACCTAATATGAATGTTGACTACTGTGTGAATCAAATTCAAACCTAGTTTTAATGCAGAATAACTACAAAAGTTATTTGGGACGAAGTGCAAACAAACTACTAATACCATCTACAACCATGATATGATAGAACCAGTCATATCATCATTCCATCATAAGATCATAAGATCCAAACTTCTCTTCACATTCAACTATAATACTCAAATACACAATTTTTTACTCTTTTCTTTTTATTAACAAACAATGAAACAAACAAATAAAGTGAAAAGAAAGAGAAAAAGAAAATATAATTTTAAAAAATTACATAAAATCACATTAAATCTTATATGGAAAAACTCATCTCATGTGGAAGATGATGAGACTAATTTTTTTACTTCTCCAATAATAAATCTTATGATGAGCCTTATACATAAATACCTTCATTAGTAAATGGTCTACCAATACGAGTGGTTCAAGACTAGAAGATGACTATCTCCAATGAATTGAGTTCAAACCTTATTCACACATGAACGTATTCGTATCATATATATATATATATGATTAAGACTTCATTTAATCACTGTTGGTTTATAGAGGGACCCGACTGAATTAATGTTGGACTTAGTACAAGAAAATGAGAGTTAAAAAAATAGAATAAGAGAATAACATGTGTAAATAGAAATTAATAATAAATGAGTCTATAAAATCAGGCTCGAGCTCGACTCGTTTGGCTAAAACGAGCCGAGCCTTATTGAGCTCGAGCTGAGCCTATATAAAAAGAAATACGTGAAAAATTGAAATAAAATATCAAAAATCAAGTATTTAAGATTACTCATTAACAATCAATACTTTAAATTATATATAAAGTCATCAGAGGCTAACAAAATACAATATAAACATTCAAATCTCCGATAATTGTATAGATATAAAATCTCACGAGATTTAACGAGTCTTATCGAGTACTCGCAAGCCGAACCGAGCTCGGCTCGTTAGTGACGAGCCTCATGGTAGGCGCTTGGCTCGAATACCTTATCAAGCGAGCCGTACCGAACCCTCTAAGGCTCGGCATGTAACAGCATTAGGTAGGCCAAACAAACATTTAGATTTGGGCCTAGAATCCAGTCCCATGACCATGGGTTTATATATCAGAGAATTAATAAGAAAAGAATGAATAGCAGGTGAATGTGTTTTATGTCCTACCTTAAAATTCTCTATCATGGTATGAATGTAAAATCCTCGCTCAAATAAATCAATACACATTTTCCAGTCAGAGCGTGAAAACGACGAAGGTTTTTTTATTTTCCTTTTCACTCTCCCTCTATATTTTCATTGCATCATCTTAAAGAAATCAACACACATTTCTCAATCGAAGTGTGAGAAAGCAGCTAAGGTCAATTTATTTTCCTTTTAACTCTCTTTGTATTCTCCCATTGAATCAATTCAATTTTCATTCATCACCGTTTGATTTGCATTCGTCTTCCATCTATGAAGATTTGCTCTCAAGATCTACAATTCATCCTTATTTTGAAACCGATAGTTTTTCTTATCGATATCTAGTATTTAATCGTCATTGTTTTTTTATTTTATTATACCCAATTACATACTTATGTGTTAAGGTTTGATCATTAACGTACGTATTGTTTGTATTCGATCAACATGTGTGCATATGTTCCTTTTAGATACTAACTCGTGTCAATGTCTGAAAGTGGTACTGTTTCTCATCTGTAGTATGGAATCAAGCCGCCTAGGGTTCTACATAATTTTCATGGATGATACATGCGCAACAGAACTGGTACGTTATCGATCACATAACTCAATCCAATTCCAATTATTTCCTATTGAGAATTTGAGGATGGATTGTTAAATATTGCCTAGCTCGGATTTCATGTAAAATATATAGTTAACTTGTCATGTTACTGTATTATTTAATTATTAGGTATTGTTATTTTAAAATTAATGTGTTTTTTTAATTAATTATTGGTATTATAAGTAATTGATGGTATTAAAATTAATTGTGGAATGAAGTTTAAAAAGAAATTAGAAAGTAAGAAAAAAGTGTGTTCAAATGGTACCCCCGGTTGATTTTTTGTGTTCGGGTTCCAGTGGGTGAACAAATGACGTGAAGGAAGATAGAGTGTTACAGAAGTTTCCACGACTGGAAATGGTCTAAACACACGTACGGCTGGAGTATATTTTAAAATTAAATAAATACCATATGTATTGGCTAATAACTCTTATATTTGTTGGTCGATTTTTAAATTTCGCATAAACTGTCTCCTAAGAGATTTATTAAGAACATGGAAAACACATAGGCTTATAAATCCATTATTTATTTATATATATAATAATTCATAAATTTATGTTTTAATAGGAACTTCCAAAGGACTTGAAATTTTATTTGCCCAAGACCGTAACCATACAAGACATGTACTATAACATTTGGAAAGTACACACGGGTAGAGTTGGTGGGTCTTGGTACTTCTTGGATGGTTGGGAAGATTTTGTCAAGGATAATTCGCTTATCGCCAAAGATTTGTTACGATTCCAATATATCCGCGATGGTTTATTTGACGTGAAACTATATGGATCGTCAGGATGTGAAGAAAAAACAGGTGTCGGACATCATAAGCATAATTCAGTAACATCAAATGTGATAGCTGGTACATCCACTTCATTGTTTTTTTTTTTTTTTTTTTCACCTAACAAGTATAACTAAATAATTTTGTCAACATTTTATAATTGTTATGCTATCACATGACTCAGGTGGTAGTGAACAACCAAGACGGGAGAGAAGGAAAGTTGATTGGCTTGGTAGAGATATTTTTGGAGATGAAATCGAAAAGCCCGAGGGCCTTTATTTCGTGAGAAGATTCGGTGCTAAAAGGAAAAATGAATTGGTAAGTTATCCAACCAAGACTTAAACATTGAGGTGAAATGTTAGATGTTTATAATTTTTATTTTCACTGACATTGTTTGCGTATCCTGTGTGTTATTGAAACCTAGATGCACAGAGTTATGTTTATTTTGTATACTTTGCCCACTATATTAACATCATCACTTGTTGCAGTATATCCCTAAACAATTGCTTAAGGATAAGAATGTTATACTCCCACCAAAGTTGACGCTCGTTGATCCCGAAGGCCGTGAATTCACAACTAGGTTCAGACAATGGTATGATGCTAGGTCCTTCTACATAGGAGGATGGAGGCGGCTTCTCGATAGAAATGGCATCACTGATGATGATATTTGTATATGTGTGTTTGATGATGAAATTAGACCAAAATCTATATTGGTTAGTTTTCTCAAAGTAGACAAGTAGGCTCTAGATTATAGTCATTTGTACAATGTGCTATAGATGTCCACCTTATTAGCATGGAGTTTTTTAGATAAACTTTATAGAGATATTTACAAAATACTACTCTACTAGACACCCCATTCTTAAAATTGTACCCAATAGATCAATAATTACGTTCTAGTACCTGAAAAAGAATTTTTGGGTTGACTTTGTTGTAATTACACAATTGTCATTGGTGGTCCAAAGTCCAAACAAAGCCTTAACTTTCTTTTTCTTTTTTCTTTGTTTTTTAAATTACATAATTTCTAAAACTTTATTACCCTATAAACTTAATATTAAAAATGAAATATCACAAAAAAAATTAAAAAGAAAATACAAAAATAAAAACAATTAAAGAAGATCGGACCCGGTCACCGGAGCTACCGGAACTTCACAGCTCCGATTTGGGGCGTGAAGCCAAATCGGGGTTGTGAAGCTCCGATCGGAGCGGTTGTGAAGCTCCGATCACTGTAACAGTGAAGCTCGGTCGGAGAGCTTCACACCGATCAGAAGCTCGATCGGAGCTTCACTGTCACTGTGAAGCTCCAATCGGATTATGTCCGGTACCGAAAAATTGAAGAAGAAGATGATGAAAAAAGAAAAAGGAAGAAAATAAAAAAGAATAAGGGTGAGAATAAAAAGAAAAAGGAAGAAAAAAAGAAAAAAAATAAAAAGAAAAATTATGAAAATTATAAGGTCATGTTTTTTTCACAAAGGCTGTTTGGATCAACCAAAATTCAATAATTGAAAAGTGAAAAAGTTAAATTTGGATACCAAAATGTAATTGTTAGTATAATGGGTACAATTCTGATATTAGGGTATTTTGCAGGGCACTAAAAAGATATGGACCCAACTTTATATGATACAGAATGTACACATCTCATCTTGACATGTTTTGTAATTTATCTCTATCAAATGAGCACACAAACACTATTCATACTAAAAAAGCTACACATTTCTTTCTTTTTCAAAAGTTCATCGTTCATCTAGAAGAATATCAAAGTAAAACGTGTGATATGGTTCAATTTTAGGATGGATGACCTACCAGAATGTTCTCGTTATCCGCATAAGTGGAAATAAAGTTTGCAAAAGAGAATACATGTTGAACTACGAGATTAATATATCATTCCAAGATTATGCAAGGAGTAACTGCGCCAACCTAAAGGGTCGGAACTTCGACACGGGCGGTTACATAATTAGTTGACTAAAATCCCAATTAAACTTAGTTAGGCATAAAGCAATAAAATGCCAGTCAATACATCAATGACCCATCATCTACTAATTATACGATTCAAGAATCAGACTCCCTTCATATTCATCTGGGACCCAAGCAACATAAATACCACCGCGTTTATTCACTTTCTATTAAAAAACCAAAAGAATTAGAACGAACTAGTACAACACGACGACCATATATATACTAGTTCTTCAACAAAGCATCTTCGTCATCGTCGCGGGTGAGGTGAGGTGAGGTGACATATTATATCCAGCTCGTCCTCCTACTAGCTACCACTACAAACCAATTCAATTCAAACTTTCAGACACTTTCTTCCTATTCCATTCCAATATTCCATGATCCAGTTCCTGCAATTAATTTAGATTTTAGAGTCTCTTTATGTGTAAATCCAAAATGGCCACTGGAGCATCCGAACCCATCCGACCCAAGATCTTCCACACTCAAGAAGTCACAGGAAATTCAATCATCAACAACCTTCCACGTCATCACCGAGAACACCACTCCAAACCTCCATCAACAGCAACCCATTCTCCGCCGCCACCACCAATTCCTCCGCCTACCGCCTCGACACCTCCGTCGGCACCATTTCCTCCTTCAGCCATCCCTAAACTCCCTCCGCGACATTCTCCCCGAGAATCATATCACAAGCTTGATAGTTCAATTCAAACCATGGAAGTCAGTTATCTCAATATAATTTGACCACTCAGTCATCTACTCGTAGCATTATCATACAAAAAGAGAACAAATTGGTCTGTTTTCCTATTCTTTCCAGTTATTCTAGTGTGGCAGTGTAAATTACAGTAACATCCCGGCTAAACATTAGATACAGGGGCCGACAATCAGTTAAAACATCAACAGGCCTAATATTATCTTTTAAATGCAACATGAAACAGAGAAGAAAAGAAGCTTTTGCTTTAGTGATGGAACAAAATAAAGGCCAATCTAATTTCCGTTGATATAATATCTAATCTAACCTCTCTCCTAGTTTCACACACACACATGAATATGTCGGCAGTGTAGATGCAAAAAGCATTGCATTGAAAATAATTGCAAGTTGCAACTTGCAACATGTAGTCACACATTACTCATTACTGTGCCTTTTGATAACATCCAGTATGAAATATAAATACGATCCATCACAGAAATGAACAGTAACTTGGGTTGATTACATGAAGAAACTCAAATGAACAAAAACCTGCAATTCCTCTTTAAAATTGAAACGATCAGGGGCTAATCTCTCTATCAATTAAAGGATAGATCAGTCAATTTTCTTACTGTTTTGTACCTCAACACATCCATACTAAGGGTTAAGGCATATATCAGCTTCATATATACAACAGCATTTACACATCAAAAACGTTAGAGAAAACTTCAGATGTTTCAACTAGTATAAGCAGTAAAACGTCATCTCATCTATTTGTGAAAAGTGGGGAGTGAGTGAATTAGCTGTAGTTTAGATCATCTGCATATGAAGATCAGCAGCTTGTTGGGCCAATTCCACAACCATCGCCTCGTCAAAGAATTTATTGATGCTTACATCCTCTGACATTCCCTGAAAGTAGACCCAAAATTTGTAGTTAATGAATGATGTATATAAATATGTTCCACTGTATGGAAACCACCAGCATGTATTTAATGTATACTAGTTAGTCATTCTTGTCTGACTAAGAAGGAAATGAAACAATAGTAGGATGACTCCATTGTAAAAATGGCCCATTTTGGACGAAAACAGTGAATAAATAGGAAGAACACCATGAGCTGAAACTGATTTAAAATAAGATGGCCCTCTGGCATGTTTCTTTTTAATGGAAAATTCTTTATTATGCTTGAAGAAGAATGAAACGAGTACATGCTTTCAAGTTCAACTAGGATCATACCTTACGGCGCCTAGTCTTCACCATAAATTCGCGAGCCAAATGCTGGATAGGAGCTGGCTCCAATGGGCGCAGGACTATGCTTTTGTCGAGTGGGTCCCCAGGAACAATTGCCCAATGGTCAAAAACCGATTGGCAGAATGCTTGACCCTGAGTGTGATACCTCAGGTCTGTTTCAAAACCGAAGGACTCGGTCACGGGTAAAAATGCCTAAAATGCAAAGAGAGCAGGGTTTTACTGATAAGAGTAGAGGATAAACGAAAATACAAACCCATGTCCAGGGAGAATTAAACATAATAATCTCGCTATTCATGGCTAATGAAAATAAGCACACACATACACAGAGTATATACGCTCTCGTCCCATTGAATTCAAATCATTCAATACGTATCCATTTTTGGCAAACTTCATCTCACAAGTTTACCCTATCACTAAAAAGTCTAAAATAATTAACACAGACATATTGCAAACCTCCTAAAAAACGATAGAAAAGCAAGTATACAATCCAATGGGAAGAAGTATTAGACAGAAAAACAAAAACCAATTGTGGCTCAAAAAGTTGATATAATATAGTGTGAGACCAGTCGCGGTAGAAGCGCATTATCAAGTGAGAACGATCGATTGCAGGATTTGGCTAACACTACTAAAAGTCTGTTTAAAAACTAAAGAATGTCTCTTACTATGATAAAAATCTGGGTGATAAGAGTGATAGTAGTAGTTTAGGGCTCTAGGTTCATAGTTCATACCCACTACACACACAATTTCAATCAATGTTAGGTGCAACAAGAAATCAGCAACGTAATTCAAATGAGTTACAAACCTTGACAATGTAGGCTGGAGTCCCTGGTTGTGGAACATCTGCAGCGACATGACCACGTCTACGAGATAACACCGTATATATGGCAGAAACACAATCTATTGGTGTTTGTATCTGAAATAGAAACATTAAGATTCAATCTAGAGGAAAAAGGCTGCTCTAGTAATTTATTTCTGGTGATTTAAATTACTGTGCAAGTAAGCAGTGGTTCATAACATTTACCAGTTCAATATAAGGGAATAATGTGTCTCAAACCAAAGACGCATCCTAAATTCCTAATGTTAAATTTCAATAACGTCAAACCATCAGATGCAACCAAAAACTTAAAATAATAGGAATCACATTAAGCTTTCTCTAACATGATTCAATTTAACCATAAAGAATAAAGAGCACCAAAGTAAATCTTACTTCGACGTAGTAAACGGGTTCCATGAGCCTAGGAGTTGCCATAAGGAAAGCTGAATAGGCAACACGACGAGCAGTCGGAATTATCTGACTGGATCCCGGATTTAATGGCTCCAGAGCAATTTTTGCATCTACAATTTTGAACTTGACATTTCTGATAGGCTCATCGCAAAGAGGGCCTTCACGAGCACCCCACTGAAACCTGTTGAGGAACTTTTCAAAATCAGTTGGACACCCAATTGAACAATAATTAAAAACAACAATCCTATATATAAGCATACCTTGAACAATAGAATCTTTAACCGCATTAAGCAAGCCCTTATCAACTTCACTTGACAGTGTGTCATCTAACAAGATGTTAGGTCCCTGTGAAAAAAGAAAACAAAAGCTAAGTTTGATCCTTGTAAATATGCCAAATGAACCAAATCAATATCAACTAAGTCAGGATTTACAACAGCAGAAAATGAAGTTCCCCTAGTCGATTTTCTAGTACATAATCACACACTTAACTCACCTGCTTAGTAGGGCCAAATGCCCAAATAGACCGTGCAGCAAGCAGATCCCAGTCATATCTGGTTTGGAAAAAGTCACCTAACCTCTTCCTCGGCCAGTCAATGCTTACGGCGCCATTCTCAATGTCCTCAGCAAGTCCTCTCTCAAGTGGCTCTGCGATCTGCATGCATGTGAAACATAATCAAAAGTCTATACAATTTGCGTAGTTCATAAATCCAAGTCCTCTGCAAACATATTACTCACTTACCATGGTGACTTTATTTTTCTTGTTTGGGGTTTCAGCAAAACATTTCATAGAAGAAGACTCCACAACAGTTTCACAGAATGAAACAACAGGATCAGCAACCTATTTTAAATAGAAGAATCCAAATAAGAAAGTTAGTTAGACTGTAATTACAATAAAATGAAAGCATAACTAAACAACTCGAAAATATTAAGCATAGTAGTAGGTACCTTCACTTCCGCCTCTGAATAGAGGTCCCTGAGGTCTTTCATTATGGAATCAAGGTACAATTCTCCAGTGCCTAAAATTGTATGCTCTCCGGATTCTTCTACTTTGGTAATTGCTAGTGGGTAGCTTTTACTTATTTTTCTAAGACCTTCCACCATTTTCGGCAGTTCACTAGGATTCAAAGGCTCAGTGGCAGTTTTCACCACCGGAAGAGTATTAAACTGAAGAGGTCTGAATATATACACCTCATCATCCTTATATTTCAAACTGCAGAGTGTAGCAGTCTTCATAATAGATGCATCTACACCTTCAATGAGAATCCATGAACCAGGAGGGGCTTTGTTTACAGGAATCCTATACCGAGATTGATAGACCCACAATTTGGTTACTTCTTTAATGGTCATATCTTCCTCATCATCCGGAGAATAACCTTCCCCTAGTACTCGCACAGTCTGCCCTGTCATAATTTCACCACTATACACCCTACCAAAAGCATCAAAGACGCTGCAATCAGATTTAGGATAAAGTTTTGTCACATTAACCATTAGTGGACCTGATGCGTCACATGTTTCCATCGCTTTGTAGATTGGAGAATCCTTGAGCCCGGTATAGATGTGCTCAACCTTGCGAGGCGCAGCATCTTTGGCGGATGGAATGTGTTGGACCAAGGACCAACATATCCGTAAAGCCGGTGGCAGTTCCAAAAACAGAACTGCAAGCCAACCTAAGTAGGGGCCTCACATTTAACCGGTAAGCTGCATTACTTAAAGTCACACCAAGCTCTGCAAGGGTAGTCTCCACACTTTTCTTATGTTCTCCAATCACTTGACTATATAATTTGTAAAGGGGTTCAAGCACAAACTGGACAAACGACCGTTCAGCACCACTAGCAGGCTGTTTCTTCTTGAAACCTCTGGTATCTGGATCAAAGTAGAAGTCACCCCAGAGCATCTTAGCAAACTTATCAGAATCAAAAGAAACACCATGTAGCTTGACATATAGCTTTGCAAATGACTGTAGCGTGAATGACCATCCTGCACTTGCACTAGCAAAACAGACGTTTCCAAGAGCAGGATCTATAACTTGAACATTTCCAGCAATTGATGATGAAGCAGATATGTGGTTATTGATAACTTCAATCGTGTGCCTCAGCTTATGGTAGGCATCTTTTGGGGGCAGCTTGAGCTCAGTTATCAGTCTGTCAAACTGTAAGCAGTTGAAAGTAAGTGCAAAGCAAAAGCATGAAGCCCACTAGACAATGAATCAATTATTAAAAGCATGACTGATTTCATTAATTTACCTTGTTTATTACAACCACTACTGGAAGGCGCTCCTGGATTGCATGGCGTATTGATCTCTCTGTGTTTACCTATAAAAAAAAGAGCATGCAAAAATAAAGACATAAAGGACATAAACAATGAAAATCTATTCAAAAGCTTAAACTTCAAAAGTCAAAACGACATCTTAAGTGTGCATGCCATTTATGATGAATTATTTCTAGTACTTCAATATTATGATTCATATAACTCACAATGAAGAATAAAATGATACGCATTGATGAATTCGAAATATTTATCACATTAATGAAGGGCCATCGACAGGAGGATGTTATCTAAAGAATGTTATCAAGTTAATCAGAAAAATACATAGATAAATCAAAACACATGGAGAAAGGAAAGGCCAACACTTAATATTGTATTGCTACGCCTACTAGCAGAATGATATCATATAACATACCTTGAACTCAGTTACAAAATAGTAGTATAATTAAAAAAGGAGAGAAAGAAAAAGAAAGAAAGAAGAAAATAAGACTGATCAACAGTGGTTATTGATGTACAGAAGCTAAAGTCCCAAATTAGATTAGAAGTAACACTTTATTTTCCCCTCCTCTTTCCTCACATTATAATTATAAGCCACCAGTTCAAGGAATGAAGGAATCATGAATGATGCACTCACAAATAACAAGTTTGCCAAGATATATAGCTACACAAATAAATGTGTCCACCACATTATTACGAAAGATTCCTTCAGCAGCATCTACAACTAAGACCGCACCATCAGCAAGCCGGAGGGCAGCAGTCATCTCATCAGAAAAATTGACATGACCAGGCGTATCCATGATATTGCACAAGAAGGATTTTGAATTGCTGTCCTCTAGAACAAGTGACATAGGAACACCCTTGATGGATATCCTCCTCTCTTGCTCATCTATCCTAGTATCCGTATATCTCATGTGTTTTTCACTGGTTGAATCAAAAGTAGATATATGGTGAGTCTTCTCAACCAACATATCCATGAAAGTGGTCTTGCCATGCTGCAAGTTGCCAACCAAAGCAACATTCCTGACCAATGTCGGATTGGACATAAGGCCCAAAAGGAACTGTGTTGACACATAGGTAGATGAGTCCTTGACCCCCAACTCAAACTTAAGATTCTTGACAGGCTAAATGATGGGTTGCTCAAGTGGCTGCTCGTCTTCATCCATAACTAAAGTTTCGACTTCCTCACCATAAACCTCCTCAGCTGTTTGGTAATACTTCTTGTCCTCAGGCAAGATAATTTGATTATCCATGTCAACATCATTAATAGTGGCAAGCGCACCATTAGATTTTCCAGGCCCTTGCTCCTCGTCAAAAATTCAATCCTCATCTTCAGTATTGTCAGGGAGGTCATCATCCGCTTCCTCTTCCCTGCCACTATCCTGATCAGAGTCTATCTATGGCCCAATGTAGTGCCAAAACTCGTCATACAAACTATTACCCATAGCTAAATGAAACCTGCACAAATTCAAATCACGAATTATTAATTAAATACAACTTGGAAACCTCAACATAGTGGAGCATATTCATATTCCACACACAACAAAACAAGGAAGATAAATATACACACAGAAGAGAGGAGTACTAAAACCGCAGCATCTTAGTCTTAGTGCAGCTCGAATAAACTAACACACCACAGCAGATTGTTACTCAATAACTAAGAAACAACATAGAGAAGCTTTCATTCAGTAAAATTGGATTCAAAACCCTAAACCCCTAGAACATAGTACGAACATATATAAAATGAAATTACGAAATGGAATGCTGTTCATGAGAAAGCTTACCGTACGTTGACAGCGACGGTGGCAAGCTTCGACCTAGCTACGGCGCGACGTCGGAGTAGAGTGAGAGAGTAGTGACTTCGGTCTGGACTGGGAAGCGTTTGGTTCGATACACGTTCAAAATTTCACCCTTAAATTGCACTGTGTAATAATCTGGGTTATTTATTTTTTCTTTTTCTATTTTTCTATTGTATATACTGGCCTACTGGGCCTCACTCCTCTGTCCTCACTAAATTGGTCCATATTGGTCCTAGATAGTTGGCAAAATTGATCTATATCCGATTTGGAGTCTAGTAAAAAATATTACTCGCTCTCTTTTTTCACAAGTATTCTGTTTTGATTTTTTTTTCAACAATTTTCAATTTTAACTCTCGATTACTATTAAACTATAATGATAGAGTATATAATAAAATTATATTATGAAATTTTAAGTTCTATATTTTCATAATATAATTTCGTTAAAAACTATATCATTATAGTTTAAGAGTAATCGTGTGTCAAAGTTGAAAGTTGTTGACCGAAAAAAGTCAAAACATGACACTTCTGAGAGAACGGAGGGAGTATTATGATCAACTATATATTTAAATTTTAACCTGATAACCGATTGGAAACCACACGAGCCAAAATCAACCGAGTAAATTTTACCTGAAGCATCTGATCCGAAATTAATAGAATTAAATACATTTGATTCTAATTAAATATGAACTTACTCAAACTCAACTTGTAACAAATATATAATTAATTTCATTTATAATTAATAATTAATATATTATCTATCGCTGGCTTTCAATAAAACTGGACGATGACCAGACAGTATGTAAATTGAACTTAATGAATAGTAATTGGTTGTTTTTCAAATTGGGTAGAACGGAGCCTAATTTTCTAAACCTTACTCTCAAAGCATTACTATGACGGAAGGACATGTGTTATAATCGCGAATTCTTGTATTTTCGTTAAAATTCATGAAATAGCAAAGCAATCAATAAGATTTATGGACATCGTAAACGATCATGTGAATAACGAACATCTACACACATTAGTTCGGGTTCATTAAGTTAAATTTAGTTAGGTTATGTGACGTCCCGTACCGCAAGCACCATGATTACCGTCGGGTGTCACCCGCCGATAACATTCGTAGAAGTAGAACTTCTATTTTTGGGAATGTCATATATAGGAATGACCAGGACATTATTACTAACAGTGAAACAGAAACGTCAACACTCTTTTACAAACTATTTTGCAAGTGAAACAGAAACGTCAACACTCTTTTACAAACTTATTCAGGGACTTTGGGAAAACAGTGGCCTGGGAAACATGAATTTTACATCATTATTACACATAGTAAGTACGTCCTCTTAATGAAGCAAGCACGTCTGATATGTACAAACACCTCATCTATTTGATTTTTCTGGAGAAAATAAAACAAAAGAGGGTAAGTCTTTGGGGACTTAGTGATGATAGCGTGGAAACGCATAAACAACAACGATTGAGAACAATAGGAACAGGTAGGTAACCATGAGATCAAACCACCACCTCCTTTTAAATTCTACAATCTTATTCACCCAATGATGCTACTGCAATGTATTTACATCGATGCAAATGATGCTGCATCAACGTTAATATATTGCTGCAACATTGCTTATTTCGCAAAATACCTTAGAGCTTCATGACCGATGTTTTCAATGCGATCTTTTCGTCTATTTTCTTAGACAATATCGCTATATGATTTCGAGTGGAAGACTGGCGGTTGGTGGTTGTGGGCTGGTTGTTGGTGGAGGACCTTGCTTGGTGAAGGACCGTGGTTGGTACGTGGTGGTGGGTGGAGGAGGCGACGCCGGC
The DNA here is from genome assembly GCA_028274465.1 of Plantago ovata. NCBI lineage: Eukaryota > Viridiplantae > Streptophyta > Magnoliopsida > Lamiales > Plantaginaceae > Plantago > Plantago ovata. Next base: position 29,344,182 of record CM051455.1, on the reverse strand, counting down.
GGCGGTGTTGGTTGGTTGGTAGGGATGACTAATAATTTATTTCATATATTAAATATTTACAAATCAATAATTATTAAAATTATTTTTGTATTATTTAGTTTATTATTTGAAGTATTTATCAATTACTACAATTTAATCTAAAAAAATGAGAAGTGTCAAATATTAATGGTGTACTGAAATTATTAAAATGCAACTATGTAGTACTAAATGTAGCCAATGAGTATGTGTCCAATGATGTCAATAAGTGATATCCTCGAATTAGGATGATTCGAGATACCCAACTATCTCTAAATCCTCTGGTTTAATGCAATACAATTTTGTTGTGCTAGAAAATAAAAAATAAAAAAAATATTTTTTGAAAAAAAAAAAGCCACAGCCACACCATATTGACATATTGTATTCTTAAAATCTATCCGGCTGTTTGGAGTTCTTTTGAGCAAACTCAATTAAGAAAATTCCATTTAAAGAGGAATAGTGAACTCAATTAAGGAAATGGGTTGAAATTGTGTTTGGAGTTAAATTGGGAGAAAAATAGATGTATAGAGTAGGGGTAATTGCGGGATACATAGAAGAAAACGTACCGTCAACATTCACCGGAGTTGCGGCCAATTGGTCGGACATTTTTTCGCCACCATCTCAAAGATCCAAACCGATGGAATTGTAGATCGTCGAGAGAGACGATCTCAGTGGTGCAAATGGATTTCGAATCGGCGCCAAAAAAGGATGGGAAATAGGGCGGAGAAGGATGGTTGCGGTGGGTGTTTTTTTTTCTCCCGTCAGAGACTGACAACCCTAGAGAGAGGGGGGGAAGAGAAAATAAAGAAAATAGAAAAACCCAAATCGAGTTTTATATGAATAGTGTGAGGTCTATTTTCCAAACGAGATCCAAACGTAAAAGTCGATTAAGAGCGCTCAAAAGAATTTCTAAAACGAGCTCCAAACGTACCGTATATCCCCTTATAGGTACCTATCAAATAGTAAATGCGTATTACGGTATCCGTATCCGAGGTACATCAGTAGCAGGCCCAAACAAAAAATACAATACCCAATTCTTATCGCGCTTTGGGCTTCTTTTTTCTTTCTTCTGATCTTCTTGTGAGGCATCATTAAATTCCTATTTACTTCATCCACATGGCGTAGAGGGTGGCAAAATTGGCAAACAAACACTAGAGTGACTAGACAACAGCAGCAGGCAGCTTATTGATGACGAAAAACCCAGCTCCTGTCTCCCTTTCCGATGTGAGTAATAGGAGATAATTCAATGCCGCTAAACCCATCTCTAATTCAATTTCAAACATGGCACACCCTCTCATTTTCCCTAAACTCTTCCTCCTCCCTTCCCCTCTCCCTTTCTCCAAGTCTACTACACTAGTGTTCGCTTCGTCCTCCAGTAAACCTCGTTCAAGGTACTCCCTAATTTTGCTCCTATTTTTATGTTTGTGTTTATGCTTATTCTGTTATTTGTTGCAGAAATAGCAGGAAAGTGAAGAGCAACGACCAACTTTGTAGTGAAATTAGAGACTTCTTATCCTCTGTTGGGCTTCCTCACTCTCATGTGCCTTCTACCAAGGAGCTCTCGAACCATGGAAGGTAGTTAGTCCTTATGTTTCCGGTTTCGTACTGCTGTGTAATATAATCAATCGTCGGTGTATAAATCTGTTACGGCTGGACATACTTTTAGCTCCAAAACATATTCAATTCAGCTTTATATGAGAAACCGAAATGTGATGGAATCATTTTGCCTGAAGCTGCCCATAATAACTGTTTGCCTCAGTATGAATACAAAGACTTGCTCATATGCAGATCAATATATTAAGTGTACTTGTTAATTCAAGATAACCGTAATTTTAGTTGACATATGTGAATTGAATTATTAGCCCCTTGAGTGTCATTATGAGTTGTGTAAACTTGTAGGCAAGATCTTGCTAATATTGTTAGACGGAGAGGATATAAGCTTATCAGACAACTTCTTCACACCCCCACTACCGATAAGGGTGAAGAACTAGAGGTGCTAATTCCATCTGAAGGTGAATCCAATTACCTACGTAACTTTCCCTACTTTAAGTAAAATGCAATTTCAACTGGTCATTTGATTTGACTTCTATTGCCTGAAAAGGTCAGGGCGAAGGGTCAGAATTGGTAACTGATGAATTTTCAAGTGAGACCGCCCAAGAAGGAGACGCCAATGGATTCAAAGAACCCTATGGAGAACTAAAACCGAGCAATTATAATTCTATGACCTCAGAGTCCACTGACTTATCCTTGGAGGAAAAGGTGGCTAAATTTATTCAAGGTGGGGAACTGGGTGCACTTGAAGGTATGTATGTTCTACTTCTGACCTGTATAACTTCATTAAGGAAGCACTCAGATGCTCAAGGTTTATGGGTTTCATTTATTTTCCCAAAATTTAGTTGTAAAAAAGGTTTCATGGATTTCATTTGGCACTTGTGCTGTTGTACAGTAAAGAAAATCATGTAATTCAAGAGCTTTCTCATTGTATCTCTCAATTTCAATAATTACTTAATCAACAAGCACAATTGACTTACATGAATTGCCCCATGCTATTATTACCTATTCATCATGTCATTTGTACTCCCTTGGTAGAGTTTGCATTTTTCATGGAATATTTTCAATAGATCAGAATGAAGGCTGGTGCTTTTGGCCTTAAATTTTTTTGTCAGTATCTCATAAAAAGAAACCTGAGATGAACTATATTATTGACCTTTCAGATGGTGGTTTAGGAATCATGTATGATAGATACACTGAGCAAGCAAAGAGAATTATTAAATCAGCAGATGCTCTAACATCCGGATTCAACCATGAGAAGCCAGAACAACTATCTTTTCAGAGTTCCAGTGAGACTATACTGTTGAATGGGAATCTTCGTTCATCAGCCCTGAAAGTTGGCGACCCTGTATTGGGGAAGAGTTCCAGGTTTGTTCACATCCCTTTCTAAATGAAATTGGTTATTGCCATTGCAAACTAAAACCCGGACATTTAATGGCATGGTTCAGTTAAAGGAAGCTATATAACCCATAAAATACAGAATTTTTGCATTAGTAGTTTATACAACTCTGCGTTACTGAAAGTCTCTATTTTTCGGAAAATGGCATTTGTCTCTTTTCTGAATTCACCTCTTCCTAAACCTATTACTTATCTTGCTGGTGATCATTGCACTCATATTGCAGAAATAGTTATATCTCAACTGAAGAATGTGCAACTAATGATTCCAACAAAGATTCAGACATTGAGGTCACTATATTTTTCAGCTATATCTCGTGTTTCCAGGCAGCTGTTGTCTACATATATTTTCATTTCTTATCTAATAATGTGATTATTAAACAGAATATGGAGATTCAAGATGAAATTAAGAGTCTTAAATTCATGCTGGTACTCCTATATACAGTTATACTTATCTATAGCCCCTATATTACTGTGTTTTCTGCTTGCTTAGCCTATTCTGTTTTTTATATTTTCTGGAGTGTTGCCTAATTGCTCTTCTTTTGTCTTTCTTAGCGTCAGAAAGAAATGGAACTTATGGAATTGAAGGAGCAGATTGAAAAGGAAAAGGTATGTGATGATTGTGAAATCCTGGTATTTATTTAAGGAATAAGATTATGTTTCCTTTTTATAATTGGGTGGCTTATTATATTTGATTTCAAGGAGAAAAAATTAATCTTATTTCTTACAATCAGTCTGTATCATTGTATTATGCTTTAACATGTTTTTCTATGCATGTTACACTTTGCCTATATCTTACACTGTTCGTCATTTCTGATTAAAGGATCAATAAAATTGTGGAACAAAAGTTGAAGAGAGCATGACAGTCAAAAGTTGTATGCTATGCTTTGTTATATGTATTGACTAACTAGTCCGAAATCGAACTTTTCTATATTGAAGATGAATATGGCAAAACAAGATCCAAGTTTTTGTTAGTTGATGAGAAAAAAACATGGTCAATTAACTTGTTCTTGATTACTTTAGCACAAACCCAATTTTTAGGTTGGACAATAGCACAACACTACTGCCAATTTAGACTCGAGTGTATCGATTAATAATAGCTTTAAAAAATTACTCTTAAGTACCTGGTACTATGCTTATGTAGAACTGCACTACACATTCATAGAGTTTAGGCATCAGAATATACGGTACTGATTTACTCAAATGAAATGCTTCCATTTTCAGTTACATTCTTGTAAATGATGTTTATGCATTACAGTATTTATGTGATAGTTCTCTTAATTGTATCCTGTAATCTTTAGTGCAAAGTTTTCAGTATTCATGTATGATTTTTTACTTCCACTTTTCAGCTTGCATTGTCTGTTTTGCAAGCTACAGCTGAAACAGAGATAACCAAAGCACGTCAACTTGTTTCTGAAAAGGAAACTGAATTGCATGTTTCCGAAGAAAGCTTATGCGGACTTAAAGAGGTATCAAATATTACTTTGATTTCCAAAATACTGCTCCTGACCCAAAAAAAAAAAACAAGAAGAAGAAGAAGAGAGTAGTTGTATGTATGCAAATGATATTGTTCAAAGGATTAATTGCACTAACAATACTAACCTTTACGTAAATTTGCGGCTATCGACTCATCTATTATAATGCTCAACATGTGCAATTTTTGCACAAAAGGTGCTCCGGTTTGCTAACAGAAAGTGGATGGAAATTGGTAAGTGGTTTCTTCATGTGGAGAGCAAGTTTTGAAGGTGCTTTGGTCCATTGATTGGTGGCACAAACATAAAATAAACAGGAGATCCTTCACATTTTAAACAAAAGGAATTTGTTCATGGACTGAAATGACGGAAAAGCATAATCCTGTATTGGCTGGCATGTTGTATGTGCAAAAACCATAAAGTTGAGCAATACAGTTTAAGAGAAAAGATACACCTTAGCTGCAAATTTAGTAACGTCTAGTATTGTTTGTGCAATTAGTCCTTGTTCAAATGCTGCACTCATCTCCACACCAACAGCGTGCTCTTGGAGTTGCCAGAGAGATATTGTAGATAACATTTTCCGTAAATAAGTATTCATTTTTTTCAGTAGACTTGGTAAACGTCTTTGAATATATAAAGGGTTTACAAGTTGATTACAGCACAGGCATTTTCGCATGCATTTGTCACAGGTTGAGATCCAATATTCAGGGGAAGGTGAGACAGTAGAGCTTGCCGGTAGCTTCAATGGCTGGCATCAAAAGATTGAGATGGAGCGAGAGTCGGCTAGCACAGAACCTTCTAGGTCAAGGTATCTCTTAACTTCTCTCCATAATACATTTCCTGACTGTTTGTTATGATGAAATCAATGGGCACACATTCTAATGTGCCATTGCAGTCTTTTCTCAAATTCTAAATCATCAGTTACTTTTCCTCTTAAAATAGTTCCTCTAATGGGTACAATGATACACTTCTATCAAATTTCTTTTTCAGGACATCTCAACTTTGGAGAGTAGTGCTCTGGTTGTATCCAGGGACTTATGAGGTGCAGAAGCTGCAACAGATTTCGTGCCACAAATTGAATTTTTCTCTTTTGGCAATAAACAGCTGTGTTACTTCCTTAAATCACTGTCCTGATTGTTAATTATGATATGCTTCTTTGATTGCAGATTAAGTTTGTTGTAGATGGCCACCATTGGACAATTGATCCCCACAGAGAGTTGACTAACCAGGGTGGCATACATAATAACATTCTTCGGGTAGATAGATGATCAGGTAAACACGCTGATGTAATCATGCAATATAAATAGTTTTCCAATTGTCTGGCTTTTACCTATAGTAACGGTCTGACATTACATTCTTACAAAGAGAGTAGGGTAGATAGTCTGAGGGTTAGTTGTGGTAACATCTTCATCCTGCTGATTTGCATGCATGCACATATCTTCCATTGCTAGGTGGTTTGTGTGAATGAGAAGCGAACAATTGCTAGCACCAATAGAAAAACCTCTAAATTATATCATTAATGTTAGCAGGGTTTTTATTTAGTCTTAATATCACTCAGTTCCTCCATGTAAATAGCTATATTTCCCTTTTTCTCAAAACCTGTATAATCAAGAGAATTCAAAATATTGTTAGGGGTGAGTTAGTTACACACAGCTCCCCTGAATTTGGGTTGATTGCATATAAGCTGAAAAGCTAGTAAAAATAACGGTTACTCTTTTATTAGTTACCATCTAGGAAGCACGGAATCGGAAACGAAATGGGTACGTGGAAATGCTAAAATTCAGAAAAGCAGGAAAAAGGAAACGTGGTGTAGGAAACATTTATTTTATTATTCTTTAAATATATTTAATATGTAAATTAATATTTATAAACTTTGAAGCACATAAACACTAAACAATTAAATAAGAAAAATATTCAAATAGATAAATCACAATAATCAAATCATAAATTCCTACAAAATAATACTATGTATGGATGGGTTAGAGAGGTAACGTAGGAAAGCTGATACTATTGGGGAGAACTAATTGTAGTACTTTACTATTGAGGTGAAGAATGAATGTATATATATGATCAGTTCCAAGAGTTCAAGACTAAAAAAATGGAATACAACCATAAAATATTCTTAAACAACGGGGAAACGTATTGATGGCGGTTCTGCACGTTTCCGGCTTCCGAAACGTATTTCGAGGAAACTCCGACCATTTCGGCGTTTCCGTGCTTCTTAGGTTGCCATAATATGGATCCTCTCAACTCTTGAACAACCTTACATCTTTACTCAAAGGAAACCTTTACAAGCCATGAGTGGTCGATGTAACTTGTCAAAGACATGTGGAAGATAGAATTAAGAATATAGTAATGGGTTTTATGGATGCTGCATTTTCAAATTGGCCTGAGCCAAGTTTCTTCATTTTTCATTTGTTATTAATTCAATGAAGTTTGTTCAGTGGCATAAGTGTGCATAATTGATGTCATGACTATGATTTTTGAAAGAGAATTCTACTCTAATATCTCGATTCTACTCCCCAACGGGTGAATCTGCATTAACTTCTGTTGCTTAAATGATGAGCAACATCCATGTGAAATACTTTAATGTGATATTTGTGAACCTTTGCTTGTAAAGTACACTGCTTCTGATATTTTGTTTTGTATTCTGGCTTGTTATCGGTTAATCAGATTGCCACCATGGAATTGAGTACCGCAAAGCCATCATATCCAAGCAAAAAACATCAGCTGCTAGTGGCTTCTTTTCTAATCCGAGCCAGGTTATTACAATAAGGCATTTGTGAGTGAAGAAATCTCGATGTAACGTGTGCACATGCCCTTGTATAGTCATTCGTGGCACCATGCTTGTTGATCTATTTCTTGAACCAGATCTCTCGGACGGTTACAAGCTCAAAACCAAAAGGTATTAGCTGTCTAGTTGTAGTTGTAGAAGTTGTACTATTTTGTCGGAATAAGCAAATCTAGTAGCCTTGTTCTATACGAATAACGCATGCTGAACTGTTTATAAACATGCCTGGAGAACCTGAGTTTGGGATCTCAACTTCGCATTTATGCAATGCACATGATGGAACCGCAGCCTAGGCTCAGTCCTCGGAAGTTATAATGCATATCAGGCCGTATAGCATCTCATTGTATCTGGTTCCACTTGACCTATTGGCAAAAGCTAAAACCTGTCTTTTAAAAAGGACAAGAAACCAAAACCAGCCACGGCAAGAGGATAAAAACTGCCAATATTACATTGTTTTCCATCTCTTGACAGTATGTAATCTTGATTTTGCTATCTTGGCACATGAAGTCCCATGACTTTTGGTTGTCATGAATAGGTACAGAATAGAATAATATGACATGGGAAGTTACATATGCATGCAAACTTATTGGATGCACGTCGTAAACATGTTATAATAGGTACTTATTATTTTCTTGGTGAATTTGAGATCTTTGATCCTTCATTGGTCTATTTGGCTTATGTTTTGTCTCCGTGTGCCAACAACTACATAAATTAATGTTCTAATGTTAGGTAAGGTATAAGCATTTTAGTGGAATAAGACTATTTGTGCATCTCATAATTCAAAGAGAGTCAAGATGTACTCATTGGATGTTTTCTAGAATAAAGTTTTCAATCTTCTTGATTAATTTAAGGATAAACTCTTACGAGTTTGTCCGATCCACGACTAGCTATGACTATCTTGGGAAGCTATTTCAGTTTTAACGTCAGTTTTACGAGTTAGACTAAAGGTGTAAAACGTAACTAAAGTACACCACAGTTGTACACAATTTAGACTAATTAACTGCTGACAAATACTCAGGGGGGAAAACTTAAAGTAGGCTAAACCGAGCTACCGAGACAAATGAACCGTAAGTGGCTGCAAATTTCACCAACTTAAAAATAATCACACCCTGAACAAAGAAACCAAAGTGGAGCTCGAACTTGTACTCTCTCGCCTACTGTAGTGAGATTCAAATGGGCCATTGAACAAACGTGGCCCATTTAAATATAAACTTGTCAACAAGTTGGACCCACACTGGGCTTATAGTAGCACAATGAATAGGCCTCTTAACCTCAAAAATGAGAAAATGACAGGCACGTTTTCTGTTTGCTAGTGGTTCTACAGTAGATTTTAAATACGCATCAATCTTTCTCGAAATGTGAACTAATTTATTCTCAAGTCGGTGAATAATAATTACCACTCCATTTTGTCGGTAATCACAGTACTACTACTTACTCCCTCCGTTTTCCCAAGAATGAAATAATGAAGTTTGAGTTAAACACACATATTAAGTAAAAAAAATAATTGGACTTGATTATTTTATTGTAAGAGATGAAAATTACCTTGAAATTCTAATATCATAAACCACCTTAAAATTGTTGAAAATGAGGAAGTCAACATTGGAATTGTAATGTTATATTAATAAAAAAACTTAAACATCATTTTTTTTAAACAATTAAAAATGCTTAAACATTATTTTTTAAATAACGAAGGGAGTAGCTCTCAAAATTATAAGGGTTGTCGAGTGGTGGAGGTGTTGGAGTAGTATATGAGAGGTCAGTAGTTCGAACCCCGACGGAGTTATACCTTGGTTTGGAAATATAAGGTGACAATATAGAATTAGTGTAGAAATAGGAGTAGAGTTGTTTTGATTTTTTTTTTTTTTCTAGCCCTCCACCAATTTCAACAAGTTTAAGTGTTTAACCTTAGGCCACCAATGCAGTGAGCCCCGACCCTTTTTAGTTGGGTGTGATTATCGTTTTAGGTAACATAGTGGTCCTTAAGATTAATCGTTTCTAACTTTAAAGTTATTATATAAATTTTGAAAGAAATAAATTACAACTTGTATTGATATGAGTAACGTTAATTTATTTACAGTTTGTAAAACTTGAGGTGTTAATAGGAAGCTACTAGATCTTATTGATATAAATAGGATTAGCCTTTGAGTTTATGTAAATGATAGAAGTACTCGTCGATCTTGCTTGGTGTGATATTTCCTGGAAACAGGCATGTTTTAATTTGTTGATTAAAAGTGAGAGCGAAACTCAACTGAAGTGCAAGTTGCTTCAGCGTGTGATAGGCTGGCACAGTGTGAATTTAGTCACTCAATCAGTGGGTGAGCATTTATGTCGATTCGGCGACCCATCATGTGCATCAGATCCCAAATTCATCCATAGATCTACTACTGCTATTGATACTGCTAGCTAAGCTAATCAAACTCACTTTTCACAAAGTAGAAGAAACATGTGCCTTCTCAAAACATAACAAATTTACAACCGACAAATTCTCTTCTTCTTCCAAGTCAGATCCATATATGTTGTAGGGCATCGGGGCATGGAAATGGAACCATCCATGGTTTTGGCTACCACATTCTCCTCTCTGCTATGCCTTATTGATATTTATTGAATATGGGTACTATTATAGTTAAATCATTTTACCTAGATCAAATAAGTTGAAATTAAGTGTCTAATGAATCGATGTGAACAAACAGTTGTCATATTGAAATGTTTAAACGTGCCTTATTTGTTTCAGATCCATGATCAACTAATGATCCATAAAAAGTTACTCATTTTCATTGAGGGCTTAGACTTAAGAGTATGATGATTTATTGCGTTTATTAGAAATATATAGGCTTCAATCCGCTTTTACTTCGACGAGAGATTGTTCCTAATAGTAATAGTAAGTTGGGGCTTTCTATTCTCAGGTCGGCTTCGTACCGACCTAAATGTAGATCTTTATTATATATTTCATTCTAATTTATTAAATTTTGATAAAAATATATAAATGTGCAGTTATACCCCTACTTTCAAAAAATTCATTTAAATAATTTAAATAAGTTCTTACTATTTTATAAGTATTAAATTATTATTTTTTTTTACTTTAACTAAAACTAAAATTAACCAATATATATCAAATTAATTTCAACAACAATTGAATGGAATATTCATTTTCCATAATCTAATTGCACTAGCTATCAACATTTGTAGAGGACAATAACATAGGCTTAATTTTTAGCTACGAAGCATATTATTTAGAAGTGTTCGATAGTTTATATATCATTAAAATGGATAAATTATTGTGATCAATTAACTTTGATTTGTGATTAAGATTAATTAATAAGGTTTACGTATATGTAATCATATAAATTGAAATTAAGGGCATTATAGTTAATTTGTATTTTTGTGGTAATTTTTAATGTTAAAGAAAATTAATTATAATCCATCGTATCAAAAATGACTTTGAACTGAAATGAATGGATGAGATTAAATTAAGCGCCACATGGTAACTATTGAATGAAGACCTGAGTTTAGGTCGGTACAAAGCCGACCTGAAAATAGAAAGCCCCAAGTAAGTTTAGTAAGTTATAGATCTTGTAGTTCAAAATCAACTACTTCTATAACATTTGGAAAATGAATAAATATAATTTAAAATTGTAAAATCAAGTCATTTGGCTCATTTTGAACCACAAATGTAATAGACATAGTTCATACAAGATTTTTTTTCCTACTTTATAAAATATTCGAGGCAGCTCATAATTTAATTAGTTGATAATATACCATATATAAGACATTCACTTAAGTTACTAATTGACTTTCATTCAATCTTGACAAAATGAATTAATAATGTAGCTGATTAGTCATCTATTTTTGAAAAATATACATGGAGTAAATTTTCAAATATGTCACCTTACCTCTATGTATTAAAACCCATTTATTTAGTTTAAGTTCAAATTTACATAATTATTGTTTATATTACAAATAATTTTAATTCAATTTAAAGAATAAAACCTAAGTAAACATTAGCTTCATCTAGAGTTTTGGAGTTTAATTTGTTTACTTTTATTTGCATATACATAACCTTCACCTTCTACTTTTGTTATTACTTTTTTTAAAAAATTCCACATAAAAACATGGTTTGACCCAAATTTTTCCGAATTTGCTAATGGTTCAACCAAGTTCAACCTGGCTCAAAGCGTAAGCGGGACGAACTCCAAAACAAGTTTGTAACGGATTTTACTACAACAGTGGCCAACCGATCTAACATAACATCTGACATAACGGTTAAAGTTGAGTTTTTTTAAAACATCCTACTCCTATTACTTATGAATTACTTTATTATATTTACTAAATAGAATTATTATAATGATAGAATAATGACCTTTCATGTATAAGGAAGCACATATTTCTTTTTGTTTTAGAAAAGGCAACACAAACTTAAGGACCAGTAATTTATGTTAAAGAAAAATAGAAAACATATAATGATAAATAAATGAATCACTATAATTGTAATGGAATCGAATCATGATGAAAAGGAGTAAAGATATTGATGAAGTATCAAGGCAACAACCATTTAGGTACAGTAAAAGATATATCGTGGTCGTGGAGAATTTTTGGAACATAAAGAAGAAGAATTTGACATTGAATTCAACAACCCCGCATACCACTCCTGATGCGCAGTGTACATGTAAATAAGCAGCCTCTAGTCTGTAGCCAAGCAACAAATTGACAATTACCAAACACCGTCAAGGTAAACCGCGTTAAGCCGTGATCTCTCACCGTTGATTATACCATGTGGCGCCATCTGCCGAATAGTAAACTACCACCTGTGGGTCCCACCAGTCAGTCAGGGAAAATGTGTAAAATACGACCACAAACAGAAAGAGCGAGTCACCCGAGCTATATATATACGCCCCGCTTTTCTTCCCCATTTCATTCACTCACAATCCTTTCTCTTCCTCATTTCATTCTTCTTCTGCTTCTTCTCGAGATCTAAGGTACGTAACTCTCCTTTCTATTTCCTTGCTTATTGCTTTTCCGATAGCTCATAAGCTATACGATTCCTGTTCTTCTGCATTTCGTGTTGTAGGTGTGATTCTGTTTCTTCAACTTTTGCTTTTTTTTTTTCTTTTTTTTTTTCTGATTCGAATATGATTCTTTGTCGATTCGGTCGCTTTTGTTATCGATTTATGGAAATGAGATTCAGATCTATGTTTTGTCATTTGTTTTATTGTTTATCGTCTCTGTGTTGTCAATTTGATGGTTTACATGATACATGAAGAAACGTTTATTGGTGGTGGTTATTCGATTTCACTGTTTTACTGGTTAGATCTGCATCTGTATGCTTGGTTGATTCCACATTTTTGTGATTTGGATGTGTTAGTCGAAAGGATCTTGTATGATTTGTTGATTTACAGTCGCCAAATGATCTGGTAGTTTGCGATTTGATACTCATGTACAGAGATTTGGTTAATGTAGTTGTGGCTTCTATCTTATGGAATTATTTACAAGTGTTTGGACTGTATGCTTGATTTGGCTGGTTTCAGAGTTGTATATTATTGAGCATGTGCTTCATCAGTCTATTTCATTCAATTGCTCTATCTGTAGCTATGGTAAGTTACTGTTTGTATGATCTTTCAGAAGCAAAATCGAAGCCATTCGTATTCATGTTAGTTTTGACTGCGTTTGAGTTATGAGTGTTGTGCTTCAGTTTATGTTCATTCGGTTGATCTGTTTGTTGCTCGTGTAAGTAAACATAGTGCTGCTTTGTATACCTTTCAGAGACAAAATGGAAACATTCGTATTCATGTTAGGTTTGTTAACATAGTGCTGCTTTGTATATCTTTCAGAAACAAAATGGATACCTTCCTATTCACCTCAGAATCTGTCAACGAGGGACACCCCGACAAGCTCTGCGATCAGGTCTCGGATGCTATTCTTGATGCTTGCCTCGCCCAGGACAAAGACAGCAAAGTGGCGTGTGAAACATGCACCAAGACCAACATGGTGATGGTCTTTGGTGAGATCACCACCAAGGCCAACATTGACTACGAGAAGATTGTCCGTGATACCTGCAGAGAAATTGGGTTCACTTCAGCTGATGTTGGTCTTGATGCTGACAACTGCAAGGTCCTTGTCAACATTGAGCAACAGAGCCCTGACATTGCACAGGGAGTTCATGGCCATCTCACCAAGAAGCCTGAGGAGATTGGAGCTGGTGACCAAGGTCACATGTTTGGCTATGCCACTGATGAGACACCAGAGCTGATGCCGCTTACCCACGTCCTTGCCACCAAGCTCGGTGCCAAGCTCACTGAAGTGAGGAAGAACAAGACTTGCGCATGGTTGAGACCTGATGGTAAGACACAAGTCACTGTTGAGTACAAGAATGACAACGGTGCGATGGTTCCTATCAGAGTCCACACTGTTCTGATCTCAACCCAGCACGATGAGACAGTCACAAATGACAAGATTGCTTCTGACTTGAAGGAGCATGTCATCACGCCTGTCATTCCTGCTCAATACCTTGATGAGAACACAATCTTCCACTTGAACCCATCTGGCAGATTCGTTATCGGTGGACCTCATGGAGATGCTGGTCTTACTGGCAGGAAGATCATCATCGACACCTATGGAGGCTGGGGTGCCCATGGTGGAGGTGCTTTCTCTGGCAAAGACCCAACCAAGGTGGACAGGAGTGGTGCCTACATCGTCAGGCAGGCAGCAAAGAGCGTGGTTGCTTCAGGGCTTGCTCGCCGTTGCATTGTGCAGGTTTCATATGCTATTGGTGTTGCAGAACCACTTTCCGTGTTTGTTGACACCTACAAGACTGGCAAGATCCCCGACAAGGACATTCTGGTCCTCATCAAGGAGAACTTTGACTTCAGGCCTGGAATGATGGCCATTAACCTCGACTTATTGAGAGGAGGACACAGGTACCAGAAGACTGCTGCCTATGGCCACTTTGGACGTGAGGACACTGATTTCACATGGGAGACTGTCAAGATCCTCAAGCCTAAAGCTTGAGTCTGTGCTTTGGAAGAATCTCTGCAAGTTGATCATTCTTGAGGTTTATACAGGTTGCGGATGAATACACATTTCGCAGGATATAGCAGTATTATAATTCTTTTTCTGGGCTCCATTATGATGCAGTATTAGAGGTTCTTGTGCTCGTGTTTCCGGGTGCAAAAGGGAGGCTGGAGTACTTTTGTTTGATTGTGTCGTAGTTTTTCTTTGTTATTAAAGTTGTCTCGAGTCCATTTTCTCTCTAGCTACCCAGTTGTTGGGTCAAGCTGAGTTACCATTGTCCTGTTTGTATGAATTTTGGATTTAATGAACCGGTCCTAGTAAGTTCTAATGAAACTTTTCATATATACGTTGTGTTGATGGCAATTAAAGTACAGGGGGCATTTGCTTTACATTAATTTTAAGGGATCAATTCTTCTACAGAAAATGTGGAGTTGACAGAGAGAGATGAACAATAGAGAATGATAGAATACCCTATTATTAACTATTAACTTGGATAAATAGCTTTCACTTAAAAGACAGAATTGTCTGTTTGCTTTTGAGTTTTGACCCACCAAGTACTGCATGTTTTAGCGGATAAATAACTTGAGACAATTCTAATGGAACAATTCGAACAAAGCAAGAAAGCACCACCTCAGATAAAAATGGGAAACAGTCAAACAGTATGTAAAGTGTAAACCAAAATATGCAGGGGGATTGGATATAAGGAACCTTGCTACCTTAAACAAAGCATATAAACTTAAACTTCTCTGGGAATTGCTAATAGAACCAGACTCCCTGTGGTCGAAAGTTTACAAAGCAGAACCATAGCTGGCACTGGAGCTCACTTGTGAACCAGAAGAACAAAATGAGAGAACTGGTAGCTAAAGTCGTTGGAGATGAAAAAGAACTTTCAGAATACACTAATACAATAAACTGGCTTACAAATAGCTGTTGAGCAAAATTTTATTAATATATTTCTACATTCTGATTCTGAATATGCTGCTGCTTGTCAGCTTGTGTAAATAGGAGTAAGCAGCCGGCACTCAAGCACCAGGGCCTGCTCATGGGATACAGCAGCTTTGCGATCAAGTGGGAATAAAACATACCCTTTTTGCCAGATGAACAATGTGCGGACACTCCAGCCAAATATGGAAGCATGGAACTGGGCCGCAGTGAACTCTCAATGCATGCACACCGTCTTTTGCTTTGCGTTCAATAGTTCTATCAAGAATGGGAATTTTGCTATATTGGCCTGTAAGTGAAGTTCTAAATGATCCGAACAATATCTCAAACCGAATAGTCGCCAAGTCTAATTCAGATGATCTGTAACAAATACTATTTGATCTCTGATCTTTAATCAAGTAACAGCTTATTAAAAAAAAAAGGAATCTTGCAGCAAATATACATATAAGTGAATAACTGAAGCAGAGACATGGGCTACAGGCTTCAAGAGTGCAGCCACAGGCGGTCATGTAAGCGTTCTTCACCAGCACCAACCATCTCATCCACTCGTTCACCATCTCGGTAGAAATGGAAAGTAGGAGTGTAACGGATATGTTCGGTCGCTTCAGGGCATTCATCAATGTCAGCATACACGAAAGAGAGCTTTGGAAATTTGTTGCTAAATTCAGAAAATGCAGGTAGAATCTGACTGCAAACCCCGCACCTACATAAACCAAAAGGATCACACATTTGTCACTCAACATTGTTCGATCACAAGTAAACTTCTCACATTTCATCCCAAGTACAGCAAACAATCAAACAAAATGCATCATGTTCGTTCCGCTCAATCATCACTTTCACAAAGACCATCATTCCATATTACACAGTTATAAGCTTCTAGAGGAATGCCAAAATTGAACTTAAAAAGACTATATATATATAGGATTATTACGATTCACTTCCGGGCAAACGATTGGAAAAATCATAGATGTGTATAGTCAATTAGTAACCAGACGTGCAACGCTAGGCCAGAAAACTAGTGCATGTGAATTGAACTAGTAAATCATTATGCATGCAAAACCTATACTATTTCAGTGGAGATGCAAGAATGTACACTACCACTTGAGCTGAGCATGGTGTAGAAGTTAGCTCACGCCCTCACGGCAAGTTGCTTAAAATGTCTAATCTCATATGGATACAGAAATTAAAATACAATTGAAAAGTAAAAAAAATAGAATAGATACAAGTACAACAAGCAAGACTCGGTTAGACATTTCGTCAGACATGTGGCGGGTGTTCAATGCACTGCAATGAAATCGTCAACAGCAGAAAACTGAACTTACCAAGATGCTCCATAATTGATAACTGCCTGCAAGAAACGGAATTCAAGAAACCAAATAAGTTTAACTTACAATATCATTTATTTGCAACCGGAAGTAACTAAGGGATTGATCGAGTGGCGTGCAAAAGCAAAAATACTTACAGGGGTTTTAGAAAGTTTGATTTGGCGAAAGATTTGTCTTAGCTTGTCATCTGTTGTAGCGTTTACAATTCTTGATTGAGAATTCATCCTGCTTGAGTTGTTGGTTTCTTCTTCATGGAACCCAATTCCAATCTTGTCACCCATGTTTCCAGGTTCTTCTTCTTATTACCCTTCTTTCGCGTGTGAGAATTGATTTGTGACCGTCTCCGGACTCCAACTGTATGCGCCTACAAGGTCAGATCAGTCCTTCCCTTGCCTTTGTGTTAGACCGGATCTATGTTTTAAAAAGGTCTCGTGATCGGACCAGGAAACCCGGCCAGAAGGTGGGGGTAAGCCGAGCCCCATAGAACTGGGAAAGCCGGTGAGCTGGCGGTTTTGCCGGCTCTGGGGTGATTTTTTTAAAAAACAAAGTAAGTACCTTGATGCAAAAAAATAATAAAAAAAGATAAAATTCGAAGTTCTCTCTCTTTTGAATCTCTAAGTTTAAATCAGATTCGTAAATAATTTCATTCTAAAACTTTCCAAGAGTAGAGAAACATAGTAAAACGCAAATTTAGAAAGGAATATTAAAAAAACACAAAGATATTGAATTGAAGGAAAGAAGAAGGAGAAGATTCAATCGAGCCAATGTGATGAGAGTTTGACTTAAAATGGACCGGATATCCTTCCCAATAATGAAAAGAAGAAGTATATTCTTTGTTACAATATTGAGGGGCAATATATCCCATTGTATGGAAATATAAATATTTTTTATTTATAAAAATTAATATTGTTGGACAAAAAATGTAATTTAATTTTCTTTAAAATAAGATGAGTCAAAATAACAGAATGGGCAAGTAAAAAAGAAAAAATATTATCAGGTCAATAAACTTAATTTCCAATGTTTGCATCATTCTGATCTTAGCTCAGTTGGTAGAGCGGAGGACTGTAGTGTTATCATAGGCATCCTTAGGTCACTGGTTCGAATCCGGTAGGATGGAATTTTTGTAATTTTATTTTGATTTCCTTCCTTTCTCAGTTTTTCTTTTACTTTCTAATATGATAATAGGATTCATACACTAATTCAAAAATCAACAAGCTAAAAATAAAATATTGTCTCGTTACACAATACCAAAATAGCCCAGTACCCTGACATTTGAGAAAACTTTTTCTTTCTAGCTGTCTTCTCTGTCCTCTCTCTCTCCACCGAACTCGTTTACCGACCCAAACTTCGCCATCCGACCACCTACAATGAACTCAAACACATCATTACACTTCTCTCATCCCGATCTACAAACCTATCGGTTTCTTTTCTTGATTTGGTTGAGTTTCAAAAATGTCGATTTCAAATCGAAGATTTCCGGCGGTGTAAGACGACCATCTTGGAGAGGTTGACTATGGCGAGGGTGCGGGAACTTGATTTGGTGGTCTTACGGCCGTTTAAGATGTCTAGAGTCAGGGGCGAAACCAGGGGGCCGGCGAGGGCCTCCGCCCCCTCCAAAAAAATTTTTTTTTAGAAAGAATATACGATTTTTTAAAAATTTTAAAGGGATTTTTTTACGATTTTTCAACTTTTCGCCCCCCCTCCCCCCGAACTTTCAAAAAATGATGTTCGCCCCCTAACAATAATTCCTGATTCCGCCCCTGTCTAGAGTCTTGTATGTTTCCCAACACCAATACACTTATGACACAATTGACCGACTTTTATTAAATTTATCACTCAAACTACCAAACAAATTGAAAACTTCAACCGAAGGTACTCATTTTATTTACTTGCATGTATTACCTCACACACTAACACAAGCACACATAATATAATATTATTATACATTTTATCATTATAGTTTATAAATAATTTGTAGTTAAAATTGAACGTCGTTGACTGGAAAGTAAAAGTGGGTAAATTATAGTGGGGCGGAGTAAGTACGAATTGTGTTTTATTTTCTCAGTGTTAAATAAGAAATATAGTATGTTCTTATATCGTGGCGAGATTAAGATTTTGGGATTGAAATAGAAGGTTGATTAGTTGAGGTTCGTACTTATACCGTGGCGAGTGTCATTTCTAGAAATTATGTCGTCAAATCCATCTAGCAAATAACTCCAGATTCTGTTTTAGACAAAAATAAATAAGGATTAAAAATAGAATGATGTCGAGGATATGTACGTATCTCTTCTCTCTTCTCTTTTATGATTTTATTTTTTTACGACTCTTTTATTTGTTTACATACTGTGTTAGAATATGAAATATAAATTATGTTCTTTTTTCTCTGTGTTAGAATATGAAATACTCCCTCTGTCTCATTACAATTTATCCGTTTTGATTTTTTTCAGTCAATATATCTTTTGAATTTGACCACAAATTACTCGTAGAGCATATTGACAATAAATTTGACAAAATTATATTAATGAATATATAGACCTTAAATTTTCATAATATAATTCTATTATACATTTTTTATCATTATACATAGCTTAAGAGTAATATGTAGTCAGAGTCGAACGTCGTTGATCGAAAAAAGTTAATATGGGTAAATTATAGTGGGACGGAGGAAGTATAAATTATGTTCTTTTTTCCCTGTGTTAGAATATGAAATATATTATGTTCTTTTTTTTTTTTAACGCAATTTGTTTTCCAGATAATATACTAGTGTTGAAGGGTGAAATTGACAACACACTTGAACCTGCAAAAATGAAATTGACAACACTCACGAACCTGAAAAAAATTATTTATGCGAGATATTAGGTCAACAATTTGCAAAATAATGGCTCTAAAACAAAAGAAGAAGGTATTGAAGAAGATATCAGTGGAACATGAACATGTGGTAAGGAAGAGGAAATTTGAGTAACATGGAAAAGGGGAAGGGGAATATGCGGCAAAAATACGTGGTGGGAGTTAAGGAGTCGCCCATGATTTTGTCGTTGATATCGAATTTTTCGAGTAAATATACCAACATATTTTTATTTTTAATAATTAATATTGTTATTTTTCTAATTTTTTAATTTTACAGTATTTGAAAGTTGAAATGGATAAAAAGTCAATGAACCAGCGTAGCGTGGTGGTCTAAAAAGAAAGTTCACCAATGGAATAATTTAGTCAATTACTACTAGTTGGAACACGAATTTGCCCACATTTGCAACATAGATCCATTTTTTAAAACCGAATTCAATATTGAAGTGTGTTATGGTTGGACCCCGGAGGTTAATTTTCTTTGTATTTTATATTTTAAAATTAAAGCTCCAACCACTATATCTAATAATAATGTTACTTCATTATTTTTGTTTGACTTAGGATTCCATATATTTTATATAGACAAAAGATACTGGAACTGATCTTTAAAGGTGACAAAGATGACTAAGCCGATAAGTACTAGGAAAGGTTGTGCTCTTCTCAAACAATAATCAACATTTTACCGAGATCTTTATATTTAATCTGAGGCAAATGTAAACTTTTTTTAGTAGTGATATTTACTTTTTTTTTTTTTCCATATATAAGTTTGAAGAAGTTTATCGAATGAACCCAGTTGACTGCACAAACATATGTTTATCTGCCCTATTATATTGAGTAATAATATGTGTTTGCCATGCTAATTTATTCATCTTCGATGCAAGATGTCAGTAATAAAGGAAAAGAACAAATGGAGGAGGATATTTCATGTTATATCTTGATTATGAATTTCACGTCATAAAACGGGTTAGGAACCTTTTTCTACCAAATATAGATTTACTTTTTATAGGGAATTTTTTTCTACCGGTATCCGCTGCGTGCGATTAATCCAGTCGAGCACTGTTGAGCCCTTATTAGGAGGTTCTCCAACGACGTTTTGCACATCTGCAAGACTCGAACCCGAAATATTATTTAAGTGAACTCAAGACCCTTACTACTTGGCACTTGAGCCAACAACCATTAGTTTTGTAGTCAAGAATATACAAATTGTTGAATTATTGAATAATTGCTCTCCAACACATTTAAATTGTATGTTTGACTTTCTGCACGACTTTCGGAACATGCTTGGTGCTTGGAGAATTAAGTTTTCTCATTGTAATTTTTTACTCTTTTTTTTTATACAAAATAGATTAGCACTTCTAGGTTTTTATTTAACACAATAATGTTTTTCACAAAATATAATAAACTTTTCCAGTTAATTAATTCCTAAATTGAATAATATTTAATATTTAATGTACTACTTCTTTATTTCTAATAAATGTAATTTTTTATATTTTATATTAAAATTAATAATATTTAATAATATAAACTTAATATCAAATATATTTTACTTCTAGAAGAAATACTATGATTTACATCCTGACAAACACAAAATCCGAGTACACTATGATCCTTGCATCTATACAAATCTTACCTCATTTCGTCAATACTACCCCAAAAAAAAAAAAGAAAAATCAAAACAAACACGATACCAAAAACTAATTCAACAAACCCCTTAAATCTATCACTTTTCATATTTTTGTTAAAATAACAAAATAACACAAATAAGTGTTATTATTTTATTTTTTTTACACGATAGTTTAAATGTATAGAAGCCCAAGAAAAGATCGTACAAAGATACGAGGAGTATACCCTAATTGAAACCCAACAAAGTATAGTCTAGCTAAAAAATCCGAAAAAACTCAATTATCAAATGCCATGTCATATGTCATAGCTAGATGAATACACCGAGCCCTAGTTCATAACTGTGACTCGTGTAAAGCCTCAAACTACAATCTACAATCATATTTTCAATTAGTCTACAAACATCACAATATACATGAAACTGATCTAAAGCAGAATTATGCCCACTCCATTCCGATACGGGGAATTCAACTCGTGACCGCACTATTCTTGCCATAATCTTACTGCTCATTGCCACTTTATCATGACAGACACTTCCAGCATTTGATTCCCTCTTCCTAGGGGATCGGAGAAGAATCATAGAAACAATAAACTACCTTACAAATCGGATGAATGACAGTACCATGATTTTTAAGAACTAAGTTTTCATAGACTTTCATCAGACATACATCTTTTTATGACTTTTGCATTTTTATTTGTCCTCCCTGTACTTGAAACAAAACTCATAAGAAAACCAGTGTGGATATCAATTCCAATCTTGAAAGAAAAAAAAAGAACAATCAGAAAAAGATTTGAGAATTAATATAATGACTAGATTATGTTCCTCCCCAACAGTTTAAACTTTTGGGAGAGTTGGAATTTATATCATGGTATCAGAGCCATTTGGCTCATCCCCACCTGGGTTCGAATCTCCTTGGAGACAAACTCCGCCCTATATTAATTTCCACTCGAATGACCTCCCCAAAGAGGTTGAAATTGGCCAGCGGGGGAGTATTGAATAATTAATATAAATGACTAGATTTTGTCCTTTCCAACAATTTCAATTTTTGGGAGAGTTGAAATTCCATCAAATAGCAACTAACTTGCACACGACACTTTTCACATACCACTTTTGAATTTGATTATGATCTAAAGCTTTACCGCCAACTCCCTACACATTTGATGTTGCGGTATGACTCGATTTTCAAGGATCTTTACATTTCTCATTCGCCAAATACTGTCATTAACACCATTGAAAACTACAGCTCGTATTTGGAAAATCATACCAGTTTTATGCTGAGAATTCCCAAACCAATCCAGCCAATCTTGGAGACATAAACTTCTGACCCTAATATCAACAGTTTTCATCAAGGGAAAAATACATATATAAATCACTATACAACATTAATTGTAAAAATAGTACCTTCAAAAAACAATTACAAAAAGTTCGCTACAGTAGATTAAATAAATATTTTGAAATCCGGAAGCTAGTTTCAGCCACTGAAACTAGCAAAAAATGACTGAAACTAGCTAAAAATGACTAGAAAAAGTTGAAACTAACTGTTAATTTTATATTTTTCCTGAAATTAACCTTTAAAATTAGTTTTTAATTTTATAAAATGATTAAATTAACTCTAAAACTTATTTATGCTAAACTAAAAAAATTAAAAAATATGGAAATTATAATTATAAAAATATAATTCATTAATTTAACTGAAAAAAATAGTTTCAAATTTGTTTTAACACATAAAAGCTAGTTTCAGAAGCTAGTATTAGACAAAAAGCTAGTTTCATAGACTGGCTTAAACTAGTTGAAACTAACTATTAATGCTAGTTTCAGCATCATAAAATGTTATTTTCATTAGTTTCAAGAACAAAAATGCCATTTTCATTAGTGACAATATCATAAGTGCTAGTTTCAACAACAAACATGTTAGTTTCAACAACACAAATGCTAATTTCAAAGACTAAATGTTGTTTTCATTAGTTTAAGCATCATAAGTGCTAGTTTCAGCCACAAAAATGCTAGTTTCATTAGTTTCGGCAAACACGAATGCTAATTTCATTTATTTCGGCATCACAAGTGAACACAAAAATGTTATTTTAGTTAGATTCAACAACACAACATATGCTAGTTTCATTAGTTTTCAGCAACACAAATGCTAATTTCATTAGTTTCTGTATATAAATATTAATTTGTTAGAAAAATAGTTAAATATAATTAGTTAGTAATTAATT
Source organism: Plantago ovata (assembly GCA_028274465.1). Lineage (NCBI taxonomy): Eukaryota > Viridiplantae > Streptophyta > Magnoliopsida > Lamiales > Plantaginaceae > Plantago > Plantago ovata. Next base: position 29,321,005 of record CM051455.1, on the reverse strand, counting down.
AAAACTAATGGATGTAAAAAACACCTTCAAAATCCATATCCAATTTAGAGAGATTTTAGAGAGTATTGATTAGATTTTAGGGTACTAAAAATAGAATGACTTTTTTGTAAGAGGTTTTTTAAAGTGATTATTTTAGCAATTAGATGCTTTAGAGTGGTTGTTTTATGTAATTTTATGTTTAATCAAAACAACCAAGATAGTAGCAAAAGTTTCCTGATGAGCATCACATAGAGCATAAACATCATAATTTATTATTTTGAACTTACACAGTCTTACTCTTGTTGCTAATCTCCTAGGACAAACTAACCAATTAAGGAAAGCTACCCTAGGTGGAGAAATTTTGGTCCAAACCTGTGCAGAGCCCACTTAACCTGAGATTCTGTTGTATGAAAAATATCATACCATCTCTGAACAAGGTTTCTATGCGTATCCACACCCCAATGCTGAGACCTCAAGGCTGGAACTTTGCTAATCAACTCAGGTCTCACTTTGAGTAAAAACTTCCACCAAGGTAAATCATAAGCTTTTATCTGCACATTCCAAATGTCAGTAGTCTTCAATTTATATTCCTCCACCCATAAACAGCAAATATTATTAGTCCTATGCGTCTCAGAATCAAACAAAATGAGCAAAATGTTGATTAATTTTTAGTAACATAAACCATTGAGAGCACTAGTTACAAAAGTATTAAAATATCTCCCAATCCTGTATTTAGAATGAAATTAAAAAAATTGTGTTAAAAATTAACAAACTCAGGACTCCTAAATATATTGGGACCCACATAAATGTAATCATAAATTTTGAATTCCCTAAAAAACTTCCTACAAATGAGTATTCATTTAATACTTATATCCTCCATGTGTCCATTTTCATCACTAAAACATAAAAATAGGAGACCTCTAATTATCATCTATGAATTTAATATTCCAAATAATTATAAAGACTAGGTAGAATCAATATTTAGAAAAATATAACTTTATAAAAGTATCCTATCAAGTATCAACAAAATCAAATTGCTTTGCCCCAACTCGGAAATCTTATGACAATGGGCCAATGGCGAATATAACCCAAAAAGGCCCAACTTTGTAGGCCCAACCCAAGCTACAACAAACAAAACGAGGATAAGAAGACTTTAGCGAGAAAGAGGAGTAAAAGTGCGAACGAACTCTTTCAAGTCTCAATACCAAAAGTCTATATTTCCCTGTTCCCCATCCGGTGAAAGAACCCCATCGACAATCATCTTGAAGAGACGACCGAAAATCGAAAATGGTAAATTCTCAGAGCCTCACCAAGAAGTTTCTTTCTTGATTCGATTTTTCCATATTAATTTGTGATAATGATTTGTTGCAGGTTTGTGTTATGTGCTTGATACCGCTGTTTCTTATTCCGATCGTCAATTTATTGCCTCTCATCTTCGATAGAATCATGGTTAGTTATATTCTCCCGATTATTATCATATCTGTTTTCCAGTGAGCTGTAATTCTACGGTTTTGTTACTTAGTTTATGTCAATTGAGCTGCCTGTTCATTATTGATTATTGTTGTTGTTAGGCTAAACTGTATAGATTGTTTGGATGGGAGTACCGTACGCCGAACAGAGCTCCTCCTGCTTGTCCGATTAAACCTTCCGCCAGCACATCGAAAGCGAATGATTCGGTAATTCTCATGATCTAATAGTTGTTAATATATTGAAGTATTTGTTTGGTGTGCCTTGGCTTATTGTTGAATTTTGGTTTGAGTTGGTTTCTGTGGTTGGTCTAGGCTGTTAGCTTCTGTATACTTGAGCTTAAGTTGATGTAATGCTTTTTTAAAGAATTTGATTGTTGAGAAGTGGGTGATTAGCTAGAATTTGGTTGGTAGTATTTCCTGCAGAAGAGAGATAGCCATTAATCCTTCTATATTAAAACACCTAGTATTTCCTGCCTGCTTGCCACATATAACCTAGTAGGAAGAAGGATCTGAACTTATTTGAGAGACATAATTACCTGCATTAGTTGCTGTAGATGCATAACACACAGCTTTAGAGAACCTAAAGCTTCAGCGAGGGATTATGAACCACCAAGATTGCATTGGTGACTTTGTATAGCTGGGTGTGTATCATTTTTCTTTACTACTAATTGATAATTGATAATGTTATGAGTCAATGATTCTTTCATTTTCGCCTGATTTCTAATACTACTAATTGGCATATTAGTAGGAGGTGATTTTGATTTCTTATAAAGCTCTATTTTTAGCATCCAGTGAATGCCATTTCCAATACAAATTCGAGTTTCTATCAAATATCAGTTGGACAGTTAGTACAAGGGTCGGGCCAATTACAAAGAATCTATTGCGTGCGGATAGTTACATATATGTTCCTAGATAAAGAACTGCAGCTGTCAATTAAGCCATTTATTTGGATTTTATCCTAATCTTAAATTAAAAAATAAGAGTCCAGTCCAATCATGAGTCATACAATCTACATTAAACTAGGTTTATATAGATTAGGCAAATGTCTTAACTAGTTCTAAACTAGATCAATCTGATCTACATTGCATAGGGAAAATGCATCTCGCTTCCTACCAAAATCAGAAACTTGCTTCCTTCCAATCTTGCTTTCAGAAAACCTTCTCGCTTTCGTCATATCAATTCGTTGTCAGCAACTCTCTCCATGTTGACTGAAGGAAGTTGATTTTCAACTCAAAAGGTCGAAGGGAGAGAGATAACAGAGCGGTAAGATTGCGGTTGATTAGGTTAGTACTCCCTTCAGTTGTTCCTTCCCAGACTGTAAAATATGTATATTTATAATTTAAGGTATTTACAGATCGGTATCACATTAGATCCACAAAGTAGATCAATAATAGATCAAGTTTGGACATGATCTTAATGCACATAAATAGATGTGGTTTGGACTTGGACTCTTGCTGCCCCTAATAGAAGATACCGAAGAAAGAAAGGGAGAAAAAAAAATCTGTTTCAATGTTAGACATGTCATCCCCTTCCTTTTTGCATGTACCAGCTCTGCTTATAACCACAAATTTACTAAGTTATACTATTACTGGGTTTTAAATTATTCCTTGTCATTAGATGCTCAAGCTTTTTGAACTCGTGCTCTCTTTTTAAGACATATCAATGTAATTTTTTTTAGCTTAGGTGACCTTTTGTAGTCCCTCTGCTTCTACTTTTGCTGCTTATCATCATAAAGTTTTACCATGTTGTTGTGCTGATTAATAAATCATATTACATCATTATTTTCAGAAAGTTATAGGTGAACACATCACGACTGGTCCAGTCTTATCCAATGGTTCAATAGGTGTTGGTGGCGGCAAGCAAGATTAACATCAGATAATTCTCTTTGCAGATCAGTCAGATGTCTTTTACTGTTAAGAAATCTTTATACTGCTCTAAAAAGATAATGAGACTGAGATTGTCACTACAGATCTTTGTGTTTAATCTGAATTGTTCAATCTTTATGCTGAGGTTTGTACATTTCTGTTGTATATTGAAGAGATAATTTCTTGTAATAGGAGGACGTTTGGTCAACGTTACTCACTACTCAGTGCCCCTGAAAGAAATGACAATAACTCACATTACCGTCTTAATGTCGCTGTGTGTTTTATTTTGTATTGCTTACATTGTTTTCCACTTTAGAGTACTTTTTACCATTGTTTCCGTTGTGTGCTGTGCTGAGCATATATTCTGAATCAGCAAGCTGCCTTGAGGAGATTCAGTCATTTGCTTTTCTATGTTGAAACTTAAAATAGCTGTTCGTACCACTCGCTAGAAAGTATGGAGCCTTTTATTTCCATCTTAACACCCCCCCCCCCCCCCACTTTTGGTTCTTCATTTGTGATATTGTGGGTCCGCCAAACTACATTCACATATTGCAATTTGCGAGTTTGAAGAGCCAATTCCCGTTCCCTCTTAGATTTGTTGCTGTTTATGATACAACTGACATACCTATTCTTTATGAAATAACTAGGAATTGTTTCTGCTCCTGAGGCCTGCTCGCTAGTAGTAGTATTGCTCTGCATCACTTGGTTGCCATTAATTTTTACTGCTATAGCGATTTCTATGTTGTCATAGCTTGATTCTCTGAAGGGAAACGGAATGGTCAGTTATTTGTCTTGCATTGTATTAAATGTTCTGGATTCTGAGCTGTTTAGTTGTTGATTCTTGACTTGGAGCTCCTGTTTGACATTTTTGTAGCTCGTGAATCTTATATGTCCCCAGATTCTTAAAATCTTTGCATTAGAAAAAGTTACGAGGACCACCATGTGATTGAACTTTTTCCTCAGCTCCCTTCTTCTGTTGTTTGTGCCAGTACCAATACCGCTGTGCTGTCAACATATTTAAGTTACTATGTCTATATCTTGCTGCAATTAATTCCCTGAATCAATGCATCGTGGATACCTTCCCATGTACAGAATATTCTGTAAGATTTCTAGGTAATATCTGATATAATCCCTGAAAATTTTGTTTACATGATTCAAAGTGGGGCTGGAGAATAGCCCGAATTTGGCGGGTAAGTTAGATCCGGGTAAAATGACGACTGTTTCTTAATGGGTTTTGGGGTCCTTTTCCAAACATGTGTTCTTTTAAGAAATTCCCAGGTAAGCATGTACCCACCCAGCAGGAGTTTGTGTGTTAGAATGAAACAGCGTTTCATTTAATTTTCTCCAGCCTATTTCAGTTATCTTGGCAATTCTTGTTTGTCCTACCTACCTATATCAATTCAACTGGGTTGATTATTTAACACTTCTGGTCCTAGCTCCTAATAACTGAATATTGAAATAGCTGTTCTCAAGTATCTCGGTTTTACTTTTACTGTTAGTTTCTGGAAGTATAAAGAAATAACAACGGTTATTATCACCTGGCGATAAAATGGTGAATCATAGAATACAATTGTTGAGAAATAGGCTAGTACATAATTACATACAGTAGTAGTACTACCCAAGAGGCTGGAAAAAACCATGAGAGAGAGAGGTAGAGAGAGAGAGGGAGCCAAGGGTCCCACATGGACTTTTCCAGGAAAATATCCACAGAGGTAAGAAGGTAAGGCAATCGGTCTTCAGTAGGCTCAAGGACGATCGGCGCTCATCCCCAAGCAGGGATTCCGATGAAGGTTGGCAGAGAGTTACACAAAGGAGAAATCGGGCAAGGAAGGAGGAGAATGTCAGAGTGCGAGTCTTGAATGAGAAACTCCTCAATGTCTTCATTTGGAACTTCCCGGAAAATTGCAGTGCAGAAAGGTTGAAGGAGGAGCTTTCGAGTGTTGGTAAAGTGATGGATGTCACGATTCCTTTTAAGAGAAACAAGCAGGGGAAGCGGTATGCTTTTGCGAGGTTTCAACGGTCAGGAAGGGAGGCAGAGATGGTGGAGGAAATTAAACTTTTGTGGATTGGAAGCTTTAAGCTCTTGGCTAACATTGCTAAATATGATAGAGAGGGGCTGCCTTTTGGTAAAGATTTACAGAGTGCTGATGGTCCGGCTCAAGTGTCACAGTTACCTGGGTCTCAGAGTACGATTAGGAGGGCGGGTAAAGAATTAGCTTTGGGTAACCATTCCTCTCCTAGGGAGCCTTCATTGGTGAGGCATCATAGTCCCATTGCTGAGTCTAACCAGCGGGTCTCAGAGAGGAGTCCGAGTAGGTTATTTTACGAGGTGGTAGCAGGAGAAGGAAGTGGGGTGTTAAAAGGCCTAGAACCGGAGTTGGTTATCGACGTAGAATCCGAGGAGGAGGAGGCTGACGGAAGGGATTGGGCCTCTGATTGTCTAGTGGGGGAGACAGTAGGACAGGTGGATCCGTGGCAGCTGGAGAATATTTTGGAAGTTAATGGATACGATGGATTCCAGGCGGCGAAATTATCGGAATCAGTCTGGATTTTGAAGCCGCTCTTGAACGGAGCCGGTCTGAAGTTGTTGAGCGCAGAGAAGGAGTGGCTTGATTCTTGGTTTGTCTGGATCCGAAACTGGAGACCTTCGGATGTAAACCTTAAAAGAGTGACTTGGGTGAACTTTTATGGTGTACCTATCCACGCCTGGACTAAGAAATTTTTTCTGTTTCTTGGGAATCAGTTGGGTTCGGTAATTGAATCCATAGGGACACGTTGGAGAAAAAAGATTTTAGGCAAGGGAGAGTGTTGCTAACGACGGGGGCAAAAGGGCTCGTGATGAAGTCGACGGTTCTGAGAATAGGAGGAAGAGCTTTTCCGGTGGATGCCGTGGAAGAGGGGTACGGTGTTGAGAGCCATCGACTAGGCGGCCTTGGCAAGGAGAACTCCAATCCGTTGGTTGATTGTCTTTCGGAAGATTCGGATGAGATAGTGACGAAGTCACTAGTGAAGAATCGGAAGATGTCTTCTGGTCGGAGACGGGAGAATTTTCCGGTGAGTCTTCTGATGTCGACGAAGTTCCTGAAACTCAATTTGAAGCGCCAAAAGAATTTGAAAATCAAAGTCTGACAGAGACAGTTCAAAGAGAGCAGAGGGACTCAGTTCAACAGCTAGAGCAAGGTAATGTTGACTTACTAGGTAGGCGTGGAGCTTTGAGACAAGAAAGGGTTCCAGAGGCGTCAGGGGTTGCGGTGTCAGAGGCTCTTTCTGACAGTATACAACGTTTGGAAAATTTGGAGGTTTCTATGGCTCCTTGTCCAAGTTTAGAAAAAGGGTTGATGGAGGCGCAGAAAGAAAAAGAGATGGGGGTTGGTACTGGTGCAGCTGTTGGGCCTAAAACTTGTTTGCTGTTGGGCCGCAAGGAGGTTGAAGGGGCCAGCCCTACGATTGGGTTTGGGCCGCAGACTAAAGGACTATCCTTTAGTCAGTTGGTAACTCAATCAAGAGAATTCGCCAAGGAAAAGGGTATTTTACAGAATCTGCCACCTTTGGTTCGCGCGGAAAAAATTCTAAATTCAGCGGGGTTCTCGATTCAACCTGTTGAGCGGAGAGATGATTCTGGACTAAAGGTTTTTGGTGATGGCCATGTTGAGACTCCATCTTCGGATCCCTTTGGTCTCATGAAGCATATCAAGGAGGCCACAGTAACATGTAATATTGAAGGAAAAGAGGTCATTTCGGATGATCCTTGGGATATCACAGTCCCGGTTGGAAGATTCTCTAAGAAAGGGAAGAAAAAGTATTCTCCTAAGGCGCGGGGTGCATCGCAAAATCGTCGAAAAAATTCTAAAAAAGGAGGAGAGTCTCAATCTCAAAGGAGAGAAGCTTGGTCTAGCTTCATAGGAGATTTGGAGAGCGGGGAGGAAGTGTCAAGTGCTACTAATGTGGATGAAAGGAGAGGCTCTAAGGTTGACTCAATATCAAGAAGCGGCCAAATTCATAAAGAACGGTTACCGGTTGATGGGAATTCGGGTGGAGGGACTTCATTGGTGCCAAACATTTATGGGGACTCAAAGGTGGATTCTTTGGTCAATGTGGGGATAGATCTAGATTTTTTTAGTGATTCGGAGAAAGTGAAGGTAAAAGAGATTTTTGAGTCTTGGGAACAAAGAGATTCGAGGTGTGTTAAAGATTCAATTGAAGCTTTAGGTCTTGGAAAGTCAAGGTGTGGATGATGAATATTTTAAGCTTCAATATTCGGGGTTTAGGAAGCTCCTTAAAAGAGGAGGAAATACGGAGGGTGGTGAGTCTTGAAAGAGTGGAGTTCGCTTGTATTCAAGAAACAAAAAAGGATGTGCTAGGTAGAAAGGAAGTGGAGCGTTTATGGGGTGGAAGCAATGTGGATTGGGTGTTTTCCGGGGCTAACGGGGCCTCGGGAGGTATTCTAAGTATGTGGAACAATGATGTGTTTGAGAAATTTGACTTTTGGGGAGAGGAAGGAGCTTTAGGGGTTGTCGGAAGATGGAATGGCGTGGAAGTCACAATTGTCAATGTCTATGCCTCTTGTATGGAGGAGAAGAGAGTTGCTCTTTGGGAAGCTTTAAAGGTTAGAAGGGAGGTAGCAAAGGATGCACTTTGGTGCATTTGTGGTGATTTCAATGCAATTCGGTGCGCATCGGAAAGAAAAGGAAAGAGGAAGAATCCGAATCTTGCAATCTCTAGGTCCTTCGTTAATTTCATTGAAGATGAAAATCTAGTGGATTTACCGTTGAGTAGACGTAAATTTACTTGGTATAGAGATAATGGTTCTTGTGGAAGCCGTTTGGGTAGATTTCTTCTATCGGAAAGTTGGATGAAGATGTGGCCTAATTTAAGTCAAGTTGGGTTGAAAAGAAGAGTTTCGGATCATGTGGCGATAATCCTTAAGGTTGATGATAGTGATTGGGGGCCAAAACCATTTCGTTTTATAAATGGGTGGTTAAAGCAAAAAGGGTTCTTGAAAATGGTGGAAGAGTCTTGGAATCAAGGTGGCATTTCGGGATTTGCAAGCTATGTTATAAAAGAAAAATTGAAAAGGTTGAAAAGCTCACTTCGTTCTTGGCATAGAGATAATTTTGAAAAAATTGATACAAGGGTAGAGAAGTTGGAGGAGGAGCTATGTTTGCTGGATATTCAAGTAGAAAGGGAGGATTGTGAGGATAGCAGCTTTGTATCATCGAACGGAAGGAGGGGACGCAGATTGACCTCTCATCATTTATCGGGTGACTTAGGGGAGTCAGCAAGCGGAACGGTGGATCAGGGTGGAGCCGGTGAGGCGCGGTGGCAGCAAACGGAGGGCCAGCAGAATCCTCGGGTCGTTGAAACAGCAAGGGAAAAGGGATTGGCGCCAGCTTTAACGAAAGGGCAGAACATTGGGGGGGTCTAGGAGCTTTGCTATTTCAAGAAGAAGGGAAGTCATGGGTAATATTCAAAATCTTCTATCTTGGAAAGGATCTCTAAAACTTCAACAAGCAAAGACAAGATGGATTAAGGAAGGTGATGCGAATACTAAATTCTTTCATGGAGCGTTAGCAAGACGTGGCAGAGCGAAAATTTTAAGAGGAATCCGAATCAAAGGGATGTGGCTAGAAGGGGTGAAAGAGGTTCGACAAGGAATTTTTGAGCACTTTGAAAATCATTTCCGAAGGAAAAGAGAAGATTCTTTTAAAGTTAGAGGGTTGGATGGATCTAAGCTTTCTATTAATTCGAGACAATCCTTGGAGCTTTCGTTTATTGAGGAAGAGGTTAAAGAAGCGGTGTGGAGTTGTGGTAGTGACAAAAGTCCGGGATCGGATGGCTTTGGAGGAGGCTTCTTCAAAGCTTGTTGGGAAGTAGTGAAGGGTGACCTTTGTAGGCTCCTTATGGAATTTCACTCCTCCGGAAAGCTTTGCAAAGGTATAAATAGTACTTTCATTTCTATTATTCCAAAGAAAGCTAACCCGGTGGCAATAGGCGACTATAGACCTATCTCCTTGGTTGGAAGTGTGTATAAAATAGTGGCCAAGATTCTTGCAAATCGGATGAGTAAGGTGATGGAGGAGGTAATCTCGGAGAATCAATCGGCCTTTATCGGAAATAGAAATATTCTTGACGGAGTCTTAATAGCTAATGAAGTCTTGGATGAAGCAAAGAAGAGGAAGAAAGAGATATTCCTTCTCAAGATTGATTTTGAAAAGGCTTACGACTCGGTGAGTTGGGAAGCTCTATTCCAAATGTTGGAGGTTTTGGGGTTTGGTGATCGGTGGATAAAGTGGGTAAGAGAATGTGTAGCTACGGTTTCTACTTCGGTTCTAGTGAATTGAAGTCCTACGAATGAATTTCATCTCCAACGAGGCTTGAGACAAGGAGACCCCCTCTCTCCGTTTCTTTATTTAGTCATGGCGGAGTGTCTTAGTAGGATGATCAAAAAAGCTTGTGTTGAAGAAGTGTTTAAGCCGGTGGTGGTGGGGAAGAACAAAGTCCCTTGTTCCTTATTACAATTCGCGGACGACTCACTAATTCTAGTGGAAGCGTGCTTGGAGAATATGGTAGCTATCAAAGGGATTTTGAGGAGCTTTGAACTTGTTTCGGGACTAAAGATTAATTTCCAAAAGAGCAATTTATTTGGCGTTGGGGTGGAAAAGGAGGAGCTCATTTCTTGGGCTAGGATTCTTAGGTGTGAAGTAGGAGAATTTCCTTTCTCGTACTTGGGGTTACCAATAGGGGGTCGAGCAAGAGATAAGAAGTTGTGGAAAGAGGTCTTTGGAAAATTCACAAGAAGGCTAGGACTCTTGGAGAACAAGTACCTCTCCCTTGGAGGAAGGGTAGTTATCATCAATGCGGTTCTTGAAGCTTTACCGGTTTACTACCTTTCCTTTTTCAAAGCTCCGGCGGGAGTGTTAAAGGATTTGAAGGGCTTACAAAGAAGGTTTCTTTGGGGAGGAGGGGTGGATAAAGAGAAGAGGAAGATTGCGTGGGTGTCTTGGGAGAAAGTATGTAGGCCGAAGGCAAGGGAGGACTTGGGGTTAAAGATTTGAAATCTTTTAACCTCGCGTTACTAGGAAGGTGGGCGTGGAGAGTGCTTCAAGGTGGGAATGAGCTTTGGATAAAGATTCTTGAATCGAAGTACGGGTCTTGGAAAGAGAGCGTGGAGGGGATGGTAAAAGGGAAGAGAGTACCAAAGCTTTGGTCAGATTGGTGGAGAAACCTTGTTTGTTCTATAGGAGTAAAGGAGTGGTTCGAGAAGGGTTGTATGAGATTAGTGGGGGATGGTGCTACTACCTTATTTTGGGAAGATAGGTGGGGAGGAAGGGAAAAGAAACTTAAGGAGGTGTTTCCTAGGCTCTTCAATTTGGATAGGAGAAAAGATTGTACGGTGGGAGAGAGGGTGGTTTGGAGGAATGGAGAGATTACTTTCATTGGGGATTGGAGAAGAGAGCGGTTCTAGTGGGAGAAAGAGGAAGAGGTGAGGTTGAAACTTCTAGTGGAGAGTTCTCAATTGGGGGAAGGAGGGGAGAACTCGAAGGATGTGTGGAGTTGGACCAAGAGTAAGGAAGGAGTGTATTCGACGAGAGAAGGTTATCGCCAAGTCCATCAAATGGAAGAAACCGTAGAGCTAGAGAGGTGGACAAAGAAGGTTTGGTGTAAAATGGCACCCTCAAAGGTTAACACCTTTGTTTGGAAAGCAATTCAAAATAGACTCCCAACGAAGGATAACTTGGAGAGAAGGGGTGTGTTCTTTAGCGAAACGGACCGAGTGTGTAAGTGGTGCGGCGTGGAGGCGGAAACTTCTTGGCATATCCTAGGAGGATGCGAGTTTTCTAAAAAGGTGTGGAGCATAGTGGGGGATTGGCTAAGAGTGGAGCCGGTTGGAGGAAATAGCTTAATAGAGAGCTTGGAAGAGTATGGTGAAGGGGCGGTTGGGTTGGATAGAGAGGTTTGGCAAATGTTTTGGCACTGCACCATTTGGAACTTATGGTTGGCAAGGAATGGAATCCTTTTTACCGGGGAGGTACAAAATCCGTGGCAAGTGGCGGAAAAGGTGAAAGTGAATAGTTGGGAGTGGTTGAAATGAAGGGATCGTTTGAAGGATTATGACTCTTTAGGTTCTTGGTGTATGAAACCTCTTCTTTGTCTAAGTTGAGGTGTGGGGTGAGGTGGAGTCGAGTAGGCGGTGGGAAAGGAGTTAGTGATGTGGGGTGTTTGAGGCCGAGAGGAAGGGGAGTGGGGTTTTTCTTCTAACTTGTTTTTCTTTTTATCTTTTTGTTGTTGTAGATTCTCTTGCGCCGGGACCGCGTGTTGGAGCTTTCGTCTTGGCAAGACGGTAAGTTGAGAGGGGTTGGAGAGGAGTCTAGTGGTTATCTTCCGAGGCTTAGAGTCAACTTGGGTAGGTTAGCCTTCCAAGGAAAAACCCGACTCGTAAAGTCTTGGAAGTAGCTTCTTTTTTCTCTTGTGTTGCCTTGGTGTGTGTGTTGTGTTGTGGTTGGCTCCTTTTTCGGTTTTGGTCCTCTAGTCTCTTGTTGGTGGGGCTTTAAATTGCTTGCCACTTGTCGGAGGCGTTGAACTTAAGAGAAGGGATAGAGTTAACATAAGTCGTAGTCATCCCGCATTAACAAGGATGGACCTTGGCTTTTGATGAAGCTTCGGATGTTCCTATCTTAAAGTTGCTTGTTTTAAGTTCAATCTCGGACATAGGGTGTAGGAGCGTGACCGCAAGAGTTCGTTTTAGTCTTGGTGGTGTGTTGTAGTTTAGGTGTGTGAGTGTGGTGTGCTTCGTTCGGGTGGCGTGTTGAGTCCGGTGTGTGTGTGTGGAGTGCGTGTGGTGTGTGTGTTTGTTGTCTCCTGGTGGTGTTTTCTTCTCGGCGGATTCTCTTGACCTGTTCACTTCTTCATGGTGGCGTATCATGTAGCCCGTGTTCTCACGGTTTTGGCTTGATGCCTTGGATGTTGGTTGATCACGGTGCTTTTTGGACTCACCTTGGGTGAGCTCCGGTGTTCTGTGAACTCCTTTTTTGGCTTACTATTGTCATTGTGTAAAGTTAGCTTGCTCTTTATTATTGCCTTGCCTAGCTTCAATGGTTTCGGGTTGTAAAGAGCTCTTTTTATTCGTGATTGTCACGTGACCTCAAGGGGAAAATCATCATTCGTTTTCTAGCTAAGTCCACTAGACTTGCAACGAAAGGTATGCACCCCCTTGTGTTTTGACCAAAAGTTGGTGGTACAACTTGTAAACTCCCCGGATCTTGGCCTCTTGCTAGAAAGATGGACATACTAGACGAGGGGGGGTCAAATCTTGTTACGAACATAACGGATATTAGAGGCTTTTGTTAGACTAGTGCACTCTTGTCCGATTTGAAGGTTGCAATAGGTTTTGGATGTATTACTACTATGTAAAGCATTTCTTATGCTTGAAAGTATGGAATAAATTTTTAGCCGATTAAAAAAAAAATTATCACCCGGCGATTTCTTGTAGAATCGGTAAATAACAATTTGTTCAGCACACAACAATAAGAGTTCAAACAAAATACCCTGTTACTCAACAGGGCATTCAAGTTAGGGGTGAGGCTGGTTTTGTTTTTCCTTGCACTAGAATTTTATTTTTTCTAGATGGGTTCTGGATTCTGATGATGCGCTAATAAATCCCATCTGACACAGTTGTGATTTGATTTATAAGAATCTTATGTCTTATGTCTGAAATATTTGTCAAACACAACGGAAAGGCTGTTTTATTAGTTCACTGTTTGTTCATCATCGCGTAGATAATAATACTCTGAAGAGAATCTAAAATTTACTCATGTCTAGGATTCCACTTGAGCGACTTTTATAAAAATTACGTCATGAGATTACATCATCATCATCAGAAGCCAAAGAATTACCATTACCTTAAAAGAAAGATGAATCAACGGCTGGAAGTAAAACGAAAGCAACATTATCGACCCAGTGGAAACCCAATTGTCACAATTGTATGACTCACTCTTTTTTTTTAAGTAGTGGAAAAAAAATATATTGAGAGCGATCAATTCAACAATTTAATTACTCCTAATACTGTAGCAGCTTGTAATTTAGCTAGGTAACTGGTACTACTAGTGTCTGCTACTAAGGCTAAATCTGAAAAGATTTTTTTTTACCTATATTATTATCTTGTCTTCCTCCAAGGTTGGAGCTAAAAGATCTAGTAGTAGGAGTATAAAATTAGAGCTAGGTAGATTCTTGTGATATTATGAATGGGTAATCACTAAATTGGGTCGGATCAGATTGTAAGGCATCACATCATAATTTAAAAAGTGTGTTTATTGGATTCAGTATACATAGGATCCAAGTACCAATGAGGTCTAGCTCAATTGGTTAGACTGAGGTGTCATGACACTAGAGGTCATAGGTTCAATTCTCGTCAAGTGCGGGATTATTTATAGTTTATTATTAGCTTTATATATATATATATATATATATATATATATATATTTAAAAAAAAATACATAGGATCCAAGTGCTTATTTAATAAAATATTATTATTGAAAATCTTTATATCTAAAATGTAATACTTCTTCATATTCAATTAACATTAACATTTGAGCCAGCTTTCAAAAAAAAAAAAAAGTTAACATTTGAGCCCTTAAACACACATTACGGAGATTAATTGTTTTCTAAAAACTCCGATTGTGAGCGATTGTGGATGGTGGATTGCTGGTATAATTTGATCTTCATAGACGGCTGGGCATTCTTTCTTTGAGGGCCCGATAATTTAAATGGTTCGTATGCCAACTTTGAAATTTAATTATTCTTGAAACTAAGAGACTAAAAGTATTCAATATGATTTCCAACAAGATTAGGACAATTGTTGTTGCATTAATAAAAGGAATGCATAATAGACTAGTATAATAGTATAGTAGTAGCTAGTACGAGTAGTATTTTTATGTAACCTAATGTCCATGTGTTGTAATAATGACTTCAAGAACGACGTCTAGTCCTGTTATTAAACGATGATGAGATGAGATTAAATGAGATGAATCTCTCCCCACTAGTGGAACATGACATATGAGATGTGTGGTTTTGAATAGCCAAGAATTTCTTTTTTAGTGCTAGACTATAGTCTTCCCTAAACCAATATTTTTTAAAATTAATAAACAGTCTGTTAATTTGTAATTTACCATCGGTGCTGACCTAGAAATCCCAATCACTCAATTTTACTATTATTACTTTCTTCCAGTTTCTTAGCACTTGCAACTAAAATATTATTACCGCCCGCGATCACTACTAAAATATCAACTAGATCCATCTTGCATACAAATATCTAGGTTCAGAATATATCACATTTATGGAGGAATTAATAATTCATCAATCGTTAGTTAACTCACTTAACAGGATTTTGGTGTGTGTTTGCTAGGGCTGGAGTCATAATCTCTGATCTTATTGTGTTAGACCGCCTAAGAATTAAACGGGCGTACTGTTAGGATTTAATATCCTAAATTCGCCTCAAGTCGTCCCAAGTCGTGAGCTTTAGCACTTGTTTGGAAACTGTTTTGATTAAGTACGCTTTTGTTGAGAAAGTCACTCTTAAAGAGATGTTGCCGCGTGTTTGAGATCAACGGGTGTTGTAGCTGGTTGGATCAACATAGTTTTTAAATAGCTATGTAAATCATTTTGGGCGGTTTTTATCCAAGATCTATGAAATTAGTCTTCTCTCTAGCTTAGCTTATTCCAGTAAATTCGTAGCAACCGATTCAATCCATAACACACAACTCCCCTGATCTTAACCTCTATTGCAAGAAAGAAGGATATACTATATGGGGGGGGGGGGGGGGGGGAGGGTCGTTTTGAGCCACGGTCATATAAACGAATTTGGAGTTTGCTCTTCTTTCTTGTTTTCTTGCTCGTATAGTTTAAGTGTTTTTTATTTTTCGTGCATTTCTTATGCACCGCTTTGTAATTCTTTACTTTTCTATTAATATATATTATTTGACCGCTTAAAAAAATCAACACGTACATTATAGGAGAGTGATCTTATTGTGCCTTGAGTGTTTTCATTTAATATATATTTCTTCATCATGAAACTTTCCTAGTTTTTTTAACTTGCAGCTAAATCTCCTTACAAGACTTGTCTTTCCTCAACATTTTGGAATGACGAGTATCAAATACATCTTCAATCTAGCATCGTGTTCAAACTTCAAACTTCAAAGTGACGAATATTATTTCCGGTTCATAAACTTGTGTTTTTTATATTATGGGAAGGATAACTCTTTTACAAGATTTAACAAGTTTTTGTAGTAAAAAAGATGGATCATTGATGTTTTGTACAATTTCATTATATTCTATATGATGTGATTCTGACCCGCTTCCTCCCATGGAATCCATCTCAAAATGTCAATTGGTGCTCAGAATTGAATGTGAAAATAAAATAAAATCGAGAATAAATAATTACTCTATTATCACTATAAAACATGCATTAATTTCTTTATTTAGTAAGAAAATAAAAGGTTATGTATATATATTAAACTTGAAACAAGACGTCTTGACGCACTTTTCCATGCATTCGCAAGAAACACAAGGAAGAGAATAAAAAAGAGAACTGAAAGAAGGGTTGGGATGATCTATGCGACCAAGTTGCGCACTTACATATATATTAAAAGAAGATTGGCAAAGTTGAATATTCCCTCCCAATTTTCTTTTGATCCCAACCCAACCTAAGCTCTATCCAAATTGCCAACAATAGAATCCCAATCTTAGATTCTTCAATATAATACCTTCATTATTAATGTGCTAACGCTTGTGTTATGTCATATGTGTCATCATATATAATACAATACTCGATTCATTCTTATCGTTTGCATATATAACAACACTTAATTCCTTCATTTTTCTTTTTCTTTATGCGACTGGCTAGATTCTTGGGTAAAATTTCTTTGTTCGAACATAACTAAAATAACTGAGAAGTAACATGAAAAGAGGTGAAGAAGATACAAATTATGATAGAAAAAAAATATGATATTGAGAGTTATAAGGAAAAAAAATAATAAAAAGAATCTATTCTCTTCGTCCTAATTGAATGAAACTGAACATAACTGAATTGAAATGATAGTCTACGCCTCTAACTTTCATTTATTTCATTATTCTAGTATTTCTTCTAATTAAATTATACGATAATTGTATAGTGAATAATATTTTGTGAGTAACACATACTTCCTACATTTCATTACAAACTTACTCTATGGTCAATGACAGTCATGTTTGACGCGTATAATATTACACCTAAATTATACTGATATTTTTTTAAAAAAATATTAAAAATTCTACTAATTTACAAACTTTAATTATATATATACCTCTTATCTTGTACAAAACTTTTTTTAGTTTAATGAACTTTTTTATTGTTTCAAAAAAAAAATTATATAACTTTAAAAAGGAATTACTCATCTGTCTCGCTCATTTCTTTACGTATTTCTTTTTGGGCCGTCCCAATCAATTCTTTACGTTTCTATTTTTGGAAGGGTACCCCACATACCATTTATATTACTTTAATCATTGTCTCCACATTCACACTTTACTTTAATCATTTTCCCCACCAATACCATTTAAATATTGACTCACATTCCATTCTATATTAATAAATCAATATCAAACAAAACCTCTCATTAAAAACCGTGCAAAAAGTAAAAGTAGGCTTCTCACCGGGACGGAGGGAGTACATCGTATTATAATTTAGGAGTAATGTGCGGTCAAACATAAAAATTGGTGAGCGAAGAGTAAGGCTCTGTTTCTTGCGCCTGAAAAACTCTGAACTGAACTTAATAGATCTGAACTGAACTTAATAAATCTGAACTGAACTACTGAACAGAACTTATTTGAAGTATAAATTTTAACTAAGCAAACTTGCACTGAACTAGATTTATCTAAACTGAACTGAACTTAATAAATTTGAACTGAACTGAATTTAATAAAACTGAAATTAAAATGAAACGAACCGAAACTAAGTTATTAATGGAACGAAAGAATTAATAATCAATAACCCAGGCAAAATCCACATTAAGGTTAGAGTAGATGGTAGGTAGAGTAACCATGGGAGGTACATGGGCCATCATATCATATGATCAGGTAATGGTGACACGTGAAGGCGGTCTTTGGGTGGGGTGGATGTTACCCAAGTGTCATATCCTTGTAGGTACATTGGTATACACTCCACTGGCCACTGCAATGCACCAACTTCTCAGCAAAGTCAAGTATTTTAGGCTCGGTTATCTTCGTTTGAAAAAGTCTGAACCGAACTGAATTTAGTTGTAGTACAAAATACTATTAGTCAAATCTGAACTGAACTGATCTGAACTGAACTTGATCAATTTTCAGATGAAAAAAACAGAGCCTTAGTTAGCGTTCACCAGTCCAAAATTATTTAGAGATCGAATTTGCATCATATGTACTGTATAATGTATTTTTAAAACGAATGAGAGAAGGCTAGACTCTAGAGTACTCTTTCAATCTCTCAGTCGATTTAGCCGATATGATAAGTTCAGTTATTCGTATAGTATTCAAGATTTAAATGTATAATACGAGTATATCGAAAATTACATATATAAAAAAATTACGGTATAAATTAACATTCAAGTACTATGAATTCAATAGGTCTATTGTAAATTTGTAGAGGTGGAGATAGAAGTTGGTGGCGGTCACCGTCCTAGAATTTTCAAAATTGTATATATTATTTTTAAATGTGGCATTTAGACTATCATATCTATAAAATTATATCTTTCTCGTGTCCGAGGCCTAACTTGTGATAAGAGAATGAGTTAAACCCTTTAATGGCTTACCTGGCGAAACCAGTATATGGTGGCGACCGAAGTGACACTCCGAAGCACTAATGTAATCGGGCGAAATAAGAGAAGTATTAATATATCGATGATCAATTGATTGCGTATTTATAGGAGTATCTAGAGGAAAAATTTTCTTACTTTTGTTCTCCCGTCAGCTGATGACTTAAGTTGTCTACCTTCTAAGGCTCTGTTCTTTTCATCTAAAAATTGATTATATTAAATTCAATTCAGATCAGTTCAGTTCAGTTCAGATGCATTAAGTTCATTTCAGTTCAGATATGGCTAATAGTATTTTGTACTACAAATAAGTTCAGTTCAGATCCATTCCGTTCAGTCCAGTTCAGTTTAGACTTTTTTAGACGAAGAGAACAGAGCCCAAGTCCTAAATCCGGTTATCCCTAGGGAAAAATACCTTCGCTAAGAGAACTTAGTTTTCATGCTAGATGATCCTTTTGTGAGAGACCTAATAAAATTCAGTAGAATACTGAATTAAACTTGTATTGAAGATGAAAACCAAGTGTATACTAGTTACATGAAAGAATTCTAGAGAGTAGAATTCGTCGATGTACAGAAAATTGGAAGAGGAAAAAGTAATGAAAAGTATAGAGAAAAACTTATTTAAACTATCTACAGCAAGGGTAAAATAGACATTTCGATAGCCGACCTAAGGTACAAGTTCGGAAGCTTCGGGTACAAGTCTGAGAGTTGTAATACGTTCCTTTCACTTCTTTTCTTTCTTCTTGTCAAGTCCTTGCTGTTCCTTCTCTTCATGATGTTTTTCATGTTGATCTTTACACCCCCTCTCAATTGAGACATGGATGTTTTTCATGTTGAGATTGCCCTTGAATCTGTTGAACAGGACACCTGCAAGAGGCTTAGTGAGAATGTCAGCAACCTGATAGTCATTCTTAATATGGAAAAGCTTAATAACATTAGCTTTGATTTTATCTCTAATGAGATGACAATCTAACTCAATGTGCTTGGTTCTTTGATGCTGCACAGGGTTATGAGCTAAGTAATAAGCTGACATACTATCAGTGAAGAGTAAAGCAGGTTGAGGATGAGAAATTTTGAAATCATTAAGAAGATAGAGCAACCATTGGATTTCACAAGCAGTAGTAGCAGCTGATCTATATTCAGCTTCTGCACTGCTTTTGCTTACCACCTGCTGCTTCTTTGATTTCCAAGAAACCAAAGAGTCACCTAGAAAAACTGCAAAACCTGTTATACTTCTCCTTGTGTCCTTGCACCCTGCCCAATCACTATCAGAAAAAGCTTTCAAGTGAAGATCAGAGGTAGAACTAAAAAAGATACCAAGACCAGGTTCATTCTTGATATATCTGAGCACTCTGTGAGCTAACTCATAGTGATCAGTGGTAGGCTTAGACATAAATTGGCTAAGTATTTGTACTGCAAAACTTATATCAGGCCTAGTAATGGTAAGATACAGAAGTTTACCAACAAGACTTCTATATTTATGTATGTCAGACAGTGGCTCTCCATCTTGTTCACCTAGCTTTTGTTTAGAGTCCATTGGTGTAGATGCTGGTTTACAGTCAAGAAAACCTGCACCACTAAGTAAATCAAGAGAGTATTTTCTTTGACACAACACAATTCCAGCATTAGATCTTGCTACCTCAAGACCTAAAATATATTTCAAATCACCCAGGTCTTTGATAGTAAACTCAGTATGTAGATGATTTTTCACAGCAGTAATTTCTTCAATGGAGTTGCCTGCAAGGATTATATCATCGACATAGACCAATAAAATTGTTATCTTGTCAGTAGAGACTTTGGTAAAAAGAGAGATATCAGCCTGAGATTGTTCATAACCAAAAGCTATCAAAGATGCAGTGAGTTTATTAAACCACTGTCTAGATGCTTGTTTAAGGCCATATAAGCTTTTGACAAGCTTGCAAACTCTTGTATCACCAGATTGACAATAACCCTGAGGAGGTTTCATGTACACTTCCTCATCCAGATCACCATGGAGGAAGGCATTGTTGACATCAAGTTGCTGCAAATGCCAATCTTTCACAGTGGCCACAGCAAGTAATAGTTTGACAGTTGTTAACTTTATGACAGGAGAAAATGTATCAAAATAATCTATGCCTTCTTGCTGTGTATAACCTTGTGCTACAAGACGAGCTTTGTACCTTTCTAAAGTGCCATCAGCTTTGAATTTAGCCTTATACACCCACTTAGAGCCAATACAATTCTTTCCTGCAGGTAATTCAGTTAGTACCCAAGTATTGTTTTTCTCTAAAGCCTGAATTTCTGCAGTCATAGCATCTTGCCATTCTTTGTGTTTGCTAGCCTCTTTATAATTCTTTGGCTCAGGGACACAAGTAATAGCAGCAACAAAACATTTGTGTTCCTTTGATAACTGATCAGTGGATACAAAATTACAAATAGGATAGTGTGAAGGTATCACATTACTATCAATATTACCAATACTGCAAACACTATTTGCATGCTTTAAAGACTCAGGGAGATTTACCTCATATACCTGGAGATGAGTTGGAGTTTTCCTATTTCTGACAGGTCTAGAGTTATCAGCAATCTCTACAAGTTCAGACTGAGTAGTATCCATAGGAGTAGTACCTGCACTTACTGCATTGTTATCAACAGGTTCACTTATAATATTGTTATAAGTGACAATTTCAGTTCTAGCAGAACTATCAGCAGAGATATCAGTACTGTCAGAGGAATTATCAGATAAATAACCATTTACAACATCAGAAGCTTGCTGATTATGAAAAACCTGCTCAGGAATGTGTTGAACATCTTGTGTATGTTCATTTATTTCAGCAAGTTCTTGTGTATCAAGAAAGTTTGAAGGAGTAATCATATGATCATATGCAAAGAAATTCTCATAACTTTCATCTGGTACCTCCTGTTCATCAGAGAAAAGAATTTCTTGATTGATCATGAACTCATTTTCCTGAAAGGGAAGAATATCTTCATAGAACACAACATTTCTTGAGATAAACACTTGTCTAGTGTCTAAGTCAAGCACTCTATAACCTTTTGTTCCTATGGGATAACCAAGAAACACACATTTATGTGCTCTCTTATCAAATTTGTGTCTCCCTGCAGGATTAGAAGAAACAAAACATAAAGAACCAAATACTTTGATATGATCATAAGTAGGTACCTGCTTGAAAAGCATTTCATAGGGAGTCTTATTCTGTAACACAACAGAAGGAAGTCTGTTTATAATGTGTGCAGCTGTAAGAACACAATCAGACCAATAATCAAGAGGCACATGAGAATGAAACAATAAAGCTCTTGCAATCTGCAAAAGGTGCTGATGCTTTCTTTCAACTCTGCCATTTTGCTGTGGAGTATAAGTGCAGCTGGTTTGATGAATTATGCCATTAGATTTATAAAAATCTTTCATGACAAATTCAGAACCATTGTCAGATCTGATACACTTCACTTTTATTGAAAACTGAGTGAAAATCATTTTACAAAAATACTCAACTAAACTCCTTGTTTCACTCTTTCTTTTCATCATATAAATCCAAGTAACACGAGAATGATCATCCACAATAGTCAAAAAATACTTAAAACCATTGTGAGAAACTCTAGAGAATGGACCCCAAATGTCCATATGAACTAAATCAAACACAGTAGAAGCATGAGAATCAGATAAGGAAAACTTCAGCTTCTTTTGTTTGCTGAAGTGGCAAACATCGCAAACAACTTTTTCAGTACAAGTAGGTAACTGTAGTTCAGTAACAGCAGACAATCTAGCAAAAGGAACATGTCCTAATCTGGCATGCCAGAGATCAAGTAGCTCAGTCTTGCTAGTAACAACATTTACAGAAGAAACAACAGGTAGCAATACATTTTGCAAATCAAGTCTCAATCTGTAAAGACCATGTTTGAGTTCAGCACATCCAATTGTTTGGTGTGTTTGAGCATCCTGCAAGATACACATTGTGGAAGCAAAGTTTACCTTGACTGTCCCATCTCTAGTTAAATGAGATACAGACAACAAGTTAAAACTAAAGGATGGTACATATAAAACATCATGCAAGATCAAATTATCAGATATCTTAACTTTGCCTCTTAACATGCTTTGCACAATAGTACCATTTGGTAGTTGTATATCAACACAAGCACATACAGGTTCACAAGTAAACATACTCTTATCACAAATCATATGGTCACTAGCTCCTGTATCAACTATCCAAGAGTTATTTGTAGTAGATGAAACAGACAAAGCAAAAATACCTGCATAGGCATTATTATCACCAGCTTTCTGAGAAAGAGTAGAGACAGCTACTGCAGCATGATGAGAGCCTTGACTAGCATTCTTCTTTTGCTTTTGTTGTTTAGCAAACTTGAGAAATTGACTGTATAACTCAGGATTAACAAACTCATCATCTGAATCATCACTTTCAGCATTTGGAACACTTCTTTCTTCAGATACAGCAGCTGCATTAGCATGAGCTTTTCCTTTGTAGCCAGGTGCAGAACTATTCCCTCTTCTATTGCCTTTTGGTCCTTTCCAGTTAGGAGGATAACCATTCTTGTCATAGCACCTCTCCTGAGTATGGCCATTTGACCTGCAATAAGTACAATACAAAGGTTTCTTGTCACGATTATAATATTTGTTAGCAGCATTCACAACTGTATCATGACCATTTCCAGACTCTTTCTCTTTGTCATGTGAACTGGCATGAGACAACATAGCCATAGAATCTGTCAAATCATCCTCCTGAGAACCATGCAAAGCACGCTGACTTTCCTCTTGCAACAACAAATTATACACCACTGACAAAGCAGCATCAGGAGTTGTCAACATTACATGGCTCCTCAAAGCAGTGTAGCTATCATTGAGATTCACCAGGAACTTGAGAAGAGCATCTGCTTTCTGTCTCTTAGAAACCTTATCAGCAACATTACACGTGCACTTGCCACAAACACAACTCGGCATTGGCCTGTAATTCACAAACTCTTCCCAAAGAGACTTAAAACCATTGTAATAGACAGTCAAGGACTTATTGCCTTGCTTATAGGAATTCAGCAACTTCTCTATCTGCAATACCCTAGTTCCATCTGTCTTGGTATACCGAGACTTCAAATCATCCCAAATCTCCTTAGCAGTCTCAAGATACTTCAGAGAATTGCGAATTTCCTTACTTACTCCATTCAATAACCAAGACAGAACAAGACAGTTAGCCCTTTCCCAAGCTACTTTATCAACCTCATCTGCATCATCTGCAGGTTTCTTCAACTTTCCATTAATAAAGCCTACTTTATTCTTAATGACCAATTGATTCTTAAAATTCATGCTCCACCCTTCATAATCTGAACCATCAAACAATTCACTAACAATCCGAGTACCCACACCATCTCCAGGATGGATAAAATATGGAGATGATGTATCTTCAGTTGGATTTACTTTCACCAGACCTGGATTCACCATTGTTCAACCAGAAAACTCAAATACCAACACCAAACAACAACCAAATCGACCAGATGGCGATTTCAACTAACTGTAACACTTGAATCCAATGAAAAACACCAGAATTTTGATTTCCAAACCCTAGAAACCAAAAAACCCAATCAACACAGCGGAATCAAGAATCGAGAATCGAACACAGAGCAACCTACACGGTTGTGGCGAATGATACCATAATAAAATTCAGTAGAATACTGAATTAAACTTGTATTGAAGATGAAAACCAAGTGTATACTAGTTACATGAAAGAATTCTAGAGAGTAGAATTCGTCGATGTACAGAAAATTGGAAGAGGAAAAAGTAATGAAAAGTATAGAGAAAAACTTATTTAAACTATCTACAGCAAGGGTAAAATAGACATTTCGATAGCCGACCTAAGGTACAAGTTCGGAAGCTTCGGGTACAAGTCTAAGAGTTGTAATACGTTCCTTTCACTTCTTTTCTTTCTTCTTGTCAAGTCCTTGCTGTTCCTTCTCTTCATGATGTTTTTCATGTTGATCTTTACGAGACCCTTAATTACCTCTTTAAGTGTTCATAACTATATTGCAGATTTCGCAAGGTTTTCTCTAATATCCCACAATTAATGAGACACACTTAGATCTTTTGAGGAGTCTTCAGGAGGCTCGGACCTTGGTTAAGCTCATTCTATTCGAGCTTTCCGGTAAACTTATGTCATGGACCTAAAACAATTGCTCTTACCTTATTACCACTCACATTCACCATTATTTTTTCCTTTTAAAACGGTTAAAAACATTTCATTAATTAAACGAGCATAAACAATGCTCGAGAAAGGATCCGAAATACAAATGACAAAAACTCAACCGAAATACAAAATCTCTACCTCACTACTAAAATTCCAATCACCACCTAAACAAACAAGAAGGTGTAAAGGCTTTCAAGAGAATTCCGAGAATCATGAGCCACACCAAACATTTTATCACAAGTAAAAAAACTCATCAATTCACAAATTTTTTCTTTTTTAAATTCATGATAATTAACATCGTTTCACTCCAACTAAAATATCAAAAATATAATTTTAGCCCACAAAATTTCATTTTAACTCCACCACAACATACTGCTACACTAACAGGTGAGATTCTCCAAGGGATATTCGGTCCAAATGTCCAAATTTGAAGGGACATGTTTTAGATATTAATGAGGATACTATACTAACAACAGTACTGTGTAGTGAAATAATGGTACTGAAAAGGAAAAGACAAAGGTTACTTAAATTGAGTTGATGCTATCTTCCTCCCAAGCTCCAACACTTGTTTCGTTTCTACTAAACCATGGTAAAGTAAGTTGTCAGATCTCTCCTAATTTTCAACATGTTAAAAACGCACTCATCACATCACACGGAGAAAGCTCTAGCTAGCTTCAAAGACTGATAAAAGATCCAAAAAACATACACGAGATACTTTTACTTAACTTGGCAATATATAAATACTCTTAACAAATTCAAATATGTCATCATCCCTCACGCATATAGACAACGAATGAAACGACCGACCCCCTCGCCGCCACCCACACTTGTGTGATTCACCAAACATTTTTGAATTTACACTTAGACCCCTATGTTTATGAAACATTACAATTAAACGACTCACCGCTCCATTGAAACTTCAACTTCAAACTTCAAACCCATCGTTAACAAAAGTTAACTTTTACTAGCTAGCTTCTGGTGTAACTGTTAAATTTTGGAAAACATTACCTTTGTGATGTTGGTAATTATAATGGATTAACTGGCTTGAAAGTTTCCATATAAAATTCCTTCTTTCCATTTCACAACATCGACAATTCTTCTTTTTTTTTGAGAGGGGTAAAAATAAATATAGTTGAGAATTAATGGGGCTCTAGAGAAAGAATATTACCATTGTTTCTCAACTAAGAAGAGTGAATGTTCTTTTTGTACCCACTCAAATTTTCATGTATATTACTTTCTTACCCCTCCAAGACAATAATACTCAAAAACTCCGAACATTTGATGACATTATTAAGGCAAAATGAAACATTTCAAAATATTTCAATGCCATGGATCATTTTGTTAAATTTACTCCGCAATTAGGAATATTAGTGGTAGGAATTGTAAAATGAGCTCATAACTCAAATTTGTGACTAAACGGAACTTGTAGATTAATTCGTAAACTTGTAGTCTCCTATATTAGTTTTGAAAAACATGTTGTTGGTTATGACCTCCACCTTTTATATTTTTACACTGTAAATAGAAAACCAGAAGTTGGTACTAAAAAACAAACACTCTGAAAACTAGTACATAAGTTGATATATTATAGAATTTTAGAAAAAAATTAAAATTCATGTAAAGAGTGCCCTAACAACCTGACTAGTAGAATTAAACATTTGTCAAGACAGGGTTCGAAAGAGAATTTTTAAGAGAGTGATGGTTTATTCTAGATTTGTCATAATTATAGGGGGTATGTGTATAAATTTCCCCCATTTATCTATAAAACCCACAAATCTCCATAAAGCTAAAGTTTCACAAGAAATACAAGTCCTCCCATTAGACCTAAAATTTTATACTCATAAATTTCACCATCAACCCACCTTCTGCAAGTGAAAAACTTATTCTTTCCCCTAACCCATTTCTTCATTCCCCCATATATATAACTATACTATACTAACTACCTCACCAAGATTTTTCTACTTCTTGATTAAGCAAAGAAGCCCATGTTGTACAGCTTTTCTTGAAAGTGTGAAACCATGTATGATGATTCAGTCTTGATAAGACAGTCCGAGGTAGAAGGAGAGCCCAGTGTTATTACTGTTAATTGTCCGGACAAGACTGGTCTTGGCTGTGATCTTTGCCGCATAATCCTCTTCTTTGGACTCACTGTTGACAGAATTGGTATGTTTTTGTTGACTCTCTGTCTCATATTTCTTCTTTACTCTCTATTTGTAATTCAAATGTTTATTGACTTATTGTTTATTATCCACCACATAACTGTAGATAAGAATAGCAGAGTTCAGTTCTGTTTAGTTGTCTTGTATACTAGAAATACAAATTCAGTTAAAGTTAAGTTCAATTCATTCAGTTCGGTTCAGATTTATTATTACGAATGACCTTATTAGTTGTTACATGGAAATATCAAATAGTGTATGTTACATCAAGATTACAGTATCTTTACTTTTAGATTTGGTTTTGAGATACTGTTTCATTTGAATGTGTAGTTTTGGATATTCCAGCACTGTTTGTTGTTATGCTGAAAGCATTATTGTTTTCATACGTACTATGATTTATTTAAGTGTATTTGACATTTCCAAATATATGGTAGATTGTCAAGTCATGTTTGTATGCCCATTTTCATGTGGCTGATACTGACATCTATACATTTGTTATTATTATTAGACATGCTATAGTTATTGTAGTTGTTTCCTGTTGATACTATTAACTTAATTATTTTACTGATTGAGATGTTTTGATTTTGTGTTTCTGCTATCAATTTGTGTGATTCAAGATGTATCTACTGATGGAAAATGGTGCTACTTAGTTTTCTGGGTGATCGGTAAGACTAACACGAGATGGGCCTTGTTAAAGAAGAGATTGATGGAGGCATGCCCGTGTTGGTCGTTGGTTTCGGGGATTTCGTATTATCGAGCTGAGTTGCAATTTCCTAAGCTTCCTGATGTCTTCCTGTTGAAGTTCTGTTGTCAGGATAGAAGAGGCCTATTGCACGGTAAACTGTTAAAGTACTGCAGTCTAGACTGTACATTCTTTCGATGAGGATCTTGTCTGTTTATAGGCATAGTGTGAATATCACAACTTGGATAAAAGTAGTAACTTGTTTTGTTATCAACTTTCAATCTTTTAAATTCCATTTCATATCATTTTTGTTACTGTTTAGAGGCTAAAGTGTCTGATTCCAATATCGTCTTGATATATTTACTTTCTCAGAAGTTTAGTATATTAATTTGCTTATCTAATTTGTTCTTCAATGTTTTCTGTTTTAGCAACTAAAGTATCTCCAAATAGATCCATAAGTTGACATCTTAAGGTCTTGGTTTGGCAGATGTGACGCAGGTTCTTTGTGATCTTGAGCTTACAATAAAGAGAGTAAAGGTGTCAACGACTCCAGATGGGAAAGTGATGGATCTCTTCTTCGTGACTGACACAAGGTTTTACATGAACTCACCTTAACACTGCTGTTGGGTTCAATTTAATATTACGTTCATCAGTTAGATCAAGTAAATAATGATCGGTCTATAGTTGTTTTCTTTATTGGTTCAGTAACTATTGTTTTGTAATGAATCTGTGTTTTGAGTAAGAGCAAAAAAAATTGACGTGGAGTATGTTAGACTAACGAATCACTGTGGAGATCGTAGATTTCGTAGTAAGACTCAAGAAACTGCTTAACTATGATATTGGTGCTAACCTGAAAACATCAGCGCAATTTTATAACCAATTTTCTACGTAGTGTTGAAGAGTTTTAGTTGTCAAAAGTTATTTCTTAAGTTATGGACTTCCACAACTAGTTTCTAAATATTCTTTTTCAAGTCATACATTTTCGAGAATTTAGTTTTCCCCTAATGTATATCTTTTGTTATACAGGGAACTTCTACACACAAAGAATAGAAAGGATGACACATACGATCATCTAAAAGATGCGCTCGGAGATGCCATGCTCAGTTGCGAAATAGAGCGGGTCGGCCCAGAAATTACAGCTTGTTCTCAAGAAGCCTCATTTATCCCCGAACCAATTACCGAAGAAATGTTCAATTTAGAGACAATAGATAAAACCCATGACCACTCTAGCGCCTTTAGATGTCCATCCATCACAATGGATAATCAGTTAAGTCCTTCTCACACCGTTGTCCAAATTGTTTGTCATGATCACAAGGGACTATTATATGATGTTATGCGAACTTTGAAGGACCATAATATTCAGGTACATGAGGATTCATATTCTATTTTTGTTTTGCTGCCTAATGCCAAACTTGGTAATGGCTATTCTGAGTCTCATTTTCTGAACCAGATTTCTTACGGACGTTTCACACCCAAAGAAAAATCAGATTGTGAGTTGGAATTATTTATAAGGCAAGGAGATGGTAAGAAGATTGTTGACTGTAGCAAACAGAATGCGCTAGCTTCTCGTCTTCAAATGGAACTTAGCCGTCCTCTAAGAGTGGCATTGTTGAGCCGGGGCCCTGATACTGAGCTGCTAGTTGCAAACCCAGTTGAATTATCTGGCAAGGGCCGGCCGTTGGTATTCTATGACATTACTCTTGCTCTGAAGAAGCTAAACAGACCAATCTTCTCGGTATTTCCACTCTAGCTTCTACATTTTGTGAACAAGTTACAAACTTTACACATTGTAGCTTGTAAACTGAGCTGATTTTGCTGTACCTCACAGGCTGAAATAGGGAGGTACATGATTGGCGACCGTGAGTGGGAAGTTTACAGAGTCTTACTCGATGAAGGGGATGGTAGCCCTTTCCCAATGAAAGTGGTAGAGGAGACAGTTTGGAAGATGCTAATGAGCTGGGAGTGATGATGATAAGTCTCAAAAGTCAATGCTTGGTGTCTGTATATATTTCATCGTTGAGCCAGGTGCAAGAAGATGTACATATTGCCGTATATAGTTATAAGCCTAGTTTTTCTCACATGCCTTACCTATCTAGCTATTGTTATGATCTTTATCCTAGTTTATGATCAATGACTATGTAATGAGGTTGTGAAAAAGTTCATGTAATGAGAGGTTAATGTAATTTACCAGCCAAGGCAGTGTTTTTCTCGAAGTGGCTTGATGTCGTACGGAGATACTGTAAAACTATATGTTTGCCCTATAGAAAAGTTTAGACTGGAGTTGAGATAGGTACTTTGAGCACTGTTTGTAACTCTGTATTGTATTTTTGTATGTATAGGTTTCACAAGTTTTAACTCTGAAAGTGTACTAGAGTCTCAAAAGCTGTTGCTTCAGAATGCAAAGTAGTTCTTTCCTATTTAGAGTACAGGATTTACAGCAGAAGCATCTTCCGGAAAAGGTATAGCTTGAAATGATCATTGCAATTGAGAAAACGAAGGTACAACGTAAAACGTGGAAAATGTTTCTAAGAATACCCTAAACACTGCTATCAGCTATGGCTTTTCTTCATGCTTGCCATGCTTCAAATTTGGCTCTTAGAGTTTCCAGTATATGCCAAGTTTGTGCAAGATTCCAGACACCACGGCCCAGAACAGGATTTCGCCAAATATTACGTACAATAAGATGCCTACTCTCTCACTGTGCCATACATTGATGAAAACATGCTGTTTGATCCAGTTCACCTGAAAGAAATAAGACATGCAAGAATAAAGTTTCAATTCTGCCATCTAAAATTTTGTGAGCATCTGATAAAATTTTCAACGCCTCTCATTGCTTACCAGAGTGCCATCTGGATTCTTGTAAAACCAACCATTCATGAACCCTTCAAAAATTCCTTGAGCCGCCAAAACGAAAACAAACATAGCGTTCATCCCTATCCACTCCAGAAACAGGAATGGCATTCGATATCCCCAAACATCAATCTGCAGAAGAACACACAGTTCAAAACTTTTGTCTTCAGATGGAAGAATACTACACTGATCCACCACTAGTATAACATAATTTCTTAATACCAGTAAGTAGAAGGCTGAAAATACAATTCCAGCTGCACCACCAGTGAAACAAACGTAGCTGAAGCTATACAGCTGCTTGTTGATGGGAATAGCTGGAAAAAAAGCAAGAAATACACGCTTTAGTTGATAGTGTTAGATAGTATCAAACACGTTTCAGAGGACAATTCTATGATAACATAATCTCACCATCGGTAAAGTGAAGAATACATGCTAGTATGAATAGAACAAGTCCCATGGATACCCATTGTTTTAGCCTTTCAGCATGACCCTGCATGTTACACATTTTTCAGTCACAGATAAAGCTTAATGCAACTACTGATCGTACTGTTTCTTAACGTCCTGAATGACATCAACTTTAAAGTGCTCGATGAAATTTACCTTGAAGTGAATCAACACGTGCCCGTAATGAATCCCAATCGTGCCAGACATAATGGCGGAAATTGTACTGCAATGGGAAACCAAACCATGTTCAGTGTCATGATATCATCTAGCAGTACGTGTAGGTTTATGTGAAAGAGACAAACCTCAACAAGCCTTCAGGTTCAAATGGACCTTGGCACCATATAGGTGCATCCTCACGAAATGGACCAGCAGCTGGTGATTTTAAAGTGCAGGCCTGCGGATTGCTCAATGGTCAACATATGTGTCCAAGAAATAGAAGTACTTGAACAAGATAAAATCAAAATGATGGCCTAATTCTGGATATGCTTTGAGAATAATTGCAAATTGTAACGGACCCTTAGTCTCGACCAAACAGGTTGATTGTAGAGATGGTTGATTCCCCAGACTTGTCGATCCACATAACCAACTGCATTGCAAGCAGGTCCGAGATGTCCTCTCATCCCGCATTTTACCTGAAAAAAAGTTGATATTAATCCAAACATTCTTTGTTATATAAAATGTTTCTGCTTTAGGAATTAGTCTTGGCATACTGTATGTCTGACTGTTTTATCATTGTCATCAAGTGTGAAAGTCCAGTCCGGAACATACAGGGAGAACGTTGTAATCATGTAGACAACAAATGCAGCAAAACCAGTAATCCTGGAAAAAATAGCGAAGCCTCATGTTAACTTGTTATAGGAGTGAAAGCCATTAAACAGATGTGTATAATCAAAACTAGCTTACCATTGCCATTTATATGCAGTGAAAATCGAGAACCGGTTAAGTTCTTGATTGGTTGGTCTGAGCTTGGTGGTCAATGTCTCTACTAAAGCCACCACACAGTATACCAAGGCTATTCTCTGCTTGCACATAGATAAGATGTTATATCAGTCATTTACTTGGTTTATAGTTGTTTGTTTAGTATAAAAGTTAAAAAATATCTGAAAATGGCCGTCACCTGGAGGATGCCGAACCATCTGATGTGTTTCATGTCAACTCCATAAGCCAACTCACCCGGTGCATGTGAATATCCTCCTGCAATATGAGAAGTTTAATTGCCAAAAAAAGGCGTATTTCAATCATTGTTAGTAAACAGAAAGTTCTTGAATAGAATGGAACCGCTTACCTTGTAGCAGAATTCCCCAAAACATGAGCTTTATTGTTCTCAGTGTTATCTTTTTAATTGCAGAATCCACCTTCTGAATTCTCTGCAAAATTGAAGTCAAAACGAAATGACCATTGTAAACCAGCACTAGATGTTTGTCCTGCTTAAATATTGATTGTACAAGAAAGGGAAACTTAATTAGACTGGAAGTGCTTATAATTCATTACCTTGAAGGCAAGAGCAATAGCAACTCCAACAATGAAGAGAAAAAAAGGCATTACAAAATCAGCCAACGTGCAGCCATTCCACGGTGAGTGATCAATACGAGGCCACTCGCCTCCAGCATCATCTACAAGTATCATCACCTACATGTGTATAAGAATGCATGCCTAGTCAGTTAGCCTTTCACTTTCTTATTTCCCCCCCTTATTTAAACTAGCTAGTTTTTAGAGTAGTTTGTGTGGTAATAGCATTTCATACCACTATTGTGAGTCCTCTAAAAGCATCTAATGTTGCAACTCTCTTGGTCTTTTGTTTGATCGGTGGCTGCTCCTCTTTCTTTTCTTCTATCAGGTCTGGGGCTGCTGTTCTATCCAGTTCATTGCTGTTTCCTGTTCCATGTGTAGCCTCAGGAGCAACGACTGCTGCATTCTTGTTGGCAGTACGATCCTTATCCTCGTTTGCAAGTTGAATCCCCGTGCCAAACCCCTCCTCCAACTTTTTCTGATCATCCATAACTTGAACTTCTGTTGTTTTCTTAGAAAGCTACCGCTTTCACTTTTTTTTATAATTTTTCTGTTTTCAGCAGGCTGTATATATATAGGATTCTGAAGTAGCAATGAGATGATAGTTTCAATGCCGGCCTTGGCAAGGAGATGACATGGACTTATGTTAGTCAATTTTCAATTTTATAGTGGAGACAGAACTCAAAACTGGCTGATAGTTATTCGGACAAATCAATGGCTTTACTAAAGATTACCTTATTTTTGTCAAATACTAATCGGCTCTCCGCCATCAAGTTCCAAGTTACATTGGTGATTGAATATAAGGAACAAATGAAAACAGAAAATCTAAAGCTATATCATTCTATGAGGCAAGTTGCTCTATATATACACTGTTTATCCGAAACAAACAATTAAAGATGTTCGTTATCTGACCTGAAATACATGCAATTATCACTACTTAGCAAATCTTCAGGCTGTCTCTGTGTGACTTACAATTAACTGGTAAAATTCTAAAAGTTTCTATCAGATGGTGCAGCGAAGTAAAAGTGACATAAGTACTCCAGCTGATTTTCGGGTTTTAAAAAGTTCTTGTTTGTATCATAGTGTATGTGAACTAGTAAAAATGATTAGCTGTGATTCTTTAAGTTGAATCTGACATGTGAGGCCAATTTCAGTAAGCCGGCTGCTGGCTAATATCAATAGAGTATTATGTTAAGACAGCCTCATTCCTCATTTTTTCTGCATTTGTTTCGTGTAGCTAGTCTTTAATTACTTAGCAGTTTAAAAAATTATCACATAGTGGCAGAACAAGAAACAGTGATTTATTAATTATGCTCAATTCAGTTCATGGAACTTTGGTTTGTAACTCAGCAGGAAAACCAAAACATAAATCAACCTACCTAATTATGTTCATTTAATTTATGATTAGTTATGTGATAGGAAACCATACTAATGATGAGATTAAAAAAATGTTCGTAGCAGCTAGCTAGGTAATGTTTTTGTGCCTAATGCAGCGTGTGTACCAGAATTAATAGAAGAAGTTAAGAAGCACGAAAACGACTGACAATACATTCCAGAGTATCTTTCAGTTCCCCCACAAATAGCCATACATGCAAGCAGTGCCGTGCTATCACAGCAATTTAGATGTATATACTGATTTGATACTGACAAACAAATCATATACTACTTACTAGTCTGCTTATTCAACTGGAACTATTTTTGCTGGACAGAAAATGTAACACTCACTTAACAGTGTTGGAATATGTATGCAGAATAGTATCACTATGAGAATCTGGAAATAGACATAAACAAGAACTGCAGAGCCGAGCGTCAGCACTCTGTCCTTAAGACCTTATTCGTCTTGCACTTGGTAATTACAGAATCCGACAAATAGTCTCCAAAGATAGAACTGCAGGTGAGATCGTATAACAAGTATTGGAATATACGAACTCTGGTGGACTACTACAATATGAGAAGCTTTGCTTTTCTGGAGGTACAGAGAAGAAGGAGAGATTGCAAATTGTTGTGTATTTTGCAATCCTGGAGGGGATAATATATAACAGCGAAGTGGTGCAATCAAACAGGCACAACACCGAAACAATACAACACTTCAGACGAAAAGACAAGACTTTGGTTGCGAACAGAAAGACTCAATCTTTCAGCAAAGTGTCGCGTCTGTTTAAACGGATAAGAATTTTCTGGAGCGAAAATTCAAAGTTAGCCTTAGCCCAAGTTCTAATTGGATCCAAATTACAAAGTTAGTTTTTAGCCCAAAAAGATAATATCCACCACTAGTTAGCCTTAGCCCAAGCTATGTGGGATATCTTACAACACCAACCTTTGGTATTTCATACCATGTATCAACCAACACACTTTGAGCTTCAATTACTCTTTCACCACAAAAGGAATTTTAGTAATTATTTCTCAAGTGTCTTCTACTACTAGAGTAGATTCATACACGTTCGAGAAACATCCGTTTCCGATGTGTAGGGCCCCTTTGGTTGAGGTACAAAGTCATGGAAAAAAACCAGACTTGGTTTTAACTAAAATTCCAACAAATAGTATCTCTGTACTTGTTACGGTTCACTTCCCTGATAGAATATATTAGAGAACATATATGTTACTTCAATATTTAGACACCATTGTTTACATAAACTACTAATTGCTCTTAGAAACCAAGAAAGCAAGGTCCCAATAACTAGAAAATGGACTTTTGTGCCGCCTGTTCTGTTCTCTCAATAAGCATAATATTACTTAATCTGTATGTAAGTTGAACCAATTGGAAAAGATTCTTGAGACTTAATTATCAACAAGAAAGAATAATAGTAAGATTCTTGTTATGCTGGGACCTATAAATGGAAGAGTAAAGACATGGAATTGATGTATGAAAATGTATGTTCATATGTTGTTTTCAGGGCCTAGAATATACAGCCAGATGCTAATGGCTTATGCATTATGGCACTTTGCCAATTTTGTCAAACACTGCTTTGATTGTTTTTGTTTTCTTCTTCTTGGAAAAGATATTTAGATTATAAGTAATTAATTAGCATAGCTTTGAAGTATATAGTTAGTTACACCTTACAGTTGTTTTGAACGTTTAGTTGTTGCCATTGCCGCTGGTATGATATGACTCTACGAGTCGGCCGGCCAGTTGGGCTTGCTGCCCGGAAAGCCTTGAGTTGAAAATGGACTCACGGGAAAGGCCCAAGCTTTCAACTAATCGAACATGCATGCAATGAAACATGGGGTTTAGATCGCGGTATTAACTTGTTCAAACTAAAAGAAAAAGATTGGATTTTTAGCATTTGTTGGACTTCAATTGAATCAATTGATTTCAAATTTTCAATAAATACGCTCTTTTGGACATATTAAATTGTAACACCTGATAGAAGCAGCTAAAGTTACAGAACCAAAAATTGTAGTGTTCGATAAATTTAATTAAAACGCTTGTAAAGTGAAAAATGAATTACATATTACTTAAAGTAGAAATACGCATTCATTTAAGTTACAATAGAAATTATAAAATAAAACACTAAGTAAATACAATAAATATGCAAATGCAACTACAAAATCGGTTTACCATTATTCTAATGGTCACTAAACCCCAACCCCATAATTTGAGGGGAACAATCTTACTACGACTAGAGTGCCGTTGATTCTCACATTATTACATTTTGACTTGTTTCTCTAATCACATGAGCATTCACGGTGCAATTTAGGGCGGCGGAGACCGTCTCCCCATCCAAACTTTTGAATTTTTCAATTATCATATGTATATTTATGCAAAAATATTCACGTTTCGTTACTCTTGGTGTATTTAGTTAATTAAATTTCTTAACTTTCATATAAATATCTTGGTATAATATATGTACGTCCCTCCATTTTTGAAATCATGTATATGCTTTATATACTAAAATGTCAAAACATTGCATGTCCTCCATATTTTATTCTTTCTTTACATAAAATGAACGATAGAAAAGAAAACTCTTTTAGAAGAACTTTGCCTTTTCCTGTTCGAAACATTAGACGTAGATATGATTGTATGATGACGATTATATCTCACTAAAACTGCAACAACCAACATACACGTACGTAATTGTTTACTAGAGTGAGTGACCGTGAGTGTGTAGATTTAGAACATTAGAAGTTAGAACTGGCCACATGAATTGATGTTAGGTCACAGAACTAAATTAAAGCATAAGGTGGGCTAATCACTGTCAAACTTGCCTAACCACTTTCCAAAATACGGTACAGGCAGGCACCACATTTACCCCCACTACCTGATTTCAGATACCTGTTAGTATTGGTTGTTACCTTTCCCAAATCCAACTCCTTTTTTCCTGGTTTGTTATACACCCTACCCCCTCATAATATACCATTTCACCGTAGGAGGTTTCACACGTGAATTTCATTGCTCCATAGAGAGGAGGATGAGAAGGGAAAGTCGATCTAGAGTCTAATTTTTCGTTAAGTTTTGCAACTTCTGATAAATAGTGAAAGATAATAAAATAATATTTCAATTTTATGCATCATTTACAAGCTCAAGTTTTAAGGTTTTTAATATAAATACGAAAATTCATGGATATGCACTTCAAGTCTTCAACGCACATGTTATAAGGACCCATCCCACACAGACTTAGTTGCTAATAGTATCACCTTTTTTTTTTTTTTTTCCCCAAGAGTGGATCTAGAAATTTGAGGCCCTACATCAAACTTTAGAAATGGCCCCCAAATAAAAATATTAATTTAAAAACATGATCATAATAATGTCAACGAAAGTAGTTTTATATTCCTTATAAAGAGTATTTTCCAAATAGAACATTACAAATAACTTTTAAAAAACCATATAAAATGTGCAGCTCTTTCAACGTTCTTCAAAGCAAAATCATCGATCAACTCCTCATAATTAACTTCCTCCAATGGATTATTCTATATCACTATCACTGCTAATCCATTAAGTTGATCTTGTGCCATTGTAGAGCGTAATGTAGGACTTTATCAACTTCAACTTGAAAAAACTCCTTTAATTAGGCGATGCAACGGTGATGGAATTTGTTGACAAGATCCTAATTAAGGATAACAACCAATTTTTTTCAGTAACTCAAAATTTCAACAGTCCCATGACTTTTTGTTTGTGTTGCATGTTTTTGGTTTCTTATTGTGTTCAGCACATATGTTATAGGTTTCAGACACATTGCGGTAGTTTTAATTTGCAATCGTTGTTGTTCTTAACTTGTGTTGAGATATTTATGATTTTACTTTTTGCCAATGGTTCATGAATATTTAATGAGTATTGTAGTCTTTGCAAGTTAGTTGTACTTTAAGCAAGAAGTTAGCATGTTGCTGTGTTTTAGTTTGTGTTGGATGCGACAGCTTTGTTAATGTTTTAATCACGAATGCTATACTTTTAAGCACAACTATATATATATATATATATATATATATATATATATATATATATATATATATATATATATATATATATATATATATATATATATATATATATATATATATATATATATATATATATAGTTGCGAATCTAAGAGAAATATTCAGGGGGTTAAATATAAAATTTTAATTGTTTAGGGGGTCAAAATGCAAAATAGGGTTAAAATATTTTTTTTTAACGAAATTTAGAATTTCAGTGGGGTCCAGTGACCCCAGTGGCGGAGCCTATGTATATGTCATAGTTTTAAGCAGCAATATTACTGTTTGTAGCTTTTGTTAAAAGTTTTGCTTTGTTATTGTTTTAAGTACGAATATTTATACGTATAAGTGAAAATCGCACAATTGCCCCAAAACTTATGTGAAACTGTGAAAAAGAGTTATATTAATTTATAAAATAAATCATACACCTTTTCAACTAAGGTACCTTCACAAAAGCTATTCAAAATAATATTCTAAACAATTTTACCGAAGAAAATAATTTTCAATGGATGCTTTGCATATTTGCAAATTCTATTTATTAGTAATTTTGCAATAATTGATATATATATATATATATATATATATATACATATATATATATATATATATATATATATATATATATATATATATATATATATATATTATATCTGTGTGTGTGTGTGTTTATTATTGTTATTGCGATGTTGTAACTTATGAAATGATTTTAGCTAGAGACTCATTAGCTTATATATATTTAGTTATTTTTGAAATAATATTGTTTGTAGTTTTGGACATGAACAGATGTGAAACTATCATTTTTGGCAAAATATTTTTGACAAATGTGATATAAAAATGATAAGTATCATTCTTGAATTAAAAAAACAAGTACCTTTTGTAATATAATAATAAAATTAATAAGTGAGTACCCATTTATGAAATTAAGTGAGCACTTGAATAAGTGAGTGTTATTTTGTGAAATTAGCCCTTATTTTAAGTACAGATAATAGTTTTAAAAATCATTGTGATAGTTAGTTATGCAAGAATTTGTATTGCATGTTTCTAGTTTAAAACCTTCGCATCAATATACAATGCTAGCTAACACCCTAAAATTTTCACATCATCTATTAAAACAATAACAAATAACAAAATTGTTATGGATAATTATAGGAATGTAACAAGAGTTTACTTATCTCTCTAGTTTGTTATGTATATCTCTCTAATCTGTTATTATCAGATAAACTTTAGAGATACTTTACTACTTGTATATATACTTTCCATGTACTCTCATATTAATTGAGGAACAATAATACATTCTATTCCCATTATTATTCAACACGTTATCAGCACGACTCTACCAATTCTGATTATTCCTCCTTCTCCACGCCTTCTATAGGTTTACGTCCGAAGCCGCCGAAGCGGTGATGACTAACCTATTCTATAATCCACCGTTTTCATCACCTAGCATATACTTCCCTAATCAATTGTTTCTACTTCTCTCATCTATGTGTTTATACTCACCGTACGGTCAAAGGAAAAGGCCTTTATAGTACTACATGTAGCAAAGCCATTCGAGTCTCTGTTCGGTACGATCATCAGCTACGTAAACATTGGAGTTATAAGATTAATATTACGGTCAAGATAAGTGTTATTTTCTTTAGCAATTTTTCCTTTTAATTCTTTATTCGATCTCATTTAGTAAGTATTTTATGTTTTCCTAGATTTTGTGCTTCTTAATTAGTGACAAATAATTAAGTCTGCTTGCTTGAGTAATTTGGATACTACCAAGAGCCCCGGCATAGATGTAGCCCGAAGCCTCTGCAAGTATTTTATTGATACCTTTTTTAATTCTGCATTTATGTACTCCCAAGCCTCTCCTAATTTTAGTGTCTGCATCATTGCCTTTGAAAATGCAGAATAATGAATGAACACAGAATCCAGCCAGGAAATACTAAACAGATTCGAACATGGAACTTGAAGAAGCTACACGTACAAGAAAATCCCGATTATCTACTGGATAAGGCAACGGAGAAGGATGAAAAGTGATGATATATATAATCACTTCTACGAACTCTACCAGGGAGCACCTTTATTATTTATTCATGTTACTATTAGAAATTTAGAATAAGAGAAACTATGCATAATGATTATTGATTAGTACTCACATACCTAGATCAATGTGATTTGAACGGCTGATGACGAGAGTAAACAATAATCCTCATTCTCGATAGCTTTATATGAGTGTTGTTCTTTAACAACTTAAGAAACTACGTACTTGACTTCTTTGAAATATATTACTATCAGTACTATGAGTTGTCCGCAGATATGTTCTTGGTACTTGACTACAATTCTGCTCTGAAATGTGATGCTAGTTTTTGTGATGTGGCTATATGTGATATATTTAGATTGGTCTGAAGGAATTAAGGCCCAGGGGCTTATGCCTTATAGTGTTCTTTCAGCAAGAGTTGTGTATGTTTTAATTCTGTTCCAGTATGTGCAAAAGCTGAGTCATAAAGATTTGCATGAGTTTACAAATTGTTGTTGTTTGGTTCCTGTTTCGCCGTTTGAATCAATAATGCATGTGTATCTATATTATACGATATGTTTGAGTGGATTATCATTATAATAGTATGTTTACACTAGAGCATGTGCAGTTTAAGTAGTCCACTTTAATTAAGATATCAAGTAAATTCATGATGATATCGTTTACGTTAATTATTGATATTAATTACTCCTATTTACTAATACATATTTTTGGTACATTTTTCTATGCATATGTACGTGATGAGTTTTTCAAGCATTGATACATAAGGCGCTTGATGTAACTCTACCCGCATTACTGATTTAATGGAGCCTACGCGCTTAATGCCCTGGTTTATATTGCCGTGTGCATCATCGAAGCAACCGAAGAAATCATTCATGGATAAGTTATATCAAAGATAAGTTTATTTATTTATCTATCTCTTGTTCATTCTAAATCATTGAAATAACTTGTTGTACTGTATAATTTCTCTATTCCCTGAAGTGATTAGAGATACTTGATGAGGGTTGCAAGATACAGAGGTACACTATTGGCACTTAAAATTTTGGTCCATGTCTTAAAATGTGACATCTTTCTATGACATATGAATGTGAAAAAGATATCATATGAATACAAATCATGTTTCTCCAATCCCTGAAGTGATTGGATATATAAACTATAAAGGGGTTTGCAAGAAATACAATTGATACTTTATAAGTTTTGTCCATTTATTAAAATGAGACATCAAATAAATGTGGCACCTGAAAGTTGCTATGATATATCGATGCAAATTTGTATCTCTGGAGCTAATAATCCAGTTTTTGCCACCTTGATTCGACAAATCACATTATTGAAGTGATTGGAAATGCATTACGAATGGTCGCGATTTGTGATCCTCGAAAAAGATTAGAACACCAACCATCATTTATTAGTTGGGTGATATGTACCTCTTGTACATCAATGATTTTAAATGTACCTTATGTACATTAACAGTTTCTTTTCAAAATCGAGGCATCTAAATTGTTATTTAGAGTTTATGCCAGTAGCCATGATCACTATTAGATCTCAAATGAAATTGAATATACATATCACTATATTTGCATTACAAAAGCATGAAATATGGCATCATGCACAACATAGATAAATCTCACCAACCTGAAGTTGAGAGAAGTATATGAATAGATAAATCTCACCAAACTGAAGTTGGGAGAAATATATATGAATATTTACTTATTGCAGAGCAATAAATATCAATTGTTGGCTATTGCAAGATTGGTCATTTTATTACTAAGAATG
Organism: Plantago ovata; assembly: GCA_028274465.1. Lineage (NCBI taxonomy): Eukaryota > Viridiplantae > Streptophyta > Magnoliopsida > Lamiales > Plantaginaceae > Plantago > Plantago ovata. The sequence continues at coordinate 29,279,850 of CM051455.1, read as the reverse complement.
GAGCATAATATATTTAAGGGTGTATCAAACTCTACGAAAAGAAAAGGGTTAGAGTATCATATTCTAACGATGAAATAAAGATGCCATTATAGTGGTCATGAATATTACAAGACCATGATATCATTGGAAAAGAAACTTGTGGTGACAAGATCACACATTAGACTCACTTCCTCAAGAAGTTCGAGATTACTTGACTTGCCAATATGAAGTTGACAATGATTACCTTTACGTCACATCCTGGCTTGATTCAATTATTCACGATTGTGATATTTAACCAACAAGAAGTTGGTATGTAAAAATCGGTCATTATTAAATTTGCATGCAAAGGGTGACCGTTTATCAAGCATTGCTATAAAGATTTCACAAATAACAAAGTTCATATGATGTGATACGAATGGCCATCCAAGTACGAATACTTTTATATAAGGAACCTGAAGTTTTCCTTATATGATATATAGTTATGTGCTGAAACCTTTCTCATGTCGTTAGATTATATTAATGGCAAGGCACTACCTTGAGATTAAGCTTACTAATGAAGACTTTGAAAGTGATCATCACTCAAAAATTTATTGATGTGGCTAGAAGTCCGCTAATTGCTCAAGTTAATGATCTTCTATTGGGCAAAATTTAATTTTCAGCACACAGAAAACCAACTGCTAGAGTTATACACTCCCATGGTTGTATCTTTTTCTCTTGAAAAGAACTCATACATGAAGCCAATTTTAAACAAAAGTATGAGTATATAAGTATCTAAACTGGGCATGATCATTTATATTATGTGCCCCCAATAATGCTAATTCTCTGAATTAGTTTTTCCCAGCTTAGGGGAGGAAGTACATGATAAGCTGATAAAAACAAATTCATAGAGTGAATTGATCCCCATATATTTGAGAGTTCAAACTTGAACTAAAATACGAAATGCAATTTTCAGCTTCATGTTACAATATTTCAAACATGAAATTATATAATTTGAATGTGGACAACTATGACCCTATTTGTGGCATACCGAGCTACATATCAGTTATATATATGACATGTGTTGAGAATTGAATATCTTGCCGATTGTGATTCATGCACCGGAAGTGCAACATTTAAATTATGTGGTTCCATCATTACAAAACAAGAAATACAGTTGGTACTCTCTAGAGTAAAAAATAGGCATACACAAGTGATGACCATATATTGAGATATCTGAAATAATAATAGATTGCCTATAGACATGGAAATGGTACATGTATAGTATATATTCAGATATCCACGATCAGTACTGAATCAAACAAAGAGATTTGATTATTGAATATACCGGTATACATGGAACCGAGAAATTAAAAAGCATATGCGAAATTCAATTGATATGGATGATTAAACATGTAAAGGGAATCTTACATGAAAATCCATTTAATGTCGACAAAGTGATTATAGAAAATGAGCTCATGGACCACATGTCCATTTCAATTCATTGTTGAAATTCAAATTTTTGTACGGTGCCGTTGCATTATCGAGTCAAAGTTCATGTGCATCTAGATACTAAGCATTTCTTCATGCATACTATCTTTATTTCTATAGCTTAGTCTTGTTTATTGTAGTTGTTTTAGATATCATATTGCATACATACATATTATCATATGATTTGCTCAAAGATTACCACTTGAATATAACCCTGAAGGTTATACGTGCACATGAATTGTCCTGAAATTGACAATGAAATTTCTATGTTTTGAGAAAGTTTAAGAGATGAGAAGAATACTCTATATCATTAGTGAGTCTCTCATGGACTAGAGACATAATGTTGGCAAACATGAAACAAAAAATTAGCAAAGTTCCTGAAGAACTAGAATTTGATATATTGTTGAACCCCAATACTTATCTATTCTTGCATGGCTTCACATATGATAAGTATAATACATGTATTCACTATAAGTGAAACAAGAGACTTATGAGTTATGATTTTCGAGGTTCCTGAAGAATGCAAAAGAATTTATCTTGCAAACAAGGGGAGATAATAAGCAAAAGTGATAGTTTGTGCACATCATACAAGTTGCTACACTCTTTTTCCCTTCGTCTAGGTTTTTATCCCATTGGGTTTTTCATAGCAATGTTTTTAACGAGGTAGCATTATAAACGCACATATATATAATTATCTCCCAATCTCCATGATGATTATTGGTAAAAGATAAGGTTATATATCCCTTATTGATTATCTTTACAAAATATGATGGAGAATTAATGAGTATTGAACTCATTTTATGGAAAGATAATTCTTTGAATTGTCAAAGTGACATAATGTATAGAATTGAAGAAATTTAATCTTATAGTGTTCGAGAGACATCCCACATGAAGTCAATTCATATATGACCGATGTTCTTCTTCAACCATGGTCTACAAGAAGGTTTCATCCGAGCACACCAGATTCGCTCAATTGAAGATATTGCATATTTGTTTACCGTGGTGATTCCAACATCATCAGTTTAGTTGTTCGTTTGGAAGATTGCATTGCGAAAATTCAAAGACTTGAAGTGATGTTTCAATCAAGCGAGACGGATACGAACTGCACTCTTTTTCCCTTGACTAAGTTTTTATCCCACTGGGTTTTTCTTAGCAAGGTTTTTAATGAGGCAGTACTCTCACAGCGTACCCGCATTCTTCAACTCATGTTTCATTCAAGGGGAGTGTTATGGATAATTATAGGAATGTAACAAGAGTTTACTTATCTCTCTAATTTGTTATGTATATCTCTCTAGTCTGTTATTATCAGATAAACTTTAGAGATACTTTACTACTTGTATATATACTCTCCATGTACTCTCATATTAATTGAGGAAGAATAATACATTCTATTCCCATTATTATTCAACAAAAATAGGTAATACTATATTATCTCATTTGATCTTGAAAAAAAAAACACCTTGTAACTCATCTTTAAGAAACCTAATTAATCAACGGTTTGTTCAGAAATTCAAATGCTCAAATTGGTCAAACCACAAAACCAGAAAAGGAACCCTAAAACCCTTGATTTTCATATATTTTTGGAAAATCAAGATTTTGTGGCTCATTAAAATGGTAGTGGTATGTGGTTTCTTCTTTTTTTTGTTGTTTAGAATAAAAGATGGTTTCACATTTTCATATATATATATATATATATATATATATATATATATATATATATATATATATATATATATATATATATATATATATATATATATATATATATATATATGGCTCCATCTGTAATATATAATGATTTAGTCTCTACTATTAAAATTCCTCTTGTAAGGAAATGACACCAATTAACATCTACCATCGTCTTTCTCTGCCAATCAACACCTCCAAGTTTCAATCAACAAACAACAATAGTGACGTAGAAATGCAAACGATAGAGAATGAAAATCAACACACAAGTTAGCGTGCTTCGGTAAAATCAACATACATCCACGGGAAACACTTAACAGTTAACACCAGCGGATTGTATTTATGATATCGAACAACTTAAGATCAAGTACACAACAAAACTCTTGGAAAAACTGCTAATCTCTATGTTCTTCTCTCCAAGAACCCTAATCTCACTATGTGACGGTTACATTGAAGAATAATGTGATTGACAGAGGGTAAAAGCTTGTGACACACTTAATCAAAGACCTCAACTCTCAACCGGTTTAGCTTACGGTTTGTTTTGGTTGTTTGTTGTATTCGTCTCGTATGTAATTTTCCCGAGCATTTCTTATTCTCCGTTTCTTTAATATAATTGCTTAATTTTTGCCGCTAAAAAAAATCAAAGACCTCAACTCTCAATTTATACTCAGTCTTCAAACACCGAGGAATTGATCCAATCTCTTCTCGGCAGTTTTAAAAGTTGTTAGGCGTAACAACTTATCCCACCAAAACAAAAAGAACAAATCTCAGCCGCTAATGCCTTACGAGATTAAATCTGAGCCGCCAAATTAGCTTAAAACCTCACACCTCTGTACAACTCATATGTGACTCAAGTTTCTTCATTAGCAATATACGCAATTATATCGTAACAACTTCTTTTTAAAATAATTTGTGTTTAAAGCTTATATAAAAATGTAAAAATTTTCATTTTTTATATTTTGTAGTTAGAGTGTTGAATTCTCATAATAAGTTAAAGGGCAAAGGACAACACCAAAGACTCAAACTTGAGAGAGAAATTCTAAAGAAAAAACAATAATAATATAATAAAAACGGAAAAGGAAAAAACGACCTCATGTCTTTGGAAGTACTTGGAACTAAAATAGAGTCAAGATCCACTATATAATATATCTACGATACATGCATATATCACCACAACGTGGCACATTTATTTAATTAAGAGGTCATAGCACATTTGCAAGTTGCAGCCGATCGCATTTTCCATCAAAACTACACTACAAATTCTCATCCACTCACACACTGCACCTCCAAAAACACCACCAACCATGACGGCAGCTAAGCACAACCGCCTCGCCGCCACCCGATCCTTCAGCCTCCTACTCCTTACCGGCCATTGGTTCATGGTCTTCGCCTGCCTCCTCATCATGTCCATGTCGGGTGCTACTTATATATTCGGAATCTACTCCAGTGACATCAAGACCTCTCTCGGTTATAATCAAACAACTCTCAACCTCCTCAGCTTCTTCAAAGACCTAGGCAGCAACATCGCTCTCATTACAGGTTTGAAAATAATTTCATGACATCTCATCTAAAAATTGCGTACTTCTATTCTATTTTAGAATAAGTGATAGTTAAATCATAATGTATCCTAACATTGATACAATTACAAATATATATACAAAGATTGTGCCCCATTGCATGACATATGTTATTAGTTTCACATCTTTCCATTTAGTTTGAGTTTCTTGGAGAGTTGAAATTCTATCATGGTATGATAACCATTTGGTTTATGCCAACCTGAGTTCGAATCTCCGCGGAAACAAACTCCACCCCATATTAAATTTTCACTCGAATGACCTTCTCAAAGAGGTTGAAATCGACCACGAATGTGCGGGAGTATCGGAGAATTAATATACATCATTAGATTCCACACCCCTCCTACCGTTCGAGCTAATGGATAAGCATCTCCCAATTGACTTCCCCAAAGAGGTTGAATGAACCTACAACTACGGGGAGTGTTAGACGGATTTAATATAAGTAAAGTCACACTTTTACAAACTACAAACCTATAACACCCTCCTACCAAAGCATAAGGTGGCCTGGTGGTAAATGTGTCTAGGAGTGGTCGGGGGTTCAAACTCGACGAAAAAAAAACACTTAAAATCTTCCAACCTGACAAAGACAAAGGTATGTAAGAAAACTTGAATTTATTCAGAGAAAAATGGTTGCGGAAAGCTTGAAGAACAAAGCCCTATCTCTTATATAGATTAAGTTGTATGTTGCCCTAGCTTGTTTAATAATCTGAAAATATAAAAGGGGAATATTTGAACTAGCTAGTACAGAGCTACGAAACCCTGAGGAAATTTCCTATTTCACTACACAACAACAAGAGACAATTTTGATGATAAGGATGAGAGGCGCGGGAAGAACCCTAATTGTACAGAATTGGTACAATTTGGGATCCACTGTGGCATAATGGCGTGTTCCATGTCGTTTGAAACCTCCCTCCACTGGGCACAGATTTGTTGCTTCTAATTCATGTGTTCCCGCGCTCCAATACGCTTTGTTGTCTCTGTAATTCTCTTGGAGTTCGATTCGATCGTGCTCTGTACAAATCTTACTCTTCTTCTCTGTTTCTTGGGCTTCTTCAATGGCTTATGTTCCTATTATTTCTCCAGATTCAATACTCCCTCTCAAGATTGGAGTGTAAATATTTGAAACTCCCATCTTGTTGAAGGCTTTTGAAGTTTTCTCTTGAATTTCCTTTCGTAAGAGCGTATGCAAGTTGATTCCTTGAAGATACATGCATAACCTTTATAATTCCTTCTTCTATCTTCTCCATTACAAAATGACAGTCAATTTCAATATGTTTGGTTCTTTCATGAAAGATTGAGTTCTTCGTAAGGTGATCAACTGCTGATTGATTATCATAAAACCACACAACTGATTGCTAAATTTTAATCTTAAAATCTTTGAATAAACAAAGTGATCAACTTCTGATTAATTATCACAAAACAACACAACTGGTTTCTTTCTGAATTTTAATCTTAAAATCTTTGCATAATGAAACTAAGTAACCAAATGATTTCACGTGAATTAAGTTTGAGCTACGTACAATACATGTATTCAGCTTCAACAAATGATTTATTTACCACATGTTGTTTCTTAGACTTCCAGCTGATTGTATTTTGAAACGGTAAAAGTATGTTTTAATTATAATAACTACTGTATGTGCGGTTCCATAAAGATTGTATTAGTATTTTTATTAACAATGTTGTTAGGCCTTCTCCAACAGAGTCTCATGCAAATTGAGTTTTGAGGCTCATAAGGCTCTAATGGAGCATTTAAGGGAAGCAAAAATTTCATGTCCACCTAAAAAATTTGAGGTGAGCATGAAATATTTCTTGCACCTTTTTCCTTTTATTTATTTTTACTAGTTTTATTTTTGCCTTGTTTTATTATTTTTGTTTTTCAATTTTTGATTTATCCATTTATTAGTTTCTTTATATTTGTGTTTTTTTCTCCAGATGATAATATTTTGAAAACATTAAAACACAAATATACAGTAAACCATTTCATAATTCATATTACAAAGGTCTTAAATAAAATAAAACACTCTTTCAATTTATTTTAACTTTCACAAGTGTGTTTATTTGTTTTAGAATCTATTATAATATTTAATTATAGGATTTATTGTACTATTTAGTTTGAAGTATTGTAGTTTTTACAAAATTGATATAATGTAATTTACAATTTATTAATAATATTGATAATGAAATTAATAATGAAGTTTAAAAAGAAATGAAGGAATAAAGGGAGTAATTGTTAAAATTGAGTGGAATGTTGATATGAGACATTTGAGTCTCAAGTTGAATCTAAACTGCTAGAGATGGCATTAGAATTCCCGGCATAAATATGGGATAAGTGTTATAATTTATTGGTGAAATCCAATAAGTAACTAAATCTAATAATTAAACTATTAGCCATAAAATTAAAATCCATTACCTATTTAAAATTATCTTAATTTTAATAATTATCCATTTAATAAGGCCAAATCTCCTAATGGATAATTTTTATTTTTTCTTATAACCTAATGGATAACTATTTGACCATCCTACCTTTTGTTAGTTTAAAATTAGAATAGAATGTACACCAGGAGCTAACAGAGTGGAACGAGAGATTCCATCCGCAAATAATTGCAGCAACACAATTTAAGTTGAAAAACAAAAACTAAATTTGGAAAAAATAAAGACCTCATATGTTCGGGAGTACACTTGAAAATAACACCAGTTTAGTCAACAAGAACTCCAATATATACATATCGCCATTAGACACAAATTATAATTGTCCCATATAGTGCATATGCAAGTTGCAGCCCAAATTCCCATCATGCAGTAATTACCAGTACACCACATGACAACAAGCTGCAGCACCCCATCTTAACATTCCTCTTCCTAAAGCTACACTAATTCTCATCCACTCACACTGTTGCCTCCGTATACACCACCATTAACCATGGCCGAAGCTAAGCACAACCGCCTCGTGGCAGCTAGAGCCTTCGGCCTGCAACTCCTAACCGGCCAATGGTTCATGGTTTTCGCTTGTCTCCTCATCATGTCCATGTCCGGAGCCACGTATATCTTCGGCATCTACTCCAACGATATCAAGACCTCCCTCGGTTACGACCAAACAACCCTCAACCTTCTCAGTGTCTTCAAAGACCTTGGCGGTAACATCGGTATCATGTCAGGTACAAATAATTCCATCTCATCTAAAACTGTGAATTATATATTATGGTGTAATATACGAGTCAAACATGACACACGTTGACCAAAGAGGAAGTTTATAATAAAATGGAGGATATCATCAAACATTATACTCTTATACTCTGTAAGAAGTTAGCAAATTAATTAATACAATTATGTAATATATATACTCGAAAATTTGTGAACTCGTGTGATTTTGTGAATAAATTTAAGATGATAAAGCAAGAATAAATTTAAAACAATAAAGATCACATATGTTTGGAAGTACTTGAAAATAACATTGAACCAAGATCCTACTAAATATACAGTACATGCATATCGCATTACACACAATTAAAAGTGTCTCTTAGCACATATGCAAGTCGCTGCCGAATTTCCCATCACACAGTACACACCACATGAGTCATGACAAGCTGCAGCCCATCTCTACTACATTGCTCCTCCTCCTCAATCATTAAACCCATCAAAACTACACTAATTCTCATCCAGTCACAAACTGTCCCTCTCCAAACACTACCAAGTGCCAACCATATGGCCGCAGCCAAGCAGTACAACCGCCTGGCCTTTGCCCGAGCGTTCAGCCTCCAACTCCTAACCGGCCAATGGTTCATGGTTTTCGCCTGTCTCCTCATCATGTCCATGTCTGGTGCCGGGTATATATTCGGCATCTACTCCAACGACATCAAGACCTCCCTCGGTTACGACCAAACAACCCTCAACCTCATCAGCTTCTTCAAAGACCTTGGCGGTAACATTGCTGTCATGTCAGGTACAAATTAATAATTTCAAGTCTCATCTAAAATTGCGAACTTTTATGTTAGGATAAGAAATGAGATAGAATTACTTATCCTAGTTCCTAAGTCCTAACATAGATACAATATAATAATTACTAAGCTACGTACAAAATTAATACATGCAAATATCCTAAGATTGTATAAAGTTATAACCAAATCAATACAATAACGTTATAACTCTAAGAAACTGCGAACTGGTGGGTAGGTACGATATTAATCTATTTATTATATTATTCTTTAAAACTGTGAAGTAACTTTAGAAAAAACAAATTTCCAACTTATAGAGATGTGTTGAATTAACGGATATTTAAATTCTCTAACACAGGTATCATCAACGAGTTCTCCCCGCCGTGGGTGGTCCTCCTAATTGGTGTCGCGATGAACTTCTCCGGCTACTTCTTGATCTGGCTTGCGGTCACCGGAAATATAGCCAAACCACACATATGGCAGATGTGTATGTACATATGTATTGGCGCCAACTCTCAGACTTTTTCAAACACCGGAGCATTGGTTACTTGTGTGAAAAATTTCCCCGAAAGCAGGGGAATTGTGATTGGCCTTCTCAAGGGGTTTACTGGATTGAGTGGCGCGATTATGACGCAGCTTTATCATACTTTTTATGCTCATGATTCGAAGGCGTTGATTTTGTTAATCGCGTGGCTTCCTGCTGCAGTTAATACCGTGTTTTTAAGGATTATTCGGTTGATGAAGAGTCGTGAGAACGAACAGATGAACGAGATCAAAGTATTTTATCATCTTTTGTATGCTTCACTTGGATTGGCTGGTTTTTTGATGATTCTGATCATTTTTCAGAACTGGTTTCCATTTAGTAGCACAGAGTATGCGTTTAGTGGAACTGTCGTGTTGATTTTGCTGTTTTCTCCGATTGCTATTGTCTTCAGAGAGGAACTGAAGATTTGGAAAGATAAGTTCACAAGTACTATTACTTCTCATGAGTTAAAAATAGTGACTGAAATTCCAGGAGCACATGAACAAGAAGAACGGCCTCAAACTGAGGCCAGTGAGGAAAAGTCTGGTACGTGGTGGAGCGATCCGTTCAACCCTCCCGAAAGAGGTGAAGATTACAACATACTTCAAGCTGTTTTCAGCATTGACATGATCATACTGTTTACAGTTGTCACATTCGGAGTTGGAGGAACTTTAACAGCAATCGATAACTTGGGCCAGATCGGAAAGGCCTTGGGATATCCAAGCAAAAATGTCACCACATTCGTTTCACTGGTGAGCATCTGGAACTACTTGGGTCGTGTGACATCTGGATTCGCTTCGGAGATCTTGTTGATCAAGTACAAGTTTCCTAGACCGCTAATGCTAACGATAGTACTCTTGCTATCCTGCGGTGGCCATCTTTTGATAGCGTTTGGGGTGCCTAATTCGCTCTATGCCGCGTCTGTGATAATGGGGTTCTGCTTCGGGGCACAATGGCCGCTGATTTTCGCTATCATTTCTGAATTGTTTGGATTGAAGTACTACTCGACGCTGTACAGTTTAGGTGGGGGAGCGAGTCCGCTAGGAGCATATATTCTAAATGTTATAGTAACCGGTCGTTTGTATGATAAAGTGGCATCAAAGCAATTGGTTGCTAAGGGGCTTGTGAGGCGAGAAGGGGAAGATTTGAGCTGCGTCGGGGTGGAGTGTTACAAGCTTGCGTTTCTGATCATCACGGCGACCACGTTGGTGGGATGCTTCGTTTCGTTCATCCTGGTGATAAGGACTAGAAAGTTCTACAGGAGTGATATATATAAGAAGTTCAGACAGCAAGAGGTAGTAGAAAAGATGTGAAGATCATAAGGGTCTGATGTATAGTTACATCATACATGAGTGTGATTTAGGAAATTAGCTAGCTGGTTATAACGATTAAATAAAGCAACACAAGTCTTAGAGACTTTAGTTCATGAATTCATCATCAGTTTACTGAAACTGAAGACAAGCAGACCAAAGTTATGTTCTGCGCGCCTTTATATATGTAACTCATGCAAAAGAATTACTAGAGTTAGTATATGTAAAAGGGCCAAATGTGTGTGCCACAAGTTTAATGTTCATCCTATAATCTCCTATCCACTGGTTCTGTCATTTTTATAAAAACAAAATCTACATTCTAATTATACACCCTATGTTATTAATAAATTCTTTTATTTTTATCTTATAAGTTATAATTATAAATAGACTATTAATTAAGTTACATAATGCTCAAACACTACCTATAAAACCAGGACAAAACATATATATACTGTACATATGATACTGGATGTCCCACTAGATGTACGTGATCCCCGTGAAAAGGGTATTCAGTGATACTGCATGAGAAGTATATCAAGTCAAAAGAATTGCTGAAAATGATTAGCTAGATGAAGCAATTTAGAAAGAAAGGATAGTGGAGGATTACGATATTACTTTACAACGTATAGAAGTACTACTATCTCGGATAACAACTCGAAATAATTCCATTTCATTTTGTTAACCTTTTTAACGTCAGGTTTTATCTTAAATTAATCATAATTTATTGTGAAAAAATAATTTAAAAAATTATATTATGAAAATATAAGAAGAGTATTTCATAATATAATTTTTAAAGTTATTTTTCATGATGAATTATGATTAATTTGATATCAAAATGGACATAAAAAAATTAACAACATGAAATGGGATTTTTGCAAGCTACGGCAAGAAATACATAATTATGATATATAGTTGGAGAAATTCACCAAAAAGATATATAACCACATGCAATATTAAGCTTAGAAGTAAATTAAACGCAATCGTAAGTTCTATTAGTACTGGTAAACCATAATAATGCTCGAAAGTATGTAGAAATCAATGCCTAATAATAGACATGATGAGGTGCGTATCATCATCAATAATAACGTGGTGGTCCTGGAGTCGGCCGGCCCAATCACGCGCACAACAGGTCATGGATGGACGGTACTCATGTTTTGTCTCTACCTAATGATTTCCCTAATTCCAATCTTCTTGCACAAAGTCTCGCCCTTACTCTTAGTGCCTTCTTTTTGTCTTTTAATATTACAATCGTATAGTAATATACACTTCTAATTAATGACTAATTACATATGCTATGCTATTGTTAATAACTATATCATACTTATTTTTTAGTTGTAATTTTAGAAATTTCACACATTAAGGAATTTAACTAAATTTTTTATACAAATACAAATCGCCCAGAATCAAACCATCTAGTCAACTACGGTGTTGTGATTACGGGTGTCTCAACTCATCATTTGGGTACAATCACTTTGACCATTCCTAATGGATATGGACGCAGAGAATGCAAGAATTACACCACAAGGGTACTAATCAAAATGAACTCGAACGTCATGTCATGTCATGTCCTCTCCTTAGTGCCGTTTGGAAAGGCATATGCTAGATTAAATTGATAGCCACTTAGTCTAACCATGGTCCAGTACTTATACCAGCGTGAATGTGCCAGATTTCATTATCTTCATTATCAGTTTATCACTATCTCTTCCTAATTTGCACTTGCTAGTATCCATCTATAAGCGCAAGTCGTGACGCGAATAGAAGTCTAAGATCCAGATGTGCATGGTGTGAATGTATATATATGTGATCAACTGGATCATGCACTCATCAATATGGATAGAGTTGTCTTATCTATATCTTTTCCATCGATCCACAAAATCCATATTTAGAAAAATGGGAGCTCTTACCAATTTCCATACACTCTTAGCTTAGATTGTATGCTAGGCGTTTTGGTCAACAATGAAACTATCAATCAGACATTAATTTTGTGGGGAAGTCACTAATAAGTCATTATCTTTTTAGCCACAAATTCATAACAAGAGTCTTACAAACTTAAAAGTGTTCAGTCTTAAGTCAACTCCCATAAGTGAGGGGGCCCAAATATAATTAACCAACCATGGGATCCTGATCTACGATTGACATTCGGAGGCTAAGAGGCCCAGAGGCCAGACAGAAGTTCATATTATATACTCCCTCTATCCCTCTAAAAATTATCTAGTTTGACATTTTCAATTAACAAATTTTTTAACATTGATTTTCAATTACTGTTAAATCATAATCATAAGATATTAAATAAAATTATATTATGAAAATTTAGGTTCTATATTTTCATAATATGATTTCGTCTAATACTTTATCATTATAGTTTAACAATAATTGGGAGTCAAAGTGAAAACTGTTGACCGGAAAAAGTCAAACTGAATAAACTACAGCGGGACGGAGGGAGTAGACTATATACGCGAAATGAGGGTAAAATTCATTTTAGGTACCCTTCATTTTAGTATTTTAAAGTGAGACATGTTTAATTTATATTCTTCAAAGTGGTTATGTTCAATTTAGATATTTTATTGTATATGATTTGATACTTTTTTCAATTTAATGGGAAAAAAATAAATAATACAAATGTGGCAACAACACACCAGACATACAAAAAATAATATGAAAATAAGAACCGAAAATTGCTAAAAGAATTACAAAAAGTGAGCGCGTACTATGTACATTAGAGTACCAAAATAGGACTTTAATGCGTGTACAATACCTGCCCATTTTCTCTATTGTTTCGCAATTTAATTTTGGTCGGTCAGGTGAGTGGTTGGCACATGTTTTTATTGTTCACCTTTTCTCCGTTAAATTGCAAAAGTGTCAAATTGAACAGTAGGTTACAATAAAGTATATCTAAATTGGACATAACCACGTTGAAGTATATAAGTTTGACATGTATCAATTTAGAGTACCTAAAATGAATTTTATCCACAAATGAAAACATTAGGTTAAACTATTCAAAAAGATATGGTTGAATGATTAAGTTAGTGAGATATATTATTATTTTTAATTGGAATGTACTCATTCGTTTTTTTTTTTTTTTTTTATTACTCTATACGTTTGCTTTTGGATCGGAGTTTAGGGGGTTTATATAATGAGTGTAGTGTGTTGGTTTAGTGGCAGGATCCACAATAAAGTTGTGAGATAAAGATTTGCAAAAAATAGAAACGTATAGAATCCAAAGAAACGGAAAAAAATTGGAATACGTATAGAATCCAAAAAAACAGATGAGTATTTGTTAAAGTAGAGTGTTGTGGCAAAGTTGTAATATGATTGTAAAAGATATATATATATATATATATATATATATATATATATATATATATATATATATATATATATATATATATATATATATATATATATATATATATATATATATATATATATAGATACATACATACATATATACATACATATATACATATATATAATATGTGGGGTAGTTACATATTTTTGAAATGGGTACATATTTTGTGGGACACTTATAAAAAAAGAAAATACGTAAAGTTTTGTTAGTCAGACTAGTAACCATCTAGCAACTAGCTAGCTCAAATGGACAGGTAGCCGTCCAACCAACCAGCTAGTTTAGTTGCTCCATAGAACACTCACTTGGCCTAATCTGCTAGTTTAGTTGCTCCATATAACTGTCACCTGGTTTAACAAGCCGAGTGATATTAGTCAAGCCAACTAGTTATTGGATGAGATCATGAGTAGCTATATAATCATCAATTGATCGAGTTAATTAAGTAGAGTCTAAACCCTCCAACTAACACGAATAGTCTTCCTTTCTCAATCATAAGTCATAACACTTACTAAGTCAAATTAAGTTGTTCCAACTGATTGAGATGTGGTCTAACCAATGGAATAGAGACCTAAGCGGCCAGGAATTTTAGAAAGAGAATTGGAATTAACTCGAACTCGAACATGCAGATGTAGAATTCTATTTAAGTTGGATGGATGCAGACGAGGGGATCATCACATTTCAAATCTAAAAACCCTATATTGCCCAAGGGGTAATATAGGGTTTTTGGAAGTAATAAAAATAGCATATGATTATATACAAAAGTAATTTTTTTAAACGGTCAAATCTAAATCTACTCTATACTCCTACTCCTATATTAATCATATAACACATTATAACTCAAATACACTCATACCACCCCACATACACCCATACCACCTTATGTCTGCAACGGGGTTCGAACCCCCAACCTCTCCCATGCTACTCCAGCACCCCTAACACCTAACCACCCTTATAACTCCGATGATATACTAAAGTATGAAACCCGTTGTTTACAACATCTTCATATATACCCCAGACAAGAATTCCAAACCCTTACTAAGTTCATACGGAGAACATGATAAGGGCTTGCATGTAGATTTGTTATAGGGTTGAGACTTGAGAGTGACGCTTCCATGTTTTGGGAAACGTCTATATGCTTACTTAACCTCGTGGTAGATGAATGTAATTTAAACTTTTTTCAAATTGTAATTGACATCAAGTGCCAAATGTCCTTGAGAAGATCGACATGGCGCCGAGCTAATAACTAAATCGTGTTAATATAAGAAAGAAAATACTGAAAACCAGATTGTATAACAATATGAGAATAACTAAACTTAAACTCAAGTTGTAAACGGAGAGCTCATAATTCCACAGTATTATTAGTACTGGTACCTATATGATGCTTGTAAAACAAATTTACTTTGGTTGTTTCAAAAGACACAACCTATACATGCATGAATAGAGTTGTGTAATGCTGAAATATATACGTCTAAAGTCTAAACAAAGGAAATGGGTAGGAGCGATCCATTTGTGCATCATCATGGGTGGATGGAGTTGATTTGGGCATATATGTTGAAGTTTAGAAAACACTTATCCACATTTGTACCAATTTATTTCATATCTAAAGATAAGAAAGAGTTGTTTATGAAAGCCCAAATTAGCTACCAACAATTAAGGAAGTTAAGTTGCTAATGAGTAGCACCATAGAAGATAAGTTCGGAGGAAAAAAATCTTGTCTTCACAAAAGTGAAGTATAAATAATAGGCGGAAAAAGAGAACAAGAGAAGGAAATACATTAACGAATAAACGGAATGACCTAATCACCTAAAATGGACCGTAATGAGGTTTTGGATCACCCTAAATCATAATGACTCAAAATTCTTGATAACACTTGACAAGTTCCATCGGTGATTGAAAATCTAGCCACCCTGATCTAGTCATGCGTGCTGCTGCTGCTGGATTGTTTCGGCCGGTTGCTGTAGTTTTGATTTCGGTTGTTGTTGGCAGCGGTTGTTTAGTTCAGCCACATTGTTTGCTTAATTTTTAGTCTTGCCTAGCCTTACTCTCTGTTCCTTTGCTATTTGAGGGGTATCATGTGTCTCTCGCCCTTTTGTGATTGGTTCGTATCCTAATAGAGTATATCATCTTTCGTTTTCTTGCTAAATTACCTAAAATTGCAACGAATGATATATCACTCTATTAAGTCTTAGCTAGAATTGTTGGTTCAATTCATCACCCTCTAACTCTTGGCTTCTCGCTAGTGAGTTTGACATACTAAACGAGGAGGGTGGCTAAGATTGAGGTATGACCATAACAATGTGGGGTTTGAACATGATTTTATGCTTCGTTTAGTGGATGTCGGAAGTTTGGTT
Organism: Plantago ovata; assembly: GCA_028274465.1. Taxonomy (NCBI): domain Eukaryota; kingdom Viridiplantae; phylum Streptophyta; class Magnoliopsida; order Lamiales; family Plantaginaceae; genus Plantago; species Plantago ovata. The sequence goes on along the minus strand of CM051455.1, from coordinate 29,263,682 downwards.
GGGTCCCTTTTTTGTTTGTGCATCTCTTATGCACTTGTCTCTTTTTGTATTCCTTATCTTTTTATTATTATATATATATATATATATATATATATATATATATATATATATATATATATATATATATATATATATATATATATATATATATATATATATATATATATATATATATATATATATATATTTTGCTTCTTAAAAAAAAATACTCCCTCCGTCCCAATGATAATCCTACGTTTGATTTTTACACGGTTTTTAATGAATGGTTTTGTTTGGTAGTGTTATATTAATATTGTATGTAAATGTGGAGTAGTTGATTAAAAGAGTGTGAGATATGAGTGGAGATAAATAAGTGTAAAAGTGGGGTCCATGTTTAAAATAATATAGATGGGATGTGGGGTACTTTCCAAAAATGGAAACGTAAAGAATTGATTGGGACGTCCAAAAAAGGAATACGTAAAGAATTGATTGGGACAGATGAGTAAAAAAATACTTCCACCATTTCATTTGTTACTTCCTAAGGAGTAAAAATTATCAAATTTAAGAAATAATATTAAAGAATTGATTTGTATGAGTATTTAATTGTAAATGAGTGATAAAGTATGAAAGAGAGTGATAAAGTATGTATAAAGAAGGAGAGATAAATAATAAAAAGTTGGTAAGTGGGTTGAAAAACTTTCCATATTTGAGTTAGGAAGTTTGTAAAAGAACGCCCAAAATAGAAATTTAAAAAGTTATTAATGAAATGGAGGAAGTATGAGGCTAAGAGAAAGATTAGCTAGTGGGCACCGGGGCAACTAGGGATCAGATTGGAATATGTGACATTATAATACAATACAAATCTGTTAGCAGCTGCTCTTGGAATGAGTGCGGACTCACACACAGAGTAAATTTCTGAATTTATACTAAAAAAGAAATAATCGTGCAAATCAAATAAGTCCGTCCACATGGTCATGTTCGACTTTTGTAAAGTGTGACCAAGCGTAAAGGTGAGCCAGGTTGATAATTATGTGATATTTGAAGTAGCAAAGTGTAATTCTTTTTACCTTGGATTATATCAATCGCTCGAATTCAAAACTCAAAATTCCTATTTTTGTCACTTTCTTCCTCTCTTAAAAAAAAAAAAAAGAGTACCGAAATACGTGTGAATCTATCTTCTGCTTATATCCAATATAGTAATATCCAATCCGCTCCTTCTCCTCGCTCCTCTCTCTCTCTCGTTTGATTCCTCGTGCCTTCTGATCGCCGGGATATTTCCGATCTCCGGCGATCCATTACCCCCTTTGCACCGCTCCCGTGCATTACATTTCCGTCTGGTTCCCCGTTTAGAGAGAGATCTATCTCTAATCCAACTTCATCATTTTCAACCCCAATAATTTCTCATCAATTTCTGTCTCTATCGCCTTATCGTTCGATTGACTCCGTCTACTCCATTGACCAAATCTCTATTCTCTATGATATGGTTATGTTGATGTAATCCTAATTAGGGTTAGGGTTTTGATTCCTATTGAGCGGAGGCGAGAGAGAGAGAGAGAGAGACAGAAAAAAAATGTTCAATAAGATAATGAAGCGGGGCATTAGGAAGGTGGCCAAATCCGATGTGGATTTCGCCCTCGCACCATCCACCAACTCAACAACCTCAAACGTCGTCGTTAACCACGCCTCTCGCGGCGTTGCACAGCCTCCAATTGCATCTCAGCAGAATCATAATTCGGCGCTATCATCTCCGCCGTCGCCGGGAGTGATCGAGAATCTGCCGATGTTTCGAGACGTTCCGGTTCCAGAACGTCAGGCGTTGTTTATGCGGAAGCTAAATATTTGTTTCTATCAGTTTGATTTCGAGGATACTCTGAAAATGTCAAAGGAGAAGGAGATGAAGAGGCAGGTTCTGGTGGAGCTAGTTGATTTTGTTCAATCAGGCTCCGCGAAGATCACGGATGCCAATCAGGAGGAGATGGTGAGGATGATTTCGGTCAATATATTCAGAAGCTTGCCTCCAGGTTCTCATGAGAACACTGGGTGTGAGGTTACGGATCCGGAAGACGAGGAGCCTTATCTCGACCCGTCCTGGCCACATTTGCAGTACGTTTACGAGCTGCTGTTGAGATATGTGGTTTCATCTGATACCGATACGAAGATTGCGAAGCGGTACATTGATCATTCCTTTGTTTTGAAGTTGTTGGATTTGTTTGATTCGGAGGATCCGAGAGAGAGGGAGTATTTGAAAACTATTCTGCATAGAATATACGGGAAGTTCATGGTGCACAGGCCATTTATTAGGAAGGCCATAAACAATATATTTTATAGGTTTATATATGAGACTGAGAGGCACAGTGGGATTGGGGAGCTTTTGGAAATACTAGGTAGCATTATTAATGGCTTTGCACTGCCAATGAAGGAAGAGCATAAGTTGTTTCTTGTAAGGGCTTTAATACCACTACACAAACCTAAGCCGATAGCATTGTATCATCAGCAGTTGTCCTATTGCATTACACAGTTCGTGGAAAAGGACTACAAGTTAGCTGATACGGTTATCAGGGGTTTGTTGAAGTATTGGCCAGTTACTAATTGCAATAAGGAGGTTCTCTTTCTTGGTGAACTTGAGGAGGTCTTGGAGGCGACACAGGCTGCAGAATTTCAGCGTTGCATGGTACCTCTGTTCAGACAGATTGCGCGATGCCTCAACAGCTCCCATTTTCAGGTGCGGAAAACCACCCAGATTATGTAGTATAATTTTCTTTGTCATTCAACTGCACCTATTTTTGAAGTTTTCCTGTTTGATTCTTTTCACGTTTTGTTTGAACTTACATTAGCTGACTTCATAGTGACTTAATAAATGCCTATTCTATTCTATATATGCTAGATAGATTATTAAAACGCCAACTCAGTGCCCAGTTGCTAATAGTGCAGTATGACGTAGCCTTGACACAGTTCTGGGGTACTCGCAAGCTGCTAAACGTGCTTTGTGAGCTGCATTGCTGTAGGAAGGCGCGTGCTTTGACACACCTTTCTTTCTTGGATTTCTCTTTAAATTGAAGATGATAAGGATACTTGGATTTCATATTTTTGTTATAGAACTTATATGAACTATTTTCTTTGCCCAGCTGAAAACTAAGGGTTAGGTTGTCTGTGCTGTTGTCATTTATGCATTATCGTTATGGAAATTTGTGAACATTATCATCATTGAAAACTGCCGACTTATGTGATAACTTGTAGTAGTTATTACATGATGGTGTGCGCCTTACTTTCAGAAAGTGCTTGCTTCCTGTTAGGGCTACAAACCATTTCTCTTGACCTTCTTTGCTCCTGATGCTGCACTAAATAACTATGTTTTATACCAATAAAAACTTCTCTCCTTGCAAATATTCTTTGGCAGCGCAACTTTCTCTTCTGTTTCTTTCATATGTTGTTCCCTTTTTAAACCGTATCATATGAGATTCTTTAGCATTCTCACTGCTCAATGTCCTTTCCAAAGTGTTGGAAGAGATGTAATAATGACTTCTGATGGACAAGTACGTGTCTCTTGGGAGGGGTCTTGAGTCAAAATGCTTGTGTTGCCAGAGTTGATGAACTGTGCTGTCTTGATCTACCCGTATAAATTCTAAAACATTGTCTAGATCTTTCTTGTCTATAAAAAGCTTTACACCCTACTTGGAAAGCTATTATCAGCTCCACACTTTTCTTTTTCTCGCTTTATATTGAAAATATGTTCCTGCTAGGATTCTGATGAAACTATGGCACTTGGTTTAAATATCCTATGCTAGCAATTTAATCTTCATGATTATTAATTCGTATTTTTGTATTATGTGGGGCAGTGATAGTTTTGGCCAGAGAGTCACATGTCCGTCTACTATGGTCTTATGATTTACCCCATCTTTAGGGACACTATCTGAATTTTTTAATTTCTTTTCGTGAGGGAATCCTGTTCAAGGAAATGTGCAACTGTTTAATTTTATAGTAATTGGCTGATATATGTGCTGATACTGGTATCTGTAACTTTACGGAGGTTACTTATTAGAATTATAATGTAATTAGAGGGTAGTTATTTGTTGAATTTTACAATTCACAGTGGGAGAACAGATCTCCATCTCATTATCAGCACCCCTTTTTGCCCATTTACTTAGCGACTGGTGCTTTAATATTTAGACTGTTGTGCATGATTGGAAAAATGTAACTAGAACCCTCTCCTTTTGTTTGCTTGGTTTGGTGTCATGAAGAATCTAATTGATTTAAGTTACCACCTATACTCCTATCCCCCCTCTCTTTTGTATGCCTGGTTTGGTTTCATGAAGAATCTAATTGATGTAAGTTACCACCTATACTCCTCCATCTCCCCTATTTGATGTATTATGAAGAATCTAATTAATGTAAGTTACCACCTATACTCCTCCCCTCCCCTATCTTTCTAGAATATCCTTTAATCTTTTACATAGTTTAGTTGATACCACCTCGATAGTTTTGCAACCAAAAGTTGCATCTGATCCTCAGCTTCAGATGGCGCTTCCATGGTAGTATTTCTCACTAAAAGAGCATCAAGCATGATGCAGGGACAGCAAAATTTCTTCTATGTAGGTATAAATAATTTCTGAGTTCTATCTGTGGAAAACGTCAGTCATCATGTCTCTTGCATGAGTAGCTTCGTTATTTGGAAACAGCAGTGTCAGAGCTATACCTCTGTCATCTTGTTTCTTCCCTTTCTAGGCACATACAATTGCATCTTCCCATTTTCAGTTCTTATTATGTAGCGGTTGCATACAACTCGAGTCCATGAGATAAAAGTTCTCAAACAGTACTTGCTCATGTCTACCTTCTCAAATATCAGGACTTCCTACTTACTAGAAATAAAGCGCACAATCTGAGTCCTGTTCTAGGAACACCTCGTCGAATCTATTTATTAAGCTTAACTAAGTAGGAGAAAAGTGGTAGTAGTGGAAAACAGAGACTGGAGGAAGAGTTTACCTCTTTGATCGTATAGTTTCTTTCAACGGCTTTTGTTCCTGCCTTCGATCCAGAAGAAAGCCCATCGACAAATCTTGTCTTCATAGCTCGACGATGAAGTAAAAGCAAGCTCGTGACTTTCTTTTATAATCTTTTGGTTCCAATCTACTATATCAGTCCTAATACTATTAGAAGATAGGGTAGTTTCTGGCTGGTGCAATTGCACCTAAAAGTTTTTGATGTATTATGAAGCTGCCCCCCACCCCACACCCACCCACACACACACACACACACACAAACCCTGGCTTTGTTTTGTACCATATGTTTCTCAGACAAGAAGGTAGGACACTACTACTAGTGTGAATTATGTATATAGAGACATCTTTTGAGATATTATACATGTGGTGAAGTCTGATCTGTTTCTTTCAATTTTTTGTATTATATGTTCCTCACTTATCAAGAGGGCAGGAGACTGTTAATAATTTAACAAAATGTGGGGTTTGGATTGATTATCTTTTGATTCCAATTTTCAACAGCTCGATTCTTATATGTTGTGTTGAAACTTGAAAGATAGGGTAGTTCATATACCTGGGTTTTACTGCTTGTGCAATGAAGAATACTCTTCTTTTTTTCTTTTTTATTTTATTTTATTTTATTTATGATCTCGATTATGTTTGCAAATTTTCTGTTTGGTTTTAATAGTAGTAGTTCACAAATAATTTTCAGGTCGCAGAGAGAGCTATATTTATATGGAATAATGAGCACATTCTGGCCCTCATTGCCCAGAATAGAAGTGTCATTTTACCGATCATATTTGAGGCTTTAGAAAAGAATATCCAATCCCACTGGAACCAGGCCGTGCATGGTTTATCTGTAAATGTTCGAAAAATGTTTCTGGACATGGACTCTGAATTGTTTGAAGAATGCCAGAGGCAATATGCAGAGAGAGAGGCCAAAGCAAGAGAGTTGGATGAAAACCGAGAAGCAACTTGGCAAAGATTAGCAGCAGCTGCTGCTGCTCAAGGAAGATGAATGGGCGCATACTGCATACAGGTCTACTAAAATGGATGCAGGATGGATGCCTGAACCTTTGACTTGCTTTGTTGGTCTTGATAGTACTCATTTTTTGTGTTCTTTCCTTTAATTTTCGGTCTGCCTGAGTTTTAAAGAGGACTGACAAAGTAGGTGGATGTATATTTTAGATGTATCACTATGTATTGAAGTTGGTTGAAGATTAAAGTTAGCTTTTGTTATCAATATCACTGTAACAGTATCTTTTACGAATAGCTTGTATCATGAATTTTGTAATCAAAAAGTGGAATCATATTTTAATTCCAAATGTTGTTTGCCTTTACTTAGATGTCTATAGACTATGCGTGTATCTATTCTGCTGTCTGCGTGGTCATATACAGGATTCAGTTGGGACTTGGAAACTGGTGTCTGTTGTGGCTGATTAATTTAAAGTTGGATCCATTTTCAAATGTTTGATATAATTGTAACTTCTTGTGAACTTGCAGAGTTGCAGTTTCTGCAGTTCCCAGTTGTGTAAAATAAACCCTGAGAGCAGTTGTATACTCCCTTTTTCAGTCCTTTCCTTCTGGAATGGCTTGTAGGTACTTGAGGGAGTGTAAAGTCTGCATTATCCATCCTAAATATGAATAAATTCTGAGTTGGAGTGGATCAGTCTTGACTCTTGATCTTTATTTCATAAATAACTATGAGTTGCCCGAGTCGGAGAGATCATCAGACAAGGGACATTCCTCCAATTATAGGAAAACATGAGAAACATCGATCAAATGTATTGCAAATCTTCCCTCTTAGAACATATTTTAGCCTTAAATGAAGGTGGCTTTCCGGTTTAGCCAAGAAAAAAGCCTACATTCATGTGCTTACTGATTTATTTTCAAAAATAGTATAAGATTGTTATCCACATAATGGTATGCTCTGTATGAAATTTCTCACATAGAAAAATGAGGCCATTAGCAAATGATGAGGTCAGTATACTTGTCCAAACATGGAGGGATTCAATGCAATGTGCCAATGTTCACTAAAAATTGTGACATTATCCTCGTGTGTAATGTGCCACCTCTATACCTATCTCACTAGTTATTTTTTTAACTCCAGTATTGATGTCACGAGAGAGGAAAAGACAAAGATCATACATAACTTTGAATAAGTTATAGAATTTGTGTAGCAGAAAAGAAGAACAAGCATACTATATACTAATGCATAATACATGGTTATGATGCAACAGGGGTATAAAGTTGATGTTATTGAAATATGATGACTGTTGCTTATCATGTAAAGTTCAAGATTATGAACATTATCATGTAGACAAGCTGATGGTGGAGTTCCCACAATATGTAATAAATCCATCTACCCATTCTGCTCATGTAAGGCGTTCTGGTCAGTTTTGTTTATTCTGCTTAATTTGCCTTTTTTGGCAACTGGGTCTGGTATAAAAAACTGATATGTGGATCCAGTTTTATGCAAAGTTTAGTCATGCAGGAAATGAGTTTACATAAAGGCCATTGGCTCGAGGAGGAAGACAAACAGTTATCGACTGCCGTTGCTGTTCTAGGGGACAAACGATGGGACTCACTGGCAAAAGCATCAGGTCTGTAAATATGAACGCTTATGCATTAACTGAACAGGAGAAACTATCCGATAATATGTTTTAGTTAAAAACAGTTAACTTAATTTGTTAGTGCAGGTCTAAAGAGGAGTGGCAAGAGCTGCAGGCTGAGATGGATGAATTATCTCCGCCCAAATTTGAAGCATTGCCAAATTACTGCAGAAGAAGAGCGCGTTATAGTTGAACTCCACGCAAAATGGGGCAACAAGTACAGTTCCCATGACCAGCACTAGTTTTTAGGAATAATTTGTTTCTAACATTTTTGATGAAATAAGTTAATCTCATAAGTATTGTTTGCTGTCGTAGGTGGTCAAGAATTGCTGAGGAATTGCCAGGAAGAACAGATAATGAGATAAAGAACTACTGGAGATGTTACAAGAAGAAAGCTCATGGTGCTGCAAAAGGTAACAGAAAACATTTCTTCCTCTACTTCATAAGCTTACATAGCGTGTTTTAACAAGTGATCTTTAACTAGCAAACGTTTTTTTTGGTGTATAGATAGCTCCAGTAGCACAGTTAGTTTTTCTGGTACCGAGTGCTTGAAGTCAGAGTGGGAAAAGAGCGCAACAAGTCCATGTTCAGTAACTGGCGAATCCTTTTCGTTCAAGAGTGATGATGTTCAGAGATTCACTCCTGATTCATCTGATGTGGTGGAGATGTTCAATCAGACAGTTTCACCTTATGATACAAGATTGGCTGCATCGATGTCAAACTGGTTTTCAGCTACGGATAAACAGGAAACTGAAGATGGATGTAGTAACTTGCATAATCCAGAATGGATGTCCTATGACAGCAACATCAATATATGGGATTTTCCTTTGTGGGATAATAGTTGAAATGTGCATCAAAATTTGTATCACATATTTTCTGAGATGTTGGAACTTGGAAGTGCCTCTTTATTTCTGTTTGCTGGCAACTTGTGTGATCTCAAATATGCTATGTTTTGAATCTCGTCTCGGAGGCTGTCTCGGGCGACCTCCTGAGAAGGGTCAACCCGGGTCATCTCGGAGGGATGTCTCGGTCCATTTAATTAATATATCAAATTATATATAATAAATACTATACATATTACATTGAAAATTAAAACATAAATGTCAATATAAATTATAAACTCATAGAAACCAAAATAAAGTCACTCATAGTAGTAGTACATCATTAGAATTTAGAATATTACATGATTCAAATTCCAAACCAAGCAAACAAGTTCAAACTTCAAATGATCCATTACATTATTTCTTTTTTTTTTATTAAAAACCCGGGTCAACCCGGGTTGACCTGGTTTAACCGCCCAAAAACTCGGAAAAATCCCGGGTTAGCGAGATTTTTCGAGTTTTTGTGGTTCCGTCTCGGACATGCGTCCGAGAAGCGGTTAAACCGGGTCAACCCGGGTTGACCCGGCGAGATCGAAAACATAGCAAATATGTACTTCATTTGTTAAGCCATGTGTTTTAAAGCAAGAACCATCAAACATGCCATTTGCTTAATTTCTGGACTTGTCTCGGACAAATTATCCAGAGACCGAAAATCCCAATTACATTTAAAATCACTGACTAAAACTAAAGGAAGAAAGAAACAATACTTTTCAAGTCTTCTCCCTTCCATTTCATACAACTACAACAGCATGGCATTTGCCATGCCATGAAGAAGCAGAAACATTAACAAAGCTGTGAAACTGAAACACCGAATGGTGATGCATCCTGAATATTCATCGTAGTCCTCGAAGATGCCAAAATCTCCATCGCCACCACCAGAACTGTTTCCAGCCGTCCACTTCCCCAGATTGTTGCGCCTGCTCGCAGAGGAAAAAAAGATTTTAAGTTATGACCAAAATTATTCCCTAATGCATTTACCAGTTGGCTAAAGGACTAATGAGCAAGACATTATCATTCAGTTGCTACAAGTTGGTCTAGTAGTGCACTAAAATTTTCATATTAAAACAAATATGGGCTTATCCTGGTAAATGTAATGATTCATTGCCAATAATTTCAAAAGAGAAAAGTTAAGATAAAGACATAAAAGGGAGAAAAGGAGATGAAAGTAAAAGTAACAAGAGAAAAAAAAAGTAAAAAAGACCTGCTGCCAAGAACACCAGAGTTGAGGACAAGTTGGTCAATATATGCAGCAGATTTAGGCTCCACACTGTAAGCCTTTTCATACTTCACTTCTACACCTTGCCCTGATGCTACAAAGTAGGCTCCATTTACAAGCACATCTCCATCACTCCTCCAGTTCCACCCTCTCCAGCTCTGCTCTGACGTATCCACGCGTTTCGTCACCTGCAGACTGGATCATTTAGTGCCTAGAATGTACATAAACCTTAAAGTATTAGGCCAGTTTAAAGAATGTTACCTCCTTGGCGTTGCGATTGTTAGGCGCGATGTAACGGTTTCCCTGGCTGTTAATTGTAGGATTGCCACTCCCTCCGATAGCATACATTTCCCACATTGTGAAGTCATTGTTCACAACATGAATGTAGCCTCTCCTACACCTTGGCATCCTTTGGATCAACTTTTGACCAAAAATGTTAAATGCTATAGTCACTTGCATACCCGAGTCGGGCAAATAATCGTCGCTATGACCCAATAACATCACCTCGTTGTGGTGCGAAAAATAGTTGTTAGATACCGTGATCCCGGTAGACCCCATGATTGCATCAATCAGCCCGTCCTTACAATGTGACAGCGTACAATGGTCGATCCAGATGTCCCTGGACCCAAAAATCGATATCCCATCGCCATCTGAACGAGTTCGATAACCATAATGCGTAGGGCTGGACCGTATGTTAGTGTTACCAGCAGAGTAGCAATGGTGAATGTGAATGTTGTGAATGATCACATTTGTTATGTACTGTAACGTTATGCACCCGCCCCCCATAATGTGAACGTTAGCTCCACGTCCGTCCAGTGTCTTATACGAGTTAAAGATGAGCTCCTCCTTGAGCTGGATGAGCATGTTGCTAGCAAACACGATCCACAAGGGCTCGGTTTGAATGACAGCGTAACGTAGCGTGCCAGGTTTAGGGGTGACAACATCATTGTCCGAAGAGTCCGTGACCACGTAGAAGCGACCACCCTTGCCACCTAGTGCATATTGACCGAACCCAATAACGCAATCAGCCAAACGCTGACGATTTTGGCCCCAGTTGGGGTCGCAACGCCAGCAGTCGTCGATGGGATTGCCTGTTAGGCAAGAAGATTGGTCATTCTCAGTGTAGGATAGCATTTCCCTCCTTGAAATTGATACATTGACTTGTCTGCATAAGATAACCAAAAAGTAAAATGTCACAAGTCACAACATGCAGGACTGTGGTCTGTGGTACAAGAAATGTCACTACATGACCTTTAATGAAAGGATGCACACACATTGGATTCCAAGGGCAACATAAACAGAAAAAAGTAGTTGGAGAGGGCCTAGTAAGCTATATGGCCTATATGGTAAATAAAACTAAAAGCAAGCATGATATAAGTGACTGTACAGGATCTTAACACAGTCAAGAAAATCTTATGAATACTTGAAAGCTAGTAACACAATTTGGTCAATAAAACAAAGAAAGGAGAGGGAAAAAAAAATTAAATACTCAAATGGAATTAATAAATAGTAGTACTACTGTTGTCCCATTCTGACATCATATTTGAAGTAACTAGTCAAAGTATAATGGCATACAAGTAGGAATGCTAACATATTCTTGAAAGAAGAGAAAAGAATAATGAAAAAAGAGAGAATAGAATTCCAAGAAGTACACAAATACAGATCCAGGGAGATAAAATGAAGTGCAAAAATAGCATTTTCAGTCTTACTTTAAACATACATTTTTATTTTGTTCCATTGCTACTTAAGCTTGGGCTAGAGCAAATTCAAAGGAAACTAAACATGATTTTAAAGAAGTAATGAGTTAAGCATGACATTAATACAGGAACAGAGGAATGAATAAAGCTGGGCTACTAATTAACATGGAACATAACAAAGCAACAAAATGCAGGATACTTTTGCTTTAACATGTAACAGAAAAGAAGAATAGAAATTTTTTTTGATGAAACTGAAAATGGTCAAAGTGAAAAAAATGGAAGAGAAAGAGTTGCCTGTGAACATGGTGAGCCACAAAATCAGGGTCAGGATGCTGGCCAGGAAGAGTGAGGTTGAGCATTGCTGAACCAAGCTGAGAAATGGTGAGTAAGAACACAATGCAGGTGGTTTTGCTTAGCATTTCCATGAGCGTTTGTGTTCCTGAGACAGTGTGAAGACTAGCAGTAGTAATGTACACTGTGAGGAGCAAGAATAGTGCAGAATGTGTGTGTAAGCAGAGTGGTTTTGTGTTGAAAATGTTAGAGTAACAGCATTAGTAAGAAGAAGATGGATAAGAGGAATAGGATAGAATGTGAAGTAATTATTACGGACTTGAACATGTTTGATACTTTGATTTGAAGGGCTCTATGAGAAACAGGAAGTTAGCAAGGACAGAGACCAAGGAAGAATTAATGCCTCTCTACTAGTAGTACGTTGGAGACCGTTCTACTGTTTATTTAACGGGTTCTATATGTAATCGTAGTGGACTACTACTTTTTTTTTTTCCCTTACAATATCAATACAAGACCAGACCAGACCAGATGTCACCTTTAATTTTTAAAACACTAAAATTATTATATAGTGTAGTTAAGGGAGTATAACATTTGTATTGGGGCATACTCTCTCCGTTCAAAATTAGTTACACCATTGATTTTTAGTGCAAAAATAAAGTGAAATGTTAAATATTATTGATTGTGGGGTTTGGTTTTAATTTATTATGAAACTTCTATACAATGATATCAATTGAGGGAATATATAAGATTATTATCAGATATATGAAATGGTGCAACTCTAACGGAACGTTTAAAATGATAAAATGGTGTAATTACTCTATAATGATGAAGTATGTTTATAAATAAGTATGTTACATTTTTGTTTGAGACCGAGTGGGAAATGAATTTTTCATGTGTAATAGTGAATCACAAAGTCATAATTTTATGATAGTGTTTGTAACATACTAAGACACTAAGACACTAGTTGCGGATAAAAGATAAAGTAGAACCCTTTTCAAGGTCACAATTAGTGTTGTTACGCGAATCGAGCCTTATCGAGTACTCGGCTTGGCTCGGCTCGTTAAGGCTCGGCTCGATAACCTTATTGAGCCGAGCTCGAGCCTAAACTTAGGCTCGTTCCACTAACGAGCGAGTACTCGGTAATACTCTTTAAGACTCGATATCATGTAGATTATGAGTAGTATTAGTATTATAAGTTATGATTTAAGTTTCAGATTATTGGCTTGAATTGCTTATATTTGCATTTTGTTAAACTTTAATGATTTCATAATTTGAGAGTTGATTGTAATGCATAATCTTGAATTTGTTTATATTTTATTTAATATTTTAACATATTTTTCATGGTATTTTAACAAACGAACCGAGCCAAACGAGCCGAAGTCGAGTCAAATGAACTAAGCTTGAGCCTAAAATTAAGCTCGCTTCGTTAAACGAGCCGAGCCGAAAAGAGCTCGAGCTCGAACCTAATTTCAGGCTCGTTTCGTTAACGAGCCGAGCCGAGCCTCAGCAATACTCGGCTCGGCTCGACTCGTTAAACAACACTAGCCACAACTGGATTCATTTGGATACTTTCGTGTCATAATATACATATATCCATCCATCACTAGTTATTATTTATGATTATGAACGTCTGCTTCAGAAAAAAAAAAATTGCACAAAGAAGAATTTTAATTCATGGTCAAAATTAGAGAATAAAAGAGATGCTCAAAATCTAGAAAATATTTTTGGGATGAATGACACAATATAGAATGAGTATATTAATTTATGAGGTTAATATATATCATCCAAATCCAATTGAGTATCTCTGTTTTTTGAAACAACAAAATTATATATAATAGATAGAATAAATAAGAGTACAATAAAATTCAAGTGCATAAGAAGTGCACAGGAGTACGATAAAACTAACAACCAAGAACGCTAACCAATATTAAGAGAAGCGTAAAAACATGCTCGAACCACCCACCCGTTATGGTCATATCAAACCTTAATCACCCCCGTCATCTAGTATGTCTAACCCACGAGCGAGTAGCCAAGAGTTAGGGGGTGACGAATTGACCCAACAATTCTAATTAAGGCTAGCGGAGTAGAATAACTTTCGTTGCAAGTATAGGAAACTTAGCAAGAAAACGAAAGTTGATGTACTCCACTAGGATACAAACCAATCACGAATAAAGGAAGATACATGATACCCCTCCACAAAATACGGAAAGCGAACATGATCAAAAACACAAAAAACAGCACTAGACATGATAACAACCAAAACCAATTGAGTATCTCTAGTTTACGCTTGACAGATAACAACAATGTCAGTTCTGTAGTGTTAGGCACTTTATCAATTATTATTCACTCGTTAAAAAGTTCTAAGAAATCACTTTGTATTTTCTTTGTAGAAAGAAATCAAAATTCTAAAATTAATAATACTATTATCTAGAAATTATAATGGTAACTCAGCCAAGAGTTATATTATAAGGCGGTGAAAACGAAGCGTAGCTCAGTTGGTAAGTTGCTTCACCTCCAACCAATAGGTGGGAGATTCAATTCATCACGGGGATAAATGGGGAACCATTATTGATCCTCGCTTTGTCGGTTCAAATAAAAAGAGTTATAAAGCTGTGCACTAAAATGGGACTGGAGCAGGAAATGAAAGGTGCGGGAGTTTGATTGATGGTTGAGACATGAGGTGATATTTAGGAGTGAAGTGGTGTTGGTATAAGTTTCAAAACGAAAACGGAGTAATGTTTGCGGATTAAATAAGTATAGTAGAATGAAAAAATAGCCCATAACGATAGGAAACAGAATGAATTGCTTTTCCTGAGAACAATTCAAACGTACATGGCCCACAAATTATCTAAAATTTGGGCCCATTGGAGTCCATTAATTAATTAAGATATAAAAGTGAGTTGCTGGTTGCTTAAGAATCCTTGATGGTGTATTTTGTGTGTGTTTGAGGGGGGTTTCTATTGCTGAAGCAAAGTACTTAATGTGTGGGTGCCCATGCCCATTTGTCTTCTTCACTTCCGCAATTAGCTCGCTCCGTTAAGATAATTATCTCCATTCACTGTTCTTTATTTTTTCCTCAAGAAATAACCATAATCATGTCTTAAAGTTATCACTTTGTAACGGAGTACCATACTACAAGAGTACAAGTTATATAATACAGTATGATGCATTACTTAAAGTACTTGGCGTGACACTTGGTATAAAATATAAATCACAATTGTCAATACACTTGCTTTGTGCAAACAAACACAACATAACTATATATATTCAGCTTATCTTTTTGCATGCCTACAGTAGTATTTCGCACTATAAAGTTATGTTATCTTCGTCTGAACTGAACTGAACTGAACTGAATGAAGTTGAACTGAACTGAACTGAACTTAATGGACCTGAACTGAAGAATTTTTTTAGTAATAATATTAATAATAGTTTGCTATTGTTAAGGGAATGGGGGCACAGCTTGTTTCTCGGCTGCCCTCTAATTTGTGTAAATTTTTATTGTTTTTTATTTATTGGATACCACTTTTATAATAAAAAACAGTAATAGTAATAATAATAAATAATAATAATATAACAATAATCATAATAATAATAATAATAATAATATTATTATTATTATTATTATTATTATTATTATTATTATTATTATTATGGTTATTATTATTATTGTCAACATTAAAAAATTATATACTTAAATCCATTCCATTTTAAACTATTTAAGTTGCCGTATATATTTTTCGAATTTCGACCATAGAAAACAAACACGCTTTAGAAAAATGAACTTGTATGGATGAACTTTGACTATAAATTATTTTTAAATTAAACTTTAATAATATATAATAAAATTAGACTATGAAATATATGTAATTTAATGTTATTATATTTTTTTATATAATTTAATAGTTATGTGTCATCAAAGTATATACAAAATCAAATCAATTACTAGTACTATAATTCAAGTGGAAATTAATTGATTCAAGTGAAAATGGGAGCACAACTGGTCTCTCGAGTCTCAACTCCCTTCCAATTTTGTGTGTTAATAAAATTTCAATTTTAATTAGAAAAAATAAAATAATAATAATGTTATTAAAAATTAAAAAATCTAAATAGATTTAATGAGCATGAACTGAACTGAAATGAACTTAATGAAGCTGAACTGGACTGAAATGAAATGAACTGAACTTAACGAGCTTGAATTGAACTGAACTTAAAATAATCAATTTTCAGATGAAGAGAGTTTTAATTATTTTTTCAATTTATTTTAGATTTCTTTTGATTACAAATTACAAGGCAAACCGAGAAACTAATTGAACGAGAAGTATTTTACTCGGCACAGCAGCATACAGAGACGAATCCCACCCTGACTCACCGTGCATCATCATCTTTCGGAATTGGGAGCATGATGCTTAATTAAAATCACGATAGGTGAATGCAAGAGACAAGCATGAGTGATGAGGTTCATTTGACAATCACTCGACACTTTTTCGTAGTAGTAGTTACTTTTGAGCTAAAACCTTTGAATATTTTGCCTAGACAAACAAACTACTTTTATTGGGCATGCATCCTTGGAATCTCTAATCTATATACTAATACTAAGTTGCTTTATGGATCATCAGTTTCTATCGTAGTACCAGTAGTATGTTGCGCCCGCCCCATTTTTTCAACTAGCCTCGGTTCTTGAGCTTTAATCAGGGCTAGCTCGGCTTGTTTTATTTCCAATTCCAACCCCAAGCCATATAGCACATGCTTGCTTTTCAATTACAGGAATAAAGTGTTATGTAGATAATGAAATTGCAATAAAAGTAGTGTCTCTTCTTAAACCAATAAAAATGAACTAATAGTTTAATTATTAATTTGATTATTACTGGGTGGAGCCTAAATTAAGGTGAGACATTGTTTCCACCGAAGCATGATTAATTGACTCTATTTTTGGAACACACCTTCCTATTTTTCTTGACCAATTTTCCATCATGGTGGGTCTCCTTCTCTCTTTCTGCTTTTGAGCACGTGTGGAGAAATATCACCCCTTTCCAGTAAATGTTACACTCCCCATAGGGGTATCTCTAGATATGTACTATTGTGGTGTACAGGGCATACTTATCAAGCTCTATTTACATAACAAGTTACATAACAAGTTATGTAAATAGAAAAGTTATGTAAATAGAGCTTGATAAGCTATGTAACTGAGAATTAAGATATGGAGCTTATCAAGCACTATTTATAAGTATTCTATCACTTTGAATTGCTTTCTACTTTTTGTGATAGTATGAAATTCGGAAGATTAGTTAAGAAATGAACCTTGAGGTGAACTGGCATGCGAAACTGGATAATGTCTTGCACATTAGATTAGATGAGTATAGCATGATATTGGATGATAAAGTTTAAACTAAGTGTATAGCATAATCAATGCATAATTAATTAATGAAATATGCATTTTTTGGTTTGTCTTTTACCACTATTTTTCTACTAATAAGTGATAAAGTGGAGTTAAATGTCCATCAAGCCCGCATCAGCTGACTTATCAGTTAGCTTGTCAGTTATGAGTTATCTATATTAAAGTAATATAATAAATCGGTTGATTTATCCAATTGATTGACCTACCAATCAATTTTAATCTGTTGATCTTACTTATCCAATTTCAATCTGGTGCGTACATGTGTCATTAATTAATTAAAAGATGTAAAGTTCGAATCCTGTTGGCGTGATTTTTCTCCATTATTTTTATTATTATTTTATTGAATGTGTTTGGTTCGAATCTTGTTGGCGTGATTTTTCTTTATTATTTGTATCATTACTTTAGTTGAAGGTGTTGGGTTCGAATCTTGTTGACGTAATTTTTTTCTTTTTTATTTATTCTCTTCTTAATTTTTTATTTTTTGAACATAAAGTTGTATGACGTATTATACTTAATTTTAAAAATAACCATGATATGTTCTTATCAAAAAAGACATACTTCCTTCGTCCAATAATAAATGTAACACTTGATTTTGTTGACT